>JARHVA010000519.1:3892500-4512500 GCA_037957365.1 Torreya grandis
CCTAAACATATACTTAATAGAGGTTAAAACCCAATCCAATTATTGGTTTTCCTATAGTTAATATGTCAATAAATAACTATAGGCTATATAGTCATGTCTTGAACTATATTAGGTTTAAACAAACCTATTTGTCTATGAAATTTAATGGTGATAGAGCTTTGGCATGAATAATCTTGACTATATGGCTACATCTGCTTAATGGTATTTTATTGATCTCTAATGGTGACACATTCCTTTGAAACATTGATCTTGGTTCGAACTAAACTATATTCAACCTCTACTTAAAGTTTCCTAGCTTTGACTTTTGATTTCAACCATCGATCATCCTCCTTGCCCACTATTGGATCTAATTTTTCATGCAGTATTGGATCCATGGTTTGATTGAATGAATGCCATTAATCTTCCTTCTATTTGATTGAATGACCATTGGATCCTTTGATTCACTAAGACTATGCCACTTGTCATCAATGCATTTAATCTCAAGACCCTCTAAATTTTTGACTTGATGCTCACCATTGATCCTTCAATACATAATTAAACATGATCCATTAGATCTTCAAGATCCACTAACATTATCTTCATCTTATTTCAATTGGATCTTTTTATTTGATCAAATGTAGACCATTGATTTTTTTCTAGGGACCTTTTGACCTATTGATTGCTTGCATGTTATTGATTTATGAATTCACAATATAACATGTGCCATTGGATATTTAGGATCCACTAACATTGTATTCACCTGATCAATATTATATATTTGAATTGATGGTCAAATATTCACTATTGTATACTTGGAACGTTTGGATTCAAATGGATATTTGCCTTAGCTTTAACTTGATGTCCCCACACACATCCCACTTTGCTAGTTTAACTTTGAATCTCTATATTTTGGGATAAAAATCTCATCAAGATATAAAATTTTTAGAGAATGATTTAGTTATGAATAACTTCATGTCCATGAAAATCTTTGACCCTGGTTGAATTTTCAAGTGCATATATCAATTGTGTAACTAGACTAATGTATTTAATTCTGCATGACATCTTGTTGATAGTTTGGTTCTTTTTAGGCATTTACAAGTCATTTCATCATTAAATCAAATTGGAACTCTACTTAGTTGATTTATCTAAGCAAAATATTTATATATGGGCCAAAATTGGCCTATAGTTATCAATCCTTATTCTACCCTACTTTTAGATACTACCATCTACAACATTCCTAAGCTTAGATTACCCAAATTTATAGTCTCAAGCACATTCAAAACACTCATATCCACTATCATACTAGTTTCACTTTCACTTGTACTAACATTTATGTGGGGAGAACTACATCAGGCTTGATTCCTCCTCAGAGTACAGGTATGCAGGCAACTCTCTTCATAATAGGGTGTTGAGGACATCTAGCTTCCCATTAACAAACACACTTTTTAGCTTATATTAATCAGATGCCCTAGTGACATGGAGTATTAAGGTTTTCAAATATACAATGTTTTATAATTTGTGCACATAGGAATAAACCTCATAGATGTAGACATAGGTGTACCTAGAAGCTTAGGATAATCTTGCATAGAGGACACTACCACCAAAAAAAGGACACTACCATTACATATCGAATAATGGATTTACTATTCAATTAGGGTGATAATGTCTAGGCTGGGTTTTGATATCAAGATCCTATTTGTAACACTCAAAAAAACTTTTGCTTTAATTTCTAACCTCTAGACAATCTATTTTAGTCATTTTCTAGATAAGTTATTACTTGAATTATTTATTTTTATTTTTTAAAAGGTCAAAGTTAGTCAATTATGTAACAAATCATTGGCTATATTTATTGCATATTATTAACATGATTTAGTCTACTCAACTCTTTAAAAAATATAGGATTTATAAACATGAATCCCTAAATTTTAAAACATTTGGTGAACTTGACTTACTTCAAACATTGATCAAACCCTAACCCTAGATGATCTTAGGGTTTGTATCCTTTTGGTTTCAATATTTAGATATTATTTTTAAAATCTAATTTTTGTTTCAATATTTTAATTTTTCAATCTTTCATAGATTAAATTTCTTTAAAGGTTCAAAATATTTAATAATTTATTTTCCTAATCCCATACTACAATGGAAGAATTCAGTAACCAATTTGATGACATAGATAAGAGACAATTACAAGATATTATTTGTAAACATTTAGATATGCAAGATTACCTTATCAATATTATTCATGAATAACTTCAAAAATTAAATAATGGTCAATCTTCTACTCACCTAGATAATAACATTGTTATACCTACATTAGGGCCAACTCAACTAGCATAAAAACCAAATATAAATCAATAACCTTTAATGATAACTACACCTCTTATGTCTATTTCCTCCACCCCAGATGTGTAATCCATTATACAAAAGGTTCATACTATATAGGCTAAGGTGTTACAAATTTATCAAGGAGCCACTAGACCATAATATACCTTAGATTCTCTTGTTATTTTATACACACCTTTGGAACATCACATAGTGGTGATTCCTTTGCTATTAAAATTCATGGTAGCTAAGCTTACATTATATGATGGTATGGATGACCTAAATCACCATCTATGAGATCTTCACACAACATGTTTAGATTATGTGCCCAATGATTACCTCTTTACTGAGTTATGCCCATGTAGTTTAAAGGCTTATGCCTTACAATGGTTTTATGATCTACCAAATTAGTCTATCACCAAATTAAATCCATTGGTAGATATTTATATAACACACTTCTCAATAAAAATTAGTGGTAAGATATCATATGCTCAAGTTTCACAATTGAAAAAAAAATTAAATGAGCCTACTGTAGAATATGTCTTATGATATAAGACTATATTTGCCAAGTTGACTAGCCCCATGGTAGATAAAGAGCTTTAGGACATCTTCAAATAGAGTCTTCTACCAGCATTACAAGAATCTATCTTTTTAAATAAGTTTTAAACCATTATATATTTATGCTACATAGTGAAATAAAGAGAAGTCAACCTATTGTCCAAATTGGCCTATATATGAAAATTTTGACTAGATGGACTAGTGCAATATTCTAAAAGTCTTGGTGTAGTATGAGAAGTTGAGCTAAGTTTTGGTTAAGTGATCCAATGGTGAAAGGAGAAGACCACATGTCACTTGTAAGATTTTGAAACACATTATTCAATATTTAAAGTGAATTTGATGATTTTGAAAAGTAGGTCTATAATTTCAAGTGAAATATCCAATAGGTCTTCATGGTGTCCGAGCATTTAGGGTCATGAAGGAGGTTTGCACAGGGTCTCAGAGGTTCGCTAGAGCATTAATGGGTCAAATGATGACAAAAAAAATCCTAAAAAAACCAAATCATCTTGGTACATCATGCAAGAATGAACATGTTAGTTTGGTTATGTATTTAATAAGTGTACTTGGGAAGTCAACCAAAGTTGAAGAATCATATGAAAATGATGTATTTTGTGCCAAAGTCATCCCCTAAAAGTTTGGTGTATTGATGAGTTTTCCATCACAAGATATAAACCTTCAAAGATGATATAGTAGTGTGGGACATGCCTGAGGATGTCAAATTAAAGCCACACGAAATAGTCACTTGGATTTAAAATATCTAAATGATCTTGAGTTTGAATGTAGGGCTACCAGTGTCAAAATATTTCTTGATTAGATTAAAGATCAATGGCATGCATGTAATAGCTTGAGTTAGTATGTTTAGATAGAGCAATGGTACACTTTTAATCATGTAAAAGCATATCTAATAGTGAGAATGAGGTCAATAGGTTAGTGGATCCATAAAAGGAACATAAGGGTGATAAGTGTCATAATCATGGTGAATTAATGGATCCAAAACATGCATTCGACCATGCAGATCAAAGATCAATAGAGATTACTCAATTGTGTAAAAGAGATCAATGGTGTGAATTAAGTCAAGAGGTAAATGAATCTAGATTGCATATGAGGCCACCATGTGGTGAAATATCATTATCAAGATGGAGATTGATACTAGGGTTCATAGATTGAATGTGGGGCTGCCAAGTGTCATAATTTGGGAAGCCCAATTCAAAGATCAATGAAGTAAATTCAATTGAGTTTACAAGAGGCACAAGATGAGGACATGTGTATAGAATGACAATAATCATATATTTTAAATGTGATAAATAGAGTGGCAAGGAGATGCCACATAGGCAAACATGTCAGATTGAAAGATTTCATTACCTAAGCATGTAAATGTATAAATTTAAGATCAAAATGTGATCTAAGCTACCAAAGTAAATCCTAAAAATTTGTATGCCACCATTAAAGCTTGATTCTACAATTTTTTTTGCTCAGTTAGGTTATGAAATCTATCTTATGCTTTAAATTTATGTCTCAATCATGATCAAGAAACTAAGAATCTTGGTGGGTCTTCATTGATATTATGACTATATTAAAACCAATAAATGGGATTAGTTTTCATTTGCAATGGACCTATGTTTAGGGTTTGGAAAAAGGGTAGAAATGTGATCTACAACCACTTCAAGTAAACATAGTCATGGCTCTGTCAAGCCCATAGATATGGAGATCTCATATTCTAGAAGTGCAAGTGGAGGGTGGTGTAGAGTTTCAAGATAAAAATTTGGGGATTGAAGAATGCAGGTGAAGCATTTAATACATTTATGAGGAATTAAAGATTTTTCCCTCTTAGTAGATCATGACTCATCATCCTCAACAATTTTTTGTCTTTTAGTATGTTCCTCAACTAATGAGAGGGCATAGAAGCCATTGGAGCTAACGAAAGTTAATATTTTGAGGAAGGATTAGTCTTAATTGATCAAAATTTGGTTGATAATTCATGATGAGTGGTGGTAGCTCATTTATTAAATTTGCTTTGCTCACTTCGGATCTCTCTCCTCCCATTTCTCCCCAATTTTTTGTAAGTGTGCTCATTTGACAAGGTAAAACCCTATCAAAATTTGTAAGAACTACCTCCTAAATTAATAAGATAATTTTTACCTATCTCTTGCCTTTAACCTATGTTTAGTAAGCTTTTACATGATGTCTCTATGAACAAGTGTTTTTCCATGTCTATTATCCTTCTTTCTTACCTATTTTAAGATATTTTAAATATATTTTTAGGTCTGAACTTGTGATTTTTTTTCTTCCTTTAATGGATGTTTGGTGTGAATATTATAATTCATCTTTGATTGCTGGGAGAACCTAGTTCATGAAATACTCATGAAAATTAGCTAGTTTGTGATATTGTGTGAGAAAATATTATCTTATGCTGATTTAGTGTTTGTTCAAGATTATGTGAGTGTGTTTTAAATTTGGTACATCACATTTTTAGCTTCTTTGGTTACCCTTTACTCCCTCTGTATCCCTTTTCCAAGAAGAAACATTAGTTAGGTGATCTACCAAAAGGAAGTTGGCCTTCTCCAGAGGTTCAACCTCATTATAGGCCACAACCTGAGGTTGTTCCCATTTTTTGGCTTAGTCAGAGAGGTCCTAAATAACCCTTTATAAGGGTGTAAATTAAGTCCATAATAGTTTCTAGAATGCCTGATGGGGACCACTTTTGAAGAAGATTGGTCAAGTTTGATGATAGTTTGATCAATTTTCAACATTAATAGATTTCATACAATAGTATCTAGTGACTCTAAAGAACACTCAACATTCTTGTGGTAAAGAATCAACTATCTTTCATGCCAAAGGTGACTACAATATTAGCTTATATAATTTCCTTTAAACTTAGTAAAAAGGTTAAGATTTTATAATACTCATCCATATAAAAGAAGATTTCCTCCTAAACCAATTTCTAGATCTATCTCTGCAAGAAGGTCTTTGTTGGGTCCTTTCATTTCCATGTCATCCCCTAGATCTTTCCTTTTTTTGGATTTCAATGGTCAAAGTCCTTTATACCTCCAACAGTATGATATGATTTCATTAGTATCCCTTACAAGTGTTACTTAATTCATAAGAGACCATTCTACAACCCCTTCTGAACACCTAAGAGACATCACTAAAATTTGAAATATTCATAATGCCAATGGGGAAAATGTGGCTATTAGGTTATTATCCATCCCTTTCAAAGTTAAATACATAGATTGGTATAAAAACCTTACTGCTAAATCCATCACATCATGGGATATGTTAGGTGATACCTTGTGTAAGATGTTTCAAGACAAAAGTGACCACTTGTCACTTGCATAACAACTAGCCATAATCAAGAGGGTTACTCATGATGTAATTCAAGATTTAAATACCAAATTTCAAAATTCATGGGACATGATTCCAATATCTATTAGGCCTAATCCTAAATATTCTTTCCTTTACTATCTAAAATCCCTTAACAATGATATTGCATTGATGATTTAGTCTATTGGAGGAAACACACTACCAAGTGCTTATGAGGTATCAATCAAAGTAGAAAATAGTCTAGTACAAGCTAGAAAGCTTACACCTAGACCACCAATGCCTTATTTCCCTAAGATCCTACTACCTCATGTTTATATTCCTCCCCTTATTGTCATTCATCCTATACCAATACTCACTACCATACCCACACCAAATCAAGAAAAGGCTTCAACTAATTAATCTACTGACTCCTAAGAGCATAGGAATTTACAAGAGCTTAAGAGCATGTTTCAATCCTTACGAAATGAATTGGTGAATGTGAAGAGGTAGGAAGCCCAATTGAATATATTATATCAAGCTCCATATCAACCTTAGTAATAGTCTTATCAAGAAAATAGGCCACCCTACAAAGGAAATTTCTAAGGATAAGGGCAACCTAACTATATAAGGTATAATAATTATAATCCAAATGTTGCAAGAATATCTAATACTTTGGTCCCTATTCAGAATAACATTGCTCAAGAAAGTGAGTGTACCATGCCTTGGAATCAATCTTTTAGTTATTCGATTATCCCAAACATTGAGTTCAATAAGATTTCAATGATCAATGGCATCATGGTGCTAGTTATGGGTTCAATCAAGATATTATGGCTTAGATTATAGAGGTACCTATGATGAGAAAATCAGAAGATCGTCAACAAGGCCAAGGGCCTAATGAGGGACCATACTAGTTGGGTACTATAATGGTAAATTATGAGCAAGAAGAGTGCTACAAACTCAATCAATAGGCTAATCCTAACCAAGCATACATTCTTTCAGAAGCTAATACAAGGTTCAGAATAATGAATATGAATGGTAATCAGGAAGTACTCAAAGAGTTTCCTACTATTAATCCATAACTATCAAATCCAAGTGAACCTACTACTACTCCAAAGGTCCCAATAGATCTAGAGAATCAAATCCAAAGGAATGTCTTTGTCCCTTGAAACCCACAAGTTCAAAGTATAGTTATGGCTCCCAAAACACAGGCAAAAGTTAGTGGTTTATCCATAAAGATTGTTTAATAAATGAAAAGGGCCGATGCAAGTGTACCAATGTGAGACATTATTTCCATGCCTAGTTAGATGGATATCCTTCAATAAGGCTTACCAAAGATTAATGTTTTTGATAGGCCACCAATCAAGGAGAATGTAGTTCTCACTAATACAACTAAATGACCTAATGAAGGACAATCAAATAAGGTGGTCAAACCTCCTCCCTTATACATTTTTGTGATCATTTTGGATTCCTTAGTACATAATTGCATGGTAGATAATGAAGTAAGTACTTTAGTGATGCCAAAGTCAATAACTAATCAACTTGGTTTGAAGTATGAGCCCCAATCTAAGGGAGGTTTAGAGTTCTATAGATCTTCTACCAAACTAGTTGACATCATCAAAGGTCTAAAATTGACCCTATATGCTTTTCCTAGTGTTTTAGTGACTTGAGATGAGTTGATTCTTAATGTTCCTCTTCATTTTGATTTATACTTATCTAGAGACTTCATAGCCAAAATTGGGGGTTATCTAGCAGAAGATTGGTCTAACATGGATTTTAGGATAAGGTATATGACCAAGGCATCCATTAAAGATGAGCCTATTACATAGTTTCACATTGATCCTCATGGTCCAAATAGCTCAAAAATTAATTATACCATTCTTGATGAAGATGAACACCTGGTCAATCAAGAACTAAACACTCATCTTGAGGAGATAATTAATATGTTCTTGGATTAGTTATAAAGTGAAAATTAGTTAATTAACCCTTTAGAAGTCATTAAAGAAAGAGACATGGCTATTTATTGCTTTCATGAAGAGAATGAATCCATTCCATTCCTCACTAAGCCACAAGGAGATATTATTGGTTTATAGAAATTGTTCTTTGATGGCTCAAGGAACAAACATGGGGTAGGTATAGGTGCAATGTTGATATCCCCTTTAAATTATAAGTAATTTTCATCTTATAGGTTTCAATTTAGTTATTATTTCAATGTATCTAAGTATGAGGGCCTTATCCATGGCCTTAAGTGGGCAAGTAAGAGGGGAATTGAGCATTTACAAGTATATGGTGATAGTGAGCTGATAATGAATAAGGTTAGAGGCCAAAACATCATAAAAAATACCCTAATGATATCCTAAAAAAATAGAGTGTGGGATATTCTTGAATACTTTAAGGCCTTCAACATCCAAATAGTGCCAAGGAACCAAAATCAACATGTTGATAGGTTAGCAGTCATGGGAGCTTATTTTGATATCCCAAAAGAGTTGAAGAAGACCAAAGTATAGCCACATGTTAAAGTGGTGGTAAGGCCATCAATGCTAGATAATGAAGCTCATTGGTAGGTATTTGATAGTGATAAGAAAATTATTTGTTTCTTTCAGTAGGAAGTAGAGTTTTCCTCAATAAACCAAGGTAAATTTCAACATCAATATGAGGATCAAATTATTCAATTAAGGTCTAACAAACTTCTTAAAAGGTTGGTCACCCTTGAAGGTCTTTTCCATGATGGAGACCATATGAGGAAATACAAGGTATTGATGTCAACTAATGAAGATAACTATGAAATATTCCTTATCCTAAAATATAATCTCCTCAATCTTGGAAAGTTAAGAACTAAGGGTGAAAGGCATACTTTCATTAATATTTTTAAAGAATATTCAGACAACTTTGCTTGGGAATAAAGTGATTTGAGAGGCTTTGATCCCAAGCTATCCCAACACACTATACAATTAGAGGTTAATTACAAGCCTATAAAAGAGAAACGAAGGCCTATCAACCCAAAAATTGAAGAGATTATGAGGAAAGAATTGACTAAATTGATTGAATCTAACATCATCTTTCCTATCAACCACTCCTCATGGGTAGCCAACCTGGTGCCCGTGAGGAAGAACTATGGGGAAATCTAGTTGTGTGTTGACTTTATAGACTTAAACAAGGTTTATTTGAAGGATCACTACCCCTTACCATCCATGGATCAACTCCTTCAAATAGTTTCTAGTTCATAATGATTCTCTCTTTTGGTAGGTACTCAAGATACAAGCAGGTGATGGTTAAGGAAAAAGACCAATACAAGGCTGCCTTTACCACAATGTGGGGCACATATGCTTATCATAAAATGTATTTTTTCTTTTCAAATTCTAGGGCCACTTTCTAGAGAGAAATAGACATGGATTTTTAATGATTGATAAATCAAATGGTGCTTGTCTACTTGGATGACATAATAGTTTTCTCCAAGAAGGATAGTGAGCACTTGGATCACCTAGAGATTGATCTTTAAAAGATGGATATAATATGGGATATCTTTGAATCCCAAGAAATGTTTGTTTTTTACTCATGAGGGCAAAATCTTGGGATATATTATCTCAAAATAAGGATTAACTATTGATAGTGATAAAATATGTGATATCTTGGACTTATCCTTACCCAAGCAAAAGAAAAGACTCCAAAGTTTCCTTGGGAAGAAAAACTTTGTGAGAAGGTTTATACCTAGTTTTTCCAACTTGGTCAAACCCATCACTACCATACTAAAGAAGAACCAAGTGTTTACTTGTGTAAAAATTATAAAACTGCACACTTATAATTTTTGATGACTAAATGCCTCAAGACCCCCGAAAGACCTCCTAAACCTTATTAACCCTTAATCAACCCCTCTTAACCTAACCAAATAACTATTATACTATTCTCTTAGTACTATTAAAAATTACTATTTGAAAGTACTATTCAAAATCACTATTCACTATCACTATTCATTATGGACCCCTTATGACTATTCATGATGACATGGCAAGTGACATGGTAAGTGACATGGAAGTTGATTTGGGAGGTGATATGTCAAGTAACATGGATTAGAAATGAGGTGGCTAGATGTGGGACATCATACCCCACTTGGGACCTTTTTCCAAGGTGTGTAATAACCTCATTTAGGCATCACAAGGGTCCCCCTTTAAAATATGGAAAATTTACCCTTCAGGGGCCATTATTCAACATGTATTTTTCCTTCACACATGAAAGTGGCCTTAAAAATGAGATACCTACCTCTTTAAAAACAAAGGGCACCCATTTTTGACTTTTTAACACAAATGAGAGATTCATGATCAAGGTGGGAATCCCACCAACCTCATATTTTGACTCATTAATTCATAACATGTAAAATGGTACCACATTTTGTGTTCCATATCTTTAAGTGTTTGAATGAAGAAAATTAAGGGTGGTGAAGAGTCTTTGGTCTCATTTAAACCCATGTGCATGATTCCCATTTAATATTAGATTCATGTGCAAGGTGGGAGACACACCAACCCAAATGGGAGACCCATGATCAAGGTGGAAATACAACCAACCTCATTTTTGATTCATTCATGCACCACATGTAAAATGGTGCCATACTTATATTATTCCCTCTTTTGGCATGATTCTTCGTAGTAAATGATATAAATACCCCCTCTCCTTCACCTAAGGTTAAGTGGGAAGTTATTCTTTGGTTATTAACATCTTGTTTCAGGTATTTGAAGGAATTCATCATTTTGAAGGTCATGCACATCTTGTAGGAAAATAATTCAAAGCAACAAAGCTCTACCAAAATTGCCACATGATTCCTTCATCACATCATCAACAAGATCAAACACATCAACAAGCCTCAAGGTAGCCTTTTTCATTTTTAAGTTATTTAATTTAGTTATTCCTTTTATTATCTTGACCTTTACCCCTTAATTCACTTTCCATCTTCATCCATTAACCTCTTTTACCACCTTTGCCATTGTAATTCCATTTACCTCCTTTGCCCTCTTTGCACCTTTGCCACCTCCACCCTCTTTGCTCCCTCATCCTTTTGATACCCTCGTTACTTGATATTTTATATTTATAAACCATAAATCCCTCTCATTTTATTATCTCAATCAACCCAAACTATACATTCTTTTGAACCTTATCAAATTACAAAACCCAAAACCACAAGCTTGACTTAACCAATTTTCAGCATTAGTATAATCAAACTAGTTGCTTCATTTTGGTTAACTTAGCAAAGCATCTAATTTTATAAATTAATTTGATGTAATTTTCTATATTTTATTTATATTTTACATTAATTTAAGGAAAATATATTTCTTTTATCATTTCAACTTAAGTTTTAAAATCAAGTGGATTGACAACCTCCTAAAAAGCTTTTGCTTCTAAAGATGTAGTTCGTGCTAGGCAATCCACCCAACTACTTATCTAAAAAACAAGTTTTTTGGTAGTGATTTATTATTTTAGGTCATTATTACCTATACAAATATTAGTTATCACAAATTTTATATTCAGCCTATGCACATCCAACAAGTATTCTTCTACACACCCTTCTTGACTAGTTTCTTCTTTTCACACTTAAGAAAAAACAAAAAATAGATAGAAACATTATGGCATGCCTAGTGGGACCCTTGAGTTTTCTTGGGAAATTAGATGTTTAAGAAATTTATAATTAAATTAGTGAAATTAATTTAGTTTAATTATTATAAAATTAAACTTCTTTCTTTACAAAAAAATAGAAAAAGGAATAAAAAGTTTTAGTTGCATTTTTTAGAAAATTAAATTTTATTGAATTTGTAAAAAGAAAGAAAAGAGAATTAATCATAGGATTAGGATTGAATTTTCATGTTGCATTTAGGTTCATTTTAGTTTTTCTTTTCTTCATTCAAATAAATCAAAAATAATTCTTTCCGTTAAAATTGAGTGCATCCATTGACTGCTTGCTTGATTTTATCTCACCTAGTTTAATTAAAAGTATTATGAATTAATTGTAATTCATAAATGTTACAAAACCAAACCAATTTCAAAAAAAACATCAAAACACACTTGATACAAGGCCCAACTAGGATTTCATCACTTAGTAGATCACCTTACCCTTTCCCAGTTATCTTACTTGGATTTAATCACCGAGGGGATATCCAACTCAGTTCTCTAGTTTAGTATAAACTCTAGAAATTGTTACATATTAGCTAAGCACCAATAATGGATATATGATTTTGATGTGAGGGGAGAAAGCCCAAAGTACCTAGCCACATAATAAAACCAATATAGGCTTATATTGAGTTCTTAAATATAACCCAAAACCAAACATAGACTATCTTATTTAAGACCTATTCAAGCCAATTTATTCTTCACACTTTTCTAAGGCATAAGCCAAAAGAGAGATTAAAAAGAATCCTAGGATTTAACACACTCTTATTAAATGCATTGTTTTCCTTGAGTCATTTTTTTATTTCTCTTTGTTTGAGGTGTGAGAACATATCATCCTTTTCTTGTCTTCTTATACGGTTCTCACTCACCAACAACAAAAGGACCTCGAGGAACAAAATCCCCCACCAAATCAACCATCACCAACTTCTACCTCTTCATCCATGGAACACATTTTCAAGCCCATAAAATCCCCTCACTCTCTAGGAACTCCTACTCAGGTAATCCTAGGAGATGCAAATTTTGCCTCTTTCTTAAACAACAATCAGGAAACCTTACAACACTACCTAAGAACCACATCTAACCAAATCCCAATTTTAACCCCACCCATAGATCTATCTTATGGCATGCCTCTCCACCTCATGTATAATATATCCACTACCATAGTAACTAATCAACGTTTAGTTGCCCAAATGTTATCATCAACCAATAACTCCCTCGAAACTAACCCACCAACCCAAACTACCACTACCCTTATACCTCTTACTAATCACTCCCATGTAATAGGAGTGCCTACCTCTAGTAATTTACATATTCCTCTAGTTACCTTCAATATACAAAACACTACTCCAATTTCAAGCCTTGTGGTGTCCATACCCTCTTTGTTACCACCAATCAACACAAGAGTCACCACCCTTCCATCGACCACTAACCCAACCACCACTCCGAACCAACATGAAACCTTTAGCTATCTTCATAACCCATAAGGGAATATGCCTACTATCCAACCACCCACATCTACATGACCAATAAAATCCACATACTAATATATATATATATATATATATATATATATATATATATATATATATATATATATATATATATATATATATATATATTCCACCCAACCTCCAAATACCACATACCAATAACTGGAGTCATCTCAATCATCTACTAGCTATTCACACATTACCCAACCTCAACAAAACATACCATATAACTATGCATCCAAAAAACCTCAAGTAGACTTCATGAAGTTGATCATGGACAAGATGACTACCCTTGAGTAATCCATATTCAAAGCCTATAATATATTATCCTATGATCAAATTTGTAATGAGCCTATGCACCCTTCGGTCCCCATTAGACCTTATCTGGCCCAATGAGAACTTCCAAAATTTATCAAGTTTAATAGTAAAGAAGACCCTCAAAAAAATTTAAGAGTATTTAGGAATTCATGCTACTTGATTTCCCACGATGATGCTCTTATCCTTTGTACCTTTCCTATGTCATTAACCAGGCCAGCATTGGATTGGTATAGTGCCATACCCAAACATTCCATCCTCTCTTTCACCCAATTAGTCCAAAACTTCTTAGATCACTTTTTGATCAATATATCTAAGAAAATTTCTATTATTGACATCTACTCCATACAGCAATTAGAAGATGAATCTATTGTATATTTTGTGGCTCATTAGAGGAGATTAATGAACCAAATTTCATTTTCATTTCCTCAACTTGAGCTTATAGAGCTCTTTACTTGGTCATATTCAAAACATATTTCATCCACATTGTGTGTCCAAAGCTTTCAGACCTTTGATGAAGCTTTTACCATGGCTCACAAACTAGAGAACAAAGCCATTAATGAAGGAAGGTTAAAGTTGAAGAGCAAGAACTCAACTTACAAACCTAAAGATCCATTTTCTTCCAAACCAAACAACCAAACCAATCCCAACACTAAAAATCAAGCAACCATCAATGCCATTATCCTCAAAGCTGCACCACTACCATGTACAACCAATAGAACCCAAAGAAATAAAATTCTAAATCCTCTAATTAGTCAAACCAAAACCAAAGGAACCAAACTTGGAATAATCATAAGAAATTAAATCCACTTGGGGAGCCCTATCCTTGTATTTCAAAAAAATTACTAAAATCCAATATCATCCAACTTTCACCAATTAAACCACCCCAACATTTTGATGCTTCTTGCCTCATACCAGGTTGGTATAATGAGAATTACCATTGGACCTTTCACTGATTCATAGGAAATGACATCAATAGGTGAAACACCTTCAAATACCTTGTCTAATCTGTCATTGATAAGGGGGAGCTTACGTTGGACAATCCAAATGCACCACCAAAATAGTCCCTTGACATATTCTAAAATCCTTTTCCTAATCATGCTCCTTCTACCCCTTACCATGATAATAAAATAGACCCATATCATGAATCACATAATACTAATATGGTTACTGATGAACCCATTGTTGAATAAAACATTACCTTAACCACCTCTTTCCCCATTCCCCTAATGGAATAAAAAAATTGCCTTTTATTCCTTTGGACACCAAAACAAAGGAAGCCACCATACCCAAACCTCTATTGGAGGATACCACACCTAATTCATCTATCCTAGAACCATCCATCTCCTCTTTGGAAGCTATCTTACAAGAGAAGATGACTTCATCCACCTAACCTCTAATTTTAGAACCTTCTGTTAGAGGTCAAGATAAAGGTAAGGGAACCAAGATAGAACTTCTAACCCCTTGTTTTTAAGACCAACCTAGCCCTTCTAAACCAACTAAAAGCTCCACCCAACAAACCAAAACCTCCTCTAAATTAATTGACCCTCAAACACCTAAACACACCAAGACAACTAAAGTGACCAAATCCCCTCCAAAACCAACAACTAAAACAACCAAAGAAGTAAAACCATCAAAAGCCCCAAAACCCTAAATTTTAATTCCCTTAACCTTTCCTTCCATTTTGGGTCCCCATACTTCTACCTCAAACATGAAGTCCATCATTTTTAACAAAACCCCACCACTTTTATTGGTCACACCTTTATAATTGCTTTTTAAGACACCTTTCCTCATTACACCAATAATTCCTAAGTTACTTAGCTTGCCCTCCTCTGCCTCCAGATCATCAACCATCTTGCCCAAACCAAAACCTCAACTAGGCATAACAATTTACCTAAGACACCTACCACCAAAATTATTTCTACACAACCTTCTATTTCAACACCTAAAGTAAAAACCACTAAACCTTTACCACCTTTAGTTGAATCTTATCCATTTTCTAGTAGTTATTGCAAACTTCTTCCTTAAACTTACCACCTATCAAACCCTTTGACCCTTCACATACCAAACACTCTTGGTTTAATGATAACTTTATATGTGCATACCATAGGGCACCAGGACATGACATAAAAAATTGTAAATCTTCCCAAACACTTATTCATAGCCTGTATGAAGATGATGATCTATTATTTGAAAAACCTCCTTGATCTACATTTATAATATAACCACCAAATAAACTCATCCAATCTTCAATCTCACCCAAAACTAAAGAAGAGAACCAAAGAAACCACCCAATATAGAAAACCCCCTTATCCACACTATTCACATGGTTACCTGATCTTGGGCTGAACAGAAGGATAAAGGGAAGGCTAAGGCATCCATTCCTTGGATTTAACCCCCCCTAAATTCTAAAGAAAACAATATCCAACCATCTCTATCTTAAAACAAACCCAAGGTGTATATCTTAGGTGCCTCCCCATCTAACCCTCCATACCCTAACCCACATACAATATCCATCTAGAAAGCTATCCCCAAGCAGCTTCACTAAACTCCAAAAAAAATGAGCTTATATGAGTTAGTCTCTACCTCTCCTCATCACCACCAAACACTTGTAGAAGCCTTGAAATCCATTGAGGTCCAACCCAATGACCCTCAACCTCTATCCACCTTTGTTGGTGCCCTTCTAAATTTTAGCCTTGTTACCTTTAAAGATTCATAAATACCTTCTATTCATTTAGAGGATCTTGATCCTCCCTCTTCATTACAACATACATTAATCAAACATGCATCAAAAGGATGATGATTGATGGAGTAAATAACATAAATATTATCTCCTCCCATGCCTATGACTAACTACACTTACCCATAAACATCATGTCTAAAAGCACAGTGGTCCTTCATTCTTTCAATGATACAATGGCTACTACCTTGGGCACAATTGTCCTCCATATCTATATAGTACCCATACCATTCCTAAATTTTTTTATGTTATAAAAGGAGAATTATAATATAATATTTTACTAAAGTGCCCTTAGATTCATGCCATGAGTTGTGTCCCTTCCAGCTTACATTGATGTGTCAAATTTGAGTATGAAGGGCAAGTTGTGACTATCTAGGCTGACCCTAGTCCTTTCACATCTTAAAATATGACATATCAGACTAATGATGTCCTTCTTCATCCTTCATCCACCTTAAAACCATCTAATAATGACATAACTCAACCAACTAAACATCATGACACTTCCACAGTAAATGTTGAAGCTTCTACTAGCTCATCTATCCCTTCTTCCTAGATTCCTATAGAGAACCCCATGAAGACCACATTCTAACATCTTTCCCTCAAGGAATATAAAATCTTATCCCTAGATGCCATCTCTACTTATTAAGAATATGGGAATCTTAGACATGACCCTTCCTATGACCCTAACGTTGGAAACATCATCCCCTTTAGGCTCCCTAACCATTAAACAAATTTCATTTATAAGGGACTTGATCAACCACTTCTTGCCCCTACCACTACTTCATCCATCCATCCATTTACCTCTAACTTTTCCTATCTTAGCAAAATAGAGTTCACTAAGTTGTATCTTTATAGATGTGCTTGGAAAGGATTTGGCCTTGGTTTCTATGAATAAGGGCCTCATGAGTTACCCCATATCAAAACTTTGCAACCTCATGAGTCATTTGGCCTTGGGTATGAACCACATAAAGAACCTACCAATTTACCCAACCCTATTACCACCATGGAGGAAGATATCCCATCCTCACCAACCTAACCACCTTCCCTGCCTGAAGATCCTAACATCATCCCCCATAACTTTTTTTTTCTATTCAATACCATTAGTTTGGGCCCTCTCATCTACAAAAAGGGTGGATAAACCAAAGTCCTTCCACTCGTACACCTTGAAATGGTAGAGAATGATTCTCCTACCATCAACACCATCCAACATCAAGATGATGATTCCATTCTTACCTACCTTAGTACGTGGGATTCTTATATCCACAAATCCCTTCCTCTTGAGGCCTTGACCATGTCAAATGAATCCACCATGGATATCAACTTGGGCACTCTAGACAACCCCTGTATTATCAAATTGGGCCAATCATTAAATGTTGAGAAACTCTGAGACTTCTCCTCTTTCCTCCAAGACCATAACATAGAATTTTCTTGGTCTTATAGTGATTTTCCCAGGATTGACCCCACCATTGCTACCCATAACATAGTCACTCATCATGATGCCAAGCCTATTAAATAGAAACTATGATGTATGCATCCTTGTTTATCCCTTCTCATTAGAGAATAGCTTGAACATCTCCTATATATAAACTTCATTAAACCCATTGACTACCCCTAATAGGTCTCAAATATTATGCCTATCACTAAAGTCACTAGGGGTCTATGCATTTGTGTGGACTTTTGTGACCTTAACCTCACCTAACCCAAATATGACTTTCCTCTACCTATCATTGACCAACTTGTTGATCTTATAGCCAGCCATGATATGTTATCTCTCATGGATAGGTTTTTAGGTTATAATCAAATCTCAATTGCTCTTGAAGATCAACATAAAAGTACCTTTACCACCCCTTGGGGAAATTTTTGCTATAGAGTCATGCCTTTTGAATTAAATAACATTGGTGTAACCTACTAATGTGCCATGACTTATATATTCCATTATATCATCTATAATATTGTAGAAGACTATGTAGATGACCTTCTTGGGAAATCCAAACTCTGAAAAGATCACTTGAATATTCTTATGATTATATTTGAATGCCTCATCTATTATCATGTTAGCCTTAATCCAAAAAAATACATTTTTGGGGTAATTTCAGGAAAGCTTCTTGGATTTATCATCTCTCTTCATAGAATTGAAGTAGACCCTACTAAAGTTAGATCAATTTTGGACATGCCTCCTTCAACTAACCTTAAGCAGCTCTGTAGCTTGCAGGGAAAAATTCAATCTATTCTCCATTTCATTTCCCAACTTTTAGACCAATGCTAACCTTTCCATCACCTTTTGAAGAAGGATGTCTCTTTAAAATAGAATAATGATTGTCAAAAGGCCTTTGATTCACTCAAATATTACCTTTTGTCACCACCTGTCTTTACCCCTCCTAAGGATGACCACCCCTTTTACCTATATATCTATGCCAATGACCATTCCCTAGGGGCAATGTTGGCTCACTAAGATGAATAACACAAAGAGTAAGTTGTATACTACATTAGCCATATGATTATAGAATATGAGACTTAGTATACACATATTGAGAAAATATACTTAGCATTAACCTTTATGGCCACCAAACTCCTCCGCTACCTTCTTAACCATAAAACCTATGTCATAACTAATACTAACCCACTCAAGTACACACACTCTAAACCAAACCAAAATTAGCATATGGATAAGTGGCTCATGATCCTAGTTGAATTCAACTTTGAATTACTCCAATAGAAGTCAATTAAAAGGTAGGTCATTATCAACCAATTGGCCAAAGCTCCTTTACAAAATAACCAACCACCTCGTCTTGCCTTTTTGGTCAAGTCTATCATGAATCTTTTTTAAGAGGATGACACAATCTACCAAATGACCATTTTATTCGATGGCTCAAAGTACCAACAAGGAGGGGGTGCCAGAGTTATTCTAATTCCTCTCAATGGGTAACATCTTCCTCTCTCCTTCAAACTTGACTTTGAATACACTAATAATATGGCTAAGTACGAAGCCCTAGTGATAGGTCTCTAAAATACTCTAACCTTGGGAATTAAGATAATCCATTTATTTGGTGATTCCAAACTTATGGTCAACTAGTTCAATGGATCCTATTAGTGTAAGAATGATGTCTTACAAAAATATAAACTTCTAGTTGACAAACTCTTAACATAATTCAAACATTACCTAGTCTAATCCGTTCCCTAATTGTAATGAAATTACTTAAAAAATAAAGTAGAATATAAGAAATAGATCCAAATATGAATAAAATATATGTGAATACATGATAATAGACAAGCCACTTTGAGGGTGAAACCTCCACAAGTTTCAATAAGAGTAGAATTCATAATGTGATGATAAATAATTACCCACTACCTCCTATATATAGTCTATCTAGGCCATGGTTACTCCATACACTGACCTACTAACCAAATAAATGCATAGAGAAATGTGATATAACATTAAAGAGGGATAAGTAAGCCACAATTCAGATATTCTTATCCTCATACATGTGATAGGTTAGGGGTGTAGCATACCTTTCCCCTTCAAAACAACATTGTCCTCAACATTGAACAACTCTGGATGTTGTTGTAGAAAATCTTCACCTTCCCAAGTTACATCTTCATTGCTCAAGTTCTTCCACTTGATCAGATATTCCCTAATATCTCTGGCTATCAACCTCTTAGTACATGTTTGGAGGATCTTCTCTGGTTCCAAAATGACACATCCTTCTTCATCTAATTTTGGGAGCTCTATTTGGGCTAAAAATTTCTATCCAATGACCTTCTTCAAATAGGAAACATGAAATATTTTGTGTATGCAAGATGAATGAGGTAACTTGAGCTTGTAAGCCACACTTCTAATTTTTTATAGAACCTGATAAGGGCCATAATACTTAGGAGCAAGTTTTTTCTTTTTATGTTTCTTCAAGAACATCTTCTTGTAATTCTATAAACATATAAATACCCAGTCACCCACCTCAAAATTTTGCTCACTACAGTTTTGATCTGCTTGTTTCTTCATCCTATTTTGTGTAAAGGCCAAATTATCTCTCAAACTAGCCAAAACCTCTTGTTGATGCTGAACGTGCTCCTCCACATCTCGAACCTTGGTTTGCACCTTTAATGAAGAAGTGATGGAAGGTGGATGGTAACCATATAGTGATAAAAATGGAGACATTTTAGAAGAGGTATGGAAAGATGTGTTATACCACCATTCTACAAGTGGTATCCATTTAACCCAATATTCCTATCTATCTGATAAAAAATAATGGAGATACCCCTCTAAACATTTGTTAACCACTTCTATTTGTCCATCAGATTGGGGGTGGTAAGATGAGCTATGAGCTAGCTGAGTACCCAAATAGGAAAATAGTTCAGTCTAGAAATTACTAGTGAAAATAGGATCATGATCACTTATAATTATATTTGGGGTTCCATGTAATTTTAGAAATGTTTCTAAAAAAATATCTGCTACTGTACTTGCTAAAAATGGGTGTGAGAGAGCACAAAAATGGGCATATTTTGTAAGCCTGTCCAAAATGACCAAGATAACATTATTACCTTCAAAACAAGGAAACCTTGTGATGAAATCCATGGAAACCTCCTCCCACCTTTGACTAGGAATTGCTAATAGTTGTAACAGACCTGGGTTCTTAACTATCTCACCTTTATTCTATTGGCATATCAAGCATTCTACCACAAACTTTTTTACATCTCCCTTGAGTCCTTCCCAAAATAATTCTTTCTTAATTTTGTGAAAGTTTTCAAGAACCCTGAGTGTCCCCCAATTGGAGATGCATGCAACTCCATAAGAACTTTATGCTTAAGCTCTAAATTTTTACACAAGTATAACCTACCCTTATACCATAGGACATTACCTTTACATTCAAATTTGTTAGAGGCTAGAGTACCTTGCTAGAGATTTTGAATTAGAACTTATGTATCTTTGTCTTGCTCTTATTCTAACCTAGCTTCATCCACCCAATATGCTTGTAACATGGACATTACACAAATTAATGCTTCTATGGATGTATCCCATCTAGATAGTGCATATACTACTACATTATCTTTACCCTTCTTGTAGATGATTTCAAAATCATAACCCAACATTTTGGTTACCCACTTTTGTTGTTCCTCAGATGATAATCTTTGCTCCAAAAAGTATCTGAGACTATCATGATCTATTTTCACCTTAAAGTGTCTACCCATCAGATATGGCCTCTATTATATAACTTCATGAAGAATAGCCATTATTTCTTTCTCATAGATAAGTTATTTTAGATTCTTACCTTTGAATTGATGACTCTTAAATATAATGGGTCTTCCTTCTTGCATTAGTACTGTAGAGTAATTTCCTACTCTACGTCATATTTATTTTATTTTTTGGTTCGAGCACTGCAATTTTGGTCCCTACACACCTTGGACATCATGGCAGAATTATAAGTAAAGGCATCATTTCATTTTTGCTTAAGTGCTGAAGTGCAGCGGAGGCTGCCAAGTGTCACTCTCTGGTCCCTTTCTACTCCATCCCCAAAAGGTAGTAGAAGGTGCCACGTACCTATGGATAAAGAAGTGGAAGATGCCACATATCTTCCTAGGAGTAGCAGAGGTTGCCACGTGTCAACCTCTAAGAAACCATCTTGAGCCTAATTAATGAATAAAAATTGTGGTGGGTCCCAAACATTATTTCAAGGACCAAAGAAGTGTTGAGTGTCAACAAGTGAAGACTACCATGTGCATCCATCCTTTCCTAAATTTGCCGAAGCAAAAATGCATGAGTTTTGTTTTAATAAATCTGCAAAGCATTAAGGAAGTGGACTGCGATAGGTGTCAAAGGTAGAGTGTTCTTGGGTAGATATAAAGAGAAAGTGGAAGCAGCCAAGTGTCATCCTCTGATGCCTTTTAAATGAAAGGGGAGAAATTTCATAAATTGACTAAGTGTCCTCTTTCATTTCGATAGAACAGAGTGCCCATCTACCTATTATGGCAAATGGAGGGAAATTTGGTGAGAGTTACTTTGGGTAGATAGAACAGTACACCAAGTAGATTTCTGGGGCTTACAGGTAATGAAAGACACCATCTATTTGTCCCCTAAGCAGAGGCAGAATAAATAGTTGAGCGGCCAAAATAGGTGATGGAATGAGGAATTTTAGGTGCGAAGAGAGGAACTAGTCAGGAATCACCATGCTGCAGTTATGGGTAGCTACTCTTCTCCAGCATGGCCATCCTAGGGCATTGAATGCACCATCTATTTTGTCCCTTGTGAGTGAAGGATGGAGTTAAATTGTGTCGAAAAGGAGTTCAAAGAGGAGGCATCTAAGGTTATAAGAAAAAGTGTTGTCAAAGTAAAAAGGGGGGATTTTCTCATAGTTTTAGACTTTTTGTAAATTTTGACTAGTAGTATCATTTACTCTTGTCTCAATTTTTTTGAGTTGTAAAGTTGATGTAATCGTGGATGTTTATGTGCCCTTTATGTGGTTGAATAAATCAAGAAGATTTGAGCTCCATGACTTTGTTGATGTTATCTATGTCATTTGCAAAGTAGTCTATACTGTAGATTTTCTAATGTTGTGATTGGAAATGTTATTTGCTTTTGTCTCATCTTCTGGAGTCTGAAGTTCTACATAGCTGTATGTGAATTTTGTGCCTCTTATGTGATTGGAAGATTTTGTTAAGAAGATTGAACACTATGCCTTTGTTGACAATTCATGTATCTCTGCAAAAGACTTCCCTGTTGTGAGCCTCTATTTCTGTTATTTCAATCTTTTACATTGATCATGCACTTGTCTACTCTTAAATGTAATTGAGTCCTGTAATAGTCTCACTGTGCTCATGTTAGGATTAGGATTACACTTAGGCACATCACCATAGTTAGGTTTTAATTCCTGCATTTTGGGTTTCTATATAGTCTCATATCCCTTTTCCCCAAACACCTAATGAAATAGAAGAGACCAACTTCTTTAAAATCTAGAGGTTGTTTCAAGTTGCATTGTCCCATAGCTTGAAACTTCCCATTGTTGTTGATTAAGATCTAACACAATTTTAAGACATCAACAAGCACCACTCCCAACCCAGATCTAAAAGCATCACATTCAATAGTGAATGTCTTTGAGAAGTTTGGAGTAGCCAAAAGTGGAGTGGTACATATAGATACTTTTATTTTCTTAAATACTTTGGTGGTGGCATCATTCCAATGGAAGGCATCCTTATTTATAAATTCAATGAGTAGAACCACTATGCTGCCATAACTTTTCACAAATCTTTGGCAGTAACATGTTAGTCCTAGGAACCCTCAGAGGTTTTAAAGAGTTTTTGGCATGGGCCATTCCATCATAGCTTTGATCTTTTAGGGATCAACTTTGACACCTTCATGGAAAACAATGTGACCTAGGTACTCTACCTCCTATACTCTAAAATCACATTTGGATGGCTTTGTATAAAGCTGATGCTTCTTTAAAACTATCAACACCTATTTCACATGTTGGAGATCTGCTTCCCATGTTTCACTATATATCAATATGTCATCAAAGAAAACCATCACAAACTTCCTTAACAAATGCCTAAAAATAGTGTTCATCAAGATTTGAAAAGTAGATGGTGCATTTATAAGACCAAGTGGAATTACCAAAAACTCTCAATGGCCCTCATGTGTTCTAAAAGTAGTTTTATGAACATCTTCATCCTTGATTCTAATTTGATGGTACCCTGAGTGAAGATCCAATAATGTGAAATAATTAGCACCATGTAACTCATAAAGTAAATAATCAATTAATGGAATAGGAAACTTATCTTTGATGGTGTACTTGTTGAGTTCCCTATAATCTGGACACATCTTGCATGTGTCATCCTTCTTCCACGCCATGACTACTGGTGATGAATATGCACTTTGGCTATGCTTGATGATCCCTGCCTCCAACATCTCATCGACCATCTTTTCAATTTCACTCTTCTATGCATATGGATATCTATATAGTATGATATTTGGTGGTTGACTCCCTAGAAGTAGTTGAATGGCATGATCATGTTCTCTTTTTGGTGTTAGTCCTTTTGGCATGGCCCCAAAATAGATGGGTGGTCATCAAGAATCATCTATAGATCGGGATGTGTAGATGCTAGTGTGGGTTAAACTTATATGGAACATAATCATGCAATAATTCCCTTTGCCCCCTTTTTTAGCATCTTGGTCATCTGATGTGAACTAATAAATTATGGAGATTTTACCTGTAATCCACATAGTTCAATTTTCTTACCTTCAGAATGAAAGCACATGAATAGTTTTTAGAAGTTCATCTCAATATTACCCAAGGTTATGAGCCATTGGACTCCCAAAACAATGTTTGTACTACCCATGGGAATAATAAACATAGGATAATCTATATTGTACTCACCCATAGCAAGCTTAATACTATGGAATTTTCTTGAATAATTAATTATGCCACCATCTACAATCATGACCTAAAATTTTAGTGCTGGGTAGATGAAACAGTTCAATCGAGTGGCTAAATTATGGTTGATGAAGTTATGTATGCTCTTTGAATCAATCAACACTATCACCTTCTATTTCTTGAGGAAACCCACCACCTTAAGAGTTTGTGAAGTGCTAATACCTGAAAGTGCATGATAAGAGATTTTAGGTTGGGAATATTTAGGTACCTCTTCTATCTCTTCGTCATCATCATTGGAGGCATCATCTTCTTCTTCTTCATCTTCATTGGATCCCTCAATGTAGAATAACTTCTTCTCAACACATCTATGTCCTTTTCTCCACTTGCTACCACAACTAAAACATAATCCTTTTGCATGCTTCTCTTCAATTTATTGATGGGTCAATCTGGTAGGTGGAGGAAATATTGGTGTTGATATGCTATGATCTTTGAAGTGAGTGAATGGCTACTTCTTGTTGGATATGAATTTTTCCTTAACTCTACATGCCATGATAATAGAATCAAAAATATTAAGTGGATTAAACATGCGTACCTCATGTTGAACGTGGTCCTTGAGTCCACCCAAAAATAAGTCATTCAAGTTCTCCTCAGAAATTGTCTCCACACGTAAGGATAGGTTCTAAAAATGATGAATATAATCCTTGATGGAGCTAGTCTCTCATAATTTTTCTAGATAATTGAAGTAATTCTCTATCACACTATTGCCATAGTGTAATTATAGCTCCTCTGTAGAAACTGACCAGGTGACATTGAGAGTCATCTTTTTCTTTTGAGCACACAACCGTTGATACCAAATGAATTAATCAGGTTCAAGATATAAGGATGCCATGGTAGCCTTATGTCCCCCTGGGATCTGATGTAGATTGAAAAAATTATCCATTTAGTTGATCCAATTGAGTGGATCTTTTCCATTAAATTTGTGCAAATCCACCTTTGGTAATAAGTTCCTCTGTGGCAATGTAGTTGGATTTGAAGTAGACTGGTTGGGAGAACCACCCTGGTGGGGTTATGCAATAGAGATATCTAGATTATTTGACTAATTATTTTTTAAATCCATCATGATATCTACCAAACTATATTGTATGTATTTCATATTAGATTGTATGCTTTGCACCTCACTTTGAATGCCTTGCACACTATAGTCAAGCTGGCTCACTTTATGATCTATGTTAGAGAACCCTGGTAAAAAGGATCTTGTAAATCCCCATTATAACTCCACCTATTCCTTATTAGGATTTTTACCTGGGGTTTTAGCACCCTTTCCTCAGCCCCAAGTTTGTGGACCTACCATAAAAGGGCTTTATGATGTTGACCCTGATCGACACTTTTGACCCAACTTTGACCAAGTGATTTTGGAATTATGTTAGCCTTAAATCAAAACATAAAAAGAAAATACCCTAGATATATTTTCTAATATTTCTAAAAATTTAAATAACTCAGAAAAATTCTTTGAATTTTACACTATAGAGCAATTTTATGAAAAACACTAAAATGGTGATAAATTTTGTAAAACAGATCAAAATGAGTTAAAATTTTAATGGAAGCTTAATTTAATGATTTCTCACCTATAATAAAAAATTAAAGAGAAATTAGCCACATATTTTTAGATATATCCAAATTTAAAAAATTAGGGTTTTGGCCACAAGATTTCCCAAATCATAGCTCTAATACCACTTGTAATGAAATTACTTCAACAATAAAGTAGAATAGTAGAAATAGATATAAATATGACTAAAATATATCATAATATATGATAATAGGTAAGACACTTTGAGGGGGAAACCTCCACAAGTTTCAATAAGAGCAAAATTCACAATATGATGATAAACAATTACCCACTACCTCCTATATATAGTCTATTTAGGCCATGGTTACTCCATAGGCTGACCTAATAACCAAATGAATGCATATATAAATGTGATATAACATAAAATAGGGATAATTAATCAATAATTTAGCTATTACTATCCTCATACATGTGATAGGTTAGGGGCGTAACATTAATCTACTAATAAATTTATGGATATAATGCCCTGCCTTGCTTCCCAGATCCCAATTCCAAAATATTTGTCACCATTCATGATTTTACCATACCCTCTTATATCCAATCTAACTTCCCCACTATTTTTAATGTGAAATAATCCCCATCTAACATTTGGTATGACAAACTTTTAACTACCTTAACCTAGGCATCATTCCTCCCAACCTCTTTAGGAATGCCCATAAATACTTTGTTCAGATTACATCTCATTACACCATACTAGGGGGAATCCTTTAAAAATGTGGTTTTTATGGTCTCCTTCTCTGTTGCCTATGCATCCATGAAGCTTCCCATGCCATTAAGGAAACATATGATGGGATCTATGGGGGAAATTTTAGCATCCTATCAGTCACTAAATGTATCCTTCATCTTGGATACTATTGGCCCACCCTCAACTAAGACTATTGTGATTATGTAAAAAAGTGTGTTAAATATCAATAGCACGCTAATTTACATCATTCACTAACTAATAGCATCTAGGTATCTAAGGAATTTTGACCTTTCTCCTAATAGGGGCTTGATCTCATTAGGGAAATTAACCCTCACTCTTCATAGTGGTATAGCTCCATCATCAAAACCACTAAATATTTCACCAAGTGGGTAGAATCTATCCCTCTTATCTCAACCAAAATAGATAAATATTGTTGAATTCATCCTCCATCATATCATCTATTGCTTTAGTATTCCTCATAAGATCATCACCAATAATGGTAAATATTTCAAAAATAAGCAATTCCAAGGTCTATGTGATGCATTTAGAATCAAGTTAAACTTTTCCTCACCTTATCATCCATAAGCAAATGGACAAGCGAAATCCTCTAGCAAAATCCTTAACAAAACACTAACCAAAGCAGTTAATGCTTTAGTTCAAGATTGGCACTTGCACATCTCATTCACTTTATGGGCCTATCACACTAGCATTCAAACCTCTACATGTGCTACCCATTTATTTTTAGTCATTGGAATAGAGGTAGTCTTGCCTCTTGAATTCCAAATCCTCTCTCTTTTCATATCTTTTTAAGAGCTCATTTTTGAGGAAGATTTTCATTAGCACCATTTAGCTCAACTTAAGATATTTGACAGGCATCATTTGTCAGCCCTCACCCACCTCTATATCTATCAAGAGCATATCAAACATGATTATAAAAAGCACCTCAAACAATGGGAATTTAATATCGAAGACCTCATCTTGAAAGAAAACCAACACATGACCAACATGGAGAAGAGTAATCGAGGCATGTTTGCTTTAAATTGGATTGGACCCTACATCATTACCCATATGTATGGATCATGAGCTTATCATTTATCCTCTCTCAAAGGAAAACCAAAATCTAAGCCTCTCAATAATTCACATCTACATCTATTTTTATATTAAATAAGAATCAAGCTCACTCCTTTTATCTAACTTAAGCTCATCCCTTGATTATGAGATTTTAACCTTCACCCATCTTTCTCATCTCCTTTTGAAGATAATTGATTACATCATAAAATCATGTGATTAAACATCATAGTCATAACCTAACCCTAAATGTGGGTACCACAGCTCTACCTATAGCGTGGTTCTCATGGATACTTTTCATCTCTAACAAGATAGAATCTCATGGTCATTGTCTCTCAAAAACCACACCTTTTCATATCATTAACCTTCTTGTGTTAAAATTTAGCCTTCACAAAGGTAACCTCGAAACCTAATTAGACTTATCCATATCTAAAAAAATTACATCCAAAAACAATTTGGATACCAAAATACTACTTGGGTCAATATCTTAAGAATTTTAGACTTTTCCCTCAAAGGATAGCTACCCAAAAACAAAATAAAAATTGCCAAAAATGAGGTAGACTACTCCCTTGAAGCATAGATATCAAGAACATTAAACAAAAATAATAAGCTTAAACCACTCCCTTGAAGGATGGATAAGTTAACTTTGTCAAAAGTAGAGCAATTTCATTCAAGCTTCTCGCATCAATCAACTTCCCATAAATAGTAATAAAATAAAAGACCCACTATCACAACAAATTCTAATGTTGAAATCAACTCTCAAACAACATAATAAGTTGGAAGCCACAATTAGATTTCCCATGTAGACTTACCACATTTATCAGTCTACATTTAGCATATGACATGGACTTGTCTATTACCATTATGAGGCCACTTATAGATGGGGAAAACTAATTCAAATGAGGTTATCCTACATATCACCCATTACCCTTCACACCACCTATCACCCATCTTCCCTTTAGACTATCTGTCAATCAAGGGATTTAGAGCTTACTTGACACCTTGTAATCAAGAAACCTTTTTTTTATCAACTCACGACTACTCATGTACATCATTTGAAGGGCTTATATTTATTAAGCTGATCCTACTTTGGGTCTATTTTCATTCTTTGTCAAAAACAAAACATCATTCCCTATTATTATCTTAATGTGCTTGGTTGATGTTTTCATCATGACTTTTACCATCCAATGTTGCAATAACAATAATCATTATTTTTATTATGTTAGATTACAACAACCATAGCCATACCAATCATAACCATAACCATAACATTTATAAGTATCCACACAACCTCAAGCATGATAACATATGACTAACGATATCTAATACATTTTGTACATATTTACATCAAATTATGTAATATTTTATTTAGGGTGTGAGGAGTCACACAACACACACAAAGTTATCAAACTATCCACACTTCACCTAAGGCCCCTACATACATTATTTCCCTACCTAAGCACTAGGTTTGATTATTTGGTGACTCTAGATTTGTGTTCAACCATCCTTATACTTGTTTTCTCCCTAAACTAACATTCATAAAATTCCCTATCTCAACAATTTCTAAAGGGTGTAATCTATTCTCCTCTTTAACATTCATCCCCATAGAGTGAGAATAATATTCCACTCTAGCTCTTTCACCCTACTCACCTATCACAACCATTACATCCCTCTACTCTGGTTATTCTGTTTACACAGGTACCACTAGTTATTTCCTTAGTGAACATGCCCTTGGACAATGAGGGTTCTCTTCATAGACAAGTCGATGGTCATGTTCTCTAGCCCTACATCTTGTATAATGAAATTCTCACCTTCTTTACTACTATAGAGGTAAGAGTTTAGGTTCAAGCTTTGGTCATGGGTGCTTTCCCTCTTATTGTTGTTCTAATAGTAATCCTATTATCACCATTACATGTTGTAGTATTTGGTAAATACACATATTCACCATATTGATTATTTTGGGTCACAGGGGTTGCTAATTATCTCCATCATTATTCCCATTATTTTCTAGATTCAACCTTGTGTAGTTGTTTTCACTTTTCATAACTTATAAAACTAACCAGCTTAATGATAGATATTCATCCTTATCATGATTATTTAAATATCATACCTGACCATTCTTCCTCATCGACATGATTCTCCATTACATTGATGGGGAAGGTCATATGATGTCATTGATTCCCTTAAATAGTCTTCCCACTTGAAATGGTCATGTATATTTAACTTTTCATATGGACACATCACCCTTAATTTGATTAGTCACCTCAATAATGTCATTATGCACCATCATGATATCTTTTTTTTGCCCTTATCATTTGATCCACATCTGATGTCTTTCCTTAATTTTTCATCTTATGGTCCTTATGGGCCTGGTGGTCATTTGTGTCATTATCACCTTTAGCCTAGTTGATGTAAATTTATTTCTAACTTTGGGCCACTATCATGATCATGCCTTCAAAATTGACACTATTATTGGTGGATTACCATTGAAGCCCTCCTATCTGATATAACTATATAACCAATATCCTAGACCATGTATCTCCCTACTACCAAGGTCTCTTCTACATGGAACCCCAAGCCATCATTTCCAAGGAATTGGGATAGAGGATGTAGACATGGACAAATTTTACCCAACATAGCTATGCAGCTCCTAAGATAGGCACAGTCCACCCTCTATTGCTCATCATGCTATTATGTTTCTACCATGAGGAATTTGCTATACCTTCAAAGAAAATCTTCGTAGGTCATTGCTTCACTACTACCCATAAAAAATTGCTCTTAGTGATGATGAACTTTTCCAAACTAACTATGTAAATCTTAATAGAAAACCCTCTTTTAAAACATAGCTCATAATGATAATTGTTATCACTATGCTTATGCTTTCACACAATTTTAGAAGGTACAACCTCCTTATAAAGGCACTTCTATTTTGGATTATCTCCATTGAAGGTCATTTGTGGTTCTTAGCATTGTGTTCCCTTCTAATTTATACTACCTTGCCCATCTGTGTCTCTCCTCCTACTAAATGTGGGATCATTATGGTAACTATTCACCAATCTACACCATGCACCTTCATCATTACCTTCACCAAAAAACAAAACCTTTGTTTTATAAAACCTTCTCCATCAACCCAAACCAACCCATGTGGTCCATCAAATTGGGGTAGCCAATTTGCACACCACTCACCTAACCCTTGTTAAACTATATTGGCCTGATGCCCATTGACTATGTAGGTGCTGCTTGACTTCTAAGGGAAGTTCAGCCATTAACAACTAATTATCCTCCCCTTTTCCTTCTCATTACCTTCCATTACTAACAATTCCCTCTTTCTTAGGGCATCCTACATCAATGTATATTTTAATTCTTTATTAAGTGTCCTTATGTTTTAACACCATCTAATAATTCCTCTTAAGTTTTTCCCCCATTGTTGGGAGAACTACATTGGCCTGAGGTCTCTTTGGACTATGTTGTCAATGCTCATTTAGTGAGGTCAAATTTACCACATCCTTTACTTTATTTTCCCTTCTCACCTAATATATTTTCTTCCACCCCTCCACCTATCTCCTCACCACCTCCCTCGCTTCAACTTGTCAATCTCTTTTAACCACTTTTCTAGCTTGTCAATCTCTTTTAACACAAGGATTGATAGCCTTCCTCATTAGCCCCTCTTATCTAACATAAAATAACCACCTACTCTACTTCATTGGCCTCCTTGACACCTTTCCTTGTGAATGCTTCATGGCTCACTTCCCCACCCACCTTTTGCATTTTTTGCCTCTCTCTCCACTTTTTACCAACCTTACCCCATATCTCCTTTGTCTTATTTTGTCATCCTCATCATTTCCCCTTGTCCTTGGAAATTTGTCACACCCTCTTCATCACTCTAATTTCCTCACCAATTACACATCATACTGTATATCTTACAAGCTTTCTATTTCTTCTATAGATGCACTTTTATTTATGTGTACCACCATTATTTGGTCATTGCACCCCTCTTCCCATCGTACCCATTTTTTCATCCTTTCATCCTTTTTGTCTTATTTTTTTCCTAAATAACTAGTTTCTACCTTGATATTTATCCTTTGAGCAGCCTTCCATAATAGCCTCTTTTATTCTTCTCAGTTCTTTCCTTTTGACTTTTGCATTCCCATTTTCCTCTTTCCATCTTGGTACTCACTTATCTTTTCCATCTGTGTGAGTATCCATGCTTTGTATCCCTACTTCAATTCTTCCTTTTTCTTCATATCATCCTTGAGCTTCATTCCTTATTTTCATCTCATTCCATTTTACTATGTTCTCCTATTTATTGACCACCTCATCACCATTTTAGCTTGTCAATCTCTTATAACAAGCTAATTGATGCCTACCTTATGTCTTCACCTTCTTATCCACCCATACTTTACTTCCCCTCATTTTTCTTAACCCCTTTCCCATTTTCCATCCCATTCTCATTTCCAAAACCACCATCTACTTTGCTTTGTTATTCTTCTCTTTGCCTATCATCATCTATGCTTACTTGGGTCAGATACCACCTGCTTCTTCACTCTCCTATCATCCTTTTTGTGTCCTCATTTTACTCCTTTATCTTTATATTTCATTTTATTCCATTTATTTCCTTATTTTTCATTTTTATCACGAAACTATGTTCTCCTTGGTATTTTATTAGACTTATTTTCAAACTTTTCATGGCCGCCCATATTTCTCATCCTCCCCTTACCCTTCACGATTGTTACACTTCTCTCCCCATCCTTTTAAATTCTCCAATCTATCATTATTTAGTGCATCCCTCACCACACCATCTTCTACCTTTTATTTTTATTTTCTTTTCTCCATTTCATTTCATTTTTTTGTCTCCCTTGATGGCATTCCTTGTTCTTCCTGATCTTCTTTTTTTCCTGATATATGTCCATGCTTGGCTTCTTCCATCATTATCCAACTTCATATTTATCTATGACCTCATTATTTTCTCTACCTATATCTTCATTTATCTCTTATTTCACCTTCACCTCATTCCTTATTGGATCTCCCTTATTTTCTCCCATTTAACCTCTAACTCCTTAAAGTGCAATCACCAATTGTACCATTTTTACATACATCTCCTTGTCTATTTACTCATGTCCTATATGCCCTTGCTTTAATGCACAAAATATGGTTAGGTTTGTTGCTTCAAGTACATCCCTTTCTTCTTTTAATTCCTTTGCATGTTTATCCTAGATCCTCTTTTTTGTCCCTCTCCAGCTACTCCCTTCACCCTACCTATCACCTTTTTGCCTTTTAAACTCTCTACCCATTTTGTTCTTATATGATCACAACTTATATCATGTTGCTTCCTCAAAGGTATTCCATTTAAATTTAGTTTACTTTGAGATATATATCAATCCTATGGATCTATAACATAATTGACTAGGCGTACAGGCTCATATAACCAACAAGTGAGCATGAACACCACTAGCCACTAAGATTAATATTCCTTCTCCACCCCTTTAGTCTTGCCTATTTCAAACCCCTTTTACTCAAACCTTCTGAGATGTTAGACTCGACACTAAAACCACCTTCAAATGGAAGATTTGGGGTACTCACATGGGGATACAAGCTACACCCTCTCATGTGACCTACTTCCCAAACAATAATATCCCTTGATTCTCCCTTCCTAGCCTAAATCTTCTTATGCCCTACTCTTTAATCAAATTCCACCAAGTAACCTTTTCTAGGAATCACCTCTTTCACCAAACTATTTTCTCCTTAGTCTCTTTTAGACCTATTTCTCACACCATTCCTTTTCAACAAGCCAATATGTCTATCTTCACACATTATTCTTCTATTTTCCCTCTCAATTTTTCATTTATACCATTATTTTCCTTTCTATTTCAACCTACTCCCTTATTATTATTATTATTATTATTATTATTATTATTATTATTATTATTATTATTATTATTATTATTATTATTATTATTATTATTATTATTTACCTCGCTCCATATTCTAAAACCCCTCATAATCTTTCTCTAAATTCACTCAAAACTCAATGCTTACTTACTTTGGGGCCCAACTGGCTTAGGAGTCAAGGATTTGAATCTTCACCACTTCTTGTTTAACCACTCTGTTACTTTGCTTCCCTAAATTGTTGAATAATACCCTTCCATAGCCTGTTAACAACATTGTTGTGGAGTATGCACAATGATGACTTAATTGAATGGTGATGAAATAACCCATCAAGTCACCATGGTGATTCAAGTAGTGCCAGATTCTTCAAAGCTTGGTAAATCATATTTCTCCCTACGTATCCATGGCTATAAATTCCTTTTACATGGTTGAAGCAATCATATACTTGAAACCTAGGTGATATCATATACCATTTATACTAAACCAATTATAAATCTATTTGATATCCATCTTTTCCACCCTTTGGTACTTCCATTTCTCTAATGTCCTTCAAACATACCTAGCTACATGATATATCACATTAGGGCAACCAAGTTAACCCATACTCCCCACCTCAAAAGAAATACATTTGGCCTGACATTATTTTTAGATTCTTGTCCATAGAACTATGTAGGTAACATCCACTTACCAAGTTTATCTAGAGTTAGCTCGACCATCCCCTTTCAACCCATACCCAATCCACCCATGCTTTCACCATGTCCACCTTGATGTTGGTTGCTTTTGACCTAGACCATTATCATGTTTTGTGATGAATTTTCATGGTCATTTTAACCATTCTGACCAAGCTTGCCATGTTAAACTTTTGAACTTTTCCACCACCTCATGCATGACCTAACCAATTGTGTTATTTCATAGGAGCACTTCCTACCCTAGATGCTTGCACTTAACACTGACCCTACCTAGATGGCTTGATAGACCTAACTTGATCAACTATGACCAATGCTATGGATTGGTTATCCCTATCACATGTCCTTTTAGGATTAACCTTATTATTACCAACATTGGTAGCTTTAGTCTTTTTCCAATCTTGACTATCATGCTTAGTCACCTTTCACTGATTAGCATTTCAGATTCCCAACTACCTTGTGGCACCACCTAATGCCTCCCTACCAACTAATTATCAAACTTACACTCAATTTGGCCTTTCCTCATTGACTCTTAGTTTGAGGGGGAACACCTCCTCCCATACTCAGGGCACCCTGACCTTCAACCAAGTGTTTTGTTTTTGTTTTTCAAGTTGTTAATTCAAAGCCACATAACAAAAAGGGGTAAAATGTAGACACTATAAAATTGCACACTTATATTTTTTTATGACTAAATAACTCAAGACCCCCTAAAGACCACCTAAAACTTCTTAATCCTTAACCAAACCCTCTTAACCTAACCAAATTATTATTCTCCTAGTCACATAATACTATTCAAAATTACTATTTAAAACTATTAGTCACTATCACTATTCATGATGACATGGTAAGTGACATGGAAAGTGACATAAAAGGTGATTTCAGAGGTGACATGGCTTAGAAGTGAGGTGGTTGGATGTTGGACATCATACCCCACTTGGGACCCTTTCCCAAGATGCTTAATGACCTCATTTAAGCATCACAAGGGTCCCCCCTTGAAATATAGTGAATTTCCTCTTAAGGGGACATCATTAAACATGTATTTTTACTTCACACATGAAAGTGGCCTTCAAAATGTGATACTTACCTCTTTAAAGACAAAGGGCATACATTTTTTAATTTTTAACAGAAATGAGAGACTCATAATCAAGGTGGGAATCCCACCAACCTCATATTTTGACTCATTCATACACCACATGGAAAATGGTACCACATTTTGTGTGCCATATATTTAAGTGCATGAATGAAGTAAGGGTGGTGAAAAGTCTTTGGTCTCATTTAAACCCATGTGCATGATTCTCATTCAAAATTGGATTCATGTGCAAGGTGGGAGACACACCAACCCAAATGGGAGATCCATGATCAAGGTGGGAATCCCAAAAACCTCATATTTTGAATTATTCATGCACCACATGGAAAATGGTGCCATACTTATACTATTCCCTCTTTTGGCATGATTCTTCACAACAAATGCTATAAATACCCCCCTCTCCTTCACCCAAGGTTAAGTGGCAAGTTAGTCTTTGGTTATTAACATATTGTTGAAGGTCTTTGAAGGAGATCATCATTTTTGAGGTCATCCACATCTTAAAGGAAAATAATTCAAAGCAATGAAGCTCTATCAAAATTTCCATGGGTTTCCTTCATCACATCATCAACAAGATCAACGACATCAACAATCCTCAAGGTAACCTTATTTGTTTTTCCATTATTTACTTAAGTTATTCCTTTTATTACCTTTACCCTTACCCCTTAATCCATTTTCCATATTCATCCATTGACCTCCTTTACCACCTTTGCAATTGTAATTCCATTTACCTCCTTTTCCCTCTTTGCACCTTTTCCATATCCACCCTCTTTGCTCCCTCATCATTTTACTACCCTAGTTACTTTCTATTTTATATTTTTAAACCATAAACTAGTCAAATGAAGGTAAAGAAGCATTTGAGGCTATCAAAAAAGACATTAACCAAGAATCCAAATTTATGAATCTTGATTTCTCAAGGGATTTCATATTATATGCCTTTGCCAATGTTAAGAATATATCAGCTATGCTGATACAAAAGAATGGTGAAGGACTTGAGCAACCAATTGTTTTTTCCAGTTAAGGGATTGAAAGATATGAGGTAAGATATAATTCTATATAAAATCAAGTCCTTACAATAGTAATAAGTCTTAATAAATTTATACCAATGCTCTCCAATAGAAAAATTCCTATCTTATGGTGTCTCATCTTGGAGTGAGGGATTTCCTTCTTAACAAAGACTTGAAAGAGAAGAGGGCTAGTTGGATTACCAAGGTCATGGAATATGACATGGAGATAAAATTCACTAAGCTAGTTAGAGGAAAAATCTTATGTGAGCATATGGTTGATGACCTTCAAGAAGATAAATAATTTGTATTGGTGATACAAGACAACTCACAAATAGATGCACCTCCATCTCACATTAGCTAGCTTCAGAATATGACACATTTCTTGATAATAAGTGAATGTCCACAAGGTATGGATATAGAAAAGAGAAGGCATTTTAGAATCCAATCCATACGTTATGTATTGGTTGATGGGATTTTATTTATAAAAGATCTCAATGGAGTACTTATAAGGTGTATATAAAATGACCAAGTGACAAATCTCTTAGAGAAATTCCATGATGGGCCTATAAGAGACCATTTTGATCTAAGGACTACAACAATAAAAGTGATGAGAGCTGGTTATTAATGGTCCAACCTCTTCAAGGATTCTTATACATGGGTGAAAAAATTATAAAAGTGTGCTTTCTTTTCAGGTAAAGAAATATTGATAGCCCTTCCTCTCAAGCCAATCCAAGTGGAACAAACCTTAATGTAACAAGGTCTAGAATTCATAGGAATGATCAATCTACCTTCCATTAGAGTGGAAAAATGGGTACTCACTACTAATGACTACTTCACCAGGTAGGTGGAAGTAATTTCCTTTAAAGAAGACAATGAAATAATAGTTTTGGACTTATACAAAAGCATAATAATGAGGTTTTGTGAACCAAAAACAATAATTTTAGATAATGACTTAAAATTTGTTGGTATCAATAAAAGTGAATGGGCACTTTGGTTGGGTATCTACCTTAGTACCTCCTCTAATTACTACCCCCAAGGTAATAGACTTATAGAGTCCACAAATAAAAACTTGATAAGGATTATCAATAGGAATATGGAAGAGAATTAGAGAGTGTGGCACATGAAACTAAGGAAAACCTTATGGGATGATAGAGTGACTCCTAAAGTTGTCATTGGTAACTTACCATATATTTTTGTATATGGGAGGGAGGCCAAATTTACCATCTCTCTTGAGTTACATGTTTTAGAGTTAGCCCATCATTTTGAGTTAATGGAGAATGAATATATGAGTGTGAGGATGGAAGATCTCATGGATCTTGAATAAACAAGGGACCTTATAATGAATACACTAGAGTCACATCAAGCTCAAGTCAAGAAAGCCTTTGACAAGAGATCCATAACAAGGGACTTCAAAGAAGGGGATCTAGTCCTCAATTGGGATTTAAATGAGGCCAAGATAGGAAACCATACCAAGTTTTATATCTTGTGGAGTGGCCCTTACTAGATCCACAAATGTAAACAACATAATGCTTTTTAGCTTGCCTAACTAAATGGAGAGGTATTACCCATTCTAGTCAATGGCATTCATTTAAAGCCTTGTTATTAGAGGAGTTTGTACCCATTGTATATATTAGAGTATATTTTCATGTTTTTATCTAAGTGAATTATGCACATATTTTCAATTATGTGTTTCCCTTCCATAAGTTCCTTAGGCATAGTGTTTTTGTGTTCTTGTTGTCCTTATTTCTTTGAGAAGATGTTTTGGAAAGGGACAACCTTATATCAATTTCATATTAGCTAGAGAGGAAATACTTGTGACTCTATATTCATAATGGATTAGATAAGGTAGTTAATATATTTCATAATAGGCATGCAATCCTAGGAGGTTACTAGAAATATTGGCCAAATTGGCCTACACATGAAACTTTTTCCTAGATGGACTAGTGAAGTATTCTATAAATCCTAATGTACTGTGAAAAGATGAGCTAATTTTTGGTTGAGTAAGTGATCTAATGGTGAAAGGAGAAGACCAAATGTCACTTAAAAGATTTTGACACACTTTAAGAAAGATTTAAAGTGAATTTGATGATTTTGAGTAGGTCTAAAATTTTAAGAGAAAGATCCAATAGGTTTTCATGGTATTTGAGCAATCAGGGGCATGAAAGAGATTTTCTCAAGGTCTCAGAGGTTCGTCATAGCCTTAATGGGTCAAATGATGATAAAAATAAGCTTTTAATGACTAGAACATCTTGGCACATCATGTAAGAATGAATAAGTTAGTTTGGTTGTGCATTTAATAAGTGTACTTGGTAAGTCAACCAAAGTTAAAGAATCACATGAAAATGATGTATTTTGTGCCAATGTCATCCCTTAAAAGTTTGTTGTCTCGATGAATTTTATATATCAATATATAAGCCTTAAAAGATGATCTAGTAGTATGGGATGTACCTGGGGACATCAATTTAAAACCACATGAAATAGCCATTTAGATTTAAAATATCTAAAAGATCCTGAGTTTGAATGTAGGGCTACCAAATGTCAAAATCTCACTTAATCAGATCAAAGATCAATGATACATGGGTAATAGATTGAGTCGGTAGATCTAGATAGACCAAAAAAATGTGTTCAATCATGCAAAAGTAGATCTAATGGTGAGCATGAGGTTAATGGGTTAGCAAATCCATAGAAGGAATACAATGGTGACAAGTGTCACAATCATGGTGAATTAATGGATTGACAGTGTGTGTTAGATCATGTAGATTAACGATAAATGGAGCATATTAAACCATGTAAAGGAGATCGATGGTGCAAATCAAGTCAAGAGGTTAATGAGTCTATATTACATGCAAGGCCACCATGTGGTGAAAGATAATTAACTAGATAAAGACTGAAAGTAAGGTCCATAGTTTGAATGCAAGGCTTCCAAGTGTCATAATTAGGGAATCCTAAATTAGAGGTTGATAGAGCAAATTCAATTGAGTTTCCAAGAGGCACAAAATGAGGACACATGTCTAGACAAATAGTGGTCATATATTTTAAATATGATAAATAGAGTGGTAGGGAGATGCCACATAGGTATATATGTTAGATAAAAATATTTCACCACCCAAACATGCAAATCTATAAATATGAGATCAAAATATAATCTGGGCTACTAAAGCAAACCCTGCAAATTTATATATTACCAATAAAGATCAATTATATACAAAGATCTAATTATTTAGGTTATGAAGTCTATCTTGGGATTTGAATTTATGTCTCATTCATGATCAAGAGACTACGTAACTTGGTGATTGTTCATTAATATTATGACTATATGAAAACTAATAAATGGGATTGGTTTTCATCTACAGTAGACCTATGTTTAGGGTTTGGAGAAAGGGCATAAATGTGATCTATATCCACTTTAAGAAAACATAGTCATGGCTATATTAAGTCCATGAATATGAAGATCTCATCTTTTAGAAGTGAAAGTGGAGGGTGGTGTAGAGTTATAAGAGAAAAATTTGGGGATTGGAGAATGTAGGTGAAACATTTAATACATTTGCAGAGGCATTAAATAATTTTCCTTCTTAGTAGATCATGACTCATCATCCTCAACAAATTATTATCTTATACTATGTTTCTCAGCTAATGAGAGGGATTGAAGCCCATTAGAGTTAATTAAAGTTAATTTGTTGAGGAAGGATTATTACTAATTGATCAAAATGTGGTTGAGAAGTCATGATGAGTTATGATAGCTCATTTATTGAATTTGGTCTAATCACTTCAGATCTCTCTCCTCCCCTTTTCTCCTATATATCCCATTTCTCCCCCATTTTTTGTAAGTGTGCTCATTTGACAAGGCAAAAACCTACCAAAATTTTTAATAACTACCTCTTAAAACAATAATATAATTTCTAACTATCTCTTTCCTTTAACCTGTGTTTAGTAAGCATGTGCATGATGGCTCTATGAAGAAGTGTTCCTCCATGTCCATTGTCCTTCTTTATTGCCTCTTTTAAGGTGTTTTCAAGATATTTGCATGTCTAAATTTGTGCTCTTTTTAGCCATTAATGGATGCTAGGTGTGAATCTTAGGATTCCTATTTACTTCTTTGATTGTTGGGTGAAACTAGTTCATGAAATAATCATGCAAATTAGCTAGTTTGCCAGATTATGAGAAAATATTATCTTATGCCAATTTAGTGTTTGTTCAAGCTTATACGAGTGTATTTTAAATTTGGTGCATCATTTTTTTTAGCTTCATTCGTTACCCTTTACTCCTTCTCTATCCTTTTTCCAAGAAAAAACATTAGTTAGGTGATCTACTAAAAGAAAGTCAGCCTTCTTCGAAGGTTCAACATTATTATGAGATACCCACAACCTGAGGTTGTTCCCATTTTATGGCTTACTTTGATAGGTCCTAAAGAACCCTCTCCAAGGGTGTAAATTAAGTCCACAACACACCCTTCTCTCTATGGGCAAACTGAAATATACCAGTGGATAAGAGAGTTCTAGTAAGCCTCCATATAAGGTAAGTGCCACTAAAAATAAGGGCGATCCAAAGGCCATAATTAACACAAATTCAAAGCCATAACCTTGCCTGGTTATATCATCTCCTCCATGTAGAGTTTTAATCAACCTTTTAGAATCACCATCACATGTTTTAAAGTAGTTCTTAGAATGTAATGTCATATTTCTCCCTCCCATCAAAGATGTTGATACGACACAACCTCTTCCTAAAAACTATGATTCTAATGTATTCTATGAATATCATAGGGCATTAGGCCATACAAAAAATAAATACATCATCTTTAAACAAAAAATACAAGATTTGATAAAAGCTAACATTATTGATGTGGTCACACCCACAGAGGCACCCAAATTTCAAAAAACCAAATCTATGGCATTGAAAACATTCTCAAGTCCATTTCTAAAGCATATAATAAATAAGGTAGGGAACAATTTAGGTGTTCACTACACGTATTAGGCACATCCACCAACAACATCATATCAAACTACTATAGAAGAGGCACACCCACTACATAATATCATTGGTGTGTACCGAACTACATTTATAGCTAGACTACTCATCACCTTCAATATAATTGATGATGATTTATATTTACATGTACTCTTTATTTAATCATACATAGATCATCATCCTATATAGAGTATTATGGTTGAAAACAAGTCAAGTATTAGCATGTGCACTATCACACTTTTATATCATTCAACATATCTAGAGAAGGTATAGTTCTTATAGGCATAGTTATCCATGGTTTCATTGTCCATGTTTAGAGATCCATTGGGGAGATCATACTTCCACTATAGATTAGACTAGCACATATGACCACTATATTCTTAATAGTACTTAGTGTAGGCATATTTGACATGTTACCAAGTAGGCTATAGATACAATATCTATGATCCATCATATCCATGGTGCATAGATGCCTAAAAATATATACATGAAAATTAGATGGTCAAAATTGAGGGTATTTCATATGAGTTACATCATAGTTACTAGTTACAACATAATTACCAATTATAACTTTGAGCATAGTTTCTATCCGTGCAACATAAAATTTATTAGAGCCAGCAATATAGGTGAGGTCTATTATAGTGTTATCATATACACATGCTCTCCCATAGAGAACATTATTAGATAGACCCTTGTATTATAGATATGTTATATATTATACAATGCCTCCCTCTCCTTGTTTTATTCCAAGATCAGTATTATTGAGTTCTCAAGGTTCTCAACATAGGGCACCTATGCTACCTACATTGTCTTCTACCAGATGGGTCCCTAAGACCCCTATGTTCATAAGACACCACAGTAAATGTCATAAATTCTTAGCATCACTCCAATGGTAGGGACAGATATAGATCACTTAGTGTAGTAGATTTTGGGACCATAGTTACCCTTTCATACATCATGCAAATCATAGTTCCTTTATTTGACACACACTACATTGGTAGTGAGTCTCCCATGAGACTCATCAATTAATGTTTTTCCTCCCTTATTGTACATACTTTCCTTATCTTTTTGTCCTTGTATATAGTTTCATTTTCATGTTGCTTTTACATAGATTATATCCAAAAAATACAAAAATAATACAATATTTCAAAATTACAAAAATAATATAATATTTCAAAAAACACAAAAACATTCAAATATTTACTCAAAAAAAACAAAATTATAAATTATATGCATTTTTATGTTTAAATTTATTATATTTTATAAACACTACATATGTTAGCTATCTTAGTATATTCATTTTTATCATACATACATACTTCACTTATTCTTGTTAAGTGCTTTCAGATTACTACAAAGCTCATCTCCACTACTCCAATCTAGATTTCATATTATCTACCCACTGGGGATATATACACTGATACATGGGTTCTTCACTTGAAAAATTTGCCCACTTAAGGGAACCCTATACATAGTTTTGATTACCAGGTTCTATCATTCTATACTCTACATCACAACTTTAGCATATTATATCTTGATATTGATCATGCTATACTTACTAAGATTATATCTTGGCTACTAACACTTTAAACTTAGTATATGTACATCTTGGATCTTACACATATTTTTATTGCATGTTCATGTATACTTTCATTTATAGCTTTCCTATTTTATATTTGGTTGTATTTATATACTTTTTCTATTTTAGGGCATTTTAATATGCCATTGCTCTTTGGCTCTACACCACTTTTATTTCATAGTATGTATTATTTTGACATGGGTCCATATCCTTATGTGTTCCTTCTTGATTATTTATGAATACATTTAAACAATTAATTATATGTGTCTTTAAGCCAAATTACTTGTTTCTTGCATATGTAGATATTTGAACATGTCCTTATGTCTTGTTTTCTTAGATTTAGTGACATGTTCTCATATCCCTTATATTGTGGCCTATTAGCCTACTTTACATGCCTCATGTGTGTTGTGTAGAGTAAAAAATACTCTACGTTTCATTCTAATTTTTAGTAGTGCATGATCAAGATTGTTGTCCCTGCATAATTTTGTTTGAGATGGTGAAGTTTTAAAATAGAACATAGGCTCTAATTTCCTTTTGTTTCATTTTTCTCTAAGTGTTAAAGTCAAGCGGAAGCTACCAAGTGTCATCATCTGAGGCACCTTTCATATTTTATATGAGTTGGTTAGAATGTGCCACATATCTCATAGTGACTTAGTAGAATGTGACAAGTGTCAGCATCCATGTTTCATATCAGCATTGGTGTTTCATCTCTTTTCAATGAAAGGTTTTAACAAGCTAAGTATCAGGATAAAGCAGAAAGCACCAAGTGGCAATCGTGGAAGGTCTTAGTTTTGATTTTCTAAAAGAAATGGAAGATGCCACATACCCCAACAAAAGAGAATGAAAGCCACCTCATGTTGTGATCCAAATTATCTTCATTTTTGCTTCACTAATATAGCAAAGACCGTGGTGGGTCTTAAGTGTTGTTTCTAAAGCAAACATAAGCTGCCAGGTGTCACTGTCCATATAAATATGAAATGAGACCCATTTGTTTCTATGGTATAAATAGAGTAAAGTGGAGACCACCACATGTCATCTTTTATAGGTTTCTTAAAAGTAGCTAAAAGAAGCAGAGACTACCATGTAACCTACATAAGCAATAGAGATTGACACCTGTCCCTATGTTTTGTTTAAAGTTACTCAGGTAAGATATATTATGGGTCTTATTTTCTTTTAAGCTATTGAAGTTTCAAGGAAGTGGATTGTGACAAGTGGCAAAGGTAGAACACTCTTGAGCAAAGACACAAAAGAGCATAAGTTATGTGAAAAGTGTCGCGTGTCTTTGATAGGTGCTATAGAACATAACAAGTGTCATCCTCTGGTGTCTCCTAAAGTAATAAGAAGGTTTTAAAGAAATTGGCTAAGTGTTACCTAGCATTTAAGAGAAGGGAGTGTCCTACAATCTATTTCAACCAATGAATTTCTAGAAGACAAAGCATTTTAGAATCTATAAAATATCTTATGTTAGACACTCCCAGTTCAGTTAGATTTTAGCTGGGCCATTAGATTGGGAACAAGAAGACAATTTGGAGTGAATCCAAGGCTATAAATAAGGGTGCAGAGATCACCAAGAAGGAGGAAAACTAGACCAGAAAGAATTTTCAGAGAGAATTATTGTTAAGAGTTTAGACTTTCTGGAGCTGTGATTAGGAATATCATATGCTTTTGTTCTATCTTCTTAAGTTGGAAGGTTTATGTAACTGTGCATGTTTATGTGACTCTTATGTGTCTGAAAGATTCAAATAAGAGGATTGAACCCTATGCCTTTGTTGATATTTTTTGTGTTATTGCAAAAGTAGCCTAGGCTGTGTTGTCAAGAGTTTAGACTTTCCAGAGATGTGATTAGGAATGTCATTTACGTTTGTCTCATTTTATTGAGTTGAAAATTTTATGTAACTGTGTGTGTTTCTGTGCCTCTTATGTGACTAGAAGGTTCAAATAATAAGATTGAACCCTATGCCTTTGTTGACATGTTCTGTATCACTACAAAAGTAGTCTATGTTGTGAGCCTCTATTTCTATTGTTTCTATCTTTTACATTGATCATGCACTTGTTTGCTCTTAAATTTAAATGAATCCTACATATAGTTTCACTGTGCTTAGGATTAAGGTCAAATTACATTCAGGCGCATCATCATAGTTAGATTTTCTTTCTTGCATTTGTGTTTTTATTAAAATTCCTATCCCTTTTCTCAATATACACTTGATTTGAAGAAGAACCAACTTCTCTAAAAATTAGAGGTTGTTTCAAGTCGCAAGTCCCACATCTTGAAACTTCCCATTGTTGGTGTTTATTACAAAGCATAATTTTAAATCATCAATAGTTTTTGGCATGCTTGGTGGGACCAATATTGAAGTCTCTTTCAAGATCGTATGAACCATAGAGCTATGAGGAGTCATAGTTGTGGACCAGTAACCAGATCACAATCTACTACAAATCCAGGTATTTTTTTGCCACCTTTGGTAACTAGTCCAAGAAGAAGAGTCAACTAGTTTTTACCAATACCAAGAGCAAATATCGAAGCCTCTATACCCCCAAGAAATTATGCAAGCTAGAACACTGGTAGTCCCTTGATTCTCCCAATACCACCAGCCACTTGGGACCCTATCCCAATGAATGCCCTAAAATCTCTACCCAAATTAAGTGGGCAAGACTTTAAAACACCTAAGGAACATCTTCAGGATGTATCAGATGTATGTGATATACATGTTGTTACACAACAAAATGTGGCCATAATATTATTAGAAGCTTCTTTTAAAGGGAAGGCTCTAAAATGGTATCGGTCTTTAACTCCAAATACCATATCTACATGGGATCAGCTCAGAGATCTTTTCTTTAAAAGATTTGAAGAGAAGGGTGATAAGTCTTCTTTGTTACAGTAATTAATTACCATTTAAAGGGCACCACAAGAAGCCATGACCTACTTCAATTCTAGATTTCAAAAGACTTGGGAAGGAATCCCTGCTATAGCTAGACCATTACTAGGTATGGCTATAGTTTTTTATCTTAAGGCTTTGAATTTAGATATATCTATTATGATTCAATCACTTGGAGGACACACTTTGCTTGAGGCTTATGACTATGTGGTCAGAGCTGAGAATAATTTGATAGATGCTAGAAAATTGCCTCCAAGGCCTCCCATGCCCATGTTTCCAAAAATCTTCTTACCTTTACCTCAAGAAGCCCCTCAATCTATAGCCCCACTGGTGTTTATGTACACCTATCCTCAACCATCTACTGAAGAAATTATCCCCACTCAGTCATTTGAGCTGGATGATATCAAGAATATCCTAAGGACATTTTCTAATGAGCTTATCAATATAAAAAGATAAAAGAATACTTTCCCTGAGCCTCCATATCAAGGCTATCAAGGAAACATATTTTCATCTCAGCCAAACCAATACTAGGGTCGTCTAAGACAAACTAACCATCAGCCAGCAAACCAATTAGTTACAGTCCCCACACCCTCATAGACTATTCCTCCCAATTCAAATAGGGAGATTGTTCCAGGGAAAAATAACTATGTGGATAACACTAATGCCTAATGTTTCCCTTGTAATAATGCTCATACACCTAGAGATTGCCCTATGGATAATCTACAATAAAAAGTGGCAGAGCAAAGAAGAATGGGTGGTCAGTTTGTAAGTTCTAGTGACAATCAAGCCTACCAGTCTTCTGATATGCAAAAGTTAGTCTTAATGGCTCAGATGCAAGGGATGTCTTTGCAACAAGAGGAATAAATAGCCCTAAAATATGCTTTGTTCTCATGGGTTGAAGATGAAGAATCAATATTTTTGAATGAAGTTTATACTTTTAAGAAACCAGTGGTGCAATCAAACTAATGTACTAGATCAAAGAGAAAAATGCTGGAACAACCTAGAGTTGCAAAAAATGAAGTTATAGGGAATCCTTCATTTCAATGTCATCAACACACAGCTGTTAGACAAGAAATACTTCAGCTAGTGCAGAATCAAGAAATTCCTGAACAAGTTCAAGGAAAGACAAGATATCCTAATCTTCCAAGAATTCAAACTTTGGGATCAATGAATGTGGTTAATCAACTAAAGATGATCCTAGTACAAGTATCAATTTGGGATATACTAGCTATTCTTGAACAAAGGACACTATTACAAGAAGCTCTTCAAAATCAAGCAATGCCCAAATATACTGAAGGACCTATAATGAAAGAAAGCTCAAAGACACAATTCATCTACAGACAATAGCCTTAGTGGACAATGCATCAGAGGTAAGTAAATCCAAACCAGATTCCTTCTATTTTACTAATATAGGTGACTAGAATAAGCAAAATCAAGAAAAAGAAAATAAACAGTTGTTAGCTATGACGCATAGTGACCCATATAAAAATTATAACTCTACTAGTTTGGGCACTTATGTTATTTTTGATGAGGACCATGAAATCCCAAATGTTTTAAGGGAAGAGACACCAACTACTCAAGGATCCAAAAAAAATTAGAAATCTAGACTTTAAATTTTGATGGGGCTAGAAGTAAAAATGGTGCTAGAGCAGGAATTTGTCTTTCTGCTCCAAATGGTGATAAAATTTTAAGAGCTATCCATTTTCAATTTTCTTGTACTAATAATAATGCTGAGTATGAATATTTAATACATGGGCTCTTATTATCCAAAAAAATGGGAATAAAGAATCTAATAGTAATAGGAGATTTAGAATTAGTAGTAAAGCAAATTAGAGAAAAGGTAATAGCAAAGAATGTCAAGATGAAATCTTATAAGCATAGAATTTGGGACTTAATAGAAGATTTTGAAGATTTTAATATTGAAGTAGTTCCCAGAGTTCAAAATTTTGAAGCTGATAGGATGGCATAGATTGGTTCATAGTTTGATCCAGTAACTAGCCTATTAGTTAACAATGAGTCAGTAAAGGTTATAGTAAGGCCAACTATCCTAGATAATGAAGAGAATTGAAAAGTATTTGAGAATGATTTTCAAGTACTCTCATTCTTGCAACAATTAGGGGAATTCACTGATCAATTGCAACCAAAGATTGAAGAAGCATATGGAGATCAAATTATACAATTAAAGAGTAATAAGATTTCCAAAGGTTTAATCACTTTATAGAGCCTTTTTGACCCAGAAGATGTAAGTCTGGAGAAAAAAAGGTTCCAAGAAAATAAAGCAGATTATTCTAAAATAGAGGTGAGTGAAGGGAAACAATTAAAAGTTGGAAATTCTACAACTCAAAGAGAAAAGGAAAGGTTAATTGAATTATGTAAAAAATATGATAGAGTCATAGCCTGGAGCTATGAAGATCTTCATGGATACAATAAAGACATCATTTAGAACATAATAAAACTGACTAAAGGATCTAAATCTGTTAGATAGAAACAAAGGCCAGTGAATCCAAGGATTGAGCCTCTAATGGTGGATGAGTTGTAGAAACTTTTAGATTCTAAAATAATTTTTCCAATCAAACACTCAACCTGGGTATCAAATCTAGTACCAGTTAGGAAAAAGAATGGTGATATAAGACTTTGTGTAGATTTAGAGATCTAAAAAAAGCATCTTTAAAGGATCACTATCCCTTGACCTCCATGGAATAGATTCTACAAACTGTGGCTAGATCAGAGAGATTCTCTTTGCTAGATGGTTTCTCTAGATACAATCAGATTTGGTTGGCTAAAGAAGACCAATACAAGATTGCTTTTACCACCAAATGGGGAACATTTGCATATGATAAGATGCCATTTGGCCTATCAAATGCTGGATCCACTTTTGAGAGAGCTATGGATGTTGCATTTGGGGAATTGATAAATAAAATCATCCTAATTTATCTTGTTGATCTTACTATTTTTTAAAAGAATGCTGCTGATCATTTTGATCATTTAGACGCCGTGTTTAAAAAATGTCAAGAATTTGGAATATCCTTGAATCTTAAGAAATGTATCTTTGTTGTCCCTTAAGGAAAATTATTGGGACATATAGTATCTAAAGAAGGAGTCTCAATAGACCCAGAAAGAGTGGTAGCTATAATGAACTTACCACTTCCAGTAAATAAGAAAGCAATTCAATCTTTCTTGGGAAAGATTAATTTCATCAGTCGGTTCATATCTGACTTTGCAGGCTTAGTAAGACTAGTGACACTTTTACTAAAAAAAGACCTAATTTTCAAGTGGACTACAAAAAGAAGGCAAGCCTTTGAAGAGGTCAAGAAAGCTATCTCAACAGCTCCGATACTTAGAAACCTAGATTTTTCTAAGCCTTTATTAATGTATGTATATGGAGAAGAGCTCAGTATTGCTGCTATTCTAACACAAAAGGATGATAAATAGGAGGGAGAGCATCCAATAGCCTTTTTCTCAAGGACTCTTAGGGAATATGAAACCAGATATAACTTTGTATAAAAACAAGCATATGCTATGGTAAAAGCTCTCAAAAAGTTTAGACATATAGTATCAAGAAGTTTGAATGAAGTTTCTGCTTCCAAGAAACCATTGGTTCAATCAGACTAATGTTCTAGATCAAAGAGAAAAATGTTGGAACACCCTGAAGTTGCAAAAAATGAAGTTATAGGGAATCCTTCATTTCAATGTCATCAACACACAACTGTTAGACAAGAAATGCTTCAACCAATGCAGAATCAAGAAATTCCTGAACAAGTTCAAGGAAAGACAAGATATCCTAATCTTCCAAGAATTCAAACTTTAGGATCAATGAATGTAGTTGATTAACTAAAGATGACCCCAACACAAGTATCAATCAAGGATATACTAGCTATTCCTAAACAAAGGACACTATTACAAGAAGCTCTTCAAAATCAAGCAATGCCCAAATATACTGAAGGACCTACTGATGAAAGAAAGCTCAAAGACATAGTTCATCTACAGACAACAACCTTAGTGGACAATGCATCAGAGGTAAGAAAATCCAAACCAGATTCCTTCTATTTTACTAAGATAGGTGACTGGACTAAGCATAATCAGGAAAAAGAAAATAAACATTTGTTAGCTATGACACATAGTGACCCATATGAAAATTATAACTCTACTGGTTTGGGCACTTATGTTATTTTTGATGAGGACCATGAAATCCAAAATTTTTTAAGGGAAGAGACACCAACTACTCAAGGATCCAAATTTTTTTTAGAAATTTTGATGGGGCTAGAAGTAAAAATGGTGTTGGAGCAGGAATTTGTCTTACTGCTCCAAATGGTGAGAAATTTTTAAGGGCTATCCATTTTCAATTTGCTTGTACTAATAATGATGCTGAGTATGAATATTTAGTACATGGGCTCTTATTATCCAAAAAAAAGGGAATACAGAATCTAATAGTAAAAGGAGATTCAGAATTAGTAGTAAAGCAAATTAGAGAAAAGGCAATAGCAAAGAATGTCAAGATGAAATCCTATAAGCATAGAATTTGGGACTTAATAAAAGATTTTGAAGCTTTTAATATTGAATTAGTTCCTAGGGTTCAAAATTTTGAAGCTGATAGGATGGCACAAAGTGGTTCACAGTTTGATCCAACAACTAGCTTATTAGTTAACAATGAGTTAGTAAAGGTTATAGTAAGGCCAACTATTCTAGATAATGAAGAGAATTGGTAAGTATTTGAGAATGATTTTCAAGTACTCTCATTCTTGCAACAATTAGGGGAATTCACTGATCAATTGCAACCAAAGATTGAAGAAGCATATGGAGATCAAATTATATAATTAAATAATAATAAGCTTTCTAAAGGTTTAATCACTTTAGAGAGCCTTTTTGACCCAGAAGATGTAAGTCTGGAGAAGAAAAGGTTCCAAGCAAACAAATAAAATTATTCTAAAATAGAGATGAGTGAAGGGAAAAAAATTAAAAGTTGGAAATTTTGCAACTCAAAGAGAAAAGGAAAGGCTAATTGAATTATGTAAAAAATATGACAGAGTCATAGCCTGGAGCTATGAAGATCTTCATGGATATAATAGAGACATCATTTAGCACACAATAGAATTGACTAAAGGATCTAAGCCTATTAGATAGAAATAGAGGTAAGTGAATCCAAGGATTGAGCCTCTAATAGTGGACGAGTTGTAGAAACTTTTAGATTCTAAAATAATTTTTCTAATCAAACACTCAACCTGGGTATCAAATCTAGTACCAGTTAGCAAAAAGAATGGTGATATAAGACTTTGTGTAGATTTTAGAGATCTAAAAAAAGCATCTTTGAAGGATCACTATCCCTTGACCTCCATGGAATAGATGCTATAAACTGTGGCTAGATCAAAGAGATTCTCTTTGCTAGATGGTTTCTCTAGATACAATCAGATTTGGTTGGCTAAAGAAGACCAATACAAGATTTCTTTTACCACCAAATGGGAAACATTTGCATATGATAAGATGCCATTTGGCCTATCAAATGCTGGAGCCACTTTTGAGAGAGCTATGGATGTTGCATTTGGGGAATTGATAAATAAAATCATCCTGATTTATCTTGATGATCTTACTATTTTTTCAAAGAATGCTGCTAATCATTTTGATCATTTAGAAGTTGTGTTTAAAAAATGTCAAGAATTTTGAATATCCTTGAATCCTAAGAAATATATCTTTGCTATCCCTCAAGGCAAATTATTGGGACATATAGTATCTAAAGAAGGAGTCTCAATAGACCTAGAAAGAGTGGCAGCTATAATGAACTTACCACTTCCAGTAAATAAGAAAGCAATTCAGTCTTTCTTGGGAAAGATTAATTTCCTCAGTTGGTTCATATCTGACTTTGTAGGCTTAGTAAGACTAGTGACACTTTTACTAAAAAAGGACCTAATTTTCAAGTGGACTACGGAAAGAAAGCAAGCCTTTGAAGAGGTCAAGAAAGCTATCTCAACAGCTCCAGTACTTAGAAACCCAGATTTTTCTAAGCCTTTTGTAATGTATGTAAATGGAGGAGAGCTCGGTATTGCTACTAGTCTAACACAAAAGGATGATAAACAGGAGGGAGAGCATCTAATAGCCTTTTTCTCGAGGACTCTTAGGGAATATGAAACCAGATATAACTTTGTATAAAAACAAGCATATGCTATGGTAAAATCTCTCAAAAAGTTTAGACATATAGTATCAGGAAGTAAAATTCTGATACTTGTATTCTCTTACACTTGGATGTATTCTTTGACACTTGGAAGAAACAAATTCAGGAATAGAAGAAGAAATTATATTGAGAATACAAGAAGTTGATTAGGAATCCTGGGTTACAAATAGGATTCATTTTATGAAAAATGGAATTTACCCAAGAGAACTCCCTCAAAATAAGAGAAGATACTATAGGATGCAAGGAGTTCATTTTGTTTTAATTGAACAGGTTCTTTTCAGAAGAAATTTTGATGGCAAATTGTTAAGATGTGTAGAAAAGGATGAGGCTAAGAAAATACTATATGAAATGCATTATGGAGTATCAGGTGGACATTTTTTTGCAAAAACCATAGCTATAAAAATAAGTGAAGCAGGTTATTTCTAGCCTACTTTATTTATAGATTGTTATCAGCTGGTTAAAAAATGTCAATCTTGTCAATATTATGTGGGAATGAGAAGGAATGCAACAATGCCTCTTAGTCCTATAATTGTGGATGAACCTTTTGCTCAATGGGGTCTTGACTTCATTGGAATGATAAATCTAGTATCTAGTATGGGTCACAAATGGATCTTAACAACCATAGATTATTTCACCAGATGGACTGAGGTAGTGCCACTCAAGGAAGCAATAGAAAATGTGATCCTAAATTTTCTAGGGAGTATCACTACTCATTTTGGGGCTCCTCGCACCATAATTTTAGATAATGCTAAAGCATTTTTAGGGTCTAAAGTATCTGAATTTGCATTAAAGCATGGAATATAGCTAAAAACTTCTAATTATTACCCTTAGGGTAATGGTTTGGCAGAATCAACTAATAAGAACCTGATTAGACTCATTAAAAGAATAGGGGCTGATCATCACAAGGAATGGCATAAAGTGCTTAATTTAGCACTGTGGGCTGATAGAATTACACCTAAATAGGTGATCAAAATGTCCCCATATGAATTGGTATATGGGAAACCTGTTGTAATTCCCCTAAGCTTGGAGATTCCTGCTCTCCAGCTGATCAAACTGATTGAAATTGAAGAAAATGGCCCCATGCAGGTCAGATTAGTAGAACTTCTAGAAGTTCAAGAAAAGAGAAATGTAGCTCATGATTCATTGATAAAGCATCAAAAAATAGTTAAAGACTATTTTGATAAAAGGACTTCAAATCCCCATTTTGAAACAAGCTCAATTATTTTGAAATGGGATGCAAGAGCCACCAAACCAGGTCAACACACTAAGTTTGAAGCATTATGGACTAGCCCTTATAAAATTTAGGCATGTAAACAATAAAATTTGTTTGAACTAGAAATGATGGAAGGTGAATTTGAAGAGATTCTTGTAAATGGAGTCTATTTAAAACATTTTAGTTAAAAATGTGTTTTCTAGAGATTTCAGATCATGCGGGAGTTGTAGATTATTTTTGAGTAGGCTCAAAAGTCCTTAGGGTCACCAATAACTATAGAGTAAAAAATACTCTATGTTTCATTCTGATTTTTAGTAGTGCATGATCTAGATCACTGTCCCCGCATAATTTGGTTTGAGATGGTGAAGTTTTAAAATAGAGTGTGGGCTCTAATTTCATTTTGATTCATTTTTCTCTAAGTGTTGAAGTCAAGTGGAAGTTGCCAAGTGTCATCATTTGAGGCACCTTTCATATTTTCTATGAGTTGGTCAGAACATGCCACATATCTCATGGTGACTCAGTGGAATGCAACAAGTGTCGGCATCCATGTTTCATATCAACACCGGTGTTTCATTTCTTTTTAGCGAAAGGTTTTAACAAGCTAAGTATCAAGATAAATTGGAAAGCACCAAGTGGCAGTCATGAAAGGTCTCAGTTTTGATTTTATAAAAGTAATGGAAGATGCCACATACCCCAGCAAAAGATAATGGAAGCCACCACATGTCATGATCTGAATTATCTTCATTTTTACTTCACTGATGTAATAAAGACCATGGTGGGTCTTAAGTGTTATTTCTAAAGCAAGCAGAAGCCACCAGATGTCACTATCCATGTAAATATGAAATGAGACCCATTTGTTTCTATGGTATAAATAGAGTAAAGTAGAGACCGTCACGTGTCATCTTTTGTAGGTTTCTAAAAAGTAGCTAAAAGAAGTAGAGACTACCATGTAACCCAAATAAGTAGTGGAGATTGACACATGTCCCTATGTTCCTTTTAAAGTTACTCAGGTAAGAGATGCTATGGGTCTTATTTTCTTTTAATTTGTTGAAGTTTTGAGGAAGCAGATTGTGACAAGTGGCAAAGGTGGAACACTCCTGAGCAAAGACACAAAAGAGTATAAGTTATGCGAAAAGTGTCGCATGTATTCGATAGGTGCTATAGAACATGACAAGTGTCATCCTCTGGTGTCTCCTAAAGTAATAAGAAGGTTTTCAAGAAATTGGCTAAGTGTTACCTAGATTTTAAGAGAAGGGAACATCCTGTAATCTATTTTAGCCAATGAACTGCCATAAGATAAAGCATTTTAGAATCTATAAAATATCTTTTGTTAGACACTCCTATTTTAGTTAGATTTTAGTTGGGCTATTAGATTGGGAACAAGCAGATAATTTAGAGTGAATCTAAGGCTATAAATAAGGGTGCAGAGATCACCAAGAAGGAGGAGAACTAGACCAGAGAGAATTTTTAGAGAGAATTATTGTTAAGAGTTTAGACTTTCTAGAGCTATGACTAGGAATATCATATGCTTTTGTTCTATCTTCTTAAGTTGGAAGGTTTATGTAACTGTGCATGTTTTTGTGCCTCTTATGTGACTGGAAGATTCAAATAAGAAGATTGAATCCTATGCCTTTGTTGATATTTTTTGTGTTATTACAAAAGTAGTCTAGGCTATGTTGTCAATAGTTTAGACTTTCTAGAGCTGTGATTAGGATTGTCATTTGCTTTTGTCTCATTTTCTTGAGTTGAAAAGTTTATATAACTATGCGTGTTTCTATGCCTCTTATGTGACTGGAAGATTCAAATAATATTGAACCCTATGCCTTTGTTGACATGTTCTGTATCATTTTAAAAGTAGTATATGTTGTGAGCCTCTGTTTCTATTGTTTCTATCTTTTACATTGATCATGCACTTGTTTGCTCTTAAATGTAAATAAATCCTACATATAGTTTCACTATGCTTAGGATTAAGGTCAAATTACATTTAGGCACATCACCATAGTTAGATTTTCTTTCTTGCATTTGTGTTTCTATTAAAATTCCTGTCCCTTTTCCTAGTATACACTTGATTTAAAGAAGAACCAACTTCTCTAAAAATTGGAGGTTGTTTCAAGTCGCAAGTACCACATCTTGAAACTTCCCATTATTGGTGTTTATTAAGAAGTGAAATTTTAAATCATCAACATGTTGTATTTATTATTTATTATATGCATCATGGCCATGACACTTGTCTCTTTTTTGTTACACACTCTAGTTTTAGCTATCAAGAGGGATTTCATGCATATCGCCTTCTTACCTGGGTGTTGTGATGGACATCATGCCCTATCCCACTAGATAGACTCTAAATTATTTCTTATATTTGATATTAAATACTTTAATATACCTATTTGACACCCTTATGAATGCTAGACATGACATACATCTCACATTACAAACTAATGCTCAAACTATGTTAATTCTAATGTTATGTATGTAAATTATATTAGATTATTATGTATTTATCATATATGATTACCAACTAACACACATATTGTAGATATTTTTATTTTGAGGAATTTTTAAAAATAGGTTCAACAACTCCCCTCAAAGAAGGGGCAATTCATAGGGGTTTGTGAAAGAAACATTTCCAAAGATCGGTTTAAACATTGAAATAAATGAGCAAATGAATGTAAAATAATAATATCATCTTGAGGAGATCAAGACACAATGTCGAGACAAAGATTTTAAAATGGAAAAATTAACACATCATAGAAAAACCCACATAATATATAAGAAGACTTGACACCAAAATCTTCACAATTTTAAAATTGAATCAAGAGTAAATTGAAAATAAATGAGAGGGAGCTTCAAGTTCTAGTAAGGAAACAAGGAGAGGAAAGGCTATTTTATAGAGTAAGAGGAAAATAATGGAAGTTAAAAGGAATACATAATTACCTTATAAGCCTCCTTTGTGTATGCCACTTGTGGCCTATTCCTTTAGAGAGTGGAGGGAAGTGTGTGCCAAGTTAGGGAAGGAGTTACTTGTGAAAGTAACTCCCAAATCCTAAAGGGCAATAAAGAGGTGAGTGACACCTCATGGAATTTAGATTGATATGAATTTATACTTCACATAAATAAAACTTATACACACACTTTAAGACTTATGGTAAGCCTATGAACCTACATGAAAGACTCAAATTAAGATTACTTATCCAACACTCCCCCTTAAGCTTAATTTGAGGTTATAAAAGTAGAGAAAATATTTTACAAACAAACAAACGAGCTTAAATTACAATGATATCCCCTTTAATAGAAACTTATTTCAAGTGAAATTAAAAAATAAATAAGAGAAGGTGCCACTAAAAGTTTCAAGGAAGAAAGTGTGATCACCAAGAATATCCAAGAATCCTCTTTGGACAATGTGGTCGATCCTTCACAAAACAAAGACCAATAAGGAGTAATGATTCACAAAACCTGAAAGATAGACAAGATAACCCTAATATTTCAAGTTAAGTTATCAATATACTAAAAACAACAATATACATACATAATCTAATAAAATTATATGTACAACTAGGTAGATTTGAGTAAAGACAACTTCTATCAAAAAGTGCATAAACCTTCACAAAAAGAAATTAGTCAAAATAATCAAAACCTATATCCTATTAATAAAAGACAAGTAATGCATAAGGATATTTAGACAATCAAAATGGAGATAACAAAGATGTCTCACTTACAAAATATATTTTGCATGAAGCATTAAAATAATGATCATAAGAAGACATATCAAAGTCTCTAATAGATTCATTTTTTAAGAATCCAAACAGTTTAACCGTTAAAGGTAGTAGATTTTGTCATTTTCTAACAATGTAAAGTATAATGAGTGGATTTACCACAAGATTTTCATGGGTAAAATTTCCAAAATTTATATATATGATGCCCATAATTTTGACAATATGCACAAGTTTAAGCACTTTTGACCAAAACATTAGTATTGAAAGTAGTATAATAAAAACAAGTTGCATTATAAGTCCTTTGATGAAGAGGAAAATAAGATGTCAAATTTTTATCAGAAGCATTTGAAGTATTATATTCAAGACCTTTAAAATTTGTATTATATTCAAGCAAAAGATGTTAAATAATGCTAATTACACATTTACCAAGTTCACCACCCAAACAACCCATATTGTGCATGATTTTTAAGCTGGGATTGATAGGAAAAGTGGTCAAAGAAGTGAAAGTTATGTGAGAATCATAATGAGATTTATAAACATTATGAGATCTCGTGTCAACATTATAACTACTAGTATGTGCAAAAGATGCAAATTTATTATTTAACACATCAATAAAAGATTGCATAGACATCATTTTATAATTAAAAGAATATTGTAAAACACGTAAAGTTTTATTTTGGCATGCAATGTGTGACTTAAGAGTAATAATTTCATAAATTCTAAGAGAAAGTTGATTATAAGTATTTTTAAATGCTAGAAAAATTGCAAGTTTAAATGTTATAATAAGCACGTTAAGATGTAAATGACAAAAAAAGTGATAATAACTTACTTGTAAGGTCTAAAATATAAGATAATGCTGAAAAAATGAACTTGCTAAAATTACCAATTATCTTGTAAACGTAAGTCCATAGAAATATCAAAGTGCTTTATTAATGTCTCTTTGATTAATTGAAAAAAAAATGCCTTAAAGTTAATAAACAATTTTTTGTAATTTAGAACATTAAAAAAATTAATATACAAATGTTTGTTTTTAAAAAAAATAAGTTTTTAAATTTTCATAAAATATCAAAAAAAAAATGTAATAAAGAATTCTACAGGAGAACTTAAATGTAGTCCTTTGATTTTAATTGGTTTGAAAAAATAAAAAATCCTTTTTGAATTTGAAAAAGGTTTAAATTAATTTTAAAATAGTTTAAAAAAAAATAATAAAAGTCTTTATTTTGAAAGTAAATAATTTTTTTATTTTTGAATTTTAAAAGTAATAAAAAACACTTACTAACATTGCATAAACTGAGGATAATGCCAAAAATAAAAGTAAAAACTAAAAAATTTAATCAGAGTTTAAAAAACCTATAGGTACATTTTTGATTATATCTCAATAATTATAAATTGGGTTTTCCTGAAATTTGTAAAAAATAATATTAGATGACTGATTAACAAAACCCAATTTTTTTTAATAAAAAATGATTCTAGTAAAAATATATGAACCCTTTTTAAGATGGGTTTTAGTGAAAAAATGGCTTTAAAAAGTAAAAAAGGAACTTAAGTAGAATTTTAAATGTAGTGGAAAATAAACCAAAAGAAGCATGAACAAAGAATTCCTTTAGAAACCTAAATAAAAAGAGATTATAAGAAAAATAAATGATACTCTTAATGCATTTAAAAATAGAGATAAAAAAATCAAATAGTGAGAAAAAATAGAATATTAAAAGAACAAAAATCTTCTTTTCCACCTTCAAATCTACAAATTTTTCAAGAATCAATATTAGAAACTATAGAGCTCTGATGCCATGAAAGAAATATTGTCCAATATAGATTTAAAAATTGAAATAAATGAGAAATGAATGCAAAATAATAATATCACCTTTAAAAGATCAAGCCACAATGTTGAGAAAGAGATTTTAAAGTGGGAAACTAAACGTATCATAGAAAAACCCACATGATCTATAAGAAGGCTTGACAACAAAATATACACAATTAAAGGATTAAATTGAGAATAAGAGAGAGAGAGATTCAAGTTTATAATGAGAATATAAGGAGAGGAAAGGCTCTTTTATAGAGCAAGAGGAAAAGAATGGGAGTCACCAAGAATCTTGTAATCACCGTACAATCCTCCTTTGTGCATGCTACTTGTGACCTATTCCCTTAGAGAGTGGAAGGAAGTGTGTGCCAAATGGGATAAGGAGTTACTTATTAAAGTAACTCATAAATACTAAAGGGGAATAAAGAGGTGAGTGACACCTCATGAAATCTAGATTTATTTGAATTTATAATTCACATAAATAAAACTTCTACCCACACCTTAAGACTTAGGATAACCCTGGGAACCTATATGAAGGACAAAAAATAAGATTAATTATCCAAAAAATTATCATAGAGATTATGATTTTATAAGGCACTCACAATATTTTTTTTGCACACATATACAAATTAAATAACATAGTGGGAAAATAGTAACATAGAGATCAATACAGTTACACAAAAATTAGAGTAGAAAGACACTAACACCCAAATTAGCACATTAACACTGCATTTACAATATTGAAACTACTATCCAAGATATGGCAATACTATCCAGTATCTTTAGTTTCATAAAAAACTAGACAGGCTAGAAAAATATAGTAGGTATGACACAAGTTTGCATAGGTTCATTTATAGATTTATCATATTTTCTTAGATTCATACCAATTTAGCTTAGATTCATACTAGTTTGATCAAATTAGGGGCATAATGCATGGTATGACCATTACAAAATTAAATTTAAATACTCATATACATATTATTATAACTCATTCCTAATCCATATGATCAAATATTAGATTTGGGGGCATGTGCATGGCACATTATTTCTATATGCTCATTCACACATTAGTTGATTAGATAGAATGAAATTTTTTATAACATTATGTATGTTGTATACATATGACATCATATTCTAGGTTGTACACTAGTTTCGTGTCTTAATCCATCTGTAGTGGTTGGCATTCTTGAGTGGCCCAAAACTGCCTAATATATCTGAGTGGTTGTAGAGCCAAAATATCTAGTTAGACATTTCCAGTTACATCATATAGTTTTAGTTTAGATTCATCTACTACACATGGATGGGAAATTATGGAGTCATAGCCTACTTTATTTCTTCATCCACCTACATGAGAGTCTTAAATACACCATCAGTCTAATCCAAGCTATTCATAGGTCATGATCTACCAAGTAGGGGTGGGAAATGATGGAGTCAAAACTAGATTGAGTTCTTGAGCCACCCACACATGAGGATTGAGAAAGACATAAGATCAATCCAATATATTCACTAATTAATTACTGTATGCATGCCCACAAGTTTTCACCAAGTCTATGCATTGATCTACGTACATGGTAAGGTGTATTCATTCCTTTCCTCTCTCCTATCTCTTTACTCAATTTTACTCAAATTTTCTTCTTTACTCAGTTTAGTGTTTTGATTTTGATATCTATTAAGTAAGGATTGATTTATACATGTTCTATTTATAGGACACAAATTGGATCATTATTCACATACTTAGACCCATCTTCACCAACTTCACCTCTTAGGTAAGTCTAGTTATGCTTCTTTTTTCCTTTATCTTAGTCATTTCACTTTGTTTCATTTATAGAATAAAGGGGAGGCAAATGTAATCACTTAAAAGTGTTATTTTAGTGTTAATAGTGATAATTAAGACTTCCTATCCCTATATTATCCCTAGACCTATCCTAAATCCTATTATCACACTTATCAAGCCTTCATGTAGGCCACATAAGTCCTTAATCATCCTTAAAGTAGTCCCAGACCTTCATTCTTGCATCCTAGACCTTCATGCATAGTGTTATGTCACTTGGACACTAGCATCATAATAAGAATAGTAACATCACATAGATTTAGTGTTCCAATAATGGTGCTAATGTCCTTTCCCTTTCCTTTTCACAAATAGATATATTTTTAAATATAAAACCTCCTAGGGTTGACCTTGACCTATTTTATCACCCGCATAAGTATCATCATGTTATATATAAATGAATTTTATCCCTCTAACCCCTAGATGGAAATTAGATGTAAAATACACATTCAAACTTAGAAAAAGTTATGCATAATTAAGGTTATCAATACTTATTCTTCCCTACTTGTGCATACTACCATCTACAACATTTCTAAGCTCGCATTACATAGATTTATAGTCCCCAACACATTCAAAGAACTCAATTCCACTATCATACTAAATTCAATTTCACTTACACCACTTAGGTGGGGAGAATTACATTAGGTTTGATTCCTCCCTAGAGTATTGGTATGTAGGCAACCCTTTTCATAGTGAGGTGTTGAGGATGTCCAGCCTACCCCACTAAAAAACACACTTTTTAGCTTATATCAACTAAATGCCCTATCAATATGGAGGATTAGGGGTTTCTCATAAATTAAACCAAAAAGGCAATATATAGGGTTTTAGAGCTCTACACATAAGAATAAACCTCACATATCTAGACATAGGTGTACTTAGAAGCTCAGGACAGTCCTACACAAATGACACTATCACCAAAATAGGGACACTACCATCACATATCCAATTATGGCACTAATGTACAATTAAGATGATTTTGTATATGAGTTTTTTTTAATATTAGGATCCTATTTGTGACACTCAAACCAAATTATAACTCATTTTCTATCGTCTATATCTTTCATTATGTCATTTTCTAGGATAAGTTATTACTTTCATTATTTATTTCTAATTTTATAAAGGTCAAAGTTAGTCAATTCTATAACAAATCAATGGTTTTATTTATTGCATATTATTACCTTGATTTAGTCTACTCATATCCTTAAAAAACATAGAATTTACAAACACTAAGTCTTAAAAAGTTAAAATAATTACATGTAGCTTACCTATAACATGTGAAATCTTTATGATACATGCAAATACATGGATGTATAATTTAATGGCAAGGATAAAATTTAATATAATACATGACATTAATAATAAACAATTATATAATTCTTATTATTGCATGGTTCAATTTGAGTTACCACCCATTAATACTAGATGAAAGAGAGCACATTTAATCCTGTTCATTCCTCATTCCCATAGACCAACTACCTTAGCTTCTATCTAGCCTCTACTATTCATCTTAAGATTATAGTAGATCTTATAGTCAATACTCTTCTCACTAAAAGAGGTCAAGAGCCTTATTAGCCAAATTTTGGCTACCATAGACCAAGTTCATTAAAAACTTGACTTGTCATATTTTATGACATTTTTCATAGTCCTTTCATACCTTTTGAGGTATTTCAATGGTCTTGTTAAAGTCTTATTAGTATAATTTAAGGTTATTTTGACAAGATTAAGGTAATGTTTGTATTTTATCTTGTGCTAGTCTAGTCATAAGGTGAACATGAAAATATGGGGTAAAATGATGTCAAGGGTTAAAAAATGTCTCTCACAGTCATGCCATGACTTGACCACCTTGTATGAACATTTTACATTTGTTTGGAAAAGTTAAGGTTCTTTTGTGAATATTAAGGTAAAGTGTAATACAAGGGAAAAGTGCATATAGTCAAATTTAACACATGACATGGCTAAAATATCAAATATTCATATAAGAACACTTGTAAAATATTTTTTGTATTTATCTTACTTTCACTTATGACAGTAATGTCATTTGGGGTCAATTTTTTAGGTTCAACATCTAAATTGAGAGAATCATGATTTTATAGGTAGTTATAGGCACTTATATAGACTTGGGAGATCCATTTGTAGGTAAAAATGATTCATGGGGGTCTATTTACCTTCTATAGGACATATACATGATTTATAATCTTACAAAAGTTTAAATATTCAAAAACTTGAACCAAAACCTCCATTGCCATCTTGGAAAACTAATAAAGGTCAACTTCATATGCTCGGTACAAACACAGGAGAGAAAGTCATGGTCTAATATTTTTGACAGAGGAAGGGGTCATAATGAGATTAAAATCCATGGCCATATAAAGTATATTGGTTTCCCCTCCTTTATTAATAATTGTTAAGAGTGTAAGGAGGTCACTATATCTTGTTCACCTAAGTAGGGTTTAGTTTTACCTCTATTTATTCACTTCAAAGTTTTATAAAGGAAAGTGGATTATATAAGGTCATTTAATAAATCAAATGAGTCTTTATAATATCAAGTTCATCAATTAACTTAGTTGTGTGAGGTGTCTTCAATAAGGAAACTGATGTCTCAAGCATATGTAAACATCACCACCCTAGTTACTAGTGTTTTGGTTGATTTTGAGTATTGCCGTTCTTAGAAGTTTCTAGGTAATTCATCAATCATTGAAAATTCAAAACCTCTCATTATAAGATGATCCATGTTCTTTCTCTCTAAAAAGTGATTTCTTTGTAGACAATCCTTTAAGTGGTGACATGGTTCAGCCTTTAGAGGGATGGTGTAGTGTATGAATAGTTTCCTACAAGCCTAATTTCTAAACTTGGGCCTAATAGAAATAAAAAATCAAGGATAACATGTGAGAATGACATTGAAAAAATTGGAGGCCCAAGGTAATGAAATCAAAATTCAAATACACTCTCTAACAAAGATTGGGATAAGCTTTGTCCACCCACTAGTTTATAGACTTATAGGTGGACATTAATGGATCACAATTATTATGTTTAAGATGTTAAAGAAATGTAGAGTCTTGGTATAATATATAAACACTCATATTACCTTGGTATATCTCACTAAATCATCAAAATATCATGAGTGAATACATGAACTCTAACCTCCATACATGATCCTTGTACATGAAAAGACATCAACTAGATACCTATACATATAGTTAGGAAAATTTAAAATTAAATAATATTAACTAAGAGGTTCATAGACCTATTGATGGGATGATAGGAAAAGGACATGAGTTCATAAAATCCTAAATTATAAGGATTCAAAAATTTAGTTCTTAGTAGTCTATCTAAGCAAAAGTAAACCTATAGGTTCCATACTTGTAGGTCCTCATTTGAACCAAAAAGCATTTTATCATATGAAGGATAATATATGAATATAACATAACTAAGTATAAGTATTAAATAAAAAATAAATCAACAAGATCACCTAGGCTATCTGATATTTAAAATAAGGATGAGATGACTAAGTTCACAAGCCTAAATACTCATACACAGGCCTGTGTATGAAGACATGAAGGAAAAATCTTATGATGATATGAGAGAATAATGATATTATACATGTATACAAACAATTACCATCACTATTGTGCTAAAATTTTCAATCTAAGAAACATTTTGTGACAATGCACAAATTGGGCCAAAACTACTAAAATATGCTAAATGGTTCGAACTTGTCATGTATAGGTGCCAATTTAGGCTAATGTATCCCTAAATGGGGAAATGAATTTTATGTGATTATTATATTTTCTAAAATCAATTTGAGTCAAATTTAAACCATGAAAAATGATAATTTGGACCATTTAATTCTTCTAATTTAGTAATACATGTCTCGTACATATGTTATTTTGCATCCATAGTGCCTTAAATGGGGTATTATTCCATACACAACTAACACCTTCTTATAATTATATTATATTAAAATTATGAATTCATAAAATGTCATTTCCAACTAGGTTGATTAAGCATATGACATATTTCTAAATAACTGTAGAAAATTAATCAAATTCACTTAAGTAAATTAAACCAAATCAAGAGCCTAAGTGAAAATTCCATGGAAGTTATTGAAAATCTACTTATTGGAAATTCACTAATCAAACCTACATCATCCCATGACATCATCAATGGGGTGGCATCCATAGGTCATTAATAAAATAAATATTAGGATTAATCTCTCCCATGCCTCATCAATGCCCCATTCTTCTAAATATTAATGGGAATATTTATGACTTGTCCCTCTTAAATTGAATTAGTTCATGGCCACACATATTGATTCAAGATAGATGGTAATTATTGATTCTAAATATTTTTAGAAAGCTATAAATAATTGAGTGAACACCACCATTTTTAAACTTTAGATATACAAACTTACTATGAAAAAATTGATATATAAAAGCTTCACCAATTTGCATAAATCAAACAAATATTATGATCTTAAGCCATTGGTGCACTAGGAAGTGATGGAGGAGCATGATACTCATCATTCAGGAAGACTTAGAGTAACAAATCCATAGAAAAACATGATTTTTGGCCATTCTTGGAAGGAGGGATGTATTTAGAAGGTTTGTTAGTATTCATTATTTACATAACTTATAAAATTCGTTTGTAACACCCCATGAGGGAGTGGTATTGATGTTTTATTGTCTATATGATTCTTTATATATTTTTTCTCGACTAACACTTGGACTAATGCATCTTGTAATCGTAATCTACATTTTGAAACACCTGATGGTAATGCATTGTGGATCAACAAGGTCACTCTATGGATTAGAAAGAGCAACCTATGAAATAGTGAGATCACTCTAGACCAAAAACTAATAGGTGACTATTATTTTATTTTAATCATTTTTATAGGATCACTCTATGCTTTGGTGAGTGCACCCTATTAATCAGTGATATCACCCTATTAAATGGAATGATCAAAATAAGTAGGATCAAATAATCAAAGCAAAGGAAAATTTCATTCATACTTAATTTTGGTTCCTTAAAATGAACTATCACATTAGATAAACATTCTTAAAAGTTATATTTTCATTTTTGTTTATTAAAGTTGTTTGTTCTTTTAATAAAATGAGTGTTGCATGTATGCTCTCCCCTATCCTCTTCAGGAAACTTGGGTGACCAAAAGTGCTCATTATTTATATTTTATGCCTTATTTAAAGGCATGAAAATAAATTATCTACGGCCCTCCTCAAATCCATATGGTTTGGGTGATCCTAAAATGACCATAAGTATTTTCACTTGTCTTTATTTTTATGCACTTTGGCTTGTGAGCATGAGTTCATATCCTACTCACAGGTGCTCTATGGAAGCATTGACTCAAGAATTCATCTCTTGGCATCATTTCAACCCCACTCCATGGATGTGTATATAAATTGAGGGTGACCCATTAATATTCTTGTTTTAAGTGGTTAGAATAAGTTCTGTTAGTGGTTAACAACCTCAGACCATAAGGGAAACTTAAACATTGTACTACACTAAGAAATTGATAGATGTAGTCATTTTTAAAAGGATGATATCTTTTCATAATAAGTCAGTTGATGTGAATCCAATTTATGTGAACATATCTAGTGTTAACCACACTTGGGACCATCTAGATACATGCAAATTTATTTTTAGAGCAATACCACTTACCATAGACATACTATTGATGCACGATGAGTAGACCAAAATTATATGTCATCATAAAAAATCTTGAGAGAAGAGGGTGTATGCAATCAAAAATACATCATGTCTATAAATTAATCCTAACTTAGAGAAGATAGATCATACCATACACTTCTGATTGGGGATATATTAGATAATTGGGAACATGACCAATATGGGGATCCTCTAGACTCGATTAGGGGATCTCTTACCAAAATACACTATGTTAAGGAGGGTTTCAAATCCTCCAATCAAGAATAATCATGAAATAACCCTAAGGGAGTCCTATGTTTTGATATCTCACAACTAATAATAAGAAAATAAAATCTAATATAGTGTTTAGCAAAGCTTATGGCACAAAATGGGGGTTAGAAATAATTAAAGTAAACATGCATAAGAGACATATACTCATGTCAATGTATACAAAATATTAATAAATCAAAGATAAATAAAAATGTTTATTTATCTAATCTTATAAAGGAGGAACAATGCTATGAATACTTACCTTTGAAAATGAATCCATCGAGCCTCAATCTCTCCCTTGGCCAATGTGATTCACAAGAGGTTGTTGTGGTATGTAAGGATGAAAAAGACAAATCAGATATAGGATACACAATATATAAATGAATCCAAAAGAATTTTCCAAAATACAATATCCATATCTCCAAAGAAAGTATTAAACCCTAATCTTGCTCTTTAAGTAGAATCGTGGATAAGCAAATGCACAATATATCTTACTTCTTCTCTTCTCTTAATAATGGCAAAATGAACTTATATATATAGGAAACTCTAACTCTAAACCCTTAAAAAAATTATGACTTATAGAGTCAACTCAAATGACATATTAGTGTGTTTTACAATAACCCATGCTAAAAATGAACTACGTCAGCACTGTGGGCTAATGAGAAAACAATATAAGGTCGACCCAGTCGACATAGTTTTAAAATTATTAAAAAGGGATTTAAGCTAGGGAAAAGGTAAATGAAAGTGGAAAATTATTGGAGTAGGGTGTAATAGATAATAAAACTCTTAGGGAAATAATTTTTAGGAGATAGGTGTGTATATAATAGGTGGCAAAAGGGACAACAATAGTGTGAAGCACCAATGGTCTACCCACCCCTTTCTCATTGCACCCCTTAAGGCATACACTCAGAGAGATTGAGACTCAATGGGTTATTACAAGATAAAAAGTATTAGTAAGTGATAAATTTTTTAAAATATTGTGTAACATATACCCCACTTGAATATCATCATGTGTCATGCGAGTTTAACATAGGATGGTGTTTCAGGAAATAGAACATGATAACACATAATGTTGATGATAAGTAAAATGCAGTAAGGAGAAATTAATACAAATGAAAGGATATAATTAAAAAACACATACCTTTACTTACCTTAATGTTTTATATAAATAAGTAGACTTTAAGAGAAGTGAAGGCATCCAAATGTGAAGAACATTAGGTGAACCTATATAAGTTACCGTAAAATTTAGCCAAAAATCAAAAGTTTTGGAAGATATGCATATAGTAGTGTAAAATATTCTCTATGTCATCATGATTCCATAACATTTTATGGTTTGAAAAATAGATTAGTATAAATAAAGATATAGGTAAAATAATGAATCTGATGGAAAATATTTGAAAATTTAAGATTTGTGAAAAGTAAGTTTAAAGAAGGTCAAAGGGAAGTCATTTGTTATTTTTGACTTGTGAAGGGGAGAAAAATAGCTTTGAGATACCAAACAAGCTAGGATGGTGAGGATATGATAGATGAGATAAGAGGGACTCCCAGTGGTTGTAGCAGGTGCAACACTGGTAAACAATTGAGAATCTCATACTAGTTTTTGAATATTTTATTGAAATTACGTATTTTTTAAAAATTTATGATTTAAAGAATTTATAAGAATCAAAATGAGCCCAAAAAAGTTTCTAGGGGTAGGAAAAACTATTTAGGGAAATGAGTTTGAATGTTTTGAAGTAATAACTTCTGAAAGGCATTTTTTACTAAAAATGTAATGGGTTAGTAGTAAAAAACTACTAGGTTAACCCAGTCAACCTAGTAGTCTAATTTTTTTCAAAATCCATACTACCAACCTAGTAGGTATGTGCTAACGTAGTTTGTTTTCAAGACTGCTAACTTTGTACATGACTGTCGGCCTAGTAGAAAAATCCACTCTACTGACTTAGTACTAAGAGGGGAAAAAGTAAAGGGTTAACTTAGTTTATTAAGTCAACCTAGTCAAAATAAGGAAATTTTGGTCAACCTAGTGTTTGACTAAGTGACCAAAATAGTATGAAAATGCATGAAATAGGTTGAAAGAGTATTGGAAAGGCCCATGATGGTTGACTGAGGGTTAAAAGGGTTGAGTAGGTTATAAATAGGTCCAATTAATTAAAATGAATAAATTAGAGAAAATTAGGCTTATTTTATTTAAATTTTTGAAAAGAATGTGTTTTAATTATAAATGATATGGAGGATCTAATACATATTTTGTTGTTTTATGGTTGTAGGGATGACCTAGATTTTTGTGTTTAATGAATGTAGTATGACTTCCTAAGTTATTAGAGAAATTATCTAATAGAGATTGAGCCAAATTAATTATCTTAGGATTGGGAGGTAGAGGGGGATACCATAAAGGTGGGTATCACTTTAGAGGATATCCATGCCATATTGGGACCATTTATAATAAGTACACTCATGGTTACAAGAGTATGAGATAGTGAGGAGGATAGGAGAGCCTTATCCATATGGGCAATGGGCTCAAAGAAGATATACCCTAGATTGAGGTTTAGTTTGTTTGATGTATATACATAATAGATTCAAGACATCTTAAAGGTAGTGATAGGACTTGTGATATAATAGATGTTGTGTCACAAGTCAGATGGCAAGGTACCACTATTTGTGATAGCCTTATACCAGATGATGTTAGAGGATGTGGTGTTATATGACATAGGTTTTGTTATCTAGGTATAACTTATGCATGAAATGTATGGGGTGTTGTCTAGAGGGAAAAAGTAGATATGACATATTATATTATTGACCATGTGGATATATGAGAGGTTCCTTATGTATCAATTGACTAGGTTGTCCCATGTGGTCGATGATATGTTACCTTGGGTACAAAGGTGGTGTAGGATTAGTTAGCATATGTAGTGCTCTACATGCTAGCCCTATAGATGATGAAGTGATCAAACATTATATGGTATCCTTGTGGGCATATCACTACAATGTGGCTAAGCTAGAAGATAGTGGCACCAATATTAACATGGATAGAGATTATCCACCACTATACCTAGTAAATGGAGCCATATCTAATGGCATGGGTACTAGGATAGATGAGACATCTTCACCTAGTGGCATCGATAGTGGTTCCCATATTTTGGGCCTAGCATGTAATAGAGCCAAGGGCAAGATGAGGATTAGGACCACTAGTTACTAGGTGAGTGATTAGACCATGTTATAAGAGACCATGGGTAGGTTAGACATGATGAGTAGCAGAGGGAGAGGGGATAGATACAGAGGTAGGAGTACTAGAGGGACTACCACCGACACCATAGCTAGAGGAGTAATGACCACTATGGACATGATGTTGATGAAGGTAAGAACAATAAGAGAGTGTATAGACTATCACCATCCTAGATGACCCATTAAGTTGGCCAAGATAGAGATGGGTAATAGAGAGACCACTCAGGTATAACCTAAGATAATCATAGGTGGTGATTTTGGGTTTTTATTTTGAGTGGTGACCTATAAATGAGCTTCTTGGAGGATGCACTAATGGGGAGACTATGCTCAGTAGTTACATTGATGGCAAGATAGTGGTAGGAAACACATGACTAGGTAATAAAAGATGGTTAAATTTTTGTTTTAAGTTTATATTGAGATAAAGTAGAGATAGATAGATTTTGAGATATATTAGTGATCTAAGGTCTATCTAGTTTGATTTTTGTAGGTGTTGTAGAGGAGAAGGAGACCAAATGGGGGTCCATATTGAGGGGAACACTCCATGATATCTTGGATGAGGTGTTAATGCTATATGACCCTACCACACTGGAGGACCCAATGGTACCATATACCCTATCTTAGGTGAGTTAGTTCAAACTAGTTGGTGAGGCCATGAGGTGCTTATAAGTTGATAGGGAGGGGATGTAACCACCATTGAGGGTTGGTATATGAGAGGTAACAACATGGTATCACTTGGCTCAGGAAAGAGATGTGCATCTAGTTAGTATGATACAGATGGGACATGTATAAGCCTATGAGAGAGTGACACATCTGATGACCCTAACCCAGTTGGAATAGATGCAATCTCAGGTGGCTCATCTATAGGGGTAGGTATCAGGACTAAGATCTTGAAAAACCTCTTTATAACATTTTGTTTAGAGGATTCAAATTGAGGCATCTATGGGTAGCATGTCTAGGCCATGAGATAGACATAATGGGGCCCAACCATAGATCTAGATCTATGTATATGATTGTATTCTTGTATAAAAACTCACGATATATATAGATGTCTAATTTTGGTATTTGGATGTTGATTTGATGTGTTTGCATTATGGTTGTGGTTGTGGATGCTTAGATATATATATTTTTATCACATGTATTTAAATGTTTGTTGTATATGTTATGGGAAATGATGAGTCATGGTTTTTTATATAATTACGTAGGACACATGCATGGTTAACAATAAATAGGCAAAAATCATTTGGTAAAATTTAATCAATAAAAAATGTACTACACATTATTTCATGTTGGGAAATGTGTAATAACAAGAAAATGACTAAGTATAGAAAACCAAAGGGTGGTAAATAAGATGGTAAAAAAATTGTTTTTAAACAAATTAAAATATTGATACCAAATTAAAAAATTAAGATCACACTAAATAACATTGGGAAGTAAGAAAATAATCTAATAAAGTGGAAATAATGTAAAAAGATAATTGATATAAAAAAAATTAGTTAAGTCAATAAATCATACTAAATCACATTGGAAAGTATAAGAGTAAAACAAAATTAGAAAAAAATGGGTTTGAAATTTATCACACTCATTCAAGCTAGGACATATGAAAAATTCAATAAATGGGTGGATTCTTACATGCAATCAAAAAATAAGAAGATAAAAGTGAAAGAATAATAAAGTAAGCATAAAACATACTAAATCAAGTTGGGAAACATGTAAATGATGTGTAAATTTATGATCAATCACATCTTGTCTCATATTTGACACATGTAATTTTGATTGTGACTTAGATTATTAGAATTTTTTTTTAGGAAGGCCAAGTCCTATCCATGGTCTTACACTAGAACTCACAAAGGGCAAACCAATGAGGTGGAATAAATGTGAAAAATATGTTAATAAGGTATTTCGGTAATAGGAATGAGAAATTAAGTTAATTTTTGAGGAAGGCTAGGTCCTATCCATGGTCTTACAATGCAACTCACAAATGGAATCCCTAGGGGAGTGATTAATGAACAAAACAATATTTCTCAAGAGGAAATATGAAGAATGTAGGGAGTGAAAAAGGGAATGTAAAAATCATAATTTAGGAATATTATGAGAATAACTTAGGATATATGAGGTATAATAAGTACATATGAAGACACTAAGTGACTACTAACCATCAATGTATAAAGGAAACATGTTTGTGATAGACATAAAACTATGTAGGTAAATAAACGTGTTATTAAGATCAACTCATGAAGTTAGCTCTGTACAAGAAAATAAAAATGGACCTAATTTCCCGTGATGTGTTCCCCTTTCCTCATGACCCCTTACAGAGTCATCGATCTACTTTCATGAGAAAGTAAGTTTGTTTTATTTTCCTTTTCTAATCTACTAGCCTACCATAGCCCAATGGACCTTGACTCTATTGTAAGGATAATCATGGAGTTTAAGATTTTAATAAAATAAGGAGATGTTCTTTGAATCATGTCTTTTAGTGTGATTTTACTTTTGATAATTTTGAAATGTTTTTGCCTTATGTATCATTGACTTTTGTTTAATGATTTTGTATTTTGAATGTTTTAATGAATTTTAAGTTTCTTCCTCCATGTAAACTTGGAATGACAAATCATGAGATATAGAGTGATACACACAAATGAGATTTAGGCTTAGGCTAAAGGAATCTAAGTAACCAAAGACAAGACTAATTAGGACACTTAGGCTTAATAATGAACCAACATGTTATCTCAAGTCATAACCATGTATATGATTAGTTTGTGAAAAGGGTATAAAGTAAATAAAGGAGATCTAAAAGTGGAATGGTGAAATGAGATTATAATGATATTAATTATTTGATAACTGATCACATGGTAAAAAAGGAATGATTAAAGGGAACCAAGTTTGTATAACTATGTCACAATGACAATTATCCATGTATATAGAGATAAGAAATCAAATAATCATAAAAAAAATTAAGGGAGTTTGTAAGAAATAAAATCAAGAAGTAAAAGAAATAAATGATAAATAAAACATCCATGAGTAAACATAAATGACATTATAAATAATATAGAGTGTGAAATGAAAGTCACCATGTAATATAAATAAGAATTTGACACAATGTCAAATGATATAAAAGATAGATAAATATAATATTGGAGCACATGTCCAATCTAAATGAAAATGTAAGAAAACCATGCATGTGATCATAATTACTAATATATTTTCCCACACACATTATCTATAACATTTGGTATATCTCTATGAATTTGGATGTGAACTATAGCTAATGTCTCATCCATCTCTAGTGAAAACTAGGAAAATACTTCACATTTAATCTCCTCAATAGAAAAGGTTGGAATTTTTTATGGATCAAGCTAAGGAGGGATATTAGGTAAGCGATGATTAGAGGGATGCATGGGAGTGGATTGATGAGAGAATAAAGGATTACTGGTGGGGAAGGATCCATAGGTGAGGGACTCATAGGTGGAGAAGGATCCATAGGTGAGGAAAGGTCCATGGTGAAAGATTTATGGGTGGAGGAATAGGAGGTGACAAAAGGACCATAGGATGGGATGAAACCAATAGAGATGGAACCATAGGAGAAGAAGGGGGAGCCTTATTATGGGCATAAATTATGGGAGGAATGGTATAAGGTGCAGGAATAGTGAAGATATTATGTTTAACATGTTGTTGAAGGATGTGGTAATGATCAGTGTGATGGGTGCCACATTAGTGCCAAAGATAATATACCTATCCATACATAAGAATATAATTAGGTAATAATTTTGATGTATTTAGGGCCTTATCTGAGGATTGTGGGATAAAAGGATACAAAGTATCAATATATTGTCACAACCTAAAATAATGCATGGATGAATGATTTTCTATGTCATAAAAGTAACAAATACACCTATGAGTAGGCTTGGTAGAGGTACTCATAGGAGGAGTTATAACATAATTGGAAGGATATTAGGAAATCTCATCATCCCATTTGGTAGTAAATAGATCCATCTATGGTAAAGGAAGCAAACCATCACCGAGAGAAGGTGGTGGTGGGGAAGGAACTAAACTAAGCTCAATATAAAGAGTGATGGGATTAGAAGCAAGGAGAGACTCAGCTAAAGTGGGAATAAGAATGGGCTCTGAAGAGAGATCTACTAAGGGAGGAGAAGGGTCTATATAAGGTTTAAGGATTTATACATGCATCTCAAGGATAATCAATCTAGAGGGATCAAGGTACCTAGTAAAGTGATAAGGCAAGGTCATAGTACCATCTATAAGCATACTCCTCCATGGTTCTTTATAAACTAGAGGTGTCTATACCATCTCTACCCCATGATAAAGAGGAAAAATTCTAAAATTAAGAACTATATATGATGTAATATGGGAAGAATCATGAAAATATTAAAGCAAATATGAATAATAACAGATCATCTTAGCATCATGGGCCTAAACAAGACCACATAAGAATGGATCATCTAAGGAATAACCATCATCATAGTCATGTGTATGAAGATTAATGGTGTAGGTTGGGATACCATTATCATCCAATGATGTATGATGAATGGAATGTCAAGTATTAGTCAAGACAATGAGGATATCATCACAATGTGGTTTATGAGAATGAGGCTGCAAAGAACTAAGAAGCTAAGAGATGAGATGAGGTGAGAGATCAAAAGTTTTAATCTTTATGTTGATCTCATTAGGATCATTATCATTAAAATATAAGAGGTTTGGGGGATATTACTAATGAGTTTGGGATAACAAGTGTAACCTTGAGTTGAATTGATGGGAAATTTGAATCATTAATATTCATGAAATGGAACATTGGGAAAAGGATTAATAGTAGGAATCTTGAAGACACCATAGTCTTGGAATTTTTCAAAATTCCAAGGGTTAGTGTCACCTTGAATCTTATATATGGCTCCATTATGAGGGAATTCAACACATTGATAGGTGGAAGAAGCAACTTCTCTCATACAATGAGTCCATGGCCTACCAAGTAGGATGTTATAAGATAGAGGAAAGTAAAATATCATCACCTTCACATGAATGATGATAGGTGGGATGGTAATGGGAATACACACACAACCTAAAGGAGGTATTTTCATTATATCATAGCCTTGACATGTTTTGCATGTGGATTTGAGATTAAATTTATAATATCTAAGGGTTTTGATAAAATTGAGAGAGGCAACATAGGTGTTGGAACCCTCATCAATCAAGGCACACTTGACTTGGATATCAGTAATTTGGACACTAATGAATAGAGGAGGATAATCAAAATGAAGTAGGATCTCATTGGTAATCATAGAATTGATGGGAAATTTTAAGTAAAGAGAAGTTTCCATTGTTTTTTCAACATGGATGGACATCTCTTCTAATTGTTATAATATGCTATATTCGGATCCAGATAAGGTTGATTCTCATCCTGATAGGGGAGGACAAGGGATGTTCATTTCAATCAAGAGTTTCATAATATAGTTTTGGGATGGTATATTAGTGAGTTCCATGATGGGATCCCACTCATCATAACCCATAAGAAGGTTGTTAGAAACATAACCCATAAGAAGGTTATTATAAATAGGTGCATAGTTTTTAAGGAAGTCCTTAGAAGGAGGAGCTAAATTACACTATAATTTGTGTTGATAAGAAGGATAAGATTTATAAAAAGGTTGTAAACTATGGTGAGAAGATAACCAGCTAGTTTAGGTGTAGGTTGTGAGTCATTAGAGGAAGTGTTAATAGAAGCTTGATTATCATTGGTGTTAGGTAAAGAAGATGGAAGGATGGTAGAAATAGAATGGGAAGCATATCTAAGAGAGGATTTGGAATTGGGTCATCTAAAGCTATAAGGTCATCTTACCCCAACTCATTTAAGTGAGTTGGGGAGAAATCCTAGATAACATGAAATGTACGAGATAATGAAGGGGTGTAGATAGATTGAGGGTTAATTAAAGCAACCACCCTTCACATATTAGTAATATTAACCATATTATCTTTAAGATTTGGGTCAATAATAATTTTAACATTATTTGTGGAAGGGGTGGTATTGTCTTGGTATTTCAAAAGAGGGTCTTTATAGATAGCCATATGGGCATTAACTTGATTCAAGGCTTGAGTTTTAGTGTTAGTTTCATGAACTTTAAAAGCAATGTCATAGGCTTGTTGACATTTTTGAATGATATAATCATGACAAAAATTAGGATCAAGAATAAAATCTATAGATAAATTATGAATCCACCTACAGGTCTCATGAGAATGACCCCAACTAGCATGAAACTAAAAAAATTTATTAGGATCATACCAAGATTTAATAGGATGAGTGGGATCAAGTTCTTGTGGTAGAGGCCTAGGTAGAAATTTTAGAAATTTAGCTAAGGATAAAGGTTTATGTACATTTATGTTAAAAGGTGAATAACAATGAGGATTAATGTATTTTTGAGAAAGGGGACCTTGTTCTAAAGATTGGTTAGGAACAACAACTTGAATAGTGTGAATGGTGTCATAAGAGTTTGTGACACCATCATTGGTAGAATGATGATTTTTTTATTAAGTAAGAATACAAGTACTATTAGAAGGTAGGGGTGGATAAAATTAATGAATAAGGAAATCTTGACATTTTTTTAGTCAATGGACTCCTCCAAGGTACACGGAGAGAGTGTAGACCCAATATTGAAACCTGGGGAAAAAAGCATTGGTAACGAGATGAAAAAGGTTATCAACATCCATGTTATGTTCACATTTATTAGAAAATGTTTTCCAAATTTTAATAAAATCTTGGGTAATTTCATTTTCAAGTTTCTTACAATTTATAAAATGGACCAAAGTATTCTCAAGAAGATCACTAGTTCAGAATTGTTGGACTAGAACATTTACTAAATCTTCTAAAATAGTAATATAATGCGCTTAAAGTTAGTTGTACCAATCTAAAGCATCACCCATGAGAGATTTGGCTAAGATATTGATAGCGGTAAAGGTATTTAATTTGACCCAATCTTTATATAGATTTACAAATGTTTTTAGATGAAGAGTAGGATCAGTTGAACCATTGCAAGAAATAGTAAGGGTGATACCTCCTATATCAATATTAGTAATTTAAGTTGTAATCAGCTCATTTTAAAGATGTTTAATTTTCTTGTTGAAAAGAGGAGGTTGAAGGATGAGATTACCATGGAAATCTCAAAGAGGAGGTGGGGGAACAGTTTGATTATGAATGACCTAAGACATTGGTTGAGGGTGGGTTTGAAGATGGAGAAGGTGATTTTGCATTCTCATAATTTGATTTGTATTATGATCTTGAAAGGTATTCATTTGATTAAGCATTTTTAATAAAATTTGATGGGTTTGATCAACATTGTTAACATTATTTGGAGAATTAAATTTGTTATTAGTGGATTGGGTACCACTATTGGTATTGATAGGAGCTTGAGAGGAACTATTAGAATGTGAGGTACTAGTGGAAAAATTTACTTGAGTGTAAAAATATAGATTAGTGAAGGGATGAGAAGGGGAATCACTAGAAGCATGATTACCTTAGGTAGTGTTGGCCAAGTTTGGCCTACATACCAAAAATTCCTAATCTAGAATAAAGAGCTAAGCATAGTCCTATTTAAAGAGTGATATAATAAGAATATGGAATTTAGGAGAATATCACTTGCCATTTGAAATATTTTGAAATAATTTAAGAATGCTTAGTGTGAATTTGATCATCTTAAGGATTCAGACTGTAATCAAATGTCATGTAAAAATGAATGCATCATATTTATTGTGCATTTAATAAGTTCACCTAGAGAGCCTATTAGGCCAAAATATTGCATTTACATGATGATTTTAGTTCCTTGATAATCTTCTATAAATTTCATGTCTTGATGAGCTTTTTATCTCAAGATATAAGTCTTCAAAGTTAGACTTTCAAGATGAGACATGCATGAGGATGTCAAATTGGGGCTATGTAAAATATCCATTTGAATTCAAAAATTAGATCCAATGGTAAAAATTCAATTATACTATAGATCTAATGGCGAGTGGCAATCTGATAGTATCAATGTGTCCTAAAGATCTAACAACACATGTCTGATCATAGATTCTAGCTTAACAATGAGAATCAAGTCAAAGGGTCAACATGAACACATGGATGACAAGTGTCAAGAACTTGGGTACCTAAATAGAGATCCAATGGTGCATAGTAGGTGATAATTCTATTAGGTCCCAAATAGATCAATGGTACATGTGCAATCAGAATCAAAGATCTAGTAATGAGAAGTGGGTCAAAAGGGTCAGTGGATCTCAAAGATGAATGCGTGAGTGACAAGTGTCTTAAGAACATTGAAATGGAAAAATAAATATGGATCACATTCATTCATATAGATTATATCAATGATGTATGGGAAAGAAGATCCAATGGTGCATGAGAAGGAGATCAAGGGCTAATATCAAAAGTTAAATCCACATATGGTCAAGGTCAAAATAAATTAAATACAGCAAGGGATGCCATGGAGGTAGACATGTTGGTTTGATGAGTTTATCACCAAGATATCAGCATGATTGATGCCATTTTCCTTAATATTTTCATGCCAAGATGAACTTGTGAGGAGAAATCAACATCAAAAAAGAGATCTTAATAGATTGATACAACTATTACAACTACTTTGATGTTGAAAGAAGGCTGTTAATAATTTGATCCCACCATAGTAACTATAAGGAGAATCAATGTAATCCAAAAATAGATTAAAATGGATTGATGTAGTTATTATGGCCACCTTGTAGAAGTGGTCTTAAGTATTATGATCTATTCTAACGATATCAAGGTCAAAATGATCAAGATCTTGGTAATTACTCTCCCTTATCCATCCTTCTAGACATGATCCCCATTCCTATAACCCCTTTCTACTATAAATATAGGCTCCTAAGCCTTGAAATTGATCCCTCACTTTGGCATGACTAGACCCTATTGAGATTTGTACTATAACACCTGTTTGATTTCATAAGAGACTAAATTCCTCCATTTTGCAAGCTAAGTTGAAGTGTGTCTTATGAATTATTTGATATGGTCAAGTTAATTTAGTTTTCCTTTCCATTATCTAATTTTTTTAACCTTCATACAATGTTTTGGTAGTTCTCATAGGTCATTATAAGTGCATATATGGTCTACTAGTCAGTGTGGAAATGGAAAAGTACCCTCCCATGCTAGGTTGGTATCTAGTCATTACCTTATTGGGAAATAATTATGTGAAAACTCATCAAATAATGAATGGAATGATCTTCTACAATCTTGAAAGTGTCCTATAGTGTGTCTTGTGCAAGTATAAGGATTAAAACATTTAGTGTATCACCTCATTTTATATGTTATTATGAATTATTATCAATCTCTCTCCCTTTTCCAAGTAATATTTAACTTAGGTCTAGTATAGGTGATATATCCAAAAGGAATTTGACCTTCCCTAGAGTTATGAACCAAGTTTAGGTGACCCACAACCTAGGGTTAGTCCCATGTTGGACTAGGTTTGAGTATGAGGACTTAAACAATCCTCTTATCAACTAGGGTGCAATCTAGACCACCAATAATTCTAGAATTCTTAGTGGGACCCATTCTCCTTTAGTAGATGAATTTTATATCTAAGGAGAAGCATATACAATAGAAAAAGAGATCCATCATTGTTAGGAGTTGAATATTTTTCAAGTTACTAGACAACATTGTCATGCCAAAGGTTACTACAAGGTTAGCTATCAAAGTTATTCCCCTTGAATTCATTGAGATATATATTATTTCATATAATATATAAAGATTTAATAAGACAAGACCTTATCCCCAAAATTAATATTCATCCGTTGGTCACCCTATTATCTTAAGTAGTACCATCCCCACTACCCAAATGGCTATCAAGAATAAAAAATTTGTTCCATTCAATAGAGGTGGCCCATTTAACTTAACCCAATATGATGATATTCCTATCACTAATATTAAAATCATCCCATTATTTTTTTGAGAGCATCAAAAAACTACTTTTAATCACATCCAAGATGTTTCCAACCTTTGTTCCATTCATAACATTGTTCAAGATAATGTGGTTACAAGATTGCTTGATGTTTCTTTCAAAGGAAAAACATTTTAGTTATATATAAATCTTCCTTAAAACTCCATTAATACTTGGTATGAGCTAGGTTCAGCCTTAGCTAGGAAGTTTGAAGATAGATCTGATCACCTATCATTAGTTGAGTAGTTGATTGTCATTCAGATGGCTCCCCATGAGTTTATGTTTGATTTTAACCTTAGATTTCAAAAAACATGGACTATAATTCCTAAAGTGATTAGACCATCCATAAAATATGCCTTCTTTTACTACCTAAAATCCATTAATTCTAATATCAGTGTGATGATATAGTCAATGGGTGGTAACACCTTGCCAAATGCTTATGAATTTGCCATAAGAGCAAAAAATAGTTTGATACAAGCTGGTAAGCTTGCTTCAAGGTCTCTAATGCCCATATTCCTAGAGTTTAAATTTATCTCACCCCCAAAGTTCCTCAAATTCCATTTGTGGCCCCTATCCCATCTCTTGAAGCCCAAGTTGTGGTGCCTTCTAATCAAGTAAGTGAGATTGGAGAGTTAAAAAATCTATTACAATATTTTGGGAATGAAATAATTAAACTCAAGAGATAATAATACTAGGGTAGGTCTTATAAATAATAAAATTAGACCTTACATCATCCTTTTAGAGACCAAAGTCCTCCCTATCAAGGATTTAAGGAAAGTAGACCACCCTACCAAACACAAAGAGCCATAGTTCCAACCAAGCCATATGCATCTCTTGATCTTAATGCACCTTCCACATCAAAATATATTATTCCCACACCTCAAAATAATTTTATGCATGAATAAATTTGGTAGAACTCAAATATCAGTGATGCTCAACACCAAGTCTTGGTATCCTAGAACATTACTACGCCATAAATTATACAAGAAGAGTTTTCTCTTCAAGGAGGTTAGTATCAAGAGACAAATTTGGTACCCCAAGGAAAGTCTATAAAATTTCAAGGGAAACTTTATGCCATTAATATAAATTGGAAAATGGATGATTATGTTATTTTTAATCATGGTGGTGAGACTAAAAGTTCAAGTGGTCAAGTTATAGATGTAACTAGAGCTAAAAGAAGAGCCATTGATGAGGCTCAAGATGTGACTAAGTCTTCTTGTACTCCTAATGTTGTTTTCAAAAGTACCAAATATTAACCTAGTGCCCGTATAACACAACATAATTAGAATGTAAAGGTTGGGAAGGTCCCTCAAATACCTCTAGTCTATGAATAACCAGTGGTCCAAAAGGTATAGCCAAAGGTTAGTAAAGCTTCATTTAGTACAATAGATCATATGAATAAATCCAATGTCAACATTAGCATGTGTGAATCCCTTGCTATTCTAAAACAAGAGGATATGCTTATCCAAGAGATTTCAACTCTCAAGGTGTCTTCACAACTAGTTGAGAAATAAGGAGTTATCCTAACTAATTTAGACTAGCCAACAAAGCATCAAGTACAATAGGTAAATAAAATGGAAAAATGGGAAACTATGAGATAAATTCAATTAAAATTCCTCCCTTCTACCTCTCTTTGATATTTGGTGACTATTTAGTTCATAAATGTATGGTAGGTAGTGGGGCCAGTAACACTGTCATGCCTAAGCAAATTACATACAAGCTTAGTCTTATCTATGAACCAAATGATAAAGGAGTATTGAAATTATATTTTTCACCAATAAATATAGTAGGTATCATTAAGGATCTAAAGTTTACACTACATGCTTATCCCAATGTTACCATTCAATCGGGTAGTTGTGGTGGACTTGCCTCCCTACTTTGCCATGTGTTGGCAAGGGACTTTACTTCAAATATTGGAGGATACTTATTATCTGATTGGACATATTTGATGTTTAAGACTAGGTATGGCACTAAGGTATAAATATATTTTTAACCCATTGCATTTTTACATTTGGAACCATATATGCTACGTGTTTTGAACACCAATTGCCTCATCTTAGATGAGGTGATAGAAGATAGTGTAGAGGAAACTAAACCACCTTTAGATGGGATTATAAATTTATTCCTTGATGAGTGAGCCCCTATATCACATAATTATTATCCCTATAATATTATTGAATAATAAGGACTTGGTGTTTATTGATTGCATGAGATAGATGCACAAATTCTAGCCTTGATGAAGGATGATGAGTCTATTGATGGCCTATGAAAACTATACTTTGATGGGTCAAGGAATAATAATGGTACTAGGGATATGATGATGTTGATTTTATCTAGTAACTAAAAAGGTAATTATCATCTATTAATTTTCAATGTGGTTGTTCAAAAAATGCTGTACAATATGAGACACTAGTTCATGGTTTACAATGGGCTAGGAAGATGAATGTCAACAACTTACAAGTATTTGGTGATAGTGAAATTATAGTTCAATAAGTAAGAGGTATTAATGTATTCCATAAACCATTGATTAAATATCATAAACATAGGGTATGGGACTTGCTTTAAGAGTTTCAGGCCTTCAACATTCAGGCAATACCAAGAGATGATAACAAATATATAGATAGGTTGGCTAGCATTGGAGCACAATTTAGTATCCTAGCTAATGTAAGAAATGAAAAGGCCAAATAACACATTAATATTATTTTAAGGCCTTTTTTCATAGATAATAATGATTATTGACAAGTGTTTAAAGATGATAATTATATTTTTAGATTCTTATAAGAAGAGGTTGAGTTTTCTTCAAGAAATCAGTCAAAATACTTGTAGTAGTATGGTGATCAGATTGTGCAAATGAGGATAAATAAGTTTCCCAAGGTATTTGTCACACTTGAGAACATATTCAAAGGTGATGATGAGATAAGGAAAGAAAATTCATCTTTATCAACAAAATAAGAACACTATTCCAATGTGGAAATTGCACTTGGTAAGAACCTAAAGTTGGGTAAGGTATGCACTTATTCAGAGGAGGATTTCATTAAGTTATGTGCAAATTTTTCTGATGTATTTTCATGGAAATAGAGTGATCTCAAGGGATTTGACCCAAGTCTATCTCAACACACCATTAAACTAGAAGATGAGACTAGGCCAGTAAGACAAAGACAAAGGCCTATTAATCCTAAGCTTGAACCTTTGATGAGAGTAGAGATCCATAAGCTCATTGAGTTAACTATTATATTTTCAATCAATAAATAAACTTGGGTGGAAAACTTTGTCCAAGTACAAAAAAATAATGGTGAAATTAAACTATGTGTTAACTTCCATGACTTGAATAAGGCTTCCCTTAAAGACCACTATCCATTGTCCTCTATAGAATATATTTTATAGTTGGTCGCAAGTTCAAAAAGGTTCTCCTTATTAGATGGATATAATGGTTATAACCATATTTTTGTCAAGGAAGAGGACCAATTAAAGACAACCTTCACTACAAAGTGGGGGACATTTGTATATAGAAATATGCCCGTTGGTTTATCCAATGTTGGAGAATTTTTTTAAAAAGCCATGTATATGGAATTCTAGGGCTTTCTTAATAAGTTTTTATTGGTCTATTTGGATGATATAATAGTGTTATGAAAGAAGGTAACGGATCACATGGTTCACCAAGAGAAAGTATTTGAAAAGTGTAGGCAATTTGGGGTATCCCTAAATCCCAAAAAATGTGTATTCTTAGTTCATGAAGGTAAGCTTCTTGGACATATAGTCTTAAATCGTGGTTTAAGCATATATCTTGAAATAATAGCTTCAATTATTGTAATTTATTTTCCTAAGAATAAAAGATATTTAAGAAGTTTCTTGGGGGAGATAAATTTCATCGTAAGATATGTCTAAAATTTTACCACTTTAGCTAAGCCACTTATAGCCATGCTAAAGAAGAATTATAGCTTCAGATGGTCTAAAGGAGTAATGAGTTTTGAAAAAATTAAGAAATCCATGGCTAGTGCTCCTACACTCATGAACCCAGATTTATTAAAGGACTTCATTTTGTACACCTATGCTAACATTGAAACCATTTTAGGAATTCTTATGTAACAAAAACATGAGGCCTTAGAGAAGCCAATATCCTTCTTTAGTCAAGGCCTAGAGGAGTAAAAAACAAGGTACCCTTTTGTTGAAAATTGTGTAATTTCAGCCATAAGGTCTCTCAAGAAATTTAAATACTTGTTATCTAAAAATAAGATACACCTAATGGTTACCCATCCAAGTATCAAGGAGTTTCTATTGAATAAAGACATAAATGAGAAAATATCTGGTTGGATAATAAAGTTAATGGAGTATGATGTTGATATCAAGGTCACAAAGTTGATTAGAGGCAAAGGACTTTGTGAACATCTAGCTCAAGACTTAAAATAAGCCAATGAGGTGGTTATGGTTTCAAATGATGAAGCTATAGTTGATCATACCTCACATCCTAGCTGGTATCATGATTTGGTAATATATATCCAAGATGGTCTTTATCGCTCTCACTTAAATCCTTTAAAAAAAGATATTTTATATTACAATCCATTCCTTTTCTTTTGGTTGATGGTGTTTTATTCAAGAAAGATATCAATGACATGATGTTAAGATGTATTGAACAAAATCAAAATGAAAGATTACTTGAATAGTTTCATGATGGACATGATGGAGGGAATTACTCAAGAAGGACTATAGCTCACAAGATCATGAGAGGTGGGTATTATTAGCCAAGATTATTTGGTGATTATCATGCATGGGTTAGGAAATGTAGACAATGTGCTATGTTTATAGGGAATGTAAAACTTGCTTCCTTACCTCTCCAAACAATTATAGTAGATCATCCCTTTATCTAATGGTGATTGGATTTTATTGGTCTTATTAACCCCCCTTCAATCTCAAGTCATAAATGGATACTAACTACCACAAACTACTTTACTAGATGGATAAAAGTAGTGATATTAAAGGAGGCAAATGAGTCCAATGTTCTAGATTTATATGAATTTATGCTTAATAGATTTGGATCCCCTTAAACCATCATTTATGATAATTTTATGCCTTTTGTGGGGTCTAAGATTAGATAATGTGCAATTTAACTTAGTGTTTTCCTCAACACTTCATCAAACTACTATCCCCAAAGTAATGACCTTGCTGAGTCCATTAATAATAACCTATTAAAGATCCTAATAAAGACCATTGAATATAATTAGAGGTCATGGAATTTAAAATTGAAGCAAGCTTTGTAGGATGATAGAATCACATACAAGAAGTTAATAGCCATTTCCCCCTACAAGATGGTATATGATAAGGATGCAATAATTCCTATTTATCTTGAATTTCTTTACCTAGAACTAATTCATCAACTTGAGTTGTTAGAGAATGAACCTATGGAGATAAGATATGATGATCTTATAGAGTTAGAAGAGACAAGACATTAGTCCATGCTAGCCATGAAATACCATCAAGAAAGGGTAAAGAAAGCCTTTGACAAAGGAGCTTCTACATGAAGTTTCAAAGAAGGATATTTGGTCCTAAAGTGGGATGAGGATAGAGCTAAACTAGGAAGGTATACAAAATTTGACTCTCTTTGGAGTGGCCCATACATAATCTCTAGTTGAAAACCCCACAACACCTTCCAACTTACAAGGTTGGATGGTGAGGAGCTTCATATCCCAATTAATGAGATACACTTGAAATATTGTTACTAAAGGTTGAATTCTCTATACATAGTTTTTAAAGCTTTCCTCCAAGTGTTATCCTAACACATTAGTTGTTTGATTTTGCTTTGTTTATTTAGCTTCTCTATTTTGTTTATTTTCTTCCCTGTCTTAGAAGAATTCATTACCTTTATAAGTCAAAAGGTTTCTTGTAGTAATGGACTAGGTTCACCATTATTGATGATTTTAATAGTCATAAAAATGGTCTAAGTTCTCAAGAATAGAAAGTATGTTACCTAGCTGAGTCACCAAAGATGTTGGCTAAGTTTGGCCTACACACCAAAAATGCCTAATCTAGAATAAGGAGCTAAGTAGGATCCTAAATAAAGAGTGATCCAATAAGCATATGGAATTTAGGAGAAAATAACTTTACATTTGTAAGATTTTAAAACACTTTAAACATTCTCAAAGTGTGAATTTGAGGATCTTAAGGATCAAGACCATCATTGGATGTCATGCAAAAATGAATGGGTCAGCTTGATTATGCATTTAATAAGTTCACCTAGGGAGCCTCTTAGTTTGAAATATTATATGAACATGATGATTTTAGTGTTTTGATCATCTTTTGTAAATTTCATGTCTTGATGAGTTTGTTATCTCAAGATATAAGCCTTAAAAATTAAACTTGTAAGATGATACATGCATGAGGACATCAAATTGGGGTTATGAAAAATATCCATTTGAATTCAAAAAGTAGATCCAATGGTTGATATCCAATCATATCAAAGATCCAATGGTGAGTAATAACTTGATAGTATCAATAGGTCCCAAAGATCTAATGACACACATTTGATCGTAGATTCTAGATCAATGGTGAGCATCAAGTCAAAGGGTCAAAATGAACATGTAAATGACAAGTGTCAATATCTTAAGTACCTAAATAGAGATATAATAGTGCATGATGGATGACAAGGCTATCAGGGCCCAAACAGATTAATGGTATATGTGTAATCAGAATCAAAGATCTATTGATAAGTAATGGATCAAAAGGGTTAATGGATATCAAAGATGAATGCATGAGTGAAAATTATCTTAAGCATATTGAATTCATAGAATATCTATGGCTCACATTAATTTATATAGAGTATATCAATAGTGTGTGAGAAAGAAGATCTAATGGTGTGTGAGAAGGAGATCAAGGGCCAATATCAAAAGCTAAATCTAGATATGGTCAAGGTCAAACTAGAACAAATACATGAAGGGATGCCATGGAAGTAGACATGATGGTTTAAGAGGTTCATCACCAAAGATAGAATCATGATTAATAACCCTTTCTCCATCTTTTCATGCTAAGATGAGCTCATGAGGAGCAATCAATACCATAAAAGAGATCCTAACAGATATATTTATCTATTGCAACTACTTCAAAGCTAGAAGAAGATTGATAATGATTTTAAGCTACCATTGTAACTATAAGGAGCATCAATGTAAGCCAAAAACAAATTGAAAGGGAATGATGCAATTTTTATGGCCATGTTATAGAAGTGGTCCTAGGCATTATGATATGTTCTGATGGCATCAATGCCAAAATGATCAATATATTGGTCATTATGCTCCTTTCTCTATCCTTATAGACATGATCCCCATCTCTCTCACCCATTTATACTATAAATATAGGCTCATAATCCTTGAAATGGATCCATCTCTTTGGAATGACTAGACTCTACTAAGATTTGTAATATAACACCTATTTAATTTAATAAGAGATTGAATTCCTTCATTTTGCTAGCTAAATTGATGTGTGTCTTCTGAATTATTTGATATGGTCAAGTGAATTTATGTTTTCCTTGCCTTTATCTAAGTTTTCTCACCTTCATATACTATTTTTTTAGTTCTCATAGGTCATTCTAAGTGCATATATGGTCTATTGTTAGTGTGGTAGTGGACATCTTTCCTCCCTTACTAGGTTGGTAGCTATGCATTACCTTATTATGAAATAATTATGTGGAAACTCATAAAAAAGTGAGTAGAGTGATCTTATATAGTCTTGAAAGTGTCTTGTAGTGTGCCTTTTTCAAGTATAAGGATCAAAAAATTTAGTGCATCACCTTATTTCTATATGCTATTATGAATTATTGTCAATCTCTCTCCTTTTTCCAAGCAAGAGTTAACTTAGGTCTAGTATAAATGATATATCCAAAAGGAATCCAGCCTTCTCTAGAGGTCTAACCCAAGTATAGGTGACCCAAAACCTAGGGTTAGTTCCATGCTAGAATAGGTTTGAGTAGGAGGACCTGAACAATCCCCTTCTCAACTAGGGTACAATCTAGACCACCAATATGTAGCAAACAATACACTAGTGGAAGAGTTGAGGAGAGTGGGTCTAAGAAAAAGCCCACTAGATGTATAAATGTTAGTGGATATACTAGGTATGGAGGTGGAAGAAGTCAAAGAAGAAGAGGTCATGGTATGAAAAGGGGTTATAATAGAGGGAAGAGGCTGAGAATCAAAGAAACCAGTACCCCCAAATCAATGTGAGAATGTGGGAGAAGCTAAATGAGGATCTTCAACTTGACCATTAATCATGAGATGGTAAATGGATCCTTTCCTTAATATTAAGGAAATTTAGAGATAAAGAAGAGCATTTCATGGGTATACTATAATTCAAGGTGATATTCAAGTGAGAAAAAAGGATTACACAGTGAAGAGGAATGAGGAGTCCCATAGTTTGTTATGCGAGTGACTATATGAACATTAATCTCATCTAGGAGAGGGGCCCTACTCTACTTATGGGAGACCCTATGAGGGTTAGTAAAACTCATTGTATCTATTGAATTCAACTCAGTTTTATCTTCAAATAGAAATTTTATGATGAAAGAGAAGGACTAAACATGGTAAGAGAGATGCAAAAAAAGGAAATATGAAGTGACATAAAACTATACAGAGTCAACTGGGTCGACCTAGTATAGAAAATAGGGTCTAAAAATATACAGATTTGATAAGGTCAACCTAGTACAGAAAATAAGGGATGAAAATTATACAGAGTCGACAAGGTCAACCTAGTATAGAAAATAGGGGCAAAAAACTATACATAGTCGATAGGGTTGACCTAGTATATAAAATAGGGGCTAAAAATTATATAATGTCAACAAGGTCAATCTAGTACAATGGGTAGGGTAAAAATAGATAATTTGTAAAAGACTGCATTGATAGAAATGATTGTGTACTGAAACAAGAAAAAAATTTCAAGTATTTTTGAAAGAAAGAAATAAAATGAAACACACAATCAATTAGGTTAGTAAGGTTAATCCAATTAAGCCACACAACATAAAACCTTACACCAATGTTGGCTAATGAAAGTTTTTAAAATACAACATAAATTGAGCAAAGATAAAAATCAACTTTGAAATTAAAAGCTAACTAAGTGGTCATCCTAAATGTTGTTAGATTATTAGAATATTATTTTATATGTGATAAGAATTTGGTTGTAATCTTGGAACTAGAAAGTAATCTAAGGATGGTTTTAGGACATTTGCACTAAAAGGGATATGTATTGGTAATGGTATCATATTGGAATTGAGTCCTACCATCTCACTTCACACACCACAATAATAAGGGTTTCAGGTGCTTAGAAAAAAATTACTATTAACCACATGTTTATACTTGGATAGAAAACTAAGTTGGCTTCCCCTTTGGTGATGCAATCCAAATAGGTTGGCCTTCGGTAGACAATTATTAAAATGTGTTTTAAGATTTTGTGATTTGGTAGTGTGTGCATAAAAGAGAAAATAGTGAAACTAAATGGTATATTGAAAAAACCACTGAATTAGAATATGTGATCTATTCTAAGCATGCATGCAACAAGAAATGAAAGTGTGAACTAATTACTAGCATATAGGTGTTAATTCCAACTTTGAAATATAGTACAATGTCAATTCAATTGATAATGCATGTAGAGAATACATAATATAATTGATAGTATTGCTTCTATATTTTGTAAGAAAGGGTTTGAAAAAGAACTATGTTAATAATGTTGACCTAGTTTTCCAAACAAAACATAGGATATAGAACTACATCAATAGAGTCAACCTAGTTGACTGTATAGAGGTAGTTTTAAAGATTGTAAACTATAAAAAAATAGAACTATAAGAAATGATAGAAGTGAAAAATAAGGATAGAAAGTAACCTTAGTGGGTTGGAGGATGTAGAGGAAAATAATATTTAAATTAAAGATCCTTGATTTATACTTGAAAATTTTGCCAACTGTGTTGACTAGTTTTGTGAATCCTATTTGCTAAAAACCTAAAAAAAGAACTATGTTGATAGGGTCAACCTAGTATGCTAAACTCTATGACTAAAAATGTATAAGGTCGATTGAGTTAACCTAGTATGATGAATTGGATGCTTGAAAATGTATAGGGTCGACTGAGTCAACCTAGTAGTTTGAACTAGAAGTATGAAAAACTTGCACAAACAAAATGGAGTCATATTGATGTGAATGTGTGTTAAACCTATGCATATAATTTCAAACTATGTTGACACTATCAACCCAGTATCACAAATATATAAAAATAAAATGATAAAATAATGAAAATTGTGAAATAAAACCTACAAGGGTTATATTCATGTCAAGTTGATCAGAATGTATGCAATCAAAAATGCATCATATCTGTAAATCAATCCTAACTCAAAGAAGATAGATCATACCTTACACTTTCAGTTGGGGATACATTATATAATCAAGAACATGACTAATATGAGGATCTATTAAACTTGATTAGGGAATCTCTTACCATAATACACTATGATAGTAAGGGTTCCAAAGCCTCCAGTCAAGCATGATCATGTAATAACCCTAAGGGAGTATTATATTTTGATATATAAATAAATTAATAACAAGTAAAGAAAATTTAATCTAGTGCTCACCAAATCTTGTGACACAAAGTGGGGGTTAGAAATAATAAAAGTAAACATGCATAAGAGACATATAATCATGTCTATGTATACAAAATCTTAATGCATGATGCATACACATAATATTTTTTAACTTTTATTGATTATTAACACTTTGTATCTTGCAGGAACCTATTGAGTCTCAATCTCTTTGAGTACATGCCTTAAGGGGTGCATTGGGAAATGGGTGGATAGACCATCAGTGTTTCATAAGATTGGTGTTCCTTTCTCCACTTGCCATACACACTCTAGCCTCCTAAACCATTTAATTCAAGCTTATTCTTCTTAGTCCTATCCATTCCAATCATTTTCTATGTTTTATCCTTCATTTCTTGCCTTAATATCCTTTTGACCTATTGGTTGTGCTAGGTCAACTAGGTCAAAAGAGTATAGTTTAGGGAATGTTTCTCTCTTTTGGTTTGTTGGCCTCTCGGTTGACCTAGCATAGACAAAATGTGCTAGGTCGACCACACCAACATAGCACAACCAACATTATTAAAATATTTTAGGGTAAGACACTACTATATATACAAGGTTATTTACCACTATTTAAAAAGAGCAAAGAATTAAGTGAATAAATGAAAGTGAACATCTACCTATTGACCATTATAATTAGGGAATAAATCTTTAGGGTTTAATAATTTATTTGGATCTCTAATCTCATCTTGTGGATAAGTATTTTGGATTCTTAGATAGGTTGTGTAGCCTAGAGCTTATTTATCTTAGTTATCCTTACATACCAAAACAATCTCTTGCAAATCATCTTAGCTAAGGTGGAGATTGAGGCTTGGTGGGTTCATATTTAAAGGTAAGTATTCCTAGCTTTATTCCTCCTTTTTAAGAGTAGATAGATATAACATATGTATTATTATCTTCCATGTATTAGGATTCCTTATACATTAACGTGAGTATATGTATTCTATACATGTTTATTTTAGCTGTTTATTTATTTTATTTCTAACCCCCACTTTGTGCCACAAGTTTTGGTGCATACTAGATTAGATTTACCTTTATTGTTATTATATTATTGAAATATTAAATAGTATGATTCTTTTAGGGTTGTTATATGATTGTGTTAGACTATAGGCTTTGGAACCCTATCTCGCATGGTGTGTTGTGACAAGTGATCCCATAATTTGGTCTAGTGGATCCTCACATTGGTCATTCTCCTACTTAACAATTGTATACCCACAATCAAAAGTGCAGGTGTTCTTTATCCCATTTGATCCAAGATTGATTTATGGACATGATGCTTTTTTGATTGCATACATTTTGGTGAACCCAACATGAATCAAACCCTTACAATATTTCTTTCACTTATTTCATTTTTATTTGTCATTATTTTTGTCATATATTTAATGTGCTATATCAACCTTGTTGACCCAATTTATTTATCTATATGCATAGGTTTGTAGGAATAAGTAATTGGTTCAACCAGCTTGACCCATTATAGGTTTCAAAACTTTTAGAATCTTGTTCAAACAATTGGATCGACTAGTTCAACCTAGTGTAGTTTTTCACTAGTTTTTAGACTTCTTATTCAATCAACTAAGTCGACCAAGTCAACCTAGTGCATTTTCAACACTTTTTTAGTAGGTTTTCGTATTACTTGGTTGACTAGTTTGATCAAGTTTTTAGTTTTTTGATAGTTTTCTCTAAGGTTCTTGATAATAAATCTTCTCTATTTTCATCTCTAAACCACTCAGGTGATTTTCTATTCTTTTATATCTTTTTTGTTTTTGTACTTTCCTTTTAAATTTTATAGTCTTTAAAACTACCTCTACACATTCAACTAGGTTGACCTTGTGGGCCTAGTTCTATGTTTTATGTTTTCTAAAATAACTAAGTCAACCTAATCAACCTAGTTCATTTTTAGACTTTGCTTTCACAGTATAGGTTCAACCCTGTCAACCCTATTCTATATGATATATTCTAAACTATACTTTGTTTTAAAGTTAGAATAAACCATATATGTGAATCACATCTTTATTTTTAGTTTCTTGCATTCTTAGAATAACTCACATAATCTAATTATGTGGTTTTTAATTAATCATTTAGTTACACTATTTATATTCTTTTGCACACATGGCAAAATCATATAAACATCAACAAACATTTTAAAATTTTGACTACCCAGATCACCCTACTTGGATTTCATCACTAAGGGGGAAGCTAACTTGATCCTCTAGTCAAGTATAAAGCATGGTTAATGGTATATTTTGGCTAAGAACTCAACACCCTTATTGTTGTATGTGTGAATTTGGGGGGTAGGCCCTAATACCAAACCTTTATCACTACCAATACAGTTTATTTTCATCCTAAACTTACCTAAAAATATCCTTAGATTGCTATCTAGTACCTTGTTTATAGCCAATCCCCCTTTATACTTAAAATCATTCTTAATAATCCAATTAAACATTCTAGATTGACCAAGTAGCTAGCTTTACTTTGAAATTGTTTGCTTGCTCTTTGATCAATTGTGTGTGTAAAAGCTTGGATTATCCATCATTAGTGTAAGATTTTCATTTGTGTGCATCAATTGGATTAGCCAATGTCAATTCAATTGACTATTTGTTTCCCTTTCAGTACTTACTACTTTCTTACATTACTTGAAATTATCTTACTTTAGTTCATAACTTGTTATCAACTTTCTTTTCTTTCCAATTTATTATGCTAGGTTGACCTTGTTGACCTAGTATCTTTTTCAGCCCTTGTACACTATGCTAGGTCAACCTGGTTGACGTAGTGTTATTTACATCACCTTTACCTTTTTTTTCCAGTCATTATTCACTAAAATGGGTTGATACTATGGACCTAGTATAGTTTTATAGTCCCTATTTTGTAATAGGTTGACCAGGTCAACCTAGTACTATTGTCAATCATTTTTTGATCATTTACTTTTTCATCTTGCCTCTTTTAATTTCATCATGGAATTTCTATTTGGTGACAACACTGAAGTTTAATCAATAGACATGATGGAATTTATTAATCCTAATAGGGTCTCCCATAGAAAAAGTAGGGCTCTTTTCGTAAATGCTAGTAATGTTCATATTACAACCCACACGATGGACTATGAAAACCCTCCTCATACCCCTTTGTAGCAAAACCCTCCTCTTCTCTTAGAGGATCAACTTGAGTTAGAGTATACTCCTAAAATGCTTTTCTTTATCATGAAATTCCCTCAACATAGAGGGAAGGATCCTTTCATCATCTATAACCTCATGATTATCCATCAAGTTAAAGAACCTCATTCTCATACTCCCAATTTCTAAACTAGATTTGGGTGTAATAATTTCTTTTCTTCTCAACCTCTTTCTTCAATCTTGACTCCTTATTATGTTATGAAATCTTCTTTTTTAACTTTTGTGACCTCCATGTCTAGTATCTAAACTAACATGGTAGGTTGTCTATCTATTGGGCCTCTCATAAGATCCATTATCCTTAATCCTTCCACTCGTTCATCATTTTCTACCCAAGGCACTCATGTTTCTAGTGATTCTTCTTCTTAACCATTTACTAGTCCATCTTTTTATTGAAAAGCAAATTTTGCCACTAGTGCCTCAAATTCTCATAGCTCTTCTCAAGCTCATAATAACACTAATAGTGGTTCCCAAACCACTAATACAAACATAAAAATTAATACTAATTATAATAACACTAATCAAACTCATCAACTATTGTTTAAAACTCTCAATCAAATGAACACATTCCAAGCTCATAATATGAATCAAATGATGAGAATACAAAACCACCTTCTAATCTTCAATCTAATCCTTAACTAATGGCTTGGGGTACACATAACCAAAGTGTTCCTCCTTCTCCTCTTCAATATTCTCAAGGTAACATCATTCTTCAAACTCCATTAGTCAAAAAAGTCATTAAGCATTTACAAAATGAACCTCTTACCATTCAAATTGCCAACATTGATATTGGAGGTATAACACATACAATTTCTTACAATGGATCAACTGATCCTACCCTTCACCTCAAGAAATTTGGAAATATTTACAAGGATTGGGTCAAGTTAAATACCTTTGTCATTGCCAAACTATTATCCAAAACCCTCACGAGTGATGCCTTGGATTGGTACAATCAACTTAGAACACACTCTATCACTAGTTTGGAGGACTTAGTAAATTCTTTAGTTCAATAATTTTAAACTAGTGATCTTATAGAGAACACTTTGGCCCATTTCATCAAATATAAACAAAACAAAAATGAAACTACCCAAGCCTTTGTTACGTGATCTAAGAATTTTTTAAATAAATGTGAACATAACATGATGGATGACAATCTCTTTAATCTCTTTACAAATACTTTATTTCATAAATTAAAATATCAAGTTCATGCCCTTTTTCTATGTACCTTGGAGGAAGTTATCAATCAATCCAAAAGACAAGATTTACTCATGCACCAATTTGAGCCACCCCAATCTTCCATGAGCCATCACCTATTAGTTAAGAAAAAAAACAAAATACTATCAATGATGGTGTTACCGATTCATATGAAACCATTCACAATGTTCAAGATGTCATTCCTACCCCTTCTTTAGAACCAACAACTCAATAATTTACTAATCCTCATTTCTCAACGAACAATATTAATGTCCATAAGCCTTTATCCTTAGCTAAATTGTTTAAACATCTACCTAGGCCTCTCCCTTGAGATCTTGACCCTACTTAACCTATGAAATCATGGCATGATCCTAATAAGTTTTGTTGGTTTCATCCTAGCTAGGTTCACTCTCATGACACTTGTAGATAGTTCCAAAATTTAGCCATGGATTTTCTTCTTGGCCCAAATTTTGATCATGATTCCATTATTCATAAATGTCAACAAGCTTAAGAGATTGATTTCAAAGAGTATAAGTCACATGATAAAAATCAAGCCTTAAATTAGTAAAACACTCATTTAGCTATCTAAAAATATCCCTTGCCTAATCATCAACCAATCCAAGACAAGATCACTTCTTCCACCAATAACTTATAAAGTATCATTGAACCAAATTCCAAAAGAATGTGGTTAACATGACTAATATGTGAAGAGTGGTGGCTTTCATTGATTCACAACCTATCTACAATCCTTATTAGACATATCATGTTCTCTAAGATTCTTCTTGAGCTCATTTAAATGAGTTGGGGTAAGAAGATCTTATTTATTTTGATGATCCAATTTATGATTCTCCCTTGGATGACACTTCTCATATTATTTTTAATTTTCTCCTACCATCTTCCAAAAATAATGACAATCCAATTTATACTAACACTTATTCCAAATTTAAAGATCAATCTAAACCAACTACTTCTTCCTCACTAAAATTTTTACAACCTTATTCTCAACCTTCTCATTCTTATCAACATAAATTTAAATGCTTTTTAGGTCCACCTTTCAAAGATCTTCTTAATCATTATACACCTATATCTAACAATCTCCTTATGGATTATGATGAGTGGGATCCCATTGTGGAACTTACTAATCTTCCATCCCAAATCCCTTTTCTTGAACTCATGAGGACATCTCCACATCATAGAAACTACCTCATGAAACTCTTATTTGAGATGAATATCCCTCACCCTCCTCTAGTAGGATGGGAGGCTACTTTATCCAGATTTGAGGATTGTATTTTACAACAATGTGAAGAGATTTCCATTAACATTGATGAAACTCTTGACACTTCTCTATATTTATGATTTCTTATCACATCTATGATTCTAAATGAGATTTTGCTTCATGCAGATGATCCTCCATTATTTATTAGCATTAAAATAGGTGATATCCAAGTTAAGCAAGCCTTGATTGATGAGGGTTCTGGGACCTATGTTACCTCCCTTGATTTCTTTAAGACTCTTGGGTATTTTGAATGTAATCTCAAGTCTACATGTAGTACATACTAAGGATATGATATAAGGAAAATTCCTTCTTTAGTGTATGTGTGGCTTCCCATTACCATCTCACCTATCACCATTCATATGAAGGTGATGATATTCAACTTCCCCCTTTCATATAACATCTTTCTTGGTAGGATGTGGACTCATCGTATGTGAGCTATCACATCTTCTGATTACCAATGCATAACATTTCCTCACAATGGAGCCATTTATAGGATTAAAGGAGACACTAACCCTTATAATTTTGAGCAATTATAAGACCATGGTGTCTTCAATATTCCTACTCTCTAACCTTTACCTAGTGTTCCATTCCATGAGTTGTAGTGTTTCAACATTCCTATAAACTCAACCAGAGGTTAAAATGGGCATCCTGAGCTTATTGGTAACATTCCTCCCAACCTTTTAGACTTTGATAATGATGAGACCAATGAGATTAACTTAAAGATCAAAAATTCTAATCTCTCACCTCATCTCATCTCATAGCTCCCTACTTCCTTGTAGCCTCATTCTTGCAAGCTTCCTTATGATGGCATTCCCATAGTCTTAATAAAGACTAGGAACTCTATTCACCAAGCTTCCTCTGATGACAAGGTCATCCCAACCTATGTCATTGATATTTATACTCTAGATTATGATGATGGCTATTATTTAGATGATCTTATTTTAGGTGGTGTATTATAAGCCCATGATATCAAGATTATTTGTTACCAATCTTCTTTACTTGAGTCTTTTCATATAGCTCATCATTTTATTTCATTTATAGTTCCTAATTTTTTCATTTTTCCTCTTTATCATAAGGTAAATATGACATTGATACCTCCTATTTCTTAGGAGCCACTTAAGACCATGCTCTTGGATCATTCTATGACTTGACCTTATCACTTTTCCACACCTAGGGTAGTCCTCCTTAGAGCTTCCACAAATCCCACCCCTCCTTAATTAGGTCCAACTATAATTAAGCCCATTCCTTTTTTCACTCTAGTTAAACATATTTCATTTCATACTATCATTGAGCCTCTTCATAATTCTCCTCTTAGTGCTCCTCCTTTTGAGTCTAGTTCTACTCCTTCCCCATCATCACCCTCCCTTGATGATGGTTTGCTTTTACTTTATAAGATGGCTCCTTTTCCCACCAAATGGGTTGATGAGTCCTCTTTATCTTCTTCCATTTTTATTTCACCTCCTTTTATGAGTGATCCTAAAAGCACTCACAAGAATATATGTTACTTCCATGGGATAGATAATCATTCTTCCACCCATTTTCATAAATTGTAATAATATATTAATACCTTGCATCCTTATTCATCATCATCAGATAAAGCCATACCTCCCCTAAAGGTGCTTCCTAAATATTTACCTAAGTATGGTGAGGTATATTGTCTATGGCACCTATATGGCATGCATCACACTAATCATTACTTCATTCTTCAAAATCTTAGAGATCACCTTGTAGCTATACCTAAACCTTATAACATTCCTCCCATAGGTTATTCATGTAAGAAGGTTCCTCCTTCTTCTCCCATAGCTCTACCTCTAGTGGTTCCATCACCTCATGTGGTCCCTTCACCATCTTCTATGCCTCCACATATGATTCCTTCACTTATGGACCCTCCCTCACATGTGGATCCTTATCTAGTTGTGAGTCCTCCATTTGTGTACCCTTCACCACTTGAGATTATTTCTTCTCCTATAGATCCTATTTCCATGCATTCTCTTGAGCAACCTTTGTCTAACTTTCCTCCTCAACATGATCCTTTAATCATTCCTAATTTTTCAGTTGATGAAATTAGAAAATAAGTATTTACTCAATATTCATTGAAGATTGATGAGACTTTATAAGTAATATAATTACAAATCCATAGACACTTATTTGATGTATTGGATAATGTGTGTCGATAGATTTACCAGTATTTATGAGCACATGCATCATACTTCCTAATTTCTATTTGTATTGGATGTGTGCTCCAATCTTATTTCTATCTTTATTATTTATTTTGACATTGTGTCAAATTCTTCCTTATCTTATATAATTTTTCTCCTTGTTTTTTTACTATAGTTAGCTTATGCTATCATTTTTCATTTTGCATATACTTGTCTTTTTCTTATCATTTCTTTCTTTTCCTTCAGAGTTTTTCTCAAAATTCTTCCCATGTCTCTTCATGTTTGTTTACTTTCTTATCTCTATTTTTCATAGATAGTTTTCATGATGACTTGGTTATATTTACCCTCTTCCCTTTGATTACTATCTCCTATTACCATGTGATTAGTTCAAAAGTAATCTTTCTCATTACTATTTACTTTTACCGATCTTCTTTTGGATCTCCTTTTTTCATTCTTTCTTTTTCTACAAACTAAGCATATACATGGTTGAGACTTGAGATCACATGCTCAGTTCATTGTCAAGCCTAAGTGTTCTAGTAAGTCTTTTGTCTTGGGTCACATAGCTTCCTTTAGCCTTAGCCTACAACTCATTCATGTGTATCACTATCTCTCTCATGATTTATCATTCCAAATCCTTATGGATGAGGAATCTTAAAAATCCTTCAAAATAAATTTAAAATCTAAATCATTTAAATAAAAGGCAAAAATATTGAATATTCTTAAAATTCTAATCACACTAAAAGACATGTTTCAAAGCACATCTCCTTATTATATTCAAATCTCAAACTCCACAGTTGTCCTTACATAGAGCTGAGGTCTTTTGGGGTGTGGTAGGCTAGTAGATTAAAAGAGGAGAATAAAAAAATCTATTTTAGTGATACCTACTTTCTCATGAAATTACCCAATCTTCATAGTAGACTGATGGCTCTATAAGGGTCTTGAGGAGTGAGGAACACATCATGAAAAGTAGGTCCATTTTTCTTTTCCTTGTACCAATATACCATCATAAGTTTATCTTAGTAACACACCTATTTTCCTACAAAGATTTATGTCTATAGCAAGTGGGTTTCCTTTATTCATGGATGAGCATTAGTCCATTAGTGTCTTTTCATGTCCTTAGTATTCCTCTTACCTCCTAAGGTCTTTTCTTAAGATGCCCAATTTTTTCTTATTACACTCCCTTTTTCATTCCTTTTCCTTCATATTTCCTCTTGGGAAATATTGTTTTGATTACTGATCACTCCCCATGGGATTTCCTTTGTGAATTGATTTTTAAGACTATGGATAGGACCTAACATTCCTCACAAATTTCCATCTTTTCCATCATATTACCCACATACTTGATTTACCATTACTTATCCTTATGCTTACCAATATTGATTTAGTACCCATTGGGTTTTTATTTTGTGAGTTGCAGTGTAAGATCATGGATAGGACCCAACCCTCCTCAAAAAAAATTCCAATTAATAAGTCACCATCCAAAATTACATGTGTCAAATAAAAGATAATATTTGATTGATTATGAGGCTACACATAATTTACATACTTCCCATCTTGATATTTAGTATGTTTTATGCTTACTTCATTTTTATTTCACCTTTTACTTTATTATTTTTTGAGTGCATGTAAGATTAAACCATTTCTTGAATTTATCATACTTCCCATCTTGAATTAGTTTGATAAATTTAAGACCAAGTTTTTGCAAATTTTGTTTTTCTTTTGTACTTCCCATCGTGAAATAGTATAATTGATTGACTTAATTTTTGATTTTTTTAATTACCATTTGTACCCTTTTACATACCTTTCATTTATTACATTGTTTGTCATACTTCCAAACATGATATTTAGTATGATTTTACTTGTTTTAATTTTGTGTAAAAAACTTTTACACTAATTTAAAAACAAATCCTCTTTTACCATCTTGTTGACATTTTCTTGGATCTTTATACTTAGTCATTTTTTTATATTGTTATTACACATTTACCAACTTGAAATAGTGTGTAATACATTTCTTTGATTTATTATATTTTTAGAATCCCTTTTTTACCTATTTTTTTAACCATGTATGTGTACTCCATAATGCTAGAAAAAAACCACACTACAAATATTTCCTATAGCATATATAATAAAGCTAAATACATGTGATAGAAAGAAATATATCCAAAGCATCCGCAACCTTAACCATAATGAAAAAATACAAACATCATGAAGACAACATACAAAACCAACATCAATAAGCCAAAATTATACATCATATATATATATACCATGCATTTGATACAAGATATACAACTATATACAAAGCCTCATCACTAGGGCTGAAATCCACCCTGTCTATCTTGTTGCCTAGCCATGTTACCTATCGAGGCCTTAGTATGACTCCTCCAAATAGTATAATATAATTAGGCAATCTAAGATATCAATCCCTCTACCTATCTTTATAGGTGTGCTATTTGCACCTGTGCCTACACCAACTCATCCTGCGTAACTATACGTGCCTATGTCAGTTGAGTCTACACCACTCTATATACATATGTCATCTATGTCACTATCTCAAAATATGTATCTTTCTCATCTACCAAGGCTTAATACACCTATCTATTACCTACACCCATCTCTACTGGTGGTTGTACCCTTTCCCTCTACACATATATTGACCTTACTACCTTGCTAGCTAATCTAAACTAGTTCACTTAAGCTGGGGTAGATGGTACACTCAAATCCTCTAGTGTCATGGGGTTGTATGGATATAGAGTCTTTTATAATATGTCATGGATTGATCCCCTCACTAGGGATCTCTATTCTCCTCTTCATCATTAAGTACACCTAAAAAATACACTAGATGGATATTAGATCACTATCATATCTCATAATATCTATCTATATCTCTCTACTACCAAATAAAAACTCAAGAAATAATTCAAACATATTCATACCTATCTGTGTCTTAGATCCTATGATATCATCATTTGCACAATCACCTAACACAATCTCCCTATCTATGTGGCCTCTTATTAGCTCCTTGATAGGTTGCCTCTTTAGCTCAAACTTGGCTATCATGGCTCGTGTCTATCTCAGCCTCCATGTGAGTGATATCTCTAACATTTCCTTTGGTACATAAATGGGATCATCTAGGATATATGTAGTCTCCATTCTCTCCTATCTCCATCACCACCATGTCCTTGATGGCTACTTCTCATCTTACTATGGGGCTTGTAGTGGTGCATCTAGTCTCTCTTTTTCCTCCACCTCCTCCTCTACCACTCATCATGCTTGAATATTCCATGTTCACTCCTAATATGGGCTTAGTATCAGCTTCACTATTAGTGTTTTGAGTCCCCTCTTCCATCATGACTCCCTCACATGCTAAGCCCACTAGTTAGGCATTAGTGTTGATGTCATTAAAAGAGGTAGGCCCATATATCCTAGCACCTATGCTATTGTATATGGCTCTCTCCACCATTTATAGTGTCTAATCACCTCTCTCCTCTCTAGTACTAGTGCAAATATGTGCCAGTTCACCCCTGTAGCTAATATGTGCCTATATAGTTGACACACAATGTCTAAACATCTCATTAATTGTAGTGATGGCACATGGGGCATGACCCATATTAACTATTCCTCTTACCATATCTATACTTGAGGTAACCCATCATAAATTACATGGGATAACCTAACTAGTTGATACATGGGGAATTTACCATATATCCATGCTATCAGTAGTGTGATCAGTCTCATAGTCTTTTTCCCTCTGACTAGCATCTCAAATAGATCATGTATGAGTTAGACATAGATGATAGAGCTTAGATTGTATAATAATATCTCCTTCAACATCATCCTACTCAAGGATACCATGAATAATGGTACCTTTCCATTTAACTTATGATAGAGCACTTGTTATGTCACAAGGTCTATCACTACCTTTTGAAGGTCTAAAATCTATGATATATACATATCATCCATACTAACTCTCCATCCTCTCAATATCAACTTTAAACCTATATCCTACATGTCTAAGGATCTCCTCTCCTCTAAGCTTTTTGGTATCCCTATGGTCACTGGTACTCCTACTATGGGTAGCATAAGGATGGCATGGACATCCTCTAGTGTGATACCCACTTCTATCATGTCCCCATCCACCTCTCATCTAAAGGTGTTATTCAACCATTCCTAGCATCCCAAGAACATGAATAATATGTTAACACTGAGGAAGATCTTATACATCTAAGATGTACCTCCTAGACCTATGGTTACTAATCTAGCTTGATCTCCATTTGTCAATCTCTCTAACAAATTTGGCAACTAAGACACATCCACCAACCTCCATAATCTCAGTCATCTCTATAAATAAGAAATAAAAAAGGATGTATTAGTTCATCCATGTCATTTATAATCATAACACATTATTTTCACATTATTTTTACAATTCCAAAAAAAATTACAAGCCTAATTGGTTTTACCTTATTCATGTTATTCATTTTATCTTATTTCTAGCTTATTTAGTCCCTATTTCCCTCCTTTAGTCATTTTGGGCCATTTTATCCCTCTTTTGGATTTTTGCATGTTTTTATGTGCTTATTATGGATCCATGGTCTAAATAGTTTGACCTAAATTTACCTATTTTTGTCATAGTTGACTTCAAATTCCAAGTCAATCCTCTTATTTTACCCTCCCTGATATTAAGTTTTCATTCTAACCATTACAAACTAGTTTTTCACTCTATTTTATATTTTCAGCCTATATATTACACTAGGTTGACCCATACCTACTGGGTTGACCATATGGATTTTACGTTGTTTCAACCTACCAGGTCAACCTAGTTGACCTAGTACATTTTGTGTGCCAACCTAGTACATTTTTCCCAAAATGTACATTTTTCTCATTTTCTTCCTAAACCCTTCCAACCCATTTCCCATCTTCCTATTTACTACCCTTAAAATCTAAGTTTGTTTAATTTTGACATACATAAATGATTAAAATCAATTTTTTTAAAAAAATCACTTAATTATATATAAATTTCAAAAACTAGTTTGAGATCCATAGTTGCATACCTATAGTGCACCTGTTGCCACCTCTACGTGTCCTCCTCATCTACCCTATCATTCGCTCACCATCCTAGCCTTTTTTGGTCTTAGAGATCTATTTTCTCTCTTTCACAATTCAAAATTCAAAATGAATTGTCTTTTTCCCTATTTAAAATCACTTTTTAGCAATCAATTATTTCATTTATCTCTAGGCAGATCCTTATTTTACCTCTATCTTTGTTTCTACTCATCCATTTTGAAAACTTAAAAATATGTTAGAATCATGATGATGTATTGATTATTTTCCACTATCTTATGCCTATCTTCCAAAAATTTCTATTTTTGGCTTTTTTTACACTAACTTCTATAGGTTTACTTAGTGTACTCTATAATAGACACCTTCATTCTCATATTATAATTCTTTATATATATAACTAATGTAAGTTAAAGGTATTTTTTTATCAATATAGTTCTTTAATTTATCTTATTTTTCTACTTAATGCACCATACTTTGCATCAACATTATGTGTTATCATGTTCTATCTTTGAAGCACCATCCCATGTTGTACTTATGTGACACATGATGAGCTTTAGCTGGGGCATATGTATACACATAATATTTTTTAACTTTTATTGATTACTAACACTTTATATCTTGAAATAACCTATCGAGTCTCAATATCTCTAAGTGAATGACTTAAGGGGTGCATCGAGAAAGGGGTGGGTAGACCAACAATGCTTCATAAGATTCTCATTCCTTTTGCCACTTGCCATCCACACTCTAGCCTCTTAAAACCATTGAACACAATTTTATTATTCTTATTCCTATCCATTCTAGTTATTTGCTATGCTTTATCCTTTATTTTTTACCTTAGCACCCTTTTGACTTGTCAATTATGCTAGGTTGACCAAGTCAATCTAGTACAATTTAAGGACTTTTTATATCTTTTGGTTTGTTGACCTTTTGGCCAACCTAGCATAAACCTAGAGAGTTAGCCATAAAAACATGATAGGTCAACTGGGTTGACCTATCACAACCAACATTCCCAAAATATTTTAGGGTAAGATACTACTATATATGCAAGGTCATTTACCACAATTTAAGAAGAGCAAATAATTAAGTGAATAATTACAAATAAACATCTATCTATTGACCATTCTACTTGGGGAATAAATCTTTAGGGTTCAATACTTTATTTAGAGCTTTGATCTCACCTTGTGGATAATTATTTTATATAATTAGATGGGTTATGTAGCTTAGAGATGATTTATCTTAGTTATCCTTACATACCATGACAATCTCTTATGAAACACCTTGGCAAAAGGGGAGATTGAGGCTTGATAAATTCATATCCAAAGGTAAGTATTCTTAACTTCATTCCTCTTTTGTTAGAGTAGATAGATAGATCATATATATTTTTATCTTCCATGTATTAGTATTCCATATACATTGACATGAGTATATATCTTCTGTACATGTTTAGTTTAGTTTATTTTTTTTGTTATTAACCCCCACTTTTTGCCACAAGATTTGGTGTGCACTAGATTAGATTTTATTTTATTGTTATTAGAATAGTGAAATATTAAATCATAGGACTCTTTTAGGGTTGTTATGTAATTATTTTATACTATAGGCTTTAGAACCCTATCTTACACAGTGTGTTGTGACAAGTGATCCCCTAATAGAGTCTAGAAGATCCTCATATTGTTCATGCTCCCACTTAACAATTGTATTCCCCCAATATGAAGTGTAGGTGTACTCTATCCCATCTTATATAGGATTAAGTTGTAGACATGATACATTTCCAATTTCATACACATGGAAGATAATTACAAATGCATATCTATCTACTCTTACAAAGGAGGAATAAAATTAGAAATACTTTCCTTTGAAGATGAAATTATTGAGCTTCAATCTCTCCTTTGGATAAGGTGATTAATAAGAGGTTTTTTTGGTATGTAAGGATGACAAAGATAAATCAACTCTATGCTACATAACATATCAATGCATCTAAAAGAATTCTCCACAAGATAAGATCTGTATCTCCAAATAAATTATGAAACCCTAATATTTCTCTTAAATTAGAACAGTGGATAAGCAAATGTGTAATATATCTTACTTCTTCTCTTTTATTAATATTGGAAAAATAAACTTGTATATATAGGAAAATATAACCCTAAACCCTTACAAAAATTATGGATGATAGGGTCAACTCAGTTAACCTATTAGTGTTCTAGATAATAACCCATTTTGAAAATGAAATACATTAGCACTATGGGTTATGACAAAATAAAATAGGGTTGACCCAATCAACATAGTTTTAAAACTGCTAAAAGGGGATTTAGGCTAGGGAAAAGGTAAATAAAAGTGGAAAATGACTGAAGGAGGGTGTAATAAAGAATAAAAATATTAGGGACATTGTTTTTAGGTGACAAGTGTGTAGATAACAAGTGGTAAAAGGTATAACAATCTTATGAATCACCAATGGTATGCCCACCCCTTTCTTGGTGCACCCCTTAAGGTGTGCACTTAGATAGATTGAGACTCGATAGGTTCCTAGAAGATATAAAGTGTCAGTAAGTGATAAAATTTTGATAATAATATGTGTATACATAGGGGTGTAAAAAACATACTTTTCATGCACTTTTATTTTTAGATTAATAATTAAAATCCTCTTAAGAGCACACATATAGATGGAATTTGATAGTATCATGTAACCTTGCCAATTTTAGGATTTTGGAAATTACACTTAGGCATGTTTATCATTTTATCCTTTACTTCTTGGTATTTTTTATTTTAAAACTATTTTTTAAAATCCAAAACTTGTCAAGAAAACCAAACACTTTGTTATATAACATTCTATTTAAATAAAAAGGTGTTACACTGACCAAATCAAAATCATTTATTTCCTTATTTAAAGTTTCATTTAAAACATAGTGTTTGTATTTTTTGAACAGTGTTGTTATGCTTTCCATTTGAGTCTAGACCATTTTTCCACTTATAAAAAATATCAAAGTCCTTCATTTTTGTCTAAATTCAAAATCTCACCTTTCTAAGTTTTGATCTAAGGTGATATCGATTTACCTTTCGCACTTGGTTTGAGTAACTTAGGTACAATTTACCATTTGGATTAAAGGTAGTTACCTAGACTCATCATCATTTTATTCTCATTATAGACTTAGATTATCTTTTACTCACTCATGCTCTATGTTCTTGGACCATTCTACATCTTATTACCATGTGGCGGCATTGTGCTGCCTATTTAGTTTTAGATTTATACTCAAGATTTATTGTGTTGATTCACATTTTGAGCTTCTTAGTTGACATTATTATCTTCCTAATAATAAATACCTTCTTCTATTTTTCTAGTCTCAACTCATGGTAGTTTTATCTAGATTTTATGGTATTGATGTATCTTTGACCTAAGTTTTTTTTGCTAGCTTGCACTTTACATTCCAAATTTATCTTACCCTCTTACAATTTGAAAATTTCAACCCACCAAAGTTGTATAAATTCATAACCACTTTCTCCTAATTGTGTGGTAATATGTCACTTCTTTTATTATAGTCTCATTTTACCTTGTCATTTATTTGAAGAAATCCAAACACCTTTTTTGAAATGTTTGAAAAACACATTTAACATCTTAGTAAATAAGAGAACAATATATCAATCATGACACAAAGGTATACTTATAGTGGGGTTTCTTATGACCCTAGTTATGAGGAAGAGAATTGTTATGATGGCTAGGATAACTCTATTATGTTTGAATATATCCAAACAACTGTAAGGTCTAAATAAGATTACTATGAAAATCAACCCTTAGAAAATAAAGATGAATCCCTCTTAAGTTTGATAGAATTAGGTGTTAGGTTACCACCAAATTTCCCTATGGAATAATTACACACACTTTTTAGGATAAAAGAGTAACATCAAGAGAACCTCTCACTCATAATGCAAAGTTTAATATTTATTCTTCTATTAAGGCAAAGGAAACACTCAGAGTCTATGCCCAATGATCAAGATCTTGATACCAAGATCAACAAAATCAATCAATGGTATGCATAACAACTTATCATGGGATTAAAAAACTCTTTGGCTTCAATTTCAATCAACAACAAATCTTCTAAATAGTAAGAGAATGTGATAGATCAAACACAACATACCCTAGTTGAGCCTAAATATATGATAGATACTATAAATTCATCTAAACAAAATAAACCTAGGGTTGCTTCACAACATATTTCATAAGATACACAACATATATTCTTCAATCACTAAGAGGCTCTTTTCCCTTCACAAAACCAAGAAATGTAAAAATCAATAAATATTAGGGGAATTGTTTAAAACACTTTGGCAAGTTCCTCCTAATCAACATGTCCTTTAGTGAATCAACTATAGACCCCTCAAAAATAGAAATATACTTATAGTTCATAGTGTAGATTCTAGGAAATGTCCATCAAACACCTAAGAATAAATGACCAACCTAATTGACTCTAGGAGTAAATTAGAATATAAAGTAACTGATCATAGGGTTTGTATCCCTAATAAAACAACACAATAAGGGTAAATACCACCCTAAGAAAATTATATTCCACTTACAAGTACTCCACTTACAAGTACACTAAACATGTATGAGTGGAATTTGATGAAGGAAATCATGTCAAGACTAGAGATGGGAAACTGAGTCAAAATAAAAGTTCAATGAGATATGATCATATCTATTTGAATTAAGTATTATTCAATTCCCCTTTCCACCTCACTTTGAGGCACCCAATTTTGATAAATATAAAGGGAAGGGTGACCCTCATGAACATATCCAAGATTTTTTGTGTTGTACCAAAAGGTAGCTTATATTAGTGTTTATATGCTTCACTTGTTTCCACATAGTTTGGATGGAAAATCTTTATATTAGCTCCTCAAATTACCTAAGGGATTGATGGAAGATAGGAACAATTTATCTAAAAAAAATTTCCACCATTTTTATTAAAACATTAAACATTAGTTGACTATGGCCGACTTATGCAAAGTAAAACAATGAGAAGGGGAAAGCTTTATAGTATATCTATAATGATGGAGAGAATTATTTGGATGCTTTTAACACAATTTTATAGATATATAGTTGGCTAATATTTTTTCACAAAACTCACACCCTGAGGTAGCTCATAATCTATGACTTGTTTGTGCAAACACATTTAAGTAAATAATAGATAAGGGTGTGTAGATTGAAAAGGCACTCATAACTAATGATCATACTAAGATTTATTCATAGGGTTAAATGTCTAATAAAACCCAATAACCTATTAAAGATGTTGCTACAAAAAATCCTAAAGGGTTTAACAAAAATAAGAACATGGTGGGAAATAGAGTGATATAATATAGACATGTGCAAATGGTGTAGGCTTTTCCAGCTCTAAATGTGTAACTAGCTCTACCTAATCCACCAAATACTTTACAAATGGCTTCTCCATAATAGGAAATTGATAAATATATAGTATTCAAAAAACTAAGAGAACTTGCTAATGTCATGTTCCAAAAGCTTGTAGTAGCTAATTTGATTATGTGGCCTATATCAAGGCCATTCTTTGAGGATCAACCCAAACCTGATTGGTATCAGGCATATGAGTTTTACAACTTTTATCATGTTATTGGTCATGACATTTATCGATGTGTTCAATTGAGACATCTCATTGAAGATTTGATTGAAAGTAGTGAAATTAAAGTAAAACACATGGTGAAAAACACTAATTAGGATATGGGAATTTACAAATACCCATTTCCTAAACATAATTAATAACCAACAATAAATAATTAGAATAAAGATCAAAACTAGTGTAAAAAAACACAAGGCCAAAATATTAATCAATATGATCATAATCATGATCATAATACCCATGCTAATAAACTAGTTTACAACAACATGCCATATGATTACAATAGCACCATGTTATCTATTTTTTCAAATCATGTTACCACCATAACTATCAAATCTCATGAACCATCTAGTGCTTCTTGAAGTACTAGACACCCCATTATAAAGTCAATAACCTCTTCTTCAATAAATACCATATTAGGTTCAAGCATTTCTATTACACCTCTATTTTCATGGGTTACTATCTCTGGACCCCCTTCTTCTAATTATAATGGCTCCTTGCTGACTCTAAATTACACAAATGAAACTAGATTCTCATGAGTCACCATCCAAGTCCCTTTGACTTATTCTAATTATAATGACTCCTTATCGACTCTAGATTGTGTAATCACAACTAGACACTTACGAGTCACCCTTTAGGACCCTTTGCCCTCTTCCAATATTAGACCCAATGTGAACACTATACCTTCATATCCAAGACTAAACACTGCACCAATTAGGGCTTAACCCTCTTGTAATTTCATTAAAAATTCATATAGCATCTCAAACCAAATTAATAAAACCCCTATACAAAGTTTTATCTTATATCTTTTGAATACATCTGAAGTCCATGTAACTATTTTTAATGACTTCCTCTAATAGTATACTATGCCCCAAGACATTAATCACAAATAATTCCAAACACTTGTAGGGAATTTATCTCCTTTATGACAAGTTACATTTGATTATAGGGACATGTCCACTCTTCATCCTAGCCATAAAAACCCCTTTTATGTTAAGGTCATCATCAAAAATCATAAAATCAAGTGGGTTCTTATAGAAAATGGTTTAGGGTTGAACATATTATCACTTAAGTTAGTACAATGATTGCATTATAATGAAAAATACATCCATCTAGAGACAATCATTATCAAGGCATTCAACAACACCAAAAGGGAATCTTCTAAATTTATCATTTTTCCAATCATTGTTGGGTATGTTTTCCATCAGACTTTGTGCCATATTGTGGATATTGAATTACCTTATAACATACTTCTTGGTCATCCTTTGATCTATGAAGTATATGCCATGCCAAACACTTTACACCAAGGCCTCAATTTCCCCCACAATGAGATTGAAGTCACCATTTCTAGCGATTTGTAACCCTACCAATATTGCAAACACCTAGAGGCTAAATTTTACAATTATAACTATTTACCTAGTTTTGAATTTGTAGTGAAGAAGAACAAATAAATAGTTATGAAACCACAAAAATATAATTATATCAACACAAGTGACCTTGCTTCCACTTCAACTGATCCATTTCTCATAACACTTACACAAAAAATCACTATTGAAGATGCAGACATTTCCATGTATCATTTGAAAGATGCCTTTCACATTTCTAAGTTGCTCAAGTCTCCTAAGTCTTTTGGTAAAATCAAGACTTTTAAAAACCTTGTAGACCAACATAATTTGGTAAAAGAAGAAAGATGGAAAAAAACCATCAATGGAATTTATACCTGCCACTTCACCAATTCAAGATTAGAAAGCTTTTATTAAAGGAGACTAGTTATATTCTGATGGCATTGTTGATTATTTTCAGAATCTTAAGTATCCTATCCCTAATTGTATTATGGAAAAATTTTATTATATAAGTAAAGGCCTCGGGCCATGAGAGCAAGGAATACTGGAACCATTATTAGTAGATAAGCCTAACATGAGTCAAGCTCTTGGATTTATATCACCTAGGGGTGATGTCATATATTTTGATAGTGATTATTCTAAATCTACTAGTAAATAATCTCTTGGCAGAAACATAGTGTCCCATTATAACATTTATGATGAGCTTGCTAACACATACCTATTTGAATCCAAATCCATTATGACTATCACATTCCATTGTCCCCTTTGCCTTTGCCATCCCAAACTTATTTATTGGGACCAAAAATATTATGTTATAAACCTTGATGAATTTTAGAATGAAGAATCTATTGCTGAATACATGGGCCTCAAATATGGATTACCAATTGGCAATCATAAGCAAGGATTTAACTTCTCCTTGGACTCTTTTACCTACTTTGGAGATTAGGCAAACTTTATTGGTCATGAAAAATATAAAACATCAATTTATTTAGGTGAACACCTCTTTGAGGCACTCATTGATTAGGGAAATAGTAAAGAAAAAGAGAAGCCCTTGAGTCCTATTTCAGGTTCCCTTGGACGAGGATGTTTTTTCATCTCTAAAGGATGCATGGTGTCCACCAAGTCATAGTTCTATATCTATTTCTAGTATCACATCTGAACAAAAAAAATATTTGAACATATTTTTCTTGAGTTTCTAGAGATATTTGATAGTTAGACACTACTAAAAAATAAAAAATTAATATTTGTCTCATTATCCATAGCTTTAGGAAGAAAAACTAGAGGTGAAAGTAGAAGAGGAAGATCAAGATTAGATGTTTCCCACTATTTTACAGGATGGTTCTACACTTCTTGTAGAAAACACTATTGAAGTGAACTTGGTGACCTATAATAACCCAAAAATTGTTTATCTTGTATCCTCCCTCACTATTGAAGAACACAACCACATTTTCACCATTCTAAGAGACTTCATTGATATCTTTACATGGGCTTATTTTAACATGCCAATTTTAGACCTTGATTTGGTTATGCATCAACTTATTATCCATAAAAATGCTAATCCATTCAAACATAAATTGAGAAATATGCATCCACACATCTCTCTTTTGGTAAAAGTAAAAATAGAGAAATTATTAGTAGTTGGCTTCATCAGACCACTAGACTATTTTGAATGGATATCACACATAGTTATAATAAGCAAAAAGCCACAGGGTATACAAATTTATAATAATTTTAGAGATATCAATAAGTTGTGTCCCAAATATTATTTTCCTCTACCCAATATCAATATGATTTTTTATTATATTACTAGGAATGAGATGTTGTCCCTCATGGTCAAATTCTTAGGATATAATTAGATTAAGATAGCTCTAGAGGACCAACACAAAGCGACATTTACCACACCATGGGGAATATTTTTTTATCAAGTCATGCCATTTAGCTTGAAAAATTCTAGGGACACCTATCAATGTGCTATGACTATCTTCTTCCATGACATGATGCATGATATGAATGAGGACTATGTTATTGACATCTTAACAAAATAAAAAACTTTTACTAGACATCCTAATGTTCTATAGAGGATATTTGAGAGACTTCATGAGTACAAAGTTTTTCTAAATCCTAAGAAGTGTGTCTTTGGTGTCACTTCAAGGAAATTTTTAGGATTCATTATGTTACAAATAGGGATTGAAGTGGAACCTATAAAGGTCAAGGTCATTGTGGAAATGGATCCACCTTCTAATCTCAAAAAATTCTATAGCTTATAAGGAAAGATCCAATCTATCTATAGGCTCATTTCATAACTAGCAAATAAATACCACCCATTTACACACCTCTTAAATAAAGGGGTCACATTTCAATGGGATGCCGAGTTTCAATTATCATTTATGAAGATTACAACATACTTGGCCAATCCACTAGTTTTGAGAATACCAACACGTGGACAACCATTAATCTTTTATATTTTAACCAAAGAATATGCACTAGGGGCACTCTTGGCCCAACATGATCAACATGTAAAGGAACATGGGGTCTACTATTTGAGCCTCACAATTGTGGATTATGAACATAAATATATGCCTATAGATAAGGCATGTTTATCAATGATGTTTGCCTCCCAAAAGTTATGACACTATATGATGAATAATAAGAATATTATTATTGCTAAAGTAGACCCCCTCAAATATTTATTGTCTAAAAAAACTCTCATAGATCACACAACCAAATGGGTTATGATATTAAGAAAATTTGATGTTGATTACTAGAATTAAAAAGCTATCAAGGGACAAGTCATTGTAGATCAACTTTTATAAGCTCCTATTATAGATACTCAACAACTCAAATTTGATTTTTTAGATGATTCTAATATGATAATAGAATAAGTACATTAAGAACCTAAATAGTGGAAATTATACTTTGATCAAATGGATCTAGGGTTAACATTTTGTTGATTACATTGCAAGGGGATATAAGTCACAAGGCATTTCATATTAACTTTCATTGTACCAATAATATTTTTGAATATGAATCCCTTACTAAAAGACTTCATCTTGCAATGTAGTGGGATATCCATAACTTGATAGTCTTTGGGGATTCCTAATTGATTATAAATCAAAACATAGATCACTATAAAAGAAGAGATGAAAAGCTTATACATTACAAACATATTATGGATAATATTAGGACTCAGTTTAAATCCCTAAAATTTGAATAAGTACCATGGGAAAATAATAGATCAAATGATGTAATGGAAACAAATGGGTCCATGATACAAATTGCCAATAGTGCTAAAGAGTATCAGTTTCTCATTAAAAATCTTTTATAACTTGCTCATATATTTCCATATTTATAGAGGGTATGCACCATTTATGGTCCCAATCCCTCACCTAAATTACCTTAATTCTAAGACATTTATAATTATTTCTATGACCAAGTCTTTCCACCTGACCTTTCCAATAATCACCAAAAAATGTTCCTTCATCACATAGCCCATTATACCCTCCTTAGAAATATAATTTATCATAACGGCTATGATGGAATGATTCTTCATTATTTATCTTTGGGAGAATCCAAGTTAGTGCTTAAGGAGGGTCATGAAGGAATGTGTAGGGCCCACACCAATGGTGTAGTCTTAGCCAATAAACTCCTTAGAATAGGATACTATTGGAATAAGATGGAAATAGATGCTTTCAATCATGACATGAAGTGTGTTTCTTTCTAATGACATGGTAATTTAATACACACACCTTATTTTCCACTCCAAACAATTACCACACCATGGCCATTATCTACATGGGGCCTCGATCTCATTGAGAAAATTAACCCAACCTCTTATGATGGCCACAAATAAGTTATTTTATGAAGTGGATTGAGGCCATTCCTCTCACTTACATCAATGAGAAATAAATTTCCAATTTTATCCATTACCATATCATATGTCAATATGGTATCCTAGCCCATATTATATTTGATAATGACAGATCATTTGTAAACCAAGATGTTAAGGATATTTATGCCAAATTCAAAATAAAACATAATAAGTCCACATCATATAACCTACAAGGAAACCATCAAATCAAGGCAACAAAAAAAACCTTTATAGCTATTCTAAAGAAGATTATCAATGAAATTGGCTATAATTGGCACTTGGAAACTTTTCCTACCCTCTAGGATTATCACACTAGTCATCAAACCCACATAAGACCTAATCCATACTCTCTTATTTATGGCATGGAGGCTATTATATTTATTAACCATGGAGGCATGGTTCAACTCTCTCCATTTTGTGAGTTGAACCATTTAGTTTCTCATAATTCTCAATTGAGTTAAAATGCTTAAAAAATTCCAATTTTTTTGCCAAAGATTCCATGCTCTTTCCATTTTAAAATTAATCATTTGAATGTACTCACCATTTTGTGATCCCCTTTCCTTATTCATCTACAATACAATCATGTTTTCTTATCATCACTTTTCTTCTTTCCCTTTTCCTAGGAAAACTACATTTGACCTGAAGGTCATGTTGGACCTTGCATCCATAGAACTATATAGGCAACTTCCACTTGCCTTGGGAATCTATAATCAGATCGGCCATCCCTTTTTTCCCCCTATTTTATTTTGTCTTATTATTTCCTTATTATTTTGGGATAAATTTGTTATCATTTTTCTTGTCTTATTGTGTTAATATATTTATTTCCTAGACTAGTGGTCAATCTATTACAAAGCGTAACATTTCTCTTACACATCCATGAATAATTTATTCTTCATTTTTACTAACATTATGATTAACCATTATTTATGTATGCTTATTATATTTTTATTTTTGTTTTTTTGTGATTTTTCTTCTCTTTATTTACTTTTATTGGTGTTTTCTTATTCATTTGTTAGTTTGAATTTACATTGCATTGTGTCTTTATTGTTTTTTCAATTTTGTTTTGTTGAGTTGTTATTTTCTCTATTGTTGTTTTGTTATTTGTTAATTTTTACTAGTAGCTTGTTCTTTGTTTCTTAGTATTTTTTTGTAGCTTTCTTTTTGTCTTTGTTTTACTATATTGTCTTGTTTCTTATATTGTTTTGTTCTATTGTGTTAAATCCATTTGGTTACCATTTTGAGTTTAGTTTTCACCTAGGTTTAATTTGTTTACATTTGTATCTAAATTTTGTTTTATTATTATTTTTTTTTAAAACATTTTGTTAATCCATGTGGATCTTGATTATTCATAGCTTGAATTTAGGTTGTTTAGATAATTTGTTATTTCTTTCTTTTTATACATTCTTGTTCTTACTTGAGTCTTTATTGTTCATAGCTAGATTTTAAGTTTGGTTAAATTTTTGTATTTTTATTCTTATCTTTGTTTTTTTTTTGTTTAACCATAAATAGTTTTAAATTTGGTTTTGGTAGTTTTTAATCATTATCCTTAGTTATAAATATTCACATTTGAACTGATCAATTGCAAATAAAAATACAATGTTGTTATAAGTTACTCATACTTATGATGCATAATTTCAATTTTTTATAGTAAACACCAATTACTCCAAATCAAAAATACACCATACGTAACACAAGACTCTATGCAAGATGTGCATCTCTTGGCATAAATTATGAGTTTAATTGACTATCTCTATGATTAGTTTGGGAGGTACATCTCCTAAATTATATTCTAGCATAAATTCATACATAAATCATAACAAATACATCAACATCCATATGCTAACTAAGGACATGCATCTCCTGAAACTAGCATATTAGAATATATCTTAACATAAGTAATATCCATTAACACATAATGAGACAATCAAAGAATGTTAACAATCCATGTACAAGTAGAAATAAGTCAAATTTATGTGGAATAAATATATCTCTCAAAATCATGTTTATATACATCACAAAAATATCTATACATATCATAAATAAATAAAAGTAGAGCTAGCACAATAAGTTCTCATCATACTTATCCTTGAGAGGAATTTGTTGGAAACTTTGACCTATCTTGGATGTAGTTGATACTAGTGGATATGGTGGTGGAGGCCCTATGACAACCTATTTGGAAACTAGCTACATCACTGACTACTCTAACTCTATTTTATGTCTAGACCTAGAGGTCCAACTAGTCTACTATGACCTCATATACTCCCTATAGGAGCCACTCTCTAATTTTCTAGAATTACCACATCATATGCCCACCTCCAATAGGTTATCTCATCCTTGGTACATAGGACATCATATTTCATGTATCAAGTGTCATCTTTGGCCACAATTACATTGACCAAGTCTCTCACTAAATTTACTCATATATCTATCCTGGTGCTATGTGCCTCATATCTCTCTTATGTTAACCTATGAACCTCCATCTTAGCAAAGCATTACTCACCAATAACAATCATAAAATCCACATCTCTTGAGGTTAACTTGGTTTGAACCCCTTCTAGCTATACTACATATCCCTTGAAACCCACAATCTCTACATCCTTGGCTATCATCAGACCCTATATCCTAATGGTCTCTCCCTATTTAGTATCTAACTATGCATATAACCTAACCACAATGCTATGTAATCTAGCTATCTCTAAAAGGCATGCAAATATCTCCCTTTAGAGACTATCAATCAATGTTTGGTCCTCTATGAAGCTCCCTATGCCTGAGGGACTTGCCTTTCCTAATATTATCTGTAATATTATACCTATATCAAATGACCCTACTTCTCTAGAACCTATTGTTGTCATCAAATTATGCACCCTAGGACATTCTATGAAACTCCTTTAATTTGATGCAACATTGAATTATCCCTCAAGTTTGTGGGAACTTGTAAGAGATATGAATCTTTAGGATTGAAAAGGGATAGGTCCCTAAATTATTCTCTAAGTATCTATCACCTAATGTAATATTTATTCATGAAAAGAGTCGAGTTTTCATAAAATAGAAAAAGCTATGCTAAATAGGTGATCCACCAAGAATTTATCCCACCAACTCTCACACTTCTACTAAATAAAAATGTTTTCCAAGACTAATTCCATGCATTAAAAGATACTAATGTAGTGTTTCAATGTGAAGGTAACATGCTTGATAAAATCAACAAAATAATCAACCTAAAGGGTAGATTGTACACCATAGATACAATTACATACTTGAAAGAGAGTTCAATGCATTTAATACACTTCACATGACCTATTAACATCAAAATTTTTATTGAAACATGAAAGATAAAGGGAGTAAGGATGATGCTATCAATTGGCTCAACTATACATCATTCACATACTCAAATAGAATTTTACAACTTAGAATTAGTCTTGTATTCAATGTCCAAAAGCAAAGTGCAATGGCATTTCAGTAGGGCTTCACCATACCAAAAATGTGGTTATCTATAATGGCCAAAATGGATCAATTTATAAAACTTTGGGGAAGATAGAGAGAAGAGAAGCTGAATAGGCATAAGGATATGTGTCATTGACATGAAAGTCAGTTACAAATATATGAGAGAGATGGATGAGTGAACCATACCATGTCAAGAGTCTACTTGTCTAAAACAAGTCATGAGAATGGTGGCAAGTGGCATCAAACCTTTAGGAGTGGTACAAGAAACTACTTCTATCAAAGATCATCCATGAGAGTTTAAAACTAAAAATAGAAAATTTGACACATCACACTACTGGAACTCATGATGACAGTTAGAAAATGCTCTTTCTAACAACTAGTTATCTTATAGACACTTGTATTTGTCAATTTTGTAGAAGCTCTTTCATTTGGTCAACTACCAATAATAACTTGATCCATTAACCTATCCATTTTTCTCACTTTATCTACTCTAGATGATCAAGATTTAACCATTTTCCACCTTCATGTCTACTCTCATGTTTCCATCAATTATTTTTGAATAATAGTGGATATTCTTCATAGTTTAAAATTGACTTCCTATGGGTTGTCACTCCTTTCAGTATTTTCTACTTTTATTTATAGACCTTTTATTTGAACAAAATATCTATGGCTATTTATTTCTATTTACTTCCTTAAACATTTTGTTGAGTCTTTTCCTTTAGGCTAATTTATTGTTCATTTCCTTCTAACAAAAAGTTTGAAGGAATTCTTTCAGAGTTACTTCTCTTCATTTCCTTCTAACAAAAGTTTGAAGGAATTGTTTTAGGGTTTCTTATTTAGTCACTTATCCTCATCCTTTTATATGGATTTTGATTGGTCCCTTTGGATATGTTTAAATTCCCTTTGGACAAGTTGTAATGCCCTTTGAAAGATTTGTAATGGTCCTTCAGATTTTGGAAATAGTCCTTTAGGCTTTTGGAAATGCCTTTAGAGAGAAATGAAATGATCCTTTGAAAATAAAACTACCCCTTCATAAAAATGAAAGTGACCACTTTCCAAAGAATATACCCTTTTAAAAAATGAAAGTTCCCTTTAAAAAAATTATAAGGGTCCCTTTTGGCTTGAAGATATCTTACAAAGGAATTATAAAGTACCTTCAAAAAAATTGTGCAAATAATTTGTCCAAAAGAATTTGGCAATTGGTTGGAAGAAAACCCAAAGACATACACTTAAGGAAAAGCCTCAGATAAAAGTTTAAAAGAATTCACAAAATATTTAGAAAAAACATGAAATAACTCCTTAAATGCTTAAACAAAGACCAAAACAAACTCTATGTAAAGAAAATACTTATGCATTTGTTTTGGGTTTTGTCAAAGAACATTTCTTTTGAAGAAAAACTAAGTACTGGATTGGCCGAATTTGAAAGGTGCAAACCTGGGGTGGGATTTGACCAATATTCTTAGCAATGTTTGGGTATGGTGTGCCTGCTATACCTAAGACTAGTTGCCTAAATCCTTCTATTAGGCATGAAGTAATGTAAAATGAGCACTTAAATTGTCATGAATAGACCTTGGATTGACCACAAGATAATGACATTACACAAGACACACATAGGCAAAGACACACTTGTGCTACTAAGTACTTAGGGAACACAAAGCAAAATAAAGGAAACATGCATGTGTCAACTAGGACATTTAGGAAATACAACAACCAAAACAAAACTAGACTAAAAACACACACCTATGCTACTATTTACAAGATAAACTTGTAAGGACTAATCATAGAACTTCATATGTATCCAATTCATAGGGATATGCAATTATTCTCCATTCATCTTGGTCAACTGAAAGGAGTTGCTTTGTTTGCACTTGCTAATGATGTAAGATCCACTCCATAAATCATTAAGCTTTGTATGTTTACATGGTTTTTATCTATCCTCATCCCATTTTAGGATCATGTCACTTTCCTTGAACACTCTTTTACTTTTTTTTTTGTCAAAAGACTTTTTCATGAGTACTTGGTGGTATTCCATGGTCTTGTGTACATTGTCCCTTGATTCTTATAGTTGCATTAATTCTATAAATCTAACTTCCATTGGATTATTTTCAAGTAGTTCCAACTATTGTACAAGTCTTAGAGTAGGGAGGTCTTGAGAGATGGATAACCTAGTTTCTCTCCCATAAACAAGCACAAAAAGAGAATTACCAATTGATCTCTTAGGAGTAATCCTATCAGCCCATAAGGCTATCTTCAAATTGGTGTGCCATGCTCTTTGATTGTTCTCCAATGTCATCTTGATGATATTGATGAGGTTCTTGTTAGTAGACTCAACCAACCCATTACCTTTAGGGTAATAGTTAGATGAGGTACTCAAGTAAATTCCATTACTATTTTCCCATTCAAAAGTTTTAGCACTCATAAAAGCAAGTGCATTACCAAAAATGATAGAATAAGGGACTCCAAATCTTGTTGTGATACTCTCATAAAACTCCAAAATTGCATTTTCATTTGCCTCCTTCAGTGTAAGAGCTTATACCCACCTTGTGAAGTAGTCAATAGTAGTCAATATTCATTTGTGTCCAGCACTTGATGGACGGTTGATCATACCAATGAAATCAAGGCCACATTCCATGAAAGGCTGGTCCACTTGGACATGATTTAATGGAAGGGCTATAAGTTTTTGTTTGCCTAAAAAGAAGGCACATTGAGGACACCTCTTAACTTAAGATTAAAAATCAATGAAAAGACTAGGCCAATAATACCTTGCCCTCATTATCTTTTTAGCTATTGTTTTTTGGGAGATATGACCTTCATCTACACCATTATGAAAATTTTCTATAAAGATGCCAAATTGATCAATGTCAACAAACCTTAGTAGTACACTCTTCACATCCTTCTAAAAGAGAATATCATATACAAGATAATAAGGATTGGTTTACAATCTAAAATACCTTCTTTGTGACTTGTTCAAACCATTAAGACAATCACCATTTTGGAGGAAACCAATGATGTCTTATGTCTAACTTTGAACTGGTATGTGACTAGCTAGTTGGAAAATGAGCTTGATTGACCAAAACTTCTTCCCTTGGCCCTTAAATATTTGAAGCTAGATGTTCACATAGCCCCTTTCTTCTTACCATGTTTATTACCTTGATATCAACATCATACTCCATTACCTTTTTGATCCACCTAACTGTCTTCTCATTGAGGTCTTTGCTTAAGAAGAAATATTAGGTGCTAAGATAAGAGACCATGACATGTATCTTGTTGTTTGAAACCATGTGCCTAAATTTTTTCAAACCTCTTATCATATATAGAGCCTTCTTCTCAATAAATGTGTACTTGACCTCATAATCTTCCAATCCTTGACTAAAGAATGCAGTGGGTTGTTCAATTTTCTCATCATTCTTTTGCATACACATAGTTGAGATTGTGTCAAGGTTATCAAAAGTATAAAGTATGAAATCCATGGCAAATTTTGGGTTCAAGAGAGTAGGAGATTGAGAAATTGCTTGTTTGATTGCCTCAAAACTATTCCTACCTTCCTTTTTCCAAGAAAAATATTGGTTCTTCTTGAGCATGGTTGTAATAGGCTTCACCAAAGTATCAAATCCTAGAATAAACCTTCTTAAAAAGTTGATTTTTCCTAAGAAACTTTGTAAACCTTTATTATGTAGAGGCAAAGTCAAGCCTATAATGGCTTCAATCCTTTTAGGATCAATATATAGGCCTTCCTTTGACACAATGTGGCCCAATAATTTGCCTTCATGAACAACAAAGATACATTTTTTTTGATTAAGATAAACTCCAAACTCTCTACACTTCTAAAAGACTTGCCTTAGATGTTTCATGTGGTCATTAACATCCTTGGAAAAAATAGTTATATCATCAAGTTATATAAGCAAAAACTCATTGATCAAACCTTTAAAGGCCATGTCCATTTCCCTTTGGAAGGTAACACCAGCATTAAACAAACCAAAAATCATCTTTATATATGCAAATGTTCCCCATTTTGTGGTGAATTCTATCTTGAACTGATCCTCCTCATTCACCAATAATTTTTTATAACTTGAATACCCATCAAGTAGTGAAAAGTATTGAGAACTTAAAACCAATTGTAAAATCTACCCCATTTAAGGTAGTGGATAATGGTTTTTAAGTGAAACTCTATTTATATCCCTAAAGTACACACAAATTTTGATCTCTCCACTCTTCTTTCAAATAGCTACATGGTTAGCTACCTAATTTGAGTTCTTGATAGGAAAGATAATCCTAGACCCAATCATTTTGTTAAGATCTCTCTTCATGAGTTCCTCTATCTTGGGATTGATAGGCCTCTGATTTTGCCTAATTAGTTTAGCTCTAGGTTCTAACTCAATGGTGTGATGAGCTATAACCTGGATTAAACCCTTTCAAATCCTTTTATTCCCAAGAAAATATATCATGAAATTTTTTACATAATTCAATGAAGGCTTGTCTTTCAGAAAGAGAACATATCTTACCAATTTTTAGAAGTTTGTCCTTAAATATCAAGATTCTTTTGTAGTTATCTTCTTTTGTAGACATACTTACTCTTTCTTTCCTTCTTTGATCATCTTCATTAAACACAGTCTCCAAAGTAACCAACCCCTTTCGTATTGTGTTTGTCTTCAGTTGGATAACTTGTTCTTCATATTGATTGTGAAGCTTCTTTTGATTCTTTGAAGAAAATTCTACTTCATTTTGAATGAAGTTTATAATATGTTTATCACTCTCAAACACTTGTAAAGACACTTCATTATCTAGAATAGAAGGTCTCATAATGACTTTGATGTGAGGTTTGTCCTTCTCTCTACTTACATCAACCACTATATCAAAGTGTGTTCCTATCACAACCAACCTATCAACATGTTTATTGGAGTCTCTTGGTATAGGTTAGATATTGAAAGAATCAAAGTCCTCAATTAGATCCCACACCCTATGCTTATAGGACTTAAGAAAAGGGTTCCTAGCTATAGCTTGGTTTCTCACTTGATGTATAATCAATTCAATGTCTTCATATACCTTAAAATTCTTGATTCCCTTTCTCTTTGCCCATTAGAGGCCATGGACCAAGCCTTCATATTTTACTGCATTATAAGTATAGTTAAAATGGAATATATATGAAGAGTAATATTGGTTCTTTTAGGGAGAAACCAACATGACACCAGCTCTTACTCTTACCTTTATTCTAGAACCATGAAAAAACATTTCCAATATCCCTTCAAGTTCATGATATTCATTAGTGAGTGATGGTATAGGAGTGTTCTTCTCATGCATTCAATATACCCCTAATTCAGTCTCTTCAATGAATGCATAGGGGTCATGCTCATAAATTTTATTACCATACTCATCAAGAAAGAGGTTAGAAATACCTTCAATTGGAAAGGATGTTTCACCACTAATGGCACCTTTTTATTGCTTACTAATCATATAATTTTGACTTGAATTTATCTCCACATATGGTAATGTGGAACCTTGCCAAGGGTTGTGTTATTATAGTCACTTTATCTCCATATCTTGTTTTAAAGGATAGAAAAGACCAATCAGCTACAAGGTACCCTCCAATCTTAGCCATGAAGTCTCTTGACAAGAAAATAGAGAAATGAGCTAGAAGATCAACCACCACAATGTCTTGTAGGATGGGGAAACTTGGAAAATCATGCAAGAAAAATTTCAAACCTTTAACCAAACCCATAGTCTTGGATAAAGTTACATAAATATGTAACACAACCTTGCTATGAGGCTTATATTTTAGTGTCATTTTATTAGCATCCAATTTACGCATAACTATGGTACTGGCCCCACTGTCCACCATGTAGTTGTGAACCAATTTGTCTCCCAAAATGAGTGTGAGATATAAAGGTAGAGTATTTTTAGATTTGGTAGATGGTTCTAAAAAATAACTAGGTGTGTTGGTAAGGGATACGCCATTGTATCTTGGAACCTGAGGAGCTACATGAATGCTTGAGAGTTGTTCTTGTAAAAGCTCCTTTTGGTCAGGCATATGTAATACTTCCCAAAGAGAAATGCTAGTTTTGGTATTCTTCAAAGATTCAATAATATTAAGAGAGGAATTATTCACCTTATATTGTATTCTTAAAGTCAATGAAGGAACTTGAACTTGTTGTAATGGAGGTTTGGTAGCCTTTCTCACATTCTAACTTTGAGGAGTAGTGTGACTAGTATAATTTTCTACGTTGGTACTTACATTTTATGGCCTTAAAAAGGAACTACTTAGAATCACCTATGCTACTAAAGTATCTCCTAAATCCCTCTTTTTATCCCTTGTGTTGGATGCAACTAATGTATTTTGATTCAACACATAATTCTCTTCTACCTGGAAGTTTATAAAACCAGTATCTTGGCTTATACCTTCTCCCTAAACATCCCTTTGCATGAGATTTGCTTCTTCTGATGTAACATAAGGAGTAGCTCCTTCTTGAGCTACCAAATCTTGATTACCTTCTTCACCATTATGTATAAACTGACCTTGAGATTTCCCCCAATTATCCAAATGTTCTTCTCCTTGAACTAGATTGGTGTGGACTAGAACAACAACCTTTGTGGATGGAATGGAATTAGGATTATATGAATTGGGTTGCCTATTGAAACCTTATTGACCTTGTCCTATTCCTTGGTTCATGTATTGGGGTGGAGGTCTATAGCCTTATTGAGGATAGTATTGAGGATTGGGTGGATCACTTGCATGCATATGTGCTTGCTGGAGCTAATCATGCAAAGACCAAATCATCACATCCTTATATATAGCATCATCCACCTTCTTGGGAGTATTTATAGGTTTTGCATTAATATTGGGAACTTATGCTATTCTTGGGGCTTCAATTAAATTATGAGACAATAAAGGCATGGAGAATCTTGGAGGTAGTTTCCCAACTTGTATTAGACTATTCTTAGCTTTAATGGCTATCTCATATGCCTTGGGTAAAGTAAATCCTCCCATTGACTAAAACATTATGGATACATAAATGCCAATAACCTTAAGATAGGTGGGGAATACAAAGCTTGGAGGAGGCCTCATAATAGGTGGCAACCTATGCCATGTTATTTGAAATCTCTCATTAAAATCTCCCATGGATTCATTAGGACCTCTTTTTATCACATTTAACTGGTGAATAAGTGAAGTATGGTCACTCTTATTTTTTAAATTGTTTACCAACAACTCTCCAAAACCATCCCAATTAGTAATACAGCCACCTTCCAATGTCCTATACCAATCAAGTGCCTTCCCCTTTAGAGACATGGTAAGTAGTTTAATAACTATGCTATCTTGGGTGATATTGTGGAAATTTCAAAAGCTTGAAATGTCCCTAATATGCTCAGATGGGGTAACATGACCCTCTCCATTGAAATTGGGAAGACTTTTGGTAGCATTAGGAAGAATAGGATCATATGCAGGAAGGTTAACTGGATTTTGGGTGTTGAAGGTTGGGAAAGGATGTTGTATAGCCATTTATTCTTCCTCTTGATCTGCTAATTCTTCAACCTCCTCTTCTTCCTCTTCAAAACCTTCTTGTTTAAGATCTCTAAAGGTTAGGAATTATTCAAGGTGTTGTTCTTAAAGAGGAGTTTTAGGCTGAGGAACTTGATTGGAAAGCCTACTAGAAGATGATCTAGTGAAGACCATGAAGTATGATATGGAAAAATTGATCTAAAAATAGAGATTATTACCTTTTGGAGTCATCAAATTCTAAATTAAGAACAATTCTACAACTTTGGACTTGTCGAGGCCAACATTCACCTTGACATGGAAAAAATTAGGACTAGCTATCCCACTGGGCATGCCAAAACTATTGTCATCAAATTATACACCCTAGGATGTTCTATGAAACTCATTCAATCTGATGCAATATTGAATCACCCCTCAAGTTTATGGGAACTTGTAAGAGAGATGAGTCTCTAGGATTGAAAAGGGATAGCTACCTATATTCTTCTTTGTCTATCACCTAATATAATGCTTGTTCATGATAAGAGTCAAGAGTTTGCATAAAATAAAAAAAATTATGATAAAAAGGTGATCCACCAAGAATTTATCCCACCAACTCTCACACTTCTACTAAATAACAATGTTTTCCAAGACTAATTCCATGCATTGAAATATATTAACGTAGTTTTTCAATTTGAAGGTAAAATATTTGAGACAACCAACAAAATGATTGACCTAAGGGGTAGATTTTACACAATAAATATAATTACATACCTGAAAGAGAGTTCAATACATTTAACACATTTCACATGACCTATTAAATTCAAAAACTTTGTTCAAACATGAATGATAAAGGGAGTAAGGATGATGTTATCACTTGGCTCCATTGTACATCACTCACATACTAAGATATAAACTTACAACTTATAATTGGTCTTGTATTCAATAACCAAAATCAAAGTGCAATGTCATTTTAGTAGGGTTTTGCCATACCAAAAATGTGATTATATGTAATGGCCAAAATTGCTCAATTTATAGAACTTCAGGGAAGAGAGAGAGAGAAGATAAGCTAAAGAGGCACAAGGACATGTTTTAGTGACATGAAAGTTAGTTAAAAATCCATGAAAGAGATGGATGAGTGAGACATGCCATGTAAAGAGTATTACTTGTCTAAAACAAGTCATGATAATGGTGGAAAGTGACATCAAACCTTTTGGAGTGGCATAGGAAACTAATTCTATCAAAGATCATCCATGAGAGTTCAAAAATAAAAATAGAAAAGCCCACACATCACACTGTTAGAACTCATGATGACAATTAGAAAATTCTCTTTTTAACCACTATTTATCTTCTAAATAGTTGTATTTGTCAATTTTTTAGAATCTCTTTGATTTGGTCAGCGACCAACAATTACTCGATCCATCAACCTATCCATTTTTCTCACTTTGTCTGCTCTAGATGCTCAAGATTCAACCATTTTACACCTCCATGTCTACTCTCATGTTCCCAACAAGTCTTTTTGAATATTAATGACTATTCTTCATAGTTTAAAATTGACTTCTTATGGGCCATCACTTTTTTAGGTATTTTCTTTAGACTTTTATTTTTGGACCTTTTCTTCAGATAAATTGTCCATGGCTATGTGTTTCTATTTACTTCCTCAGAACTTTTGTTAAGTCTTTTCCTTTGATCTTGTCAATTTTTATTTTCCTTTGGACAAAATTTTTGAAGGAATTCTTTCATATTTCCTTCTCTTCATTTCCTTTTGAAAAAAATTCCAAAAGAATTCTTTTAGGGTTTCTTCTTTAGTCACTTTTCCTCATCTTTTTATACAACTTTTGATTGGTCCTTTAGAGAAGTTGAAATTCCCTTTAGATAAGTTGTAATTCCCTTTAGAGAAGTTGTAATGGTCCTTAAACTTTTAGAAATGGTCCTTTGGGATTTTAGAAATGCCCTTTGGGAGAAATGAAATGATCCTTTGAAAATACAAGTGCCCCTTCAAAAAAATGAAAGTGACCACTTTTCAAAGAAGATACCATTCAAAAAAATGAAAGTGACCTTTGGAAAAATTAAAAGTGTCCCTTTTGGATTGAAGATATCTTTTAGAAGAATTGTAAAGTACCTTTGGAAAAATTGTGTGGAAAATTTGTCTAAAAGAATTTGATAATTGGCTGGAAGAAAAATCAAAGAAATATTCTTAAGGAAAAGCCTCAAAAAAAATTTATGAAATAATTTAAAAAATCTTAAAGTAAAAAACCCAAAAGAATTCCTTAAATGCTTAAACAAAGACCAAAACAAACATTCCAAAAATAAAATACTTATGCATCTATTGTAGGTTTTATCAAAGAACATTTATTCCAAAGTAAAACTAAGTACTGGATTAGCCAAATTTTAAAGGTGTAAACCTAGAGTAGAATTTGACTAACACCTATCATTGTACCTAGGGCATCCCCTATATCCACATCCTGGCCATCTAGCTCAACCATATCCACATCTTGTGTTAGATCTTGCTAGCCCTATGGTTAAACTACCTATAATGGAATGATATATGGAATGGCCAACTATATCAACACCCAAACTTATTATTGTGTTGGGGATTGTCCTAGATCCCTCCTCATCCTCACCCATCACTATCTTAAAACTAGCTTCTAGGGTAGTGGCCTAGTAAGATAAATGGGTCACACTCCTAACCACCATGCAACATATACATCAATGACTCTTACATATGTAAATTAATTAACATAGTACTATGGAACATGTAACACATTATCATAGATAATTATTACCTATACCTTGGGCATTGGTGGCCCATATTCCTTGATCTTTCTAGTCATATGTGCAATGTAGACCCTCTGGGATGTTTTTTTGCTTACAAAACTACCACTAGATATGATATATCTTATATCTCTCCACAATATAATTTTTTTTCCTTATTATATAACATGGTGTGATCATGTATCTAATCATAAATAGGTCCTCCACCCACATAAACTATGTCCCTATGTAGGGACACTAAATCAAGTCTCCATCCTCCATCTCATTGATGGATTGCCTATGATAGGGTAGGTCCCCCAAGTGTCCCTACATCCTTGGTTCTATCAGGTATCATCCTCAAGCCATGGGATCCTCTAGTCCCTTATGATACCTCATCCCCATTGGTTATATAATCATAATGTTCTCCCAAGTTCATACTTGTAGTAATGTGACATGCCCTATACTACACCCTCCTCTATACACAATCATGTGTATATCCCTAAAGATTTATTCCAAAATTATATGTCCCTAAGTGAACTACATTAGGTGATAAAAAAATTATTATACCATGGTGATCAACCCCAATGGAAAGTACCACCCACTCTTGTCAAGAAGTAGAAGGTTGTTAATAAGATCTATCGACATAAATACATCTATGGAAACTATCCCCTATTCTATTCCACCCTCCAGGGGCTAAGCCAACTCCTCTAGTGCATCCACATCTATTAACTCATCCATAATATCCTACTCCACTACCTTAATCAGGTAATTTATCACAACTTATCTCTCTGCCCTGATCCATGTAATCTTGGGTCCTCATATGGGTACCCATAAAATTTGATGCACATTCTCTAATTTCATTACTACCTTCCCAATATAAAATGAAAGGTAGAAGTCTCAAAGTGCCATTTCTCTACCACTACTAATAGGGATGCTCTATATGCATGAAACACTAGTAAGTGTGCTAGGTGATATAGGTCCACTATAACCAATATTCCCACAAGCTCTTCTATCATGAGCCCTTGTTACCATAGTACTCAAGAGTAATTCTCTTATGATGTGATACACCAACACTCACTCCTACCAACCAAATCAAGGGATTCATGTCAAATTATCTTTCTATCATATTATTCTAATTTTGGTGCCTAGACTATATATGCAATCAAAAATACATCATGTCCATAAATCAATCTTGGAACAGATGGGATAGAGCACACTTACACTTTTGATTGGGGAGCATATAATTATTAAGTAGGAGCATGACCAATGTGATGATCTACTAGACTTGATTAGGGGATCAATTTTCATAATACACCATGTGAAGTAGGGTTATAAAGCTTAAAATCTAACACAACCACATAACAACTCTAAAAGAGTCTTATGATTTAATATTTAACTAATCTAATAATAATAAAAATAAATCTAATCTAGTGTGCACCAAAACTTGTGGCACAAAGTGATGGGTTAGCAAAAAAAGTAATCAAAACATATATAGGTAACTTCAAATAAATTAAGTATGAGTAACACCCTAATACATATAATATGAAGAGTCATATTATTTGAGCCAATAATTATGCTTCTTCTATCTACTAGAAGAGAGGAGAACAAAGTTAGAATATGCTTACCTAAATGTGAACCCATCGAGACTCAATCTCTCCCTTGGCCAAAGGGTATTCACAAGAGGTTTTTGTGGTTCAAAAGGTTCACTTTGTTAGGCCAAAGCATCCAAGACCTATCCATAAGACTAGATTCTCCAAAATGAGAAATCTAAGTTAAGTCTCCTCAAGTAGAATGGTGGAAGAGCAGATTGTGAAGAAGTGCAAGAAAATAATAACTCTTGATTGCATATTCTAATAATCACCAAAATGACCTCATATTTATATGTGGAACTTCCCCTACAATCATTCAAATATGTTTGTTATGCTAGGTTGACCCAGTCAACCTAGTACATTTTTGGGCTAACTCACTAGGTTTCTGATAGGTCGATCGAAAGGGTAACAAACCAAAGAGAGAAAAGGGACCCTAAACTATACTAGGTTGACCAAGTTGACCTATTATGCTGAACAAGTCAAAAGGGTGCCAAGAAAGGAAATGAAGGATGAAAAGAGGAAAAAGACTAGAAGACTATGCAAGGGAGGATAGATAGCTTAGGGAAAGGTTTTAAGAACTAGTTAGATTGGTAATAATATGGAAAAAGGGTCAACAATCCTATGAATCACTAAAGGTATACCCACCCCTTTCCTAGTACACCCCTTAGGGTGTGCACTTAAAGAGATTGAGTCTTGATGGGTTATTTCAAGATGTAAAGCATCAGTATTTGATAAAAGTTAAAAATATTATGTGTATACATATGCCCCACTTGGAGCTCATCATGTGTTACTAAGGTGTAACAGGGGATGGTGCTTTGAGAAAGAACAAAAGGACACACATAACATTGATTCTAAAAAAAGTTTTAGTATTTTAAAAGCATAACATAGCTAAAAGTAAATGACTAAAAGAGAAACTAATCTAAAAATTAAATAACTAAAAAGTAAATGCAATATGTACCTTGAATTACCTTTTATCATGGGATGGTTACCTGCTATGTTGTTAGTTTTAATTGTGTAGGGAATAGAGACTAATTTTGACAACCCCAATAATATAAAACTAAAGATCAAAACCAAATAAATGCAAGAAAAGCCAAGGTAGTTGGTGTGTGAGGACAAGACGTACTTGGAAATTTAGCAAGCTAGGGTGACAAGTGCTATGTTAGACCAAATGACCAAGTCAAAAAACTAGAGAAAATTGGGTAACCAAAAATTCAAAGCTACTAAAGATTGAAAAACTCAAACAAGCTATCCTTAAGTAAGAAAGGCAAACTCACCAAAGCAAACCAAGGATACTTGTCAAATAGGATGGTAAAACAAAAAAAAAAAGGTCAAAAGACTAACTAAAAAGATAAAATGGTAAAACAACATTGATGAGTGAGCAGTAATAATCCACATCTCAATCATCAATGGAAAAAGGTGCATAAAATGGAAAACAACATTATTGAATGAGAAGTAATAAGCCAACCACACTCAACAATGGAAAAAGGGTGTAAACTCAAATGTCCATAACAAAAGACAACACAATCATGATAAATGGTAAAAGGAAAGTAAAGTAAGTCTATTAAATGTAAAATGATGTAAAGAAAATGATCCAAAGTGGCTCAAACATGTTGTTTTTCTCTAAGGATAGATAAAACTAAAACAAATTAGTGATAACATGTTTTTAAGAGATGAAGAAGAAGGAATAAAGAAGAAGGAAAATAGATTGTATTCACATTTTGTCTATCAAGGGGGGAAATGAAATGGGTGGAGGGGAGAATGAAGGAAAAACCAAGGTAGAGAGAACTCTTTATCAAAGTCAAAACACTCAAATTAGGTTTGTTAAAATAAGGGGACTTTCAACCTTAAAAACTATGAGTATCTTCTCTTAGCCACATAAGTCTTAGGTAAACAAATGGAGTATATAGATCATCCCATGAAGTCTATATGCATGATAATTAAAATGAACCTACCTCCCCATGATGTGTTCCTTAGTCTTTATGACCCATTACAAAACTATCAGTCTACTATGAAGAATGGGTACTTGTATGGGAAAGTAGGTAACACTATAGAGTTTTTTTGAAATCCACTATTCTAATCTATTGGCCAACCACACTCCAAAGGACTTTGGCTCTATGTGAAGCTAATTGTGGAGTTTTAGATTTGATTAGAGATATGAGATGTCCTTATAATCACATATTTTGGTGTGATTTTAAATTTTAAGATTTTATGTTGCCTTTTAAATATCATTGCCTTTTGTTTCAAATGATTTGGATTTTAACTTTATTTTGATAGATTTTTCTACTCCTCCTCCATACAGATTTTTAAAACCAAATACAAGTGCTAAAGATGACTTTTATTTGAAAAATTGGGACAAGGTTCCTAAGAGAGATAAATTCAAAGAGCATGGGTTCTAAGACTTCTATAAATCTAGGTGAAATAAAAGTGCTATCTTGATTTTAACCTTGTTTTATCCAATGCAGAGATGGGAGGAAAAGGAAATCAAGAGGAATTACACATAGAATAATTTGAATTGCTTCAAATTTCAAAAAATGTGACAAAGGGAAAAAATAAGGGATATAATGATAATAAAGTGTGATTCATTATCATAAGAAAGAGGGAAATGGAGGAAAACATGCTAACATAGATTGTTGTGCATATTTCATCTAGAAAAAGAATGAAAATCTAAAGTTTAAAAACAAGGATCAAGAATATAAAAATAATATTAATTTTATGTGGAGGGTTGGGTCATATCCATGGTATTACAAAATAACTCTTAAAAGAGAGACCCACAAGGGTGCTGATAAGCAAGACAAAAATCAAAGTGAGGGAGCTTTCTTACAAATTAACTCATAAAGAAAAACCTAAAGGATGCCAAAACAACATTAGTAAGCAGCAATAATAAAAATAAATGATTAAAAGATGGTGGTTTTATGAGGGATTTTGGGTCTTATCTGTAGTCTTACAAAGTAATTCACTAAAGAGAGACCCAAGGGGTACAGAAAACAAGAGAAAATTCAAGAAAATAAAGAAGACTATGGTACGTCAAGAAACCAAAAGACCAAAAGGGAGGACTAAAGGTTTGTGAAAAGAGGGCACTATTTCAAAGGGAGAGACTCATGCTTAAATAACCTACAAAAATTGTTAGAAGGATATAGATAGAAAACATGACAAGAAGGAAATGTTTAGGCAAAGTATTTTTTAAGGAATTGAGTGTTAGTGGGCTCTTTGAAGACGTGGCCTTCATTAGTTTTAAGGTGATAAGTGATTGGACCAAGAATGTCTTTAACTAAATATGGCCTCCATCATTTTTGGGCATATTTGTCTTTTTTGTCATGGGTGTAATCTAATTTAAGGACAAGATCACAACATTGAAAGTGTGGACTTTAACACATTTTTTATGTTATCGGGTGATGCAAGCCTTGTTGACAGTTATGTTTTAATGAAGAAAGACAACGTTCATCGAGAAGATCAAGGGAATGAAGGTGAGCTTCACATAATTCTTCATTAAGAATAATGCCATGAATAGATATATGAAGAGAGGGAAATTCAACTTCTAATAAAAGGACCGACTCAGAACCATAGACTAATAAAAATGGAGTTGCCCTAATGGTAATATGAATGTTAGTCTAATAGGACCAAAGTGTAGGGTAAAGATGAATATGCCAATCCGTGTAGGTTTCATGAATTGTCTTTTCAAATTTTTGTTGAGAATTATATTACTGGTCTCAGCTTGACCATTGCATTGAAAATGATAAGGCTTGGAAAACTTGTGATTGATCTTAAATTTGGTACAAAGTTATTTAACATGTTTATTTTTAAAATTACCACCATTATCTAAAATGATAGTATGGGGAATGCTAAAGTGATAAATAATTTGGTTAAGAATAAATTTGGAAATGGTAGGACCAGTAACATTAACAAGGGGAATGGATTCTATGCACTTGGTAAAGTACTTGATAGTTGTGATGATAAAGGCATACCCATCTTGAGAGAGGAATTTTACCAATGAGATCAAATCCCCATGTGGATAATGGCCAAGGAGATTTGATGGTTTGAATCTCATTAAGAAGTGAATGGATAAAATAATTATGAAGATGACAAGGATTACACTTTTTAGCATATTCAAATGCATCCATTTCAAGAGTAGGCCAAAAGTAACCCGTACATAGGCATTTGCATGATGTAGCATGTCCACTACAGTGACCACCACAAATTCCCCCATGTGATTAATCAAGAAGAGGAGGGACCTCATCTTGCATAACAAATGGAACAAGGTACCTTTGGTATTATGATAGTAAAGGATGTTATGTCAAAATACGTACTTGAAAGCTTGTTTATGAATGCATGTCTTTTCATAAGAATCTAGATCAAGAGGATAAGTTTGATGTTCTAAATATTTAATGATTTATTGGTACCAAGGGCTTTAATGAATAGTCACAACCTTGATGTGATAGATAAGTGAATTAGGTGGTTGGATCGATGATGGATATTTTTTTATTTGTATAATAAAGGAAAGATCAAAATGAACTTGATGAGGATGAAAGAGAGAATTTGAAGAGGCAAGATAATCAAAAATGGAATTTTGGTCTTAAGGAATATGTTCAATAGTGAAAGAGATAAATAAATTAGTAAGAGTGGTTAAAATTTGATGATAGATAATGAGGTTCTCACTTTTACATTGATAATAACCATTAACTTGATGATAAATGAACTAAGAATCTCCTAAAGCATGAAGATATTGGATGTCTAGATCAAGAGCATCTCTCATGCCTAAGATAAGAGATTCATACTTGGCCAAATTATTGGTGACATCAAAGGTGAAGCAAAAGGATAAAGGAATGATCTTATCAAGAGGACTAAGGAGAATGCAACTTACCCCCACTCCTTGAAGGTATTTAACACCATAAAAGTGGAGGGTCCAAGTATCCTCATGCAAATCAACATTAATTTTAGGGAGCTCCTTGATAACTACCTTTGGTTTAGTAGTACCAGAGGGAGGGGAAGATTCTTCAAGATTATTGGCTTCAAGATCAATAGTAAATCTATGAAAATAGTCTTTAAGGGATATAGCTTGATTAAAGCCTTTAATGAAAAGGATATTGTCATTGAGAAAATCATCTTGAAGCAAATAAGTAGATAAAAAGGATATTGTCATCTATTACTTATCCTTTAATAGTTTTTTATGTGACAATATAGAGATCAAATTTTAGAAGACCATCCATTTACCAATTCTATCTTCTGAAAGAAAGGCTTTGGATAAGAAATAATAAAGGGGGTTAGAATTAATGATGACATAATTAGTTTGGTATATCATATATTGACTAAGCTTTTCAGTCCCAAAATAGATAGTGAGGCAATCATAGTCAACTTTGGTATAACTTGTCTCATAATCTATGAGGCCTCGACTAATGTAGTAAATAACATACTCTCTTACTATATCATCTTATTGGGAAAGCATTGCCCCACTTGAAATAGGTGTGGAATAAGTAAAGATAATTAATGGTTTATCATTAGAAGATGGATGAAGTAATGAATCTTTCATATTATCAAATCCTTTTTGACATGAATCGATCCATTCTAAAGCTATACCTTTCTTGAGAAGGAAATTGATAGAGTCAATATGATAAGCCATTTTGAGGAAAAATATTTTAATTGCCCCAAGTTTGCCTAAATAAGTTCAAATTTTAGGAATAGATCAAGGAATGGGCATGTTAATAATAGAAATGATTTTGGTTAGGTCAACATCGATGCCATGGACAGAGACTAATAATCATAATAATTTGTCAGATGTGACTCTAAAAACACATTTAAAAGGATTAATTCTAACTTTATATTTAAGTATATGGTCACTAATGATATCAAGATTAGAAATATGGTTCTCAAAATGTTTGGATATAGTAATAAGATCATCCACAAAAGTTTCAACAATTTTGTGTATGAGACAATGAAATATGTGAGTCATAACATGTTGGTAGGTAGCTCCAATATTTTTAAGGATGAAGGGAATTTTGATGTAACAATAGGTGCCCCATTCCATGGTGAACAAAGTCTTATGTTGGTATTTGGGAGTGATGTGAATATGATTGTATCCCAAAAATCCATCCATAAGAGATAACATTCTGTAACTAGCTATGTAATCGATGATGGCATCTATTGAGGGTAAGGGGAAGTTGTACTTAGGAAAAGTAATATTAAGGTTGTATAAATCAATACAAATGTATATGACAATAATGAACTTCTTCTAAATAATAACTATGTTAGAAACCCATTCTAAATAATCCACTGGTTTAATGAATTTAGAATCTAGTAATTTAATGATTTCCTTATGACATAGATTAATAACTTCAAGTGGGAATTTTTGTTTCTTTTGACACACTAGCTTAGCTTTAGGATAAGTGATGGTGTTATGAACCACAACATTAGGGTCAATTCTAGATATGTGTTGATAGGACCAAGTGAATGCCTCTTGATATTTATGAAATAATAAGTTAAAGTTGTCATGCTCAGATGGTGAGAGTTCTCAAGAAATCATGATTGGTCAAGGAGAACATGGGGTACCATATTAAATATTAGTTATTTATTTGATAATCATGATATTTCCATCTTGAAAATGGTAAGGTGCATTAGGTAAGTCTGAAATTGGATTCTTTTTAGGATCAATGATAGCAACAAAGTTGTTAAAGCAAGGAGTTTTATTCTTGACATTTCTAATTTTATGATGATGTTGAGGAAGTTGAGGTTCTCGATCATGAAGTAACTTGAGAATAGATTCATCAATAGGTAGGGTAGGAAAAGGACCATAATATTCAACATCTACTTCAAGGTCTATAATTTTATTTCTATGGCTATCCTATTTAGAATGAATCTAATTGAGATCGGTTGCCTTGGCATCTATTGTAATTTTGGAAGTAAATGAAGAAGATAGATTCAAAGAGATGGGAGTGTTGATATATCCAATGATGGGAGAATATTATGAAGAAATGATAGGATCCATAGGAGGTAGAGAAGATGTAAGAATTTTTATAAGTTTATAAGGTGTAATTTTTTCTACCACCTAAGGAGTATCGATAAGTAGAGAATTGGTAGGAGGTACATGACCCTCAAGATATAAATCATGATGTGTAGATATGGTATGTAAATCCCTATTAAAGGCATGAATTTGGGATATAATATTTTGATAGTACTAGACATCCAAGTCTCTAGAGTGAGCTTGGGCTATGATATATTTATCATCATATGTTGGATAAATCGTACATGCTTGAGAATCAGGGGGAGTTTCAAAAGGTGAAATCCCAATATTGATAAATGTATAAGGGGACATGGTGAGAGGATATTGGAATAATTTAACCACTCTAAAATCATTAAAAGTGAAGGAATATTTACGTAAATATGGCTCTTGAGCATTATATGGAGGGGAAAAATTGGTAATCTCATCCACGATAGGAATAATATGATCTCAGGGTAAGAGAGAAGGAGGAATCCAATCTACAATATAAGGAGGTAACTTATTAGTATTAAAAGTGTGATATAACTCATTGGGCTCATTATCATTTAAATCCACAAGAGTAACTTGAAGATTAGGATTCATGTTGATGAACTCAGGTAAAGGAGCACTATTGATTTTAAAAGTTGTAGGAATTCGATATTGAGGATTAAGATTGGGAAGCTAGATGCTCTATGGGTTAGGATCATCATCATATTTTTAATGTTTTCCATTATGTAAGAATTTAATACATTGACTACCAGAAGAGGTGATGGACCTCATCTGATCAGTCCATAGATGACCAAGAAGAATGTTATAGGATAAAAGAAGATAAAGGACCATAAGCTTGGTTCTAACAGTCTTAGGTCTAATGATTAATGGAAGCCAAATGCAACCAAGTGGCTTTTGATTAGTCTTGTCAAAGCCACAATAAGTAAGATGGGTGTGTTTAAGATGATTTTTTTTATAACCAAGTTTTTGAATGAGCCATGAGGATGTGACATTAATAATAGAGCCTTTGTCAACTAGAAATTTTTAGATAAGGGTGGTATTAATGGCTACTTTGATAAAGAGAGGTGAATCATTAGCATGAAAAATAATTTCATCATTGATCATGTCCTCTTCAAGAAATTTGATAGAAGTATTGGATGTAAGACACATAGTCTCAATGGTATTGAAATTAGTTGGTTGAGAATCAATAGAAGGTAATTCTTCATATACATAAGAAATTTATGATGATAGGGTGAAGTGCAAACCAATTCCATAAGAGGAATCTTACAAGGCATAGAGTTGAGTTATTCAAGAAAATTATAATGTGATTTATAAGAAACAACATGAGGTTTAAAAGGAAAATTAGATTTAAGAGGTATAGATGTGGTAGGAGGATTGAAAGGAGGAAGCTATTCCTTAGGTGATTCTGAATCATCATGATCTTTAGGAAATTGTTCTTCTAAAGATGGTTTTTAAGGCTTGGTAACGGGACATTTATGAGTTAGTTTATGATGATAATTAACCTTAGTAGTGTTGAAATATTGAGAGTTGTTATAATATAGGTCATAATTACAATTGATGGCATAAACATCCTTGACATTTGATTGATTATTATTAGAAGATTTTTTATTATTATTTTTGAGATGTGACAACATACTCTTGATGATAAAGTTTGATCATAACCTCATGGTTTAATGAGTCACTAAGCATATAATAAATGACACACTTAGTGACCCCTCTACAAGATTCATTATAATGCCCAATGTCGGCATGTAACCAATAGAAAGATTGGGATCATACCACTTAGGAGGAACACTGGGATAAATGGAAGTTTTTGAGGGTGGTAAATTTTTTTGCATTTATTGAACCAAAAGATGTGTGTGAAATGGTAAACGATCATCAGATTTGGCAACTCCAAGTTTGTTTTGGTAAGTATTACTAGTGATAGATTATATGTTTGCAAAGATCCTTTAAGAAGTTTATGATTGGGTTCAAATTGCTTCATAATAAAGTCTTGATGCTTATCTTGGTCAAGAGTTTCATTAAGAGTTTGAGGATCAAAGGTTTAAGCCTTATCTTGAAGAGTAAGAGTCAAAGAAGTTATAAAGAGTTTGAATAAATTATCATCGGTCATATTATGATCGACTTTATGAGAAAAATATTTCCATCTTTTAATAAAGTCATGAGATGATTCATTAGGATATTATTTAGCATTTACGAAGTGACTAAGATAATTTTTAGGAAGATCATTATGTTGAAACTCTTTAACCAAAGGATTAACCAAATATTCAAGTTGCTAAATAGAATGTTGAGGAAGTTGATTATACCATTCTAATACATCATCAGTGAAAGTATTGACTAATAGTTTAGTTGTGGCAAATGTATTAGTTTGGATCCACTCTTTGTAAAAGTCAGTAAAGCTTTTGAGGAATGAAATAGGGTCTTTAGTCTCATCATATTTGATAGTTGGAGTTATGTTACCAATATCAATGGATAAAATGAAGGGAGCTAAAGGCTCATTTTAAATGGTTTGAAGCATCTTGTTATTCATTATGAGTTGAGGAATAACATTACCTGAGGCATCCCTAAGAGGTGGAGGAATATAATTAGGATTAACTTGAGGATGAATAGTTCGAGCTTGATTATTTACATTGATTAAGTGTTGTTGAAGTTGCATAATTTGGTTGGTATTAGAGTTTTGCATAATGTTCATTTATTGAATAATTTGAGCTAAGAGTTGGGTCATATCAGGAGGTGAACTAGTGTTGGTTGGATCACCCCCTAAATTAGTATTAGGGGGAGGATTATTAGAAGAAGGGTTATTAGTGGGATTGTTTAATAGATTTGTATCAATCACTCCCACATTCAAGATTTTGAGAAGTATCTTGATAAGTATGGAAAGGATTAGATCCATCAACTTCATCTTGAGGTGTTATTTGCACCATGTTATAGTTTATAGATGAAGGAGGAGAAGAAGTTCCCTAAGAGTGATAGTTCTCTTGGGAGGAAAAGAGAAGAAGAAATGAACATCCCATATAGTATCTAAATAGATTTAGATTGTCCAAAAATATTCTGATAAGAGACCTTAGTTTGATTGAAGAGAGATGAAAAAAATTCAAAATTAGAGAAATGGGAAATTAAATTGAAAAATAGAAAAGGCGAGAAATAGTACTAGTTAACTAGATTGACCTAGTGCAGGAAATAAGGCTAGCAGACTATATTAGGTTGACCAGGTTGATCTACTATAATGTACAGAAGCCAAAAAAGGTATAGGTTTGATCAAGTAAACCTAGTATAGTGAATAAAGAAGAGGAAAATATTGATAACAAGCTTGGAAATGAAACAAAAAAATTTTAACAGGTAATGGGTGCTTACCAATTTGTAATGGGTAAATTCCTCACTTCACACACCATAGTAATAAGGGTAATAGGTGCTTACCCAAAATATACCATTAACCATGTTTTATACTTAACTAGAGCATCAAGTTAGCTTCCCCTTTGGTGATTAAATCCAAGTAGGTTAGCTTGGGTAGTCAAATGTTTAAATATTTATTGATGTTTATGTGTTTTGGTTGTGTGTGCAAAAGAATATAAATAGTTAAACTAAGCTATTAATTGAAAACTACCTAATTACACTATGTGAGCTATTCTAAGCATGTAAATAACTTAAAAGAAAGATGTGATTAACATATATGGTTCATTCCAACTTTGAAATAAGGTATATTTGAGAAACTATATGGATAATCATTAGAGTTGATAGGGTCAAACCTATACTATGAAAAGAAATCTTGAAAGTGAAATAAGTTGGTTAGGGTGACCTTATTACTTCAAAAAACATAAAACACAGAACTAGGTCCATAGGATCAACCTAGTTAACTATGTAGGGGTAGTTTTAAAGAATACACACTATGAAATGAAAGTTATAGAAAAAGAAAGATATAGATCAATATAAATTAACTTGAATTTTTTAGAGATAAAAAGGAGAAGATTGTTGATCTGAGACCTTGGATAAAATTGGAAAAAACCTATAAATTGGGCCAATTTGATCGATCAATCTATATAAGAACATGTTGAAAAAGTGTTGAAAATGTACTAGGTCAACTTGGTCAACCTATTAGGCTAGATAGGAAGTCTAAAAAACTAAAAAAAATTATACTAGGTTGAGCTAGTTGATCTAGTTGTCTAAACAAAATTTTACAGGTTCTAAAAACCTATACTAGGTTGAGCTGGTCAAGCTAGTTGACCATTATTGTAAACTTGCACACGTAGATGAATAACTATGTTGATAGGGTTGATCTAACATAGTAAATATATGATAAAAACAATGATGAATATAAATTGAATAAGTAAAAAAAATCCTGTAAGGGTTAGTTTTATGTCAAATTCACCAGAATGTATACAATCAAAAATGCATCATGTCCATAAATCAATCCTAGATCAGATGGGATAAAACAAACCTACACTTTCAATTGGGGAGAATACAATTGTTAAGCAAAAACATGACCAATGTGAGAACTACTAGACCCAATTGAGGGATCACTCATCACAACACACGATGTGAGGTAGGGTTTCAAAGCCTATAGTCTAACACAATCACATAATAATCCCAAAAGAGTCCTATGATTTAATATTTCACTAATCTAATAACAAGAAAAGTAAATCTAATCTAGTGCACACCAAAGCTTATGTCACAAATTAAGGGGTTAGAAACTCAAAGAAATCAAAACATGTATATGGAACTTCAAATGAAGTAAGTATGAGTAACACCCTAATACATAGAATATGAAGAGTAATATTATTCAAGCCAACACTTATGCTATTTTTATCTACTAAAAGAGAGGATAAAAAAGTTATAATATACTTACTTGAATGTGAACCCATCAAGACTCAATCTCTCCCTTGGCCAAAGGGAATTTGTAAGAGGTTGTTCTAGTTCATAAGGATCAATTTGTTAGGCCAAAGCATCCAAGACCTATCCACAAGACTAGATTCTCTAAAATAAGAAACCTAAGCTAAGTCTCCTCAAGTAGAATGGTAGAAGAGCAAATTGTGAAGAAGCATGAATGAATAATAACTCTTGATTGCATATTCTAATAATCATCAAAATGACCTTGTATTTATAGGTAGAAATTTCCCTAAAATCATTTAGATATGTCAATTGTGCTAGGTCAACTTGATCGACCTAGCACATTTTAGGCTAACTCACTAGGTCTATGCTAGGTCGACCAGAAGGCTAACAAACCAAAAGAGAGAAAAGGGACCCTAAATTATACTAGGTCAACTAGGTTAACCTAGTATGTTGAATAGGTCAAAAGGGTGCAAAATAAGTAAATGGAGGATGAAAAGAGGGAAAAGACTAGAAGATTGTGCAAGGGAAGAGAGACAACTTAGGGAAAGGTTTTAGGAACTAGTTGGATTGGTAATAATATGGAAAAAGGGAAAACAATCCTAAAAAACACTAAAGGTCTACCCATCCCTTTCCTAGTGTACCCCTTAGGGAATGAACTTAGAGAGATTGAGTCTCTATGAGTTCCTATAAGAGGTAAAGCATCAATATTTGATAAAATTTTAAAATAATGTGTATATAGAATACTCCTATATGTGTCCCTATCTCATTTCTTCTAAATTTGGGCCTAGATTAATCTCCTCAGGGCCCCATTCTACTTTATTATGGCATTATTACCATTATTTTGGTGATCCCACCATTTAGTAGGATGTTCTTGCCAATTGGCAGGGTGATCCCATCGATTTTAGTGAACTCACCATTTGATAGGGTGAAATTTGCCAAAAAATTTGAGTTCTCCATTTCTTTGGTGATCTCTCCATTTTGACACATGATATTGACAAAAGATCTGAGATATTGATGATCTTGTGACATTGTTTATATTTTCATGGGTGAACTCACCATTTTTTGAATTGGGAAAATGGTAAGATCACCCCAACTACCACTTCCTACACATAATACATGTAATAAATGGAAAAGTCACAAACAAAAAATGATACCTATTGATTCTCCACTCCTTGGTGGTTGATGGCACTCTCTCACACACTCCCTAAGATGATGGTGGTGTGTGATATTAGCCATTTTGCTCAACTCACTCATGTGCAAATACTAGAGCTCCTATAGTTAGGGTGAAAATCAACTATTTTTACCCCCATGGGTTAAAATATAATAAAATTTTCAAAATTTTCACCCCTAGGCCTATAGTTGCTGCATTTTATCTTTCTTTGGATACTATTTTATCCATATTTATCTATTCTTCCTCATACTTTCTTCTAATTATTTCATTTTTTAGCCAATTTCAATGAAATTAATTAGATTATAATTTCCTTTGATCAAGGTTCCACCCATCAAATATTTTCAAATTTTCCATCTACCCCTCGAGAAGCATCATGGGCCTCTAAAATGATGTTTATGTCATTTCATAAACCTATTTCTCTATCATTCATACAAACTTTAAAAATGGAAAATGGAAATGAAATATATTCCTTCTAATTATAGTGACCTTTTCATTCTTTGAAAAGATATCACTTCGACTGAATGTCTCGCCATGCCTTCTCAAATAGAGGAAAAATGTAGACATCTAATTCACATCACTATTATGCTAAAATTATCAATCTAAACAACATTCTATTATAATGTACAATTTGGGCCAAAATCACTAAAACACACTAAATAATTCAAACTTGTCACATACAGGTATTGATTTAGGCTAATGTATCCTTGAATGGGGTAATGAATTTTATGTGATTATTATATTTTATCAAATCAATTTAAGTCAAATTAAAACCATGTAAAATGACACTCTATACCATTGAATTATTCTAATTTGGTAGCACACATCATGTGCATGTGTTATTTTACATCCATAGTGCCCTAAATAGGGTATTATTTTGTACATAATTGACACATTCTTCTAATTATATTCCAATCAAATTATGACTAGGTTAATTAATAATGTGAGAGATTTCCAGATAATTGTAGAAAATTAATTAAAGTCACTTAAGAAAATTAAACCAAATCAAGAGCCTAAGTGAAAATTCCATGGAAGTTATTTAAAATCTATTTATTGAAAATTCATTCCTCAAATCTGCATCATCCCATGACATCATCAATGGGGTGGCATCCATAGGCCATTAATGAAAAAAATATTAGGATTAAGCTCTCATATGTCTCATTAATGCCCCATTATTCCAAATATTAATGGGAATATTTATTAATTGTCCCTCCAAAATTGAATTAGTTCATGGTCACACATCTTGATCTCAAGATGGATAGACATGCTTGATTTTGAAAATTTTCAAAAAGATATAAATAAGTGAGCCATGACCTCTATTTTTAAGCTTTAGATATACAAACTTATTGTGAAAAAATTTCTATAAAAAAGCTTCACCAATTTTCAGAAATCAAACAAACCTTGTGAGCCTAAGCCATTGGTGTACTAGGAAGTGATCGATGAGCATGATACTCATCATTGATAAAGACTTGGAGAAAAAAATCAAGTTTTTTGGCCACTTATAGAAGGAGTGACATTATTTGGAATGTTTGGTAGTATTCCTTCTTTAAATATATATTATAATAAATTTATAACACACCATAAGAGAGTGGGCTTGATGTTTTATTGTTTATATGCTTCTTTATATATATTTTCTTAACTAACGCATGGACTAATGCATCTTGTAATCATAATTTATAGTAGGATGGTGAGAAGGATCTTTCAATAAAGTTTAATTACTTTCAAAATGTCAATAGCCCAGTTGAAGAAGGCCAAGTTTCAAAGTTTCAAAGGACTCTCACCCATCACCTACAACTATGTCATGAATAGATGTAAGAAAAGAGGGGTATGTTTGAAAATATGTGAGGTATTTAGAAGTTTTAGAGAGTAAAATAAAGGTTTTAAACTCTCAAAATTTTGATGAAGGTCATGGAAGTGCCTAGTGATTTTTAAAATGTTCTAAACTCTAATATGCATTCAAACCCCAAATGATACCTACAAGATTGTTTGAGTAACTAAAGTTGGTCTTAAAATTGTGAAGAGGATGTAGTGAAAAAAGTGGTGTTGGATATTAAATAGATATACAAATATAAATGGTTATTTGAGGTTATGGAAACCTAAAATAAATGTCAAAAAAGGGTAATCAAAACAAAATGCACTTGAACTCTGCAAATACACAACCAAGTACTCCTTTAGGCCTGTCTACTTACATGAAGGGTGATTACTTGGTTTGAAATAAAATAGGTCATTAGGAATAAATAAATAACATGTAATCTATTCCATGATGATAACAAGACTCCATATGATCTTTAGAATCAACAAAATGGTGCATATGCTGATAGGTCTGTTTAGGCTTGTTGAGCCTAAAACCAAACACACAGGCATGTATACACAGTCATAAAATAATTTGTTTTTGAGAATAAATTAATAATATAAGGAATTTTATAAGTTTATTAAACATTTTATAGACCCTATAATGGCATCCATAAGTAGTGGAAGAAAAGGCAAGTGGTAATTTGGCCTATGAAACCTTATCGAGTATTCTAGTTCATAACTACAAGTCAAGACAAACTTTATTTTGATTAGTGTGACCTTGACCTTGTGAGTGTGGTCCATTGGTTTTTAGGGATGGTTAAGGGGATATATAATTCAATATTATGACATTATTTTTTGGTTTATGTCCCCAACCTTCATGAACATTTATTAAAACTATATACCACTCTTTAACTGCATAATAGAGACTCGAGGAACAACTTCTTATGCTTAGAACTATATAGAAAATATGTATGGGAACTTGAACACCTAGGGGTAGTTTATGAAAATTTTATAATTAAAATTAATGGAATTTGTTTAGGATTTAGGCCCTAGGGTTTATGAATAATTGTTAAGAAGCTAAACTAATTTAAAACTTCCTAAAACCCTAAGAAGAACTTGATGAGATAGTATTCAAAAGTGATTTAAATTGGCTGTGTTAATATGGAAACAAATTGATCATCATGGATAACTCTAGGTAGATCCTCACCATGACACTTGTTTGTACTTGGACCTATATGAATGCAATAAATGTTATGTTTTTATAAGGATTGAGCCCAAAACAAGGTTATTGATCTCATGGAGTAATGAAAACCAATGGGGAGTATGTATTGAGGTATATTGTACCTATTAAAGTCTAAAAATATATACATGTCACCCTAAAAGTGCTCTTATAGGTTTTATTGTTGAAGGTAGTATGAAAATGGCTTGTGAAAGGCTAGGTTTTTTGGCCATTTCATCATTTACATATATAAACAAGGTCTTAATATCAAAAATTTGGTATGGATAATGGTCATAGGATGGGGAAAGTTAATAAAACATTTAATGTAAGTTTAAAATGTGTGGGAGTTATGGGGAGAAAAATCTCAGTTTCTAGGCCTAGAGGCCTAATTGGAGAGAGAAAAGGGTGGAATAAATGCAGTTCCACTTAGATTTAGGCCATGATTTTTTTTAGGGATATGTAAGGGCATAATAGGTACTCAAATACATGCTCATGTTGTCAATATCATACATAAACTTTCCTACACAAGGATCTTTGTATAATTTTAGGGCTATAAGGAAATGAAGGCAATTGAGAGGTTTGGGCATGAAATTAAGTGATAGAAAACATTTGAGGAACTAATATGGGTTGATATATGTTTCTAAAGTAATTAGGAGTGTTTCACAAAGGTTTTTTTTAATCATGATTTTGAAAACCAAGTTTTAAGAATTTCAGGCCTAAAAGGAGCCAGTGGAGCTTATGAGGAGTGAAAGAGAAGTTAAAAAACTTGTATAAGAGTGGTGTATACATATCTTAATCATTAAAAATGTTATTCAAGAATTTTGTAACTATATTTTCAGGCGTGGAGGTGTAGCCTTAGTAAATATGAGTTAGACTTATGAGCTCAAATTTTCCTAGGTAAATGTTGTCACAAAATCTTGTACCTTAGAGATGGTTTTTCAAGCCTACTATAATATTTGGGAAAAATTGGATTACCTATAGGCCTATGGGTTGCCTATATCAGGGGTAAACCTCTAGGTTTAAGGGATATCTCCCTATATTTTTCTTTGCTTGCTTATCACCTACACTACTTGCTTGGATGAAAAGGTAGTAGAAGTAACATGAAAATAAACTACTCTTATGAGGTGATACACCATAAATATCTCCAATTGAATACCATACAACAAAAATAAGAAACATGACTCATAACACTAGTCTCAAAATCCTCAATTACTCTAACATTAGTATCTAAAACATGTAGGTGATATGCATTGAACTACTCAAGGTGAGTGAACCAAAGGTCAGATTTTAGACACTAAGGTTACTACTTATACTTAAAGATAGAAAAATACACTTGACTACATTTCATGTAACCAGTTAGAGTGGAAACCACTTGCATCAAACATGGAAGAGTTGAGGGAAATCAAGGATAGATACTAATCACTTAACCTTTCATTATACACTTCACACACTTAGACAAGATAGTTTGTAAACTCAAAACTAGATCATAAATCTTTATTTCAAAGGAAAAATATAGTATCAAATTAGTAGGGCTTCTCCATACAAGGTGTGGATTCATTTACAAAGGCTAAAATGGCTTGCATTTATAGATAATATGAGAGGATAGAGAATAAGTGGAGCTCAAGGGTCATAAGAACACATGTCAATGATGAGGACCAATTACACTGTATAATAATGTAGTGTGAAATAGACCATAAAGGTCTTCTTGGACAAGTGTCCATCTGAATCATGACAAACTATCCAAAATAGTATAGAGACCTTCAATTGCCTTCTTGAAACTACCTTTATCATGAAGGATCTCTTTAGTACTTGAAACTAGACTATGGAGAGTTGAAACATATACAATGTCCTAGGAAGGTTAGAAACATGCTATGATATTCACTAGATGTTTCCCTAAATAATAGCCTTTTTCATGACACTTGTACTTACCATATGCAATCACTCATTAATCTTCTAGGTCTCATTCTTCACATTTGTCATAAAGGTGCCCCTCAATTGCTCAACCAAATCCATGTATGAGGTGTTACGACAGCTTTATAGAGTCACTTTGCCTTCCAATTCATGAATTAGACCTTAAAAATATACCAAATTGGACTTCTCATCTTCTCACTTAGTAGTCACTTTGTCTTTTGACTATCTATCCAAGATTGCCTATGATGAATGGTGTAGAAAATATGTTTATATGTTTTTTTAAGGTTATAAATGAGCATATGGAGTTTGATAAGTCTCTACAGAACTTCAATATCTTTCATCTACCAATCCTCATCTACACCTATAAAACAAGTCAAAACTTGTAGAAAACCTTATTATTACCATGTCCATATAGGTGATAATATAGATTAGTTGGGTGGAAAGGAGTATGGGAGAGTATTCAATAAGTCCAAAATAATTTCCATGCCATTTTACCACTTTTGAATGCATCTCCATCAATTTATTCTCCATTAGGTTCTAGATAGGGTTTTAGGAGGGTTTTAGATGCTTAGGACTATTAATGATTATTCATGAAAGTTAGACATCTAAATTTTGAAAAAAATACACAAATTTGGGGTACAAGACCTGTCCAACTCTCCCCAAGTGATTTAGTCACCATGAAAACAATCTATATAAATACGAGTGTTTTAAAATGGCCTTAGAGCTCCTTTAGTGTATTCTAAACACCCTTGAGAGGGTTTTAGTCTAAAAATGACCCCTCTATATAGTTTAATACAAATTTATGGATTTAATAAACCTTATACATCTCATTTTAGGCTCTCACTTTGATTGGAAAGGTTCCATGGTCTTTTGAATCAAGCTAGTGGCCATTAGGGTATAGGCCTAATTCTAGGCCTAATAGGCCTCATTGTGTTTGACTATGTCTACACCTACATATGAATTATATAATTACTATAGGGTTTTTTATAAATTTTCCACCTCAATTTCAACTCTACACACCTTTATACAATTTTCCAAGGCACTTCCATCTCATCTATCTCTCATTCACATACCCTACCTACAATCTTGTCTTGACTAGGAGTGCCCTTTGTCTGAGATAAAACAAAGGGAATATCCCATATTTTATAGGAAAAAATGAGATGATTTAAATTTATAATAGGTCTTTAATACCATCTATACCAATTTTAAAGGCTTGGTTACCTCTATAAGTCCCTTAATATCACAAATTTTTAAGACAAACTTCCAGGACTGATGATTATCTATAAGGTTTAGAAAACTCAAGCCTATGACTATAGTTCAGTGTTACTTATTATATTTACATAATATGATAGCCTTATGAATCTTATTTTACCACTATGGGATTTTTATTAATAACATTCAATCCATCAATAACCTCTGCAACTCTCTCAACTCACATCTCTCTTTTGATAGAGTTAGTCTATAGACTGCAATCAGATTGTAGGTGGGACTTATTAGAAAAATGAGACCCATATAGGTGATATTAAACACTTGAAAATTGTATTTCATGCTATAATATCCTCTCAAGGTCATTATGTCATTTCAAAACAAAATATTCACTATGCTTATAGGAAATGTTTCTTAGGTTTCACTTATCAACACACTATGGATCTACATACTGACTGTAGATGCTCTATTTAAAAAATCATGAGGTTCTTATAGGTTTTCATATGGAATAAGTAATAAAAACCAAATCATTTTAATTCTCTTTATTTCATTAGATCATCCTTAACTCAAATGGAGTCACCTTGTATTAAGTCCATGCTTTTATTGTGTCACTATTGCATTAGGTTACTTTTAGTCATTCCAATGCAGTGTTGATTAAGTATTTTAGGTTAAAACTTGTCTAAGTTAGAAGGCACCCAGACACCACTCTCCCTTAGTCAAGAAACCACTTTCTTGTGTTAAATCATTACCCTTATGCTTTGGCTACAAGATGGAAATAATTAGGTCTGTCTAAATCTCAAGGCACTCTACCATGTAAAGACATAATATATGGGCAAAACATGATTCAAAGAAACTAAGGTAAAGTGTCTCAATTGTAACATTCCAAACTTGTGAAAAAGGCCTTAGGTATGTCTAAAATTCAATGATTTTACCATTATCACCATGATGCTTCTCCATGATCTTAGACCTTAATGAAGGTCTCAAATCAGCTCTAACACTTTCATTTGATGCTCTTTAGACCTATGTTGGAGCTACATGTAGGTGTCAATATTGAATATTACTTATAGGTGATGATCAAATATATTACAATGATAAGAATTGGTCCTCACAACCAATCACTAAATCTATTTGAATAGATCAATCTGATTGTTCACACTTTGAAAGTGTTTTCAACACCTTAAAGTCTTCTTATCTTATCACCATGACTATTCAAAGATCATTTATACTTAACTATGGTGAAAATTATAAACACTTAAAATTTTAAACTCTTATCAAATACTGATGCTTTGCATCTTGTAATAACCCATCAAGACTCAATATCTCTAAGTAAACACCTTAAGGGGTACATCAGGAAAGGGGTGGGAAAACCATTGGTTCTTCGTAGGATTATTATCCCTTATTGCCTCATATTACCAATCCAACCAACTCCTAAAAACATTACCTAAGCTATTAATCCTTATTTTAACCCTCCTCTAATCATGTTACACTTTCATTTACCTTTTCCTATCCTAAAACCCCTTTTCAATAGTTTTATAACTACATCAACAGTGTCTACCCTATATTTTTTGTCATCAGCTCACAATGCCAACATAGTTCATTTTTAGCACTAGTTAAAATAATACTAGGTCAATTGAGTCGACCCTATTAGTGATAAGTTTTCTAAGGGTTTAGGGTTATATTTGAATATATATACAAGATAATTTTATCATTATTTAAATATGAAATAAAGATTTATTATTCATTTACGCTTCTTTACAATCTGATCTTCCACCATTTTGCTTGAGGAGTATTAGCTTAGGGTTTATATTTGGAGAATCTAGTCTAATGGATAAGTATTATATGATTTATCCTTTCTTAACATTCCTTACAAACCACAACAACCTCTTATAAATCCCCTTTTTCCAAAGGAGATATTGAGTCTCAATGGGTTCATCATTCATGTAAGTATTCTCTAACTTTATTCCTCTCTTTAGTAGATAGAATTAGCATAAGTATTAGCTTCAAATAATATTTCTCTTCTTATTCCATGTATTAGGTTATTACTCATACATAACTTAATTAATATTTTAATATGCATGTTTTTATTGTTTACTAACCCCTCACATTGTGCCACAAGCTTTGGTGAGCACTAGATTAGATTTACATTAAATTTTATTAGTTTAGTCAGATATCAAAACATATGACTCCCTTAGCGATATTGGGTGATTGTGCTTGACTAGAGGATTTGGAACCCTCCCTAGCACAATATATTATGGTAAGAGATACCCTAATCAAGTTTAGTGGATTTTTATATTGGTTATGTTCCCACTTAACAAATGTGTCCCCAATCAAAAGTGTATGGTATGATCAATCTTCTCTGAGTTAGAATTGATTTATAGACATGATGTATTTTTGATTGCATACACTTTGGTGAACCTGATGTGAATCTAACCCTTACAAGTTTTATTTAACATTTTTCATTATTTTATCTTTTTTATTATCATATATTTACAATATTGGGTTGATAGTGTTGATATAGCTCTAAATTTTATGCATAAGTTTAACACACAGTCACATCAATATGACTATATTCTATCTATGCAAGATTTTTATCAGGTTCAAGATACTAGGTCAACCCAATGAACCCTATACAATTTCTCAACATACTAGTTTGACCTTATCAATGTAGTAAATTTTTCAAGTTTTTAGCAAATAGGATCTACAAAGCTAGGTCAACCGAATTGACACAATAGAATTTGCAAGTATAAATAAAGATTATTCAATAACAATATTATTTTTCTTTATATCCTTCAACCCACCAAGGTTCATTTTTATCCTTCTTTATCATTTCTAACATTTATTATAGTTTTATTTTTTTTATAGTTTGTAGTCTTTAAAACTACCCCTACATAGTTAACTAAGTCAACCCTATAAACATAGTTCTATATTCTGTGTGTTGTCTAAAAAACTAGGTTGACACTAATAATGTAGTTCATTTTTAGACCCTTTCTTTTATAATATAGAATCAACACGATCAAATCTACTATGTATTCTTTGCATACACTGTCCACTGAATCGACATTGTATTATGTTTCAAAGTTGGGATTAACCCTTATATTCTAATAATTAGCTCACGCTTTTATTTCTTATTATTTTCACGATTAGAATAGATCACATAGTATAATTGGGTGGTTTTAAATATACCATTTAGTTTCACTATTTTTTATTTTATGTACACACTACCAAATCACAACATCTTAAAAAACATTTTAATAATTATATACCTAAGGTCTACCTACTTGGATTTCATCACCAAAGGGGAACCTAACTTGGTTTTTTGGCCAAGTATAAACATGTGGTTAATGGTATATTTTGGATAAGTACCTAACACCCTTATTGCTACAATGTGTGAAGTGAGGGGGTAGTCCCCAATACCAAACTAGTACCATTGCCAATATAGATTCCTTTCATCCCAAATGTCCTAAAACCATCCTTATATTGACTTCTAGTTCCTTTCTTACAACTAACTTCCTATCACATTTAAAATCATATTCTAATAATCTAACAACATTATGTCTTAAATGATTCAAACTATTCAAAATGAGCCTTTAGCTCCCTTCATTATGTCCATTGATATTGGTAACATATCTCCACCTATCAATTATGATGGGACTAAAATCTCAGCTTCATTTCTTAAAGCCTTTGGCAACCTTTATAAATAGTGGATCCAAACTAATACCTTCACCAAAACTAAACTCTTAGTCAAAAATTTCATTGGCAATGTATTATAATGGTATAACAAATTACCCCAACATTCTATTTGGTAACTAGAAGAATTGGTTAAGCCTTTAGTTAAAAAGTTTCAACACAATGATATTCCCAAAAATTGTCTTAGCCACTTCATCAATACTAAGCAATTTCCCACTAAATCAACTCATTACTTTATCAAATTATGGAAATCATTGGCCCATAAATATGGCCATAACATGACTGATAATAACTTGTTCAAACTCTTTATAATTACTTTGACTCATTCTCTTCAATATAAGGTTAGAACCTTTGCTCCCCAAACACTTAATGAAACTCTTGATGGAGCTAAACATCAAGAAATTATAATGAACTAATTCAAAGCTAATCCTAAACTTCTAAAAGGATATTTTCAAACATATACCAATAATATTACTAGTAACACTCTACAAACCAAACCTTAAGTTTCCAAAGCTAACATCCCTTCATATTTTCACATACCAATTTTTGTGAAACAAATGAAACAAATCTTATTTCCCTCTAGACCCTTCAACTATCCTAAAAATCCTCCTAAATGCTATGACCCTTATCAATTTTTTTGGTTTCATGCCAACATTGGCCATTCCCATGAATCTTATAGAGGGATCACTAAATTTTCTATCTCCTATATTCTTGGTGATTCATTTAATCATGATTCCATGATCAACCTTCATTATCAATAGTACACTATCACTTCTCAAAAATGACAAGTTTCTAAATCTTATACCTAAAATAACCAAAAATCTATTTCAAATAGTCAACCAAATATTAAGGATGCTTGTGTCATTAATTTTGATTATGACCAATATTACAACAATTATCAATGTGTTAACACTACTAAGGTTAATTATCTTTGAAATATGCCCATAAAGATCATGTTACCAAACCTAAGAAGCCATCTTTAAAAAAACTTCTCAAAGATATGAAAACTATTAATCTATCTTTGGAAGCACATGAGGAACCAATTCCTCCTTCTGAATCTCCAACCACATCCATTCCTTCAAAATCTGCTTTACCTCCTAAATTTCATGCTAGTTATTCTTCTAAATATCATTGGAACTTTCTTCAAGAACTTAACTCTATGCCTTGTATAATTCCACTTGTGGAGTTGGTTCATAATTATGCCTATTATCGAAGGTTCCTTATGCAATAACTCCAAGAAATTGAAGATCCATCCTCTATCGATGAATAACCACCTTCTATCAAAAATCAACCTACCAACATAAATACCATTGAAACTATGTGCCCTTCTTCCAAACCTTATATTAAATTTCTTGAAGAGGACATGATCAATGATGAAATTATTTCTCATGATGATGATCCACCACTCTTTATTAAAATAACCATTAATAATACCCTTATCTATAAATTCCTAGTTGATGAAGCATCTGGTTTTAATGTGACATATTGTGACTAATCCAACAACTTGGTTATAACAAGGATCATCTTTAACAAACTCATATTACCTACCATGGTTTTGATAAGACTAATCAAAAGCCACTTAGTTGCATTTGGCCTCCATTAACCATTAGAAATAATGCCATTTAAACTAAGATTATGGTCCTTGATTTACCATTATCTTATAATATACTCCTTGGTCACCTATGGAATCATAAAATGAAGTCCATTGCTTCTTCCAGTTGCCAATGCATTAAATTATTACATAATGGAAAAATGGTATAAGCATAAGGCTGATCCCAACCCATGGAGTATTCAAATTCCTAATCCCAAATCTTAGTATCATATTTATACCATTCCTAAGATCAATAGTGCTCATTTACCTATGTTTATCAACATCAACCCTATTTTACAAGTTAAATTTTTAGATTTTGATGGTGATGAACCTAATGATTTATAACATATTTAAAATACTACCAATTTACCTTCATACATTTCATAGTGGCTTCTTCCTTCTTTATTACCTCAGTATTATATTATTCCTCTTACTGATGAGACCACTGACTTTCCCCCTCCATGAAATTCTTAAGATCATTATTTACCTAAAGATGTCTTCACTTTCAATAACTTTGGATTGGCCAAATTATTTCAAGATCCTTTCATCATGTCTCCATGTACATTCAGTAATATTAAGATTTCACCTTCTAAAACTCCCCTAACTCTTAAGCATGTAAAATTTCTCCAACATATGATGATAATTACCTAATGGTCCAAGCTCAATCTTGAGACTTGGATGTCTAGCATTATTATAAAACCTTGGCTAAAATTCACACTTTTAACTAGGATGTCCATATAATTTCTATAATTTTTGACTTTGATCCCAAAGGTTATGTACCTCCTGCCAATTTTCCACTTCTTGATACTTAGGTGGTCAAGCAAATTCTACCTTCCAAACTTTTGGAAATTATTGCATCTCCTTTACCACCTATAGATCTAATCATTGCATCTAATCATTACCCTATCACTAAAAGAAATAATACTCCAATCCTTTCTAATCCATCTCCCTCTGCTACTCTTGAGATTATACTAGATGCCAAGGCAACCAATGTCTATCATTTACATTTTAAGTATGATTGCCATGGTAATAAAATTCTAGATCTTGAAGTGGATGTTAAGTATTATGGTCCTCTTCCCACCTTACCTAGTGATGAAGCTATTTTTGAAATAATTCATGCCTAAGAACCTCAACTTCCTTAGCAACATCATAAACTTGGGAATTTTAAAACCAAAATCCCTTATTTCAACAACTTCATTGCTATCATTGATCCCAAAGCTAATCCAATTTATTATTTACCTAATGCACCATATCATTTCCAAGATAATAATGTCATGCTTCTTGAAGAAACCACTCACATTGAGAATGGCACTCCATCAGGACTTTGACCAATTATAGTTTCTCACAAACTCTCACCTACCGAACATGGTAATTTTAGCTTATTATTTGATAAATATCATGATCTTTACTTGGTATTATGAATACATTCCTAGTATTGACCCTAGAATTATGGTTCATAACATTAGTAATTATATTGATGCTAAGTTTGTGCATCAAAATGAAAAGAAATTTCCACCTAAGGTTTCCACCCTATGTCACAAGGATATCATCAAATTACTCAATGCTAAATTTATCAAACTTATGGACTATTTTGAATGGGGTTTTAAAATTATTCCCATTAAAAAAAAGGTTACTATAGTCATTCACATTTATATTATTTTTTGCAATATTAACCTCACTTATCCAAAGGATAACTTCCCTTTACCTTTGATAGATGCCATCATTGATTTTATGGATAGTTACTAAATGTTATCTCTTATGGATGGTTTCTTGGGCTATAATCAGATTCACATTACCCCCAATGACCAACATAAGACCACTTTCACCATAGAATGGGGAACCTATTGCTATGTAAAAAAGCCCTTCAATCTCAAAAATGTTAGATCCACATAACAATGAGAAATGACTCATATCTTTCATGAACTTATCCACAAAATTTTTGAAACCTATGTGGATGACCTCATTGCTAAATCCAAAAGTCATAAGACTCATTTTTTTTAATCTTGCTATCATCTTTGATCACCTTGTTAAATACCAGGTTAGACTCAATCCTTATAGATGTGTCTTTGGTGTCACATGTAGAATTTTGTTAGGATTCCTAGTCTCTCTCTGTGGCATCACTGTTGACCTTGTTAAGATTGGTGTTATCATCAACATGCCCATTCCTCATTCCATTCCCAAATTTCATACATACTTAGGAAAAATTAGGATAATTTGATGATTTATACCTAAAATGGTGTATTGTATCCACTCTATCAATTATCTTCTTAAAAAAGGCAATTCCTTATAATGGATGAATCCTTGTGAAAAAGCTTTTGATAACATGAAAGCATCATTAATTCACCCAGCTACACTTCATCCTCCTTCCAATGATCGACCCTTGATCCTCTAGAGATACTTCTTCCATAAATATATCATTTGGGGCAATGCTTTCCCAACAAGATGATACTAAAAGATATTATGCCATTTATTACATTAGCTTAGGCATCATCGATTATGAGACACATTATACTAAAGCTAAACATGATTATCTCACCATCTATTTTTTAGTTAAGAAGATTTGACACTACATGCTATACCAGACCACTTATGTCATCATTCATTCTGACCCCCTTCACTTCTTTTCCAAAGACTTTCTTCTTGGAGATATAATTTGTAAATGTATGATCCTCTTTATGGGATTTAATCTTTACATTGAGACTCAAAAATATATCAAAGGACAAATCATAGCTGATCAACTTGTGATACCTAGAAATTACCTTCAATATAGTCTTCTAGATGATAATATTCTCTATATTGAAGGTCTCAATCAAGTTATCTCTCTCAAAGACTACTTTCATAATTTTATTGTTGATCTTGAGGAAAATAATATAGATGAATATACTATTTCCCTTGATACTACTAAACCTAAAGTGGTTACCAAAGAGCTTACTAAAATCAATGTTGACTTGCATGAGGATACTTGGACCCTTTAATTTTATGGTGTTAAATGCCTTTAAGGAGTTAGGGTAGGTTGCATTCTCAAAATTCCTCTTGAAAAGATCATTCCTTTAGATTTTTGCTTAACCTTTGATTTCATCAACAATATGGTTGAATATTAAGCTCTAATCTTAGGCATGAGAGTTGATCTTGATTTAGATATTTAATATTTGCATGCATTAGGTGATTCCCAACTTATTTACCATCAAGTCAATGGTGATTACCAATGTATAAGTGAAAAACTCATCACCTATCATAAAATTATAACTACTCTTACTAAGGATTTTATCTCTTTCACTATTAAGCCTATCCCTCGAGATAAAAATTCCATTATTGATTCCCTCACTTCTTTAGCATCTCTCTTTCATCCCCACCAAGTTCATTTTGATCCTAATTTTATTATATAAATAATAAAATATACATCCTTTACTCAACCACCATATTGAATTATTTTCCACATTGAGGTTGTAACCATTCAAAAAAGCCCATAATATAAAGACATCATTCAATTTCTAGAACATCAAACTTATCCTCCTAGCTTAGATTCTAAAAAAAAGACTCACATTAGTAAAAAAGATTTTAAGTATGTATTTTGACATAACATACTTTATTATCACAACGTTGAAGGTACTTTTCTCTATTGTGTTATGCAAGATGGAGGAATTTGTGGTGGCCACTATAGTAGACATGCTACAACCCAAAAATGGCTATGTATGGGTTACTTTAGGCCTACTCTTCAGAAGGATATAATCAATTTCACTAAAAGTGAATTCCTTACCAAATTCATGATGATCTAATCCATTCACCTCCAACTGATCTTCAAACTATAAAATCTCCTTGGCCATTTTCCATGTGGGGATTAATTCTGATTGGAAAATTACCTCACTCCTAAGATGGACATGTTTTTATCATCACTGTTACCAAATATTTTGCCAAATGGGTTGAATCCATGCCCCTTATTAACATCATTAGTAACACCAATACCAAATTCATTCTTGATTAAATAATATTCCACTTTGGTGTTCCCCATAATATTATTTTAGACAATGGTAGTCACTTCAAAAATAAGGATATCAAATAGCTTTGTGTTAAATTTAAGATCAATCACAAATTTTCTACACCTTATCATCCATAATGCAATGGTCAAGCTAAAGCCACTAATAAAATCCTAAAAATAAAATCTCCAAAAGACAATTCATGAAACCTACATGGATTGGCACCTTCATCTCTACCCTTCTCTTTGGGCCTATTAGACAAGCATACATACTTCCACTAGGGCAATGCCATTTTCTCTAGTTTATGGTTTTGAATCAGTCCTTGCATTAGAATTTGAGCTTCCTTATCTCTTTATATCCCTTCATGGTATCATTATTGATGAATAATTATGTGAAGCTCACCTTCATGCCCTTGATCTCCTTGATGAACACCATCTTTATGCCTTATAACATAACCACCAATACAAGGTCATATTGCCAAATAACATAACAAACATTTTAAAATTTGCACATTTAAAGTTGGTGATATTATCCTTAAATTTAATTACACTCATGATAAAGAAGGTAAATATGCCCAAAAATAGTGGGCCCCCTATTTATTCATATATATTCTTGGTCCAAGTACCTATAGCCTTCAACCCAATGAAGGCCATATTTTCAAAGAGTCCACCGATTCACAATCCCTCATAAAGTACTTTTCCTAAAACATTTCCTTGTTTTCATATTTTTTATCTACATCTATCTACAATTTTTGTAGGCTACTTACATGGGTCTCTCCCTCTATAGTAGTTATTTCTTGTTACAAACCTTTAGCCATTCATTTTTGGTCTTTTAGTTTTCCCTTTTCTCTCATGAGTTGCATTATAAAATTGTGGATAAGACCCGATCTTCCTCATGATGTATCATAGTCTTATTTATTTTCATATTTTCTTCTTACACACCTTTTTGTCATACCTTGGATTTCTTTCTTTTGTGAGTTGCCATATAAGACCATGGATAAGACCTAGCCTTCCCCACAAAATACCATCTTTTTCTCATTTATTTTTCACATTCTTTTTGGCACCCTTGTGGGTTTATCTTTTATGAGTTGTAGTGTCAGACCATGGATAGGACCTGGCCTTCCCCATAAAATTACCATCTTATCATTCCTTTTCTAGAAAATTTTATTGATCCTTATTCTTAAACTTTAGCTTTTTCTTATTCTCATAGAAGGAATATGCACAATAATATATTTTATCATATTTTAATTAATTTCCCTCATTATTATGATAAGGAATCACACTTTACTATCATTGTATCCCTTTTTGCCCTTGGTCACATTTTTTACAATTTTAAGTAATTAAAATTGTTGCATGTGTCATTCCTCTTGATTTACTTTCCTTTCACTCCACATTAGATAAAACAAGGTCAAATTCAAGATAAAACTTTCATTTTACATATATTTACAAGACTCTTAGACCCCATGCTCTTTTAAGTTATCTCTCTTAGTAACCAAGTCTCATATTTTCAAATGAAAGTCATCTTTAGCACCCATGTTTGGTTTTCCAAATGGAGGAGGAATAAAAAAAATCCATCAAGAAAGTTAAAATCCAAATCATTTGAAACAAAAGGCAATGATATATAAAAGGCAACATAGAAATCTCAAAATTCAATATCACATGAAAATATGTGATTACAAGCACATATCCTATCTCTAATACAAGCTCAAACTCCATAGTTGGCCTCACATAGAGCTAAAGTCCATTGGGGTACAATAGGAAAATGTATTGGAATAAGAGAATTCAACAAACTCTATGGTGCTACCTACTTTCTAACATTAGTACCCAATCTTTTAGTAGACTGATGGCTCTGCAAGCGGTCCTAAAGATTAGGGAATAGATTGTGGGAAGGTAGGTCCATTTTACTTTTCATGTATATAGACTTCATGGGATGATGTATATACTTCATTTTTTGACCTAAGACTTGTATGGTTAAGAGAAATCCTTCAGAGTCCTTAAGGTTGAAAGTCCTCTTGTTTTGATAAACCTAATTTGAGTGTCTTGACTTCGATAAAGAGTTCCTCTACCTTGGTTTTTCCTTCATTCTCCCCTCCACCCATTTCATTTATATGCTTGAACTTAAAATTATGATTCCAAATCTATTCTCCCCCTTCTATAAATCCTTCTTCACATCTTAAAAACATGCTAGGACTACATTATTTTAGTTTTATCTATCCTTAAAGCAAAACAACATTTTTGAGCAGCTATGGATTACTTTATTTATACCATAAAACTAAATTCCTAGACTTTGTTTTAATTTCACCATTTGTGATTTGTTGTACAACCATTCTATTATGGGCACTTGAGTCTGTACCTTTTTCCAATGTTGAGTGAGACTGGCTTGTTACTTCTGATTTAGTACTATTTTTTCCCCTTTTTATGCACTTCCATTTTCCATTATTGGGTGAGATAAGGATTGTTACTACTCACTCATCAATGTTATTTTACCATTTTATTACTATTTTTACATTGATATTTTATTACCATCATATTTAACATGTATCCTTGGTTTGACTTGGTGAGTTTTCCTTTCTTACTTAAGGTTTACTTGTTTGAGTTTTTCTATATTTAGTAGCCTTGGATTTTTAGTTACCCAATTTACTCTTGTTTTTGTCTTGGTTAGTTAGTCTAACATATCACTTGTCATCCCATATTGATAAATTTACAAGTATGTCCCATCCACATAGCACTAGTTATCTTGGCTTTCCTACATTTTTTTGTATTTTCTCTTTAGTTTTGTATTCTTGGATTTGTCAAAAATAGTCTCTGCACCCTACAAAATGAAAAATACAAACATATCATACAACCATCTAGTGATAAAGGTAAGTCAAGGTATGCATCACATTTAATTTTTAGTTATTTAATTTTTAGTCATTTAATTTTAGTTATTTTATGCCTTAAAATAATGTAATTTTTCTTAGCATTAGTGTTATGTGTTCGTATGTTATTTCTCAAAGCACCATCCCCTATTTCACCTTAGTGACATATGATGATCTTTGAGTGGGGCATATGTATACACATAATATTTTCAAATTTTATCAAATATTGATGGTTTACATCTTGAAAGAACCCATAGATATTTAATCTATCTGAGTACATGCCTTAAGGGGTGCACCAGGAAAGGGGTGGAAAGACCATTGGTGCTTTATAAGATTGTTGTCCCTTATTTCCACATATTACCAATCCAACTAGCTTCTAAAAACCATTACATAAGATATTACTCCTTATTTTCACCCTCCTCTAGTCATTTTCTAATTTCATTTAACTTTTCCTAGCCTAAATCCCCTTTCAACAATTTTATAACTATGTCGGTAGTGTTGACCTTGTATTATTTGTCATCAACCCACAGTGCCAACATAGTTCATTTTTAGCACCGATTAAAACAATGATAGGTCGATTGAGTCAAACCTATTGGCCATAATTTTTGTAAGGGTTTAAGGTTAGATTTGCCTATATATACAATATAATTTAGTTTTTATTTCAATATGAAATCAAGAGTTATTATTCTCTTACACTTCTTTACAATATTCTCTTTCACCATTCTACTTGAGGAGTATTAGCTTAGGGTTTATACCTGGATAATATAGTCTTATGGATAAGTATTTGATGCTTTGGCCTTTCTTAGTGATCCTTACAAACCACTATAGCCTCTTACAAATCCCCTTTGGCCAAGGGAGAGATTGAGTCTTGATGGATTCATCATTCAGGTGAGTATTATCTAACTTTGTTCATCTCTTTAGTATATATAAGTAGCATAAGTATTGGCTTTGAATAATATTACTCTTACTATTACATGTAATAGGATCTTACTCATACATATCTTAATTGAGATTTTTATATGCATATTTTGATTATTTACTAACCCCTCACATTGTGTCACAAGATTTGGTGAGCACTATATTATATTTACTTTACTTGTTATTAGTTTAGTGAGATATTAAAACACAAGACTCCCTTAGGTTTATTGCATGATTATGCTTGAATGGAGGTTTTAGAAAACTCCTTAGCATACTGTATTATGGTAAGAGATTCCATAATTAGGTTTAGTGGATCCATATATTTGTTATGTTCCCACTTAAAAAATTTGTCCCCAATCATAAGTGTATGGTATGATCTATCTTTTCTTAGTTAGGATTGATTTATAGACATGATGCATTTTTGATTGCATACAATAGTCACAAGGTTTCCTGACTATGTGAAATGTGCTAGGATTTTCATTCCATAAACCATGACTACACGAGATTAAGATTTTAAAGGAGAACATCATGACATGATAGGTTAGAAATAAGATGTTACCCTTAATCTAAAACCACTATAGGAGAACAAGTTTTACAATTATGAGACACAATTTGTAGGCTTGAAATGGAGTCCCTCACTAATAAAAGTGATAATATTACTAAATAATTGACCTAAACACATGAAAAATATACTATAAACATTTTTTTAAGGATTCTCATACTCTTTATGATCATGAACAACAACTAGTTTACAAATACCAATCCAAACAAAGAAGAAACCTAGAGGCCATGGGGATGTACAGGTAGAAAAGAGGAGTAGACATTATTAACAATGGTTCATAGATAAAAATAAACCAAAACTATAAATACTACCATGAATTAGAATTAAATAGAGAGTAATACCACCCACAAAGTACACTTGACTTGACTCAACTCCTCTTGGCCATACCAAACCAAAATTGGTTGACCATTTCTGCTTGTTTATGAGAGCAATATGAAGTATAAGATGTATTTTATAAATTTAAGGTTTTTAAAAGATTCTCAAGTATTAAATTTAGTTGATTTAACCTAAATAAGAACTTTTTAAGAAACCAAACATGCCATAACCACTACACAAGCCATATAATTGCTTGAAACTACCATTTTCCCCATTAATCTTCTTGTTTTAATGTTAAAATTACATTTATTCAATTTGAAAATAGTTATTATAATGTATTATAATATGGGGGAAGTTGAATATTATTTTGGAACACTTTTCCCTCTATTGAAACAATACTAATTCAATAAATGACTCAAAATATGACCCCTAGAATGACTTAGGATAAACTATAGACAAATATGAAAAAAGATAAACATATGTTTGACCTTATTAAGGATCATGGGACATATTTTACATCTTAGAAGATCCATATAAATTTTTTTACTATATAGGGGGTTGACCTAATTTGACTTGTGGTCAAATTAGTCAATAATAACCTCCTATTCTAATTTAATGGAGTACATCATTGAGTAAATGTACACACATTAATGAAAACTTTCAAGACTATTTTATTGATCAATTTCTTATATTAAAACTATATTAATTATGGATGAAACTATTCCATGATCTTCTACACCTCTTCTCTCTCTCTCTCTCTCTCTCTCTCTCTCTCTCTCTCTCTCTCTCTCTCTCTCTCTCTCTCTCTCTCACACACACACACACACACACACACACACACACACACACACACACACACACACACACACACACATTTTCCTATATATGCATCCTTATATGGCTTTGCAAAAGATCCTCACATTGGTTATAGCAAAGCCCTACCAAAATTAAGTATTATACTTTCCTATTGGGATCAATTCACTCTAGATATTATATATTCATCTTGAAAAAATTGATCTTAAGTGTTTTTTTTTGATGAATTCTTAGTGATAGTATATGTACTTCCTTGCATTTGTCCATCATGTTCATGCCTTTATGTAAGTTTGTTGCCTCTCACAGGTCATATGAAGTATCATACCTAGTTTGATTAGTTAGATAACAAATAAACCATTAGTGTTTTATGATATCACCCCTTGGTTGATAATTCTAAGATCTTGCAACCTTTATAAACTTTGTGTTGAAGTACTATGTGATAGGGACTATTTTAGAGAAGCATAATTAGATTGTAACTTAGTATTTCATAGTGCATTATTAACAAGATAAGGAACTCATATTTGGTACATCACATTTTAGTTCTTTGTTATTTTTAATCTTCATCTCTCCCTTTTCTATGTCAAGAAAGTAGTATAGTTTTTAGCGTAGGTGTTATACTTTGGAGATAGGTTTGATCCCATTACAAGGTTACCCAAAAACCATGGATCAATACCATTGCATAACTTAGGTTGAGAGGGCTTGAATCACTCTATCAAGGGTGAAAATTTGAGATAAAATAGTTTTGGCATGCTTGGTGGGCTTAAAGACAAAGATGTTGTCCAATATTGATGTTGGTCTTGGTAAAAGTAAAACTATAACAACCTTATTCATGCATCATCTAGTGCATCATATAGTGACTCCAACAATTTTTATTTCATGTCAAAGGTGACTACAAGATCAAAAGTGAAAGATATTTCTTTTGAGTTTTTTGAATTACCTTTGTATTCATACAAAAGGAAGAGGTTTCCTCATAATTTCCCATACACCAAGATACCTAAAAGGAAGCTCTTAATTACCTACTATCCAATTTCTCCTAAGGCTAATAACATGTATACAAATCTAACTTTATTTTATTTTAATGGTGGTTCTCCTTTAAACCTTCAACAATATGTTGACATACCGGTGCCTGCCCTCAAGAGTGTCCCTTATTTTAGTGGAGAAAATACCCCTACTCCCATTGAGCATATTAGGGACATGGAATTTTTTTGAAACATCCATAGCATCACATAATATAATGTGGTAATCAAGTTCTTGGCAATCAATTTTAAAAGAAAATCCTTATAGTGGTATATAAGCTTAGCACCCAATTCCATTTACTCATGGGATGAATTGGGAGAGAAATTGAGTAAAATATTTGAAGATAAGAGTGACCATTTGTCCTTGGCTAAGAAATTGACAACCATAAAAAAATATCCTCAAGAATCCATGAAAATTTTCAATGGTAGGTTCCGAAAGACATCTGATTGTTGTAGAAAAGTGTGTTGTCTTTGCCTTAGTTAATTCTCAGTTTATTACAACAAAACACAATCAAGGGTTACTCATTTTATGATAAAAATTTTAACACTAAAATTCACTGGCATCAATTCACATAAGGCATAGGTCTTATGTTCTCCCTGAAGCATGACTAAGAAGGAATCAGGGCCCGCATTTGGCTAGTTATGCAATTGTACGATACTTAAATTAACAAACTTGATCAATTCAACAAAAGCTTTAGGTAGAACCATAAGTGAAAGATTTTTGTGGACTAAGAATAGTGTTATATGGATTTAAACCTTTCATGGACTAATCTTCGTGTCATATAGGCACTTGAAGGGTCAAAAGTCATCTTTCACTCAAACTACTCATACTAGACATGCACTCATAACAAGGATAATAATACTTAGTGCAAAATATATACTCATTATCTATACAGAGTTATGATGATGTCACCTTTTATAACATAGAATCCATTAATAAATTAAACTAGATAACTTGAATGACTACTAATTAACATATTTCTATTCAAATTAACACATTACCTACATGCACATTCCCTTAGTAATTCAAAAGGACAATTAAACTAGATAGAGTACAATTTAATGCAATATTATTCATCATTAATCAAAATCCATTATATATTATAGAGTTAATAACATTAATAATATATTATATGCTAATATATTATTAATTAATGATCTAGAGTCTCACAATCAAGCTTAGGTAATTAAAAATGGAGCCTTCATGGCTTCCAAACTATTCTTAAGATTAATGGCTGTTGAAGCAATGTATATAGAATAATTTTTATAGAGATCCACTAAAATTATTTTCCTCTTCTACTTCATTTGAATCAAGCTCCTTAAATATAATTTAGGATCATCTTCATTATGGTGGAAATTACATGCTAAGTGCCAAGTTAGAAGTTTGGTGATCATACCCACTGGCTTCATGATGCCATGAAGTTTGTGCTACAAATGCCACATCTCACCAAATCCTAGAAGATGTATAGAAAATTTAGGAGATAGTTAGCCACCTACCAAATGGCATAATATGTGCATTACACTATCTAATTGAAACCAAAATTCCATAAAGGGAAACTACTACATAAAATGAATCCTTCACATCAATGTGGATGCCATGTTAGCATGAATCCCTTGCTTAATGAGAGAAGGGGCCCAACATTACCCATATAAAAACTTTATTCAATCCTCAAACTAGGTTGTCAAGATATTAGGAGAGAAAAAATTGAGCACATTATTCTTGAGTTCAGCACTGAAGTCTTTAAATACCTTAATGGTAAGCTTGAATTATTTAGTGATGTTATCTTGGTAGATGAAATAGTGAGTTCAAGCAAATCCATTTTTTCCAATTCCTTCTAGAATACCTCAACATTATATTTTGCCTTTTCCTCACTTTCACATAAGATGACTCCTTACTCATAGGCCTTAGTCTATAGATCAGGGCAGAGTGCTTCCAAGTTATAATCTTGATCCTTGTTAGGGTGTGGAGCTAAAAGCTTCACCTTGTTGCAAACAGAAGGAGGAGGTTTCTGAGAGTATGCAGTTGCCAGCGTCGGTAGGCCACACCGACGTCGGTCACCTATAGCGGTCAGAACTGCTATTGACGAACAGTCAGTTAAGTGAACGTGGAGTTTGCATGTGAAGACCAGTTCGAGTCTTTGAGCCGCTCGTCTAATTTTAGTGTATGCATGAGATCTATATGAGAGACTCATGGGCTGTATTATTAAGTGGAGAATTTGGAGAAGAGCTAGGTGAAGCTTGGAGAGTTCTTCATATGGTGGAATCAAGTAGGATTCCCCATGTGTGTTTAAGTAAGATTAGGTTTGATTTGCAGGGGTGTATGGATGTGAGGGTCAGAAAGGAGATCAGCGGGGTAGCTAGATCCAAGGTGACAACAATACATCAGCAGGATCATGGAGAGATCTACTTGGAGTACAATTGTGTACTCAGTTGTACAGATGTGCAATGAGGTGAACAACAGCTTGTGTTAGCTGTGTGTTGTGACCTATGAGAGAAGATTACTCTGGAGGGAAGTTTACTGTAAGCCCATGAAGTGGAAGAAAGAGTGCCACCTCTTTGTTGTAGATTCCTTTTGTAAAGAGTTGAATATAACTGTATATTGCCTCTCATGTTCTGTGTGTTTTCTCATTGATAGTTATTTGTTCTTCTAGATTCCGCATGTTTAGTTGCTTATACATTGGTAATCATGTGTGCTCTTAAATCTGACAAGTTGTGTTAGAGCTTTGGGGAGTTTTGGTCCTATCAATTGGTATCAGAGTTAAGGTTGTAGGAAGCAGGTTTTGTGTTTTGGTTACAGGGCACTCTCAAGGGTTTTTGATTGAGTGGGATTAGAGCAACGGCAGATCAAAGTAAGCTAAGGATGGAGGAGTTGAAAAGCACAGATGGTTACTTAAGGTCCCATGGAAAGAAAGAGCAGGTAAAAGAAGATTGTTGGTTGGTAGCAGATCAGCATGAAGAAACTGAAGATATAGATGTTGTAGGTGTTGTTGCACAGGATGTGTTTGCAGGTTTCTTGGATAAAGTTGAATCTTGGATAAAAGATTTGGTTGCCTCTTTCCATGCAGCCCCAGGTAGAGGAGCTGGTGAGCCTTGCCAAAGAATTGGCAAAGGGGAAGTGAAGCTGAAATTGTAGGCGGCCAACACACAGGTGTTGATGAAGGTCATGGAGGTCCCAGGTTTGGAGATATGGCTAATTTATTTAGAAAGATTGGGTGATGAGAGATGCACAAGAACTCTCACAGCGGGTGCACTTGAATTAGCTGGTGGTAAGAAAACAAGTACTCTTTATCTACTTGTTTATATTACTGATTCTTCTTCTGCAACGGAGACGTGGCTTCATAGGCTTGGTCACATGAGCAGGAAGGAGATGCATGTTCTTAAGTGGAAGACAGATGTATTTGACAAGCTTAAGAACTGGAAAGCCTTGGTGTTCTTGGAGGAGATGGCAGACAAAAATCAGTGGATGGGTTGGATACTTCTGAGCAAGAGCAGTTTGGACATGGAGTTTGATTCAAAGGAGCTCGCGGGTAAAAAATTAACACTCACAGGTGTACACAGATACCGGCATCGGTCAGAAGGAACTGGCATCAAACAGACAGGTGTCGATGTCGGTCATGTGCAGACCAAAGCTGGCAGTGTCAGGCAGAGTAAGACCAACGTCAGTCAGGGGGACCGACGTTGGCAATAGGTAAGACCGATGTCGGTCAGAAGGACCGACATCGGTAGCAAGGACACCAGCACTGGCAGGTTGGTAGTCAGGGACAGACGCATGGGAATCGATGTCAGTCGGATGCAGACTGTGGGGTGGCCGAGGTCGGTCACTGTAACGAATTTTGGGTGGACAGCATGTTGTCAAGGAGTCTCAAACACCCATACGGAGGACTAAAGGTGTAAGTAGGCCCTCAAATTCATGTTCCTCTTCTTTATACTTATTGCTGATTATAGAGCAGGAAGGATCCAGGAAATAGGTGGGAGCATGGCAGGATTATGATGCAGAACCAAGTGGGAGATTTGGTAGGTTTGCCAGCTGGATGAAAGCACAGAGATGAATGGATGCCTTAGTAGAAGAATAGAGAGAACGGATATGTGAGATGGAAGACCAGGTCATATGGTCTTGAGGAGCTGTAGGACAGTGGTACAGGTTTTGACAGGTGGAGGACAGAGCATGACTCTAGTCAATGTCAGGGTTACTACTGTGGTTTGACTTACCAGGGGGATGATGATTGCAACATCATTCTATTGTTGTATGTGGATAGTATGCTAGCTAGCAGGGGTGTACATATAGGGTTTTGCTAAGCTAAGGGTAAGATTAGTTCAGTGACATGTCAGGAGGAGTTTGGAGCAGCAAAATTCTTTGACATGGGAGGCATGGAGATCACAGGTAGATTTTGTCTCCAGTGGGAGCTGATGTGAATCAGGTGTTGGCGAGGTTCAGGATATAGAGCCAGAGCACACCAAGGGCTGGATAGGTACAGTGTCCAAAATCACATGAGGTCTGGTATAGACCTGAGTATTCCCATGCAGTGGGAGCTGTCAGAGAGTTAGGAGCCAATTCGGGTAAGTGGGCTCTCAGGGATTTGAGAGGGACCAACAGCAGGTATACATGTAGGGTCAGGACTTCACTACATGTGTTTGTAGGTTCAGATGTGGTAGGGTACTCGGATGACAGGTGGTACACCATGGGATGTGTGGTGGGTTGTCTTCAAGAATGATCTTGAAGAGGGATACAAACTAGGAAACAGATTAGATGGAGTACAGGTATAGTGCAGCTATTTATCTCCAAGTGGGAGATTGTTAGGTTGTGGAGCTAAAAGCTTCACTAGTGTAGACATAAAGGAGGGTGCAGACACGGAGGAGGGTACAGAAGAGTTGCTGAGTGTCAGAGACACCGGTGTCGGTCAGGCCAACCGACATCGGCAGGATAAGGCAGGAGAGCAACTGACGTCGGTCAGATATCGGCCGGCATCGGCGACCCCCAGGTGGACAGGGATTGGCATTGGTCACCTGTGTAGTTCAACTTCGAGCTTATTACGGGCAGTTGGTTGTCAAACCAAGTGTTTGCATGCTTAGTGCTAATTATAGACTAAGAGCTGTAGATCTAATTATTGTACTGAGTGTCTAATTACTGTTTGGATGAGTTCTATATAATAGACTCATGGTTGTATTGGATAGGTGTTCTAGTTTGAGTTGAGCAAAGTTTGCTCCTTTTGTGTGTGAGGTGAGCAAGGGTGTTCCTCCTAGTTCCACAGCAGTACCAGGTGTGTTGGTGCTAGATTGGAGAGCCAACTAGGTTCTTCAGGAGTGTATGATCTTAGTCATCAGGTGAGCATGGCTTATAGGAGATCTACATGGTAAGTAAGATCGTTGATCTGCAGGTGTGTGTGTGTGCAAGGTCAAGGTTCACAGGTGTGCAGAACCACTTATTGATCTATAGGTTGGAGATCAGATAGGACAGCAACACAACAGAGAGTAGGATCAGGCAAGATCTACTTGGAGTACGGTGTGTACTCATTGGTATGTACGTGGAGTACATGGAGAGCTAAGAGGAAGGCAAGGCAGTTCCTTCCATAAGTATGGTCTGTTGAATTACAGGTTGTTGCAGGTTCATGGGAGATCTACTTGAAGTACTTTGAGTACTTGTGGAGTACGTGGAGCACTTGTGGAGTGCGTGGAGCACAGGTGTAAGGTGAACACCAACTCTGTGTTTGAGTTGGGTGTTGGGACCTAGTAGAGAGAGCTTTGAGGGAAGATTTACTGTTTATGTCCTAGAGGTGTGGCAGCCCTAGAGGTGTGTAAGGAAGAAGAACTATGGTAGTCTTCTTTGTTGTGTTTCCTTTTGAAAGAGTTATTAATACAAGTTGTGTATTGTCTCTCATATTCTGTGTTATTCTGAATTCTAGTTACTTGTTGATTCTGGTTATTTTCGCATATTAAGTTGCTTGAAGTTGGTAATCAATTGTGTGCTTTCAATGTTGGGTTTTGTATTCCCCCAACACGTGGCATCAGAGCATGTTTGTTGTTTTGGGTACCTCAACATTATATTTTGCCTTTTCCTCACTTTCACATAAGATGACTCCTTACTCATAGGCCTTAGTCTATAGATCAGGGAAGAGTGCTTCCAAGTTATAATCTTGATCCTTGATTTGGTTGCTAAGCGTGTTGACACTTCCCATGATTTTTTAACTCTCTAACCTACTCACTAAGTACACTTGTGACATCAACTTCCAATTCTCCTCCTTTTCCTACTTTAGGGATGCATATATAACCAAGGATTGGTTAGAGAATCTTTAAAAAATGGCATATTATACATCCACACCCTCCTACAATTTAGTGAAGAGGTTTTCTACCTCTTGGAGTGTATTAGCTAGTTCTTTCTACAATGTGATGTTGGGATCTTCTTCTTCTTCTTGTGTCAGCCTGGGTTTTAACCTTAGAATAATTTACTCTACTAACATAAATTTTTTCAACCTATGAAAGGTATAAAGTATCAATGATAACCAAAAGAGATCGTTCAGCCATCTCTAAGCACTCACAGAGTTATTGTAGCTTGAATTTGGTGACCTATGCTTCATCCTTGGCTTCTTTGTGGAGCCCTTTCCATTTTATCACCTTGATGTCATTGATGAGGTTTTGGTGTGTAACTTCTATGGCTATCCTAGTTAGTACATTCCTAGAGTGGACTAGGTTCATGACACAAGGGTTAATAAGGAGGGAGTGTTGCCCTTCATTAGGATCTTTTAGGCTTGAATTAACTTCCCTAAGCACATCAAATTGGGGCTTGTCCATGTAGTGGTCTAGTTCAAATGAGAGTTATTTATGTGTACTGGTCATAGTAGCTTAGGTGGGCATATTGTCATACATATAGATTTTTTATTCCACTGATATTTCCTACACCTTCTCCCTTAGAGTCAACTCCTTATCATCCTTTATAATGATAATTTTTCTATTTATACTTCCTCTTATTCACTAGCACCATCACTTTGCTTGGAGATCTCCTCAAAGAACTAACCTATTTTATCCTTGGGGGTTTCTTCCTCAAACTTATCCCCCTAATCCACTTGTTCATCTTAGGGTTTTTAAATACTCACTTGCAAGGAAATTCATTTACTACCATCATCACCTTATGGCTACTGGGTTTCCTTCATTATCTATATTTGTTTATTTAAGGTGTTATTATCACCTTATTTTTTGTTAGGCACCCCTTCACTACTTGGACATGTGTCTTGTACAACTTATTTTGCCTTCCTAGTGGGGTCACTTGGTGCTTTTTTGACTATTTCAAGTATTGGTCCTGCACTTTTGGGAACCTTTAGGATCCTTTTTCTAACATGGCCAATTCCCTTTCTTAGGAAAGTCTTCACTTCTCTTCAAGTGGTAGTGCCTTATTGATGTCCTCTTAACTCAATCCCATTTTTTTCCATGCCACTCTTTTCTCCTTGATAATTTTCATAGGTGGTGTAGAGGCTTCTTCACTAGATGAGGGGCTTGCTAGTTCCTCTATTTCCTCAAGTTCAATGGGCATGCTACTTTGTAGGGATTCATGTACATACTTGGTGTTTTCTCCTCTTCTCTTATCTATAGGATATAGGTCCCTACTTATTCTTCTTTAGTTTCCTCCTCTATTATAGGCATGAGGGTTACCTATTTCTCCATATCTACAAGAGTTATAGTCAAGAATGCAATAGGTCCCTTGGTATTCTTCTTGAGCTTCTTGCTAGAAGAAGCATTTTCTTGCATGAAGTCCACACGCTTATTTAGAGTGGGGGTGAAAATTTCTTGTTAGAGGTAATTTTTCACTAAATTCAATCCTTGATTTCTTCAAGATTCTCTCTCCATTTCTTTTGGAGAGTATTCTCCTACATCTTTGGCATAACCTTCCCTTCATTACTGACTAGGAAGGGGTAATCATCATCCTTTCTAGGATCACTGCCCTTCTAATGTGACTTAATTTCATAGTAAAGGTTGAATATCCTCTCATTTATTATCACTCCATGGATGGTATGGATGTTCATCCTATTGGTGTCATCTTCCTCATATTTGGTGGCCTTGGATCTAGGGAGCACAAACTGAAACTTCATCCTACTTCTATCTTGGTCCATAGTCTTGATTGGGATCTCAAGTTATTGTGTGTTGGGTATTATCCTTAGCACCACCATCAAATACTTGGTTGAGAACTCATAAGGAAACTAGAACCACCTTGATAGGTTCCCATATATAAGTGTTAGGCACACCACATAGAAGTTCTACATTATAGAAAAGGTTTCCATTCCCACCAGTTATTGGGGATGTTCTTGAGGGATGTGTTACTCCTTCCCAAAGGCTTTTATGTACCTATCGTACCACCCTTACACTCTAGTCTTATACTTATATGATAATTTGGTTGGGAAAATGAAGTATTGATACTTTATCATAGGGGACTCATGGTTGGGTGGGAATACCCATAAGTGGTCATCATCATCATCCAACATACCTATCTCCTCCATCACCATCATAATAAAAATATACCCCTACTTGAAGGTTTCATGTGCTTGATGGAACTCTTGTGCATTCTTGACAATGTCCTAAGTAATGAACTTGGATATGTTTAATTTTACCCCTTGTGCCATGTGGTGGGAAATGCACAAGAAGGCATTGCTAATATCATACCATTGGCTACTAGGGTATTATTATTTAGAGCTAACCATATGTACCATTTCCATTATAATGGGGTATTATATGTCATTAATATGGAATGTAAACCTTAACTTATAATTTCTCAAGATATTTATGACCCTTTCAACCTCCACTTCATCCTCCCTCATCTCAAAGATGTCTACCTTTATGTTAGGTAATCCCATGACTCTACTAATGAGGTGTCCTAAGATCCTCATGCACCATCTTGTGAAGTAAAATCAATTACCATATACTCATGAGAGGAGGAAATGCACTTATTATACCTTGTTACTAAATCTTGGTATCTCAAAAAATTATGTTACACCCATGATTGCCAATTTGTCTCTGATGGAGACATCAAAGATTATAGTACCCACCTTTGTCTTCTTCCTTGTGTATACCATCCAATCATAGTTCAACTCTTGCACATTGGTCCATGTTCGATGGTTGTAATCCTTGATCTTGAAAATATGTGAAAAGGACACCCACTTTTCACCCACCATGACCTTTGGGGGGAAATTACATTTATCTATAGGTGAGATTTGTACTCACTTCTAGATCTACTTTTATGGAGCTTATTCCTACCACCATCTATGCCTCTTATTTCATGGTGGTTGTTTCTCTCATTTCCTGCACTTTTTTTTCATCCTTTTGCACCTATGGTGGACCTATTCTTAGCCTCTTTTTTCCCATTCTAAACCTTCTACTATTAAAGTGTTGTGGGTTAATCTTATTGAAGCCTAAAATCATGCTTGACACTTATTCATAGTCACTAAAAATATGACTGTGTATTCAAATCTCAAGCTTCCTTTACAGTTAATGGTGGCCTATTCATTCTATAAAACTCCTACTCTTATGTTTATATTATCAATTTATCTCTACTCACCCCCTTTTTAACTCAAAGTAAAATGCTATCTTGTATATGAATTTTTGTTCTCACTTGGAAGGGTTGTGGATGATTGGTTTTCTCTAGTAGCATTATTTGGTTTTAATAGCTTCATCTCTATACTCTATTTTAAATTTTTACAAGGTTAGTAACCTATTGAATCCTACTGTCTACCCCTTTATACCATGTTTTTAGGTACCTAATTAATGGCTGCCAATTAATGGTTGACATCATGTGGATTTCTTAAAATCTAATAAACCCATGAAATGCACTAAAATCCACCACCAAATTCTCATTTTTTGTGGATCTTTGTTATCCCACCACCATAACCTTAACTTTGATAATGATTTATTTGGTGAAGTGATAGGTAATTCAAATGCTCACATATTATCAACCATTGGGTGGGTACCAACTATCTTGATGGTTATTATCTTGTGCTTGGTTCAACTTGGCATGAACTTTACCATTATTATGGCAACTTGGGTGCAACACTTCACATGTATGCAATTCAACCTCCTCGATTCCATATTTTATCTATGTTACACTTATTTACAAATGTGCCTCTCTTTTTTGGCTGATTTCTCTACGCTTTCATGTCTCTTTTTTCATCCTTCCCTACCCCATACAAATCCTTATGCTAGTCCTCCAATGCTTCATTCTCTCCTATTGATTACTTGTGCATTAATATCTTGTGCACCTTCCTTTGTCAACTTATACTTATAAGTTTTTAAACTTGGAAATATTTGCACCTACCCAAAAACTTAAGTGTCTAGCTTCAAGCACTTATAAAGGGAATGTGCTTGACTCACCTAAATAGATTTATGTATGTAATCACCAAAAGAGTTCCCCTATGGGATTGAAAGCACCATGATTATTCACCCAACACAAATAAAACAAACATAAGAAAATATTTGGCTTGCACTAAATTTTATTAGGTCAAAACCACACAACCAATTTATGTCTAGGAAGTCAGTCTCTAATGGCATAAGTGACATCCTATTGATTGTATAGTTTCAATTTTTTTCCATTAAAATGTTTAGGGAGGATTTCACCCATAAATGTGTGAAACTTACATGCACCAGTCTCCAATATACAGTGGATGACATAAGGTCCCATCCACCTAATCTATAATTTTATTACATTCCTTAGGTACTTAGAGTCATATAATAAGACAAATACACCTTATGAAAATATCTTTCACTTTATGTGATTATCATTCCATAAATTTTGGTGTGCTTTCTCTATTTTCTAGCTCCACCATGATTTGTTGTGTGTCTCATCTAGGTGCTCTAAGTCTTCTAGGCATAAACATAAGGATTCATGGTCATCCAATCAACTAATATGCATGATGTAAAGTGAGGGCACTATGAATTCCATAGGCAAAATGGTATTTGTGCCAAACACTAGTTGAAATGGTGTAGCCTTATTCAGGCACTTATATGTAATATGATAGGCCCACAATACTATTAACAGATAGTCATCCTAATCTTTGTGACCAATGTAACAAATTTTTGTTAGGCACATTCCTAATATTCTATTAAATACCTATATGGTGCCATTTACTTGGGGATGTTAAGGTGTCATTTTATGGTGTACTAACATATATATAGTCAATACGATCTGAATGGTTTTGTTGATGAAGTGTCCACCAAAGTTACTAGTCAATCTAAGTGGGCATCCATAGTGACTGATGATATTATCCTAGATGAATCTTGTTACTATGGTATTTATATAATCTTTAATTAGCATGGCTTCCTCCCACTTGGTGAAGTAATCTACAGCAGATAAAATATATTATATGCATATACCCCTCACAAAGGGGGTAATAGGCCTAGCAAAATTAGTGGCCCATTTTTCAAATGGCACCTAGGCAAGGATGGGGATAAGAGACATCTCATCCTAGTGGTTTGGATTTCCTTCACTAGTAAATGTCACAAGATTTGGTGCATTCTTTTTCATCATGAAATAAATTTGGCCACCACAAGCCTAATTTTAGTACTTTTTATGCCATAATGTCTCCAACATAATTGCCTCTTTTAATCCCCTCATGCACTTCTTACAGTACTGAGTCTTATTCATGATATAAGACACATTATTGCATGACCTCATCATGGATAAATTTTTATAGTTCCATTCTAATGAGTTAAAAAGGAGTGGTGAAAATTATAAGCTTCTTCTTTTCCTTAGTCATCATGGTTTGGGGCATAAACCTAGAGGCAAAAAATATGGTTATCTATGTCAAGTCTTTAGAGATGTATTAGACCCTATAAATTTGTGCATCAGGCATATCATATTCATTAAGTGCTATCGCATCACTAGAGTTGATGTAGGATAAATGGTCTGGGCTTGAGTTTCATTTTCTAAGCTTCACTATAATAGAGAATTGGAACTCTTGAAATAAAATAATCCATTGACAAATGTGCCTATATAGGATGGGTTTATTAGTAGTTACTTGAGTGCCTCATGATTAGTAAAGAAGATGAAGGGGGTCACCAGTAAATATTTTAAGAACCTTTGTAGTGCATAGACCATGGCAAGTGCCTCACGCTCAGTTGTGGTGTAGTTATGTTCTACCTTGGTTAGTTATTTCCTTGTAAAGGAAATAGGATGATCCATTTTTCCTTTGCCTAGTTTCACAAGAATGGAACCAATCATCAAACTAGAGGCATTGATATAGATGTGGAAGGGATTCACCCAATCAAGAAATTTCAATATTAATGCACTTGCTAGTTTGAGCTTTAGGGTCTCAAATGCATCTTCCTACACCACACCCAAATAAAATAGGCCATGATTTTGTAAGATCTCTTTTAATGGCACCATAATCTTGGCATAATTTTTTATGAACTTAATATAGTACCCTTAATTTACAAGGAATGCATGAACATATTTCTACATTGATAAGGTCTAGAGCTAAATAATGATTGCAATATTTGATGGATCCATGAGTAGACCATCATTGTAGATGATGTGCCTAAGTAAAGTGCCAAATGATGTTGAAAAAACACACTTCTTGAGGTTTAATGAAATTTTCAACTGCTTTCACCTTTCAAACATAAGGTATAAGTTGTCATAGTGATCCTTCAATAAATAATATATTCTCTAATCATCTAAGTATATTTGGAAGAACTTATGAATGAATTATTTGAAAGCAATGATCACCACTCAGGAGAACACTATTAGTGTATTCTTCAATCTCAATGGAATCACATTATATGAGAAATAACCCCATTAATCACAAAGGTGGTTTTGGGCTTGTCTTCCTCTTTAATTTGGACTTGATGGTATCCTAAGAACCCATCAATAAAGGTTTAAATATCATAACTTGTAATGCCATCCAATACTTCATCGATGAAAGGAGTTGGAAATGGGTTATTTACATAGGTGGTGTTTAATAGTGTGGAGTCAACAAAAATACAAATGTAACCATCCTTTTTAATGCTAATGAAAATGGGGCTAACCAACTAAAATTTTTATATAGGGTAGGTGATTCTTATGGCTAACATACAATAAATCTCTATCTTGATCTTGGTGTGAAGATTGGGGTTCATCCTATAAGGTCACTTCTTGATGGGTATTATGCCATCAAATACTTTGATTCTCATATTTTTGAGGGATGGGTGTGTGCCTTTAATATCCTTTTAGTTCTATGGGAATAAGTATTGGAATTCCTTCAGGAGATCAATAATATGTGCCATCTTTATGTCAAACCAATAGGTACCCAAAATGGAAATCTTTGGTGACCCCTCTAGATTGATATCTACCTTGGTAGTTTTTAATGGCACTTGATAGGGTTCATTCTTCTCCTAGTGTGAGTCCTCAACTTGTCTACTACCCTTAATTTTATTTATTTTAAGATGGGTAGGGTTTTCTTATTTTTGGGGTGCTATCCTTAACTTGGTGCACTAACTTCCTTTTTCTTATCAAATTCTGCTAATTATACACCTTCTATATGTCATCATCTTCATCACTAGAGTCACTATTAAGAGTTTGATCTTTAAATAAGATTGGGAGCACTAACCCTTTTTCATCAAATATGTCTTTTAGGCATTCCTCCAATATTGCAGTGTCCTCAAACACTAACCTTCAAATTACCTATAGTGGCTCAATCAATTCAAGGTTTTGTGAAGATAAGGAAAAGGTGTAAAAAAATTGTTTCTTAAGGGAATCCCAATTAACTATCTCACAATTCATCTTGTTGTCTATGTACCATGCCTGTGCATAATTATAGAAGGTCCTATAGAAGGCGTTCACCCATAGAATCCTTGAGGCATGTTTTCCATAAACAGTCCACATTTCTTTACAAAGATGCACATGTGCTATAGGTTTAGAGTTGTTAGATTAGGTTGAGATGTCTAAGTCCTCATTAATATTTTTGAATCTAGTTCAAATGGTTACCTTCACATCTTATCAATTTGGCAAGCTATGATTTTATGCTACACACCAATGAGTGGCAGTACTCTTCAATGTATACACTAATACACCCATTCTATCCACTTATTTTGGGACACACAACTCAAGGTCACAGATATTATCTTCCATTGGATTACTCCCTTCATATCTTAGGAGCACTAAAATTTTGCCCTTACTCAGGAAAAACCTCTTTTCCCCTTCTACTAACTCAACATGGAATTTGACACCTATGATATCAACAACTATGCTCTTTAGAATTCTGATCAACTACATTTGGGTCTTATTGGTCATGACGAGTACATGAATTTAAGGTCTTAAAGATGACCTATCCATTTTCTCCTAGGCATTCTTGGTCAATATTTTGACCTCGGTGCCTATGTCTACAATAACTTCATAGATAGACCATCTATCAATAGTAGTATAAACTATGAATTCTTGGTCATAGTCCACATTTTGTGTATGTTGAACTTCTCTTTCCCTCTCCATACGTGGTAAAATGATCTCAAATTTATTTTAATCTGCATGTTCTCGAAGCAAGTTATTCAATAGGGGAAGCATTCCCTTGGTTTGTAAAAGCTGCAAGATCTTAGTTAATTTTCATACTTTAGCTTCATGTCTATCCTAATTCTTATGAGAGTTGATAGTCTATGCTTCTAGGTTTCATGCTAATTAGAACTCCCCTTACATGTTTTAGATTAAACTCATAGCCTACTATAATACATCTTTTTGGCATTTTTGGTATAGGTATGGTGTAGATTTGGGTTTAGGCTACATTATCCACTCATTAAAACCATTATCCCCATATTTTAGGCATAACTTAGGTACTAGTATAATTGGTGGTTAAGTGGTGAATCCATTGTGAGTAGTTGCCTGTACCTTGACTATCTCTATGCATGTAGGTTTTACCTTTGGGGTTCATTTTTCCATTTTTTGCTCATGCCCTTGTCTATACCAAGCCTACCGTAGGTCAACTTTTTGTATAGGTCAAGGCATTCTTCAACCTTATGGGACCCTTAACAATACCCACATATGAGATGTGTAGGGAAATCATGTTGATAATGATTTATTAAGCCACACATATAACATGAGTGCGGTGGGAACCTTCCACCACTGATTCTTCCACATCACCCTCTGGTACCTCATTACATCCCAAAGCTTGTGTTTTGCTGGTCATGGCCCTCATTACCTTTTTTATCCTACCCTCTAACTTATATGGTGGAATATTGTGCACCCCTTTCCATATTCTCATGCATTTTGTCAATCACTTAGTAATCAATAGTGGTATGGGTATAGGCATCACACAATTGACAATAGATGGTCATGTTGACCTAGATGGCATGTTACAATAAAGGGTAGTTAAAAACATCATGCATCTCTTGATGTAATTCATATCTTAGAATTAGGGGGTGCATAATATTTAGTGGGTATTTAGTCCTATTATGTCCCTCTAATTAATAATTAGTGCACCATAATCCATTTCAAGCATCATGTAAAGAGCTAGCAGTAAGATTTTAGAGCTAGGAAGAAATAGATGCAATTTGTGCCTCCATAAATGGGTTGATCTTGATATCTGCACTTCTGACTACTTCAACTTTGAGCATGGCTTTAAGTGATTCTCAAGGGTCTATAAATGTCTTCATAGAAATAATTCTTTGGAACAACACAAACAACCCTCTAATGAACTTTTATGCATGATGGGAAGGGTCATTATCATATGGGAGATTTGATAGGAGAGTCTTGAACCTTGAATCATACAGGTGTACACTCTTTGAGAGTCCTTGGGTAATATCTTTTAGTTTGGAAATATTCCATTGTTCAAACTCTAGAATGTTAATTTCCTTAAATAATGTATCCTTCAACATATCATAGTCATCCATGGCCGAGTTAGGATCAAATTTCCTATTCCAAGTGTGGGCATGATCTACTAAAGTGGTCAAAAACTAGGTCACCTTACACTCTGATAATGTTATACCTTGCACATTTTGTATGAGATTATCTACACCAAAATGCTATAGCAAGTACATATACATTTTATAGTATATTTTCTATGAGGGGGTGGGGGGAAGCTAGTATTCAAGGCACTTGTCCCCTCAGTGCCTATCTTGGTGGTGGTCCTATAATGCCTCATTGGGTTAGGAACTAGTCCCATAATTAATGCTAGTTTAGTTGATGTTGTTGGCACTATGCTACTTGTTTGTGGCACTAAACCACTTCTTAAAGGTTATTTCCCACTTTGTATTGTTGACATCAACTGAATTAGTATGATAGCATTCAAGTTCTATTGTGGTGAGCTAGTACCCAATTGTCTATAGGTAGTTATGCTCACCTCCTTGTATGGAATAATATATTCAATCACAAAGTTAAAATTTAAGTCTATAAAATATTTATGATCTAAGTCATTAATGGATTCAATTATTACTTCTATACTTTCTTTAAATGGGCGATCTAGCATGTGAACATGTGTCATAGGTACAAAGTGGATAGGAGCATCAAATGTATCTATAGTCACCAAATTTTATAAGAATCAAATGAATTACACACCTATCAAGAGTTGAGCTCAAACCATTAATTCATTATATATCTCATCCTCATGCTATTGTATTTTAATAGATCCTTCCCCATACCCTTCTCACTCACTATAGGTTCTCTCGACACTTCTAGGTTCTAGATCTTCCATCAATTGGAACCACCTCTAATCATAGGTATGTCTTCTAAGCTCTTAATTCTCAATTTTATTATCCCATTCCATTATGCCTCACCTACACATCCCCTTATCCCCCTTATGTTTCCCATATGTGAAAGGACTTTAGCCTTCCATCCCCAAAGTTTCAAAACCATAATCCACCATTAGATATTTGAGCTCTGTATTGAATTTATTCACAAATCTACCTTTAGGGTCACATAAAAATTAATAATCTAGTTGTTCAGGGCATGAGTATGCTAAGAATGTGAACTTGAGTATGTAACTATTTAGATCTCCTTACCACCATTTATCTACTAATCTAGTCCAAGTAGCATTTAGGGTATCAAGCCTCTCTAGGAATTCCTTTGTCCACTCATAGTGTTATCTAAAGCCTCTTCTTCTATGGGTTAAATATGCAACCAACCACCTATACACATGTTTAGGTAACTCATAGAAAAATACCTTATACAAAGAATTATATAGGTTGTTCTATACCCATTTTCTTAGATTTTATCCTTGGCTAGTTAGATGCTTTAATGTAAATCTATCTTCCACCTGTTACAACTAGTGCTCAATATTTTTAAGGGAAAGTTAGTACATCATTTTGTATCACCAATATAATAACAAAATTCAACATGGGTCCTAAAAATGGAGCCAAAATGTTCTAAAAAAGTGTGGTGTTAACCTTAGTTAATTATTAGTTTATTATAACCAAGAAAAATCATGGGTTACTCCTTTTGCACTCAACGATGCCAACATCAATTCACATAAGGCATAGGCCTTATGTGCTCACCCAAAGCACAAATGAGAAGGAACCAGGGCCCACATTGGGATATTAATGCCATGGAATGAGACTTAAATTAAGGGAATTGATTAATTCAATGAAATATTTAGGTAGAGCCATAGATGAAAGATTTTCATAGACTAAACCTAATGTTATATGGGTGAAAACATTTCATGGACTAATCCTAATGTCATATAGGAAATTTTAGGGTTAAAAGTCATCTTTCACTCAAACTAATCATACTAGACACATGTTCCTAATAAGGATAAAAATACTTGGTTCAAACTCTATACTCATTCTTTATATAGGTTATGATGATGTCACATTTTATTATAAGGACTTCATGAACAAAGTGAACCAGATAACTTACATAGTTGCTAATTAACATATTTATATTAAAAGTAACACATTACCTACATGCACATTCCATAAGTAATTTAAAAGGACCAATAAACTAGATAGAGTAAAATTTAATGCAATAATATTCATCATTAATCAAAATTCATTACATAGTATAGAGTTCATAACATTCATATCAGAGTATATGCTCAGCTCTCACTACTTAATGACCCAAAGGCTCATAGGTGAGCTTGGGTACATATAAATAGATCATTCATGGCATCCAAACTATTCCTAATCCTAATGGTTACTAAATTAATGTCTGAAGATTCATTTTGCTAGAGCTTCACTACAATTCTTTATCTCTTTTGCTTCATCTGGCTCAAGCTCCTTAAAAAGCCTTTAGGAGCATCTTTGTTAGGGTGGAATATGTACACTGATTGCTGGGATATAACTTTGGTGATCATGCCTACTATCTCCTTAAATTTTTGAAGTTTTTTCTATAGCTTCCACATCTCACCAAATTCTAAAATATGCCTATAAAATTTGGGAGCTAGTTAGCCACCTACTAGCTGGTATAAGATGTGTGTTATAGCCTCTAGCTAGCACTAAAATGGAATAAGGTGAAATACTATACAAAATGATTCCTTCACACTAATGTGTATGTCATGTTTTTACTAGTCCTCTACTTAACATGATAAGGGACCCAATAGGTATATGATCCCAATTCTTTTAAGACCCACTCCAAACTATGCATTCAATACTACCTTAAGGATTTGAATAGTGATATAGTGGTTAAAATTTAATCTATGGGTGGCAATACCTTATCATATGATTTTGAGATTTCCATTAGGGCTGATAATAATATAATTCAATCTAGAAAAAAAATTCCAAGGCCCTTAATGCCTTTGTTTCCTGACATTCAACTTCCTACTCCAACTCTTTCTCCAATTCCTACCATAATCAGTCATTAATTGGCTACCCATACTCAAGAAAGTGAGAAAAATGATGTATAAGGACTAATTAAGACTCTTTAAATCAAAGTCATGGAAATGGAGAGGTAATAAATTTATTTTCATAGGCCCTCTCAATGGAAGCAATCTTATCAGCCTTATCAATCAAATAGGCCACCCCTCCACAGAAACACTCAAGGCCAAGGTCATATCATCAATGTTAGATCATACACAAGTTTTAACACAAATACAAAATCCACTTAAATATCCTTGGTACCCACTCAAAATAATTTGATGCAAGATAAATAATTTCCTCCTTAATGTATCAATCTCATGAACCATCTATCAATCAAGATGGAAGGTTTAATCAAGCTTGCATGGCATAAGAAATAAATTTTCCTTATATAGAATAAGATGAAATTTATAATCAAGTTATGGATGTTGGAGAGTAAGGTTAGTCAAGCACTACACTTTTATTTCTAAGAAAAAGACTATTTTGCAATGAATCAAGTGGGCAACTCAAGTAAGATGGTAGATAGTTCAATTGTAGCAGATATAAAGTCTAAAAGAAGGGATTTGGAAGAGGTTAAATAAAGTGTCAAAAGTTTAAATATAATTCCATCTATGAATAAAGGGATAAGAGAGTCTAATTTATCTCCTAAGGTTTAATAATTGTAAATAAATTAAAATTATAAGTGTACCTCTGCACACCAAAATAAGCAGGCCCAAAATGATATCATGAATCCTATAAGATAGCCAAATATTGATGCTTCTTCTCTTAACATAGTAGATAAAATGATAAATATTCATGTAAGTATGCATATGTGGAACACTTTATCTATTCCAAGATAAAGGGATATGTTGCAAGAGGATATATCTAAGCTCAACTCATCATCAAGAGCAAGAAGAAAGGGTACTATTATGTATACAAATACATCCAAGTCTAGTGAGCCAAAATAGGGTAAGGTGAATATGCCTCTTCCCTTATATTTTTGAATTATTATTATTCATTTCTTGTTTCATAAGTTTATGATAAATAATAAGATTAGCATCTCGGTCATGCTAAAGAAAATAGTGGATAAACTAGGCCTCAAATATGAACCTCATAATAAAGGTGTGTTACAAATAGATGGATCATCTACTAAGATAGTTAGTTTTATGAAGGGTTTTAATATAAATCTTCATGCTTATCCTAATTTATCCATTTCTCAATATGTGGTTGTTGTTTACTTTCCACCATATTTTTCCCTTTGCTCATGTAGGGATTTCATGACAAAGATTGGTGGTTACTTATCATTAGATTGGTATTACATGGATTTTAGGACAAGATATGACATCAAAGTTACTATAATATCAAAACCTATTTCAAGGTTTCACATTGGTCCATACAAACTAAATGTTACTAATGTTAATTATGTTATCATTGATGATGAAGATCAACCTAGTGACTAAGAACAAATCGCTCCTCGTGAAGATATTTTAGATCTCTTCCTTGATGAATGGGGGGAAGAAAATCATGAGTTTGATCCATATATAAGGATTAAAGAGGCCAGTATAGGGGTATATTTCTTATATGAATAAGGTATAACCATACCTTCTATTTATAAGCCCAATGAGGATGGTGAGGGTTTTTAGAAGTTGTTTCTTGATGGCTCAAGAAGTAAGATTAGAGTAGGTGAAGGAATAATGTTTGTTTCTCCATCAAATGAAAGGTAATATTCAACCATTAGGTTTTAGTTTAGTTATTATTGTAATGTATATGAATATTAATATCTTATTCATGGTATTCAATGGGCAAGGAAGAAAGTATTTTAAAAATTTCAAGCAATTAGAGATAGTGAACTAGGTGTACACCAAGTTAGAGGTAGGAATGCATCCAAGAAAATAGTATTAAAGTATTACAAGAATAGAGTGTGGGAAATTATTAAGGATTTTGAGGATTTTGACATAAAATCAGTCCCAAGGGAAGAAAACCAACATGATGATAGGTTGGCATTAGTTGGAGCACAATTTGACATTCCTAATGATGTCAAGAATCCCAAAACTCAGCCACATATCATGGTAGTTATGAGGACTTCAATACCAAACAATGATGTGAATTGGTAAGTGTTTGAAAGTGATAAATAAAGGGATTATTTTATCCAACATGAAGCTGAGTTCTCTTGAAAAAACTAGAACAATTTGTAACACTAATATGGATAATAAATTATGTAACGGAAGTCTAACAAGCTTCAAAAGGGCCAGTTACTCTTGAAGGTATATTCAATGAAAGTGATCAAATAAAGAGAGATAATATAATCATGTATACAAAGAAAGAACATAATGAGAAGGTGTTTATCTTCAAATATAATCTCCTATCTTGGAAAGGTATGTACTCCACAAGAGAAGGTTGCATTCATTGAGCTATGTAGATAATTTTCTAATGTCTTTGCTTGGGATTATAATGAACTCAAGGGGTTTGATCCCTAGTTGGCCCAACACAATATAGAACTTGATCCCAAAGCTAATCATATAAAGTAGAGAAAAAGGACAATCAATCATAAATTATAGGTGCTCATGATGAAATAGCTCACCAAGTTGATAGAGTCAAGAGTTATCTTTCCTATCAAACACTCTTTATGGGTCACCAATCTTGTTCCTATGAGAAATAAGAGTTGTAAAATCAGGCTATGTGTAGATTTTAGTGACTTTAATAGGGTGTCATTTAAGGATCAATATCCTCAATATTTAATAGAGAAAATCCTTTAAGTAGTGGTAGGTTTTTTATGTTTCTCACTTTTTGATGACTATTTAGGATACAACCAAGTGTTGGTGAAATAAGAGGACCAATATAAGACAAATTTCACCACCAAATGGGGTACATATGCCTAAAATATAATTATATTTTGGATATCCAATGTAGGCAAAACATTACAAAGGGCCATGGATATAGATTTCTAAGGTTTGATCAATGATATGGTGCTAGTATACTTTGATGATATTATTGTTTTCTCAAAAAATGCTAGTGATCATTTGAATAATATAAATGTAATATTTAAAAGGTGTAGGGAATATGGGGTTTCTATCAACCCCAATGTTTTACCCAACACCTAAATTTTTCCATAAGGAAATGGGGACCCATCTTTTTGAAAATATGATCTTAATGAGGAATTCTATTCATATGCCTATGCAAAGTTTGGGAAGTATATAAGACATTTCACTTTTTTGGTATATGATATTAGCATTATGATTATTATGTTTATGAGACTTACTTATGTATTCCAAGTAAACTATTTGGGTTCATAGTATTTAGGCTAATTATTTCAACCTTCTTGTAAAGTTATCTTTTTGGATGTTATGTTTTAAGAAATATTTAGTCTTATTTTCTTTTGGGATTATTATTCGAATAACCTTACTCTTGTTGGAGATATTTTTGAAAACTTTTCATCTGAAAAAATTCTCCCAAAGGAAATTAGCCTATGGAATCTTTGCCTTAAGGAATTCTAGATCGTATGCACTTTCTTTGAAATAAATTTCTTGATGGATTATCCCTTTAATTCTATCCAAATTATCCTTCATAACTTTTAGAATGACCCTTAGCCATATAATAGTAACCTTCAAGAAGTTTGGACCTACCCTTTGGAATTTACAAAGTAGACCCTTAAGGAAAAATTTTTCCCCAAAGTAGACCCTTCAGGAAAACTTTTTACCTAAAGTAGACCCTTCATTTTCCTTCCATCTACCCTTTAGAACCTTTTTAACTAGCCCTTCAACCTTTTAAAGCTAAACCATTTATCCCTTCTTGACCATTTGTTTTAGGGCACATACCCTTTGGTTTTGTGTAGCCTACCCTTCAGAATTTTGAAATTTCCCTTAGGAGCTTTTCCAAATGCCCTTTCTATCCCAACCTACCCTCCAAGATTTTTGAAAGTATCCTTTAGAATAATTGTTGTGGCCATTTTACCCATCAAAATTCCTTTAGCATTTTTGTGATTTCCCTAAACCATTTCATTTAGACTTATTGTTTCAAACATTTTGTCTAATGTAAAATCATTGAAATAATTATTTCGAAGGGAACATGCCCTTTGGACTTCTTGAACCAACCCTTTAGATATTTTTAAAATCACCTTTTGACCTTTTCAAAGAGACCACCTAAACTTTGTGACCTTTGAACTAACCTTTAGCCATATGAAGTTTCCTTTTGGACATCAAAGGTGACCTTAAGTCCTCCAAAACTACCCTTTAAGAATTTTAGAAGTGCCCTTCAACATTTATGAAGTAGATTCTTTAGGAATTTTGTCATGGACAAAATGCCCTATGAAATGGACCCTTCAAACCAAAAGTACCCTTCAAGGAGTTTGAAATTACCTTTTATCCATTAATTAACGCTTTATAATAATGATTTTGGGACTCCTATCCAATGAAAATATTCCTTTAGAATAATTATAGTGGATGCTTTGTCTGAGATAATTCCCCCCAATGGAATTATCCATGAGGTATTAACCCCAAAGCACTATTTTGACACTATGTCCATAAGTTATTTATTAAAAAAACACTATTGAAATCATGCCATACTTATCCAAATAAAGATAAAATACTTCTTATTTGATAAATTCTAAAATCCCCCCCCAACCCAAGCTAACAAATTTGAAAAGTGAACGTTTTATATTTAATATCACATGAACTGATATTCAATACATGATCCTATATAGATGATACACATCCATTAAAGTCATCATTTTAATCTAGATAACTTGAAATCAAAACATCTTCATTCCTAATTATGACCAAGAGCCCTATTCCATACCTTTATAATTCAACAAGCACAACAAAAACTAAGCTAAGAGCTGAAGTGATTGTATAATATGAAGCATATGAAAGGGAAGTGTAGTAGTCTAGAACATGCATCTATGGCTTCCTTGTATAAGATGTTTCAAGGAAAAAATCCCCCATCTACATTATTAATCAAGGACTCTATATATTTTAAGGACATTATCTTTTATGGGGAAGTATTCCAAGATAAGTATCACAACTAGTCACAACTCTAGGATGCTATTGATTCAGATGACATGTTTTCACTAGATGATGAGATAGTACTAGTAGAAAGGATATTCATTCAAGAAATTATAGCCTACAAAAATCAAAGGTTTTATTTTTCCATAGCTAAACTAGAGGTTATGCTATATATAAACATCCTTAGGGATTTTTTCTTCCTAGGAAAAATATCACAATAGAAGTACTTATTACATTCTAGTGGAGATTTAATGGTCACATTCATCTCTAGAAGTGACTTTTAGAGGTATCTCTCTCTCAAAATAGAAAAAAACTATTACAATAAGCACACTTGGGTATAATTCAAAGATAAAACCTCAATCCCAAAGGTGCTCTCCTCATGGTTATTCCTAGACTAGTCTATCACCTGACAAGGAACGAAGCTAGAGGGAATGATTCCAATTAACAATTTCAGAATGGGAATTTAGATAGGTATGGATTTACTCAATAGGTTATATGGGATGCCCAACATCCATGTTGTAAATATAGATTGGGTGCCATTACTGCATATGATGATTCTGCATGATGTTGCCTATGCCTTGGGGGAGGTCATTAGTTTGAGACAGAGAAAATAAATTTTGCACAAGGATAAATGTCCTACCCCCACAAGAGACTTCTATATGATATCATATTTGGTCAATGTAGTCATGGGAACCTATTATAATGACTTAGGTAATCTATGGGTTCTAATAATAGATTGCATAAAAAGTATAATATATGACCACTTCTATTTTATGCATATATACACTTACCAAAAGCATATGGTCAGAATATGTGAAGGTGTTTACCCATAGGTGTCGAAAGCCATTCATGGGTTTCCTATGCCTAGTATTAGAGAGAACATTATAAATAATTTGAGAAAAAAAGGAATTTTTTTAATACCTAGACATTATTATCATCGTGGTCTGGGGAAATAAGGTTGAGCCTTTGTCTTCCAAGGTATGTAAATTATAAGTTGGTTAAGTAAGAGATTACTTTCTAGTTGTGGAATAACATTAAGGAGGATTTGGTTAGATATAAAAGGCTTATTCTCTAGGAGCTTAATTTCAATTGGTAGAATGACATACACCATGAGGAAACATCTTGGGGATGTTGGATGAAATTAAAAATTGATATTGCTTCCCCATGATTTCATGTAGAGACTAGGATCCCCATGGGAAAATCTAGCATCATATTCATGGTTTCATCATTACTTATTACCACCAACCTTTCTACTATGATTTTATTTTTATAAGTTCCAAGTCAAATGAAGAAGTGATATAATGAGAACAAATCATTAGGCTATAGGAAGATCATTTAAGGATGATCCAAATTGATCCTAGTATCTCTACTAGGGAACTAGATAGCCAAAGAGCTCTCTTCAAGGGATGGAAAAATTCAAACTTTTAAAGGGGACAATATAATAAATAGGAAGAAAATTCATCTTAAGGACTTTTATTAAATTTTAAATTCAAATAAATCAAGAAATAACTAAAGCTTCTGAGCCTAGTACACAAAGAAGAGGAGAAAGGAGAGATCCTATCAGTTTGGACTCTAATGAGGAAGAGGACAAGATGTAAGAGAGGTATGCTATCAGCACTGGCTAAGTTCTTATGGATACCCCATGTGTATCTACTATTTGATTTATTGGGGTAGCTATTACACATGTAACAACATCCACCTCTCAAGGCTCTCCTATTCTAGGAAAGACCTCATTGGTCTATACCTAGAATCTCAGGACTCCCATAGGTAGTGCCATAATGCATACATATTAAGTCTTGCCTATTCCACCTCTAAGCTCATAGACAACAAGATAAGATGAAGTTATCATAGAAGACATAACAAATGAATTAGATGAAGAGGCTAAGTTGGATGAGGCCAAGGATATGAGTCTTCAGGTGAACCCCATTGAGCTTAAAATTCAAGGTACTCATGCCTTTTCTACCTTTTCTTTGGCTTCAATTTATATTTTTGATTCAATACTTGTCTCTTTTGTGAAAGTCACCATTCCCTCCACTATGCTTATTCCTTTAATTTCCATAACCACCATTGATCCTTCCTTCACTACCACACCATTTCCCATGGTTATTCCATCTATACCTACTGGTACTGATACTATGAAAATATATAAAAATAGGAAATAAACCAAGAAAGTGTAGACTAATATGGCCACCCCCAACTTCATGTCTAGTCTATAAAACTCTCCCTTCTACTCCCCAATTCTACTTCTATAGAAGAAACTACAATAACTAGTATAAGTAAGGTAAGAAAGGTAAAATCTCACATGGTTATAGTCCACCCACTTCCTCAATTTCAAGGAGTGGAATAGTAAAAAATAATATGGCCTTCCTTGCTTGATGTCTTGACAAAGGATAGTAAGAAACAAAAGAACAAATAAGAGAAAGCTAAGAAATAAATAATTATTACAACTCTCAACATTCCACCTTGGGCCATATAATTGAGGAGTTAAATTCCTAGATATAAGGTCATATATCTCCCATATATGTCCACTTTATTTGACCCCCTAACTAGTTCAATCCAAAGAGTTAAGAAGAGAAACTTTGAGGATGACCAGGGTGTGAGCATTATCCTTGAAGAATGATAACTAGTGCTCTCGCTCACTAAGATGAAGAACAGGTAGCTAGGGGAGTCTATATATGAGGATAATTTTTTAGACCTATCTCAAGCACATAAGGATTCCATGGTGGCCATCCATAAAGTAATGAAATTCTCTCGACATGAGATAGAGGAAGAAGTATAGGAATTACGGGCACATATTGAGTAGCTTAGTGAACAATCTAGCACTATGCATGTTCCTTCAAGTATAAAACCCAAGGTTTGGGAGGCCACTTCAAAGTGTTATAATTATTTTTAAGCCATGAAATTCATGAAGGATAAGATGGAACCTCATGCAAACCAAGCAAACCAGCTCTGTAGCTCTTTGGCTCAAAATAGTACTAGGCTTAAAATGCTAGTTGCCTACATAGGCAATTCATTGTAAAACCACCTTAGTCTAATGAATACATTTGAGGAATATAATTACCTAAACCTATTTATCATCAGATATTAGAAGATCAAAGAGTGGTTGAAGGAAATTTTAGACTTAATTCTAGAATATCAAGCACATGAGGCCTAACTCCAAATTTTGAATGAGCTGAAATTATCTAAAGCAAGGGATTCTATAGGTAAATTGATTAGAAAAATCAATTTTGTTAAAATTATCTAGGAGGCCACTTAAAACTTCAAGAGAAACATCCAAGGATTGGTAGTGGAAAGGATTGAAGTAGAGTTAAGCAAAGTGAGGAAGAAGGTGACTAAAGTGGAAATTTTTAGGAATAAGTTATAGATAATTAAAGATGAGCATACAATACTCCTTAAGCAAATCAAGAGACTCCACTGGCCTTTATTTCTTAACTTAGACATCATTCACCAATAAAATGAGGTAGTGCACAAAGTCTATAAGGATAATGAGGCAAAAAAGAAGTAAGATTCTAGTAATGTTGCTACATATTCAGCTTCTACTCCCACTTCGACTCCTTCTAAGGCCCATACAACACTTTAGACCACACAACCTTAGTTGTATGCATGTACAAATTATAGCATCACATATATTTATATTCCTTATAAAATAGATAAATCATTATAAAATTGACTTTTTATTTTCTTGTACATTCACATGTTGCCTTCTTTTGTAAAGTCAATTTATATATTTCTAGCTTTTTTAGCTTTTCTTAAATGGTTTTAGACCATAATTAGAACTACACATTTTAACCACAACATGTAATAATCATGCATATACTTGGAGGATGAGGTAACCCCTTCCCTAAGATCTATAAATATAATTATATCACCCAAATTTATTTTTTAGAGTCAAAGAATTTGAATATAAGAGCAGTGACCAATTTTGATCGATAATAATTCCCATTTCATGTTATTAGTTGTTATTTCTATGGTTATTTTCTTCAATAGTATTTAATGTGATAAAGCTATAAATATATTCTTGACTATTTTGATTGATATGATAATATTAGATGTGCAATAGCTATTGAATTTGGTAAATGTATTGATTGAAATAGTCAAGTTAATTTGAATCATATTTTTAGATGTGTATTGGTGTTTTCTTAGTGTAGTCTTATAAGTGTGTTCTACAATTACCTTAGATAATCCATTAGCCTGAGCCATAATATATTGATTGAAAGGTGTACAATAATAGACCTGATAGGATCAATCTTTATCTAAGGCTAGTGGACTTCCTACATATTTATTTCTTAGACTTCTGAGTTATGCTTGTTTGCATGTGTGCAATTACTATTAATAACTGGCATTTGTCATAAGTAAACATAGGTCTATCCAAACACAAACCAAGGAAGTAATTATTATGAACATATAGATTTATGTTCTACCTTACCTTACCCTCTTTTTTGTGTTCTTTTACTTAGATTTGACCACTCTAGATTAGAGACCAGCCATCCATCCAACTCACATAGGAACTTATTTTGCTAGAAAGCCACACCTCCATCCATAAAACCTTGTTAATAACCTCCATACCCTACTAGCTATTCCATCAATAGGTTGTCAAATATTACATACCTAAAATACATGCCCTAGAGTGGATTTTACCTCTATTTTGATCTTAAAATATTAGAGGCTACCTCATTATGGCTATGGTGTGCATAAAACTTGCATCAATAGTTTCACTAGCACTAGCACTAGAAGGAGGGACCTAAATTATATCTCAATAATAGAGGTTAGTCCTTCTATAAAGTTGCATTAGAGTCACCCAAATGAGTGACCAGATCTAATTCATAGGCTAATTTATTAGTATCACCCTTAACAAGATATAAGAGACTTAGAGCTATGCCAACAACTCTAGTTCAAAACACTCCACCTCCACTAAAGCACCCTTCACCCATAAGGAACCCTTTACTTATTAATCAACCAATGGATTAGCAACAAACCTAGTTAGTTGAATCTACCATTACTATCCTAGGGGATGTACATGATTTACCCTAGAACCCCAAAAAATATCTACCATCTTTTTCTCCTTTAGGGCTAAAGACCACAAAAGAGCATATTAAATTTATTAAAGTTACTTTAAGATTAATTAATGTAGTGTATGAATATTTTTCATGTTGATCATTCTCTTTTACTTTAATGTATTATACTTATGATTCGTATTTAATTCAATAGAAAAATTCATCACTAATTAGGAGGATTGTCAAATGAATTTTCTTACATAGTTTGGACAGGCCACCAATCTTAGATTAGTATATCAGTTCTTTACCAACATGAAGATGGAACCTAATGACCCCATCCATGATTTCAATATAAGATGGAAAACTATGTACAACTAGTTGACCCTAGGGTATAAACAATAATTGGTGTTAGCACTAGAGATGTACAAAAACACCTTAGATCCCATTACCATTATTTTCTTGAGAACACTTACTGCCAATAATTTGGCACTAGCATTTGAAGAAGATATAACATCAATATAAAATTCAATCTATAGACACTTGGGATACCTAACCTCAGCAATGGAATCCCAACATTCAAAATAATACCACACATGAAGAAAAATATTTTGACATACAATCAAAAGTAGCAATACGCACTACCTCCATTGATGCAAATAACACTAGCAAAACTCAACTATCTAAACAATCATGTGATGAGAAATATTTACCAATAGAACTAACATGTAACTATGCTTATTAAAACTCTTATACAAGTTGTGGATTTCATAAAATATGAATTGGATTCTATTCAAAAGATGGTTCAAAAATTGAGTAATGATTTTTTGAATATTGAACAAAAGATGGGTAATACCAATACCCAGATGGGTAACTAGAACACTAGGTTATAAAGATATAATAGGACCTTTAATAAGCCTATAAATAATATGGAGTAATTGAGAAGAATCCAAAAAATAAACATCATTGAAACAACTCTCCCAAATTGGTACAGGATACAAAATAGTGAGCTTGATTGCATAGAGTTATACATAGTGTTCACAATCTTTTAGAGGGAAGTAATTAGGTAAGATCAGATGAATAATCTTCCAAAATCTCATCAAGATATATATACACTTGGGATACTTAACCTTATCAATGGAATCAGAACATTCAAACTAATACCACACATGAAGCAAAATATTTTGACATACAATCAAATTCAGCTATACACACTACCTCCATTGATGCAAATAACACTGCCAAAACTCAACTATCTAAATAATAATGTGATGAGAAATATTTACCTATAGAACCAACATGCAAATATGCTTCTTACAAATATTTTACAAGTTGTGGATTTCAGAAAAGATGAATTGGATTCTATTCAAAAGATGGTTCAAAAATTGAGTAATGATTTTTTGAATATTAAACAAAAGATGGGTAATGTTAGGTTGTGGAGCTAAAAGCTTCACTGATGTAGACATGGAGGAGGTTGCTAGAGAAGGTTGCTAAGTGTCAGGCACCGGCATCGGTCAGGCCAACTGACGTCGGTAGGGTATAGACAGGAAGGCAACTGACATCGGTCATAAGTCGGCTGGCATCGGCACTCCCCAGGCAGACAGGGACCGATGTCGGTTACCTATGTGGTTCGAGCAGCGTATGTTATGAGCAGTTAGCTAACAAACCAAGTGTTTGCATGTCAAGAGACAAATTTAGACAAGAAGCTGTGGATCTAATTATTGTAATTAGGTGCCTACTTATTGTTTGCATGAGATCTATTTAAGAGACTCATTGGTTGTATTGTAAAAGTGTGCTAGAGAGTAAGAGAGAAAAAATATAAGCTCCTTCAGAGAGAAGAGAGCATGGTGTGTTCCTCTTAGTGCCACAGTACCAAGTGTGGGTGTTGGATTGGAGAATCATCAGGGTTCTTCATGTATGTATGATCTTGGTCATCAAGTGAGCATGGCTACGATAGGAGATCTTCATGGGTAAGTAAGATCATTGATCTATAGGTATATGTGTGTGCAAGGTCAAGGTTCACAGGTGTGTAGAACTAGATTGATTTGTAGGTGTGTAAGATTAGATAGGACAGCAACACAATAGGGAACAGGATCAGGTGGGATCTACTTGGAGTACAGTGTGTACTCAAAAAGAGAGCAAAGAGGAAGGTAAGGAAGATCCTTCCATAAGTAAGGTCTATTGAGTTGTAGGTTATTGCAGGTTTAGCGAAGATCTACTTGAAGTATGTTTGTGTACTTGTGGAGTGCATGGAGCATAGGAGTACTGGTAGTAGTGGATACTAGCTGGTTGGAGGTGAACACCAACTCTGTGTTTGAGTTGGGTGTTGGGACCTAAGAGAGAGAGCTTTGAGGGAAGATTTACTATTTATTCCCTAGAGGTGTGGGAGCCCTAGAGGTGTGTAAGGAAGAAGAACTGTAGTAACCTTCTTTATTGTATTTCCTTCTGGAAGAGTTTTAATACAAGTTGTGTATTGTCTCTCATATTCTGTGTTATTTCTGAATTCTAGTTACTTGTGTATTCTAGTTAATTTTTGCATATTAAGTTGCTTGGTAATCAATTGTGTGCTTCTATTTTTTCCCAACACATGGTATCAGAGCTAAGGTTGTAGGGAGCAGGTTTTGTGTTTGATTATAGGTCACTCTCAGGGGTATCTGATTGAGTGGGAGTAGAGCAATGGCAGAAGAAAGTAAGCTAAGAATGGAGGAGTTGAAAAGCATAGATGGTCACTTACGGTCCTATGGAAAGAAAGAGTAGGGAAAAGAATATTGTTGGTTGGTAGCAAATCAGCATGAAGGAACTGAAAATGCAGATGTTGCAGGTGTTGTTTCACAGGATGCTCTAGGAGGTTTCTTGGATAAAGTTGAATCTTGGTTAATAGATTATGTTGCCTCTTTCCATGTAGCCCCAAGGAGAGGAGCTGGTGAGCCTTGTTAGATTATTGGCAAAGGGGAAGTGAAGCTGAAATTATAGGTGGCCAACACATGGGTGTTGAAGGAGGTCATGCAGGTCCCAAGCTTGGAGATGTGGCTAATTTCTTCAAGAAATTTGGGTGATGAGAGATGCATAAGAACTCTCACAGAGGATGCACTTGAATTAGCTGGTGGTAAGAAAGTAGGTACTCTTTATCTACTTGCTTATATTATTGATTCTTCTTCTATTGTGAAGACGTGGCTTTGTAGGCTTGGTCACATGATCAAGAAGGAGATGCATGTTCTTAAGTAGAAGACTGATATATTTGATAGGCTTAAAAATTGGAAAGCCTTGGTGTTTATGGAGGAGATGGCAGATAGAGACCAATGGATGGGGCTGGATACTTCTAAGCAGGGCAGTTTGGACATGGGTTTTGATTCAAAGGAGCTCGCGAGTAAAAAAGTCATCACTCATAGGAAAACATAGGTACCAGCATCAGTCAGGAGGATTGACATCGGTAGTAGGTAATACCAATGTCAGTTAGGAGGACCGACGTTGGCAATAGGGACACCGATGTCGATAGGGTTGGTAGTCAGGACAGGCACATGGAAATTGACATCGGTCAGATGCAGACTGTGTGGTGACCGAGGTCAGTCACTATAATAGATTTTGGGTGGACAACAAGCTATCAAGGAGTCTCAAATGCCCATATGGAGGACTGAAGGTGGTAAGTAAGCCTCAAATTTGTTGTTCCTCTTCTTTATACCAGTTGCTTATTGTAGAGCAGGAAGGATCTAGGAAACAGTGGGAGCATGGCAAGAATATGATGTAGAACCAAGTGGGAGATTTGGTAGGGTTTCCAGTCAATATGAAAGCATAGAGACAAATGGATACCTTAGTTGAAGAATAGAGAGAATGGACACGTGAGATGGAAGACCAGGTCATATGGTCTTGAGGTAGCTGAAGGATAGTGGTACAGGTTTTGACAGGTAGATGACAAAACATGGCTTTAGTCAATGTTAGGGTAACTACTGTGGTTTGTTTTACTAGGGGGATGATGGTCATGACATTATCCTATTACTGTATGTGGATGGTTTGCTAGCAGGTTTGTACATACAGGGTTTTGCTGAGCTAAGGGTAAGATTAGTTTAGTGGTTTGCTATGAAGAATTTGGAGCAACAAAATTCTTTGGCATGGGAGACATGGGAGATCATAGGTTGATTTTATCTCCAGTGGGAGTTGATGTGAATCAGGTGTTGGCAAGGTTCATTACGCAAGATGCAAAACTGGAGCACACTAAGGGCTGGACAGTTTAGTGTCTGAAATCACATGAGGTCTGGTATAGACCTGAGTTTGCCCAAGTAGTGGGTGTTGTCAGAGAGTTAGGAGCCAATTCAGGGAAGTGGGTTCTCAGGTATTTGAGAGGGACTAGCAGTAGGGATTCATGCTATGGAGGGTCAAGACTTCACTACATGGGTTTTTAGGTTCAGATGTGGTAGGTTACTCGGATGACAGGAGGTGCACCATAGGTTGTGTGGTGGGTGGTCTTTAGGGTTGAGCTTGAAGAGGGATACAAGCTAGGAAAAAGATTAGATGGGGTACAGGTATAGGTACAGTGCAGCTATTTATCTCCAAGTGGGAGATTGTTAGGTTATGGAGCTAAAAGCTTCACTGATGTAGACATGGAGGAGGTTGCTGAGTGTCAGGCACTGACATCGGTCAGGCCAACCAACGTCGGTAGGGTATAGACAGGAAGGCAACTGATGTCAGTCATAAGTCAGCCAACGTCGACACTCCCTAGGTAGATAAGGACCGACATCAGTCACCTGTGTGGTTTGAGTAGCATATGTTATGGGTAGTTAGCTAACAAACCAAGTGTTTGCATGTCAAGAGCCAAATTTAGACTAGAAGCTATGGATCTAATTATTATAATTAGGTGTCTAATTATTGTTTGCATGAGATCTATTTAAGAGACTCATTGGTTGTATTGTAAAAGTGTGCTAGAGAGTAAGAGAGCAAAAATATAAGCTCCTTCAGAGAGAAGAGAGCATGGTGTGTTCCTCCTAGTGCCACAATACCAAGTGTGGGTGTTGGATTGGAGAATCAGCAAGGTTCTTCATGTATGTATGATCTTGGTCATTAGGTGAGCATGGCTACAATAGGAGATCTACATGGGTAAGTAAGATCATTGATCTGTAGGTATATGTGTGTGCAAGGTCAAGGTTCATAGGTGTGTAGAACTAGATTGATTTATAGATGTGCAAGATCAGATAGGACAGCAACACAATAGGGAGCAGGATCAGGTGGGATCTACTTGGAGTACAGTGTGTACTCAAAAAGAGAGTAAAGAGGAAGGCAAGGAAGATCCTTCCATAATTAAGGTCTATCAAGTTTTAGGTTGTTTCAGGTTTAGGGGAGATCTAATTAAAGTATGTTTATGTACCTTTGGAGTGCGTGGAGCACAGGAGTACTAGCAATAGTGGATATTGGCTAGTTGGAGGTGAACACCAACTCTGTGTTTGAGTTGGGTGTTGGGACCTAAGAGAGAGAGCTTTGAGGGAAGATTTAATGTTTATGCCCTAGAGGTGTGGGAGCCCTAGAGGTGTGTAAGGAAGAAGAACTATGGCAACCTTCTTTGTTGTATTTCCTTCTGGAAGAGTTTTAATACAAGTTGTGTATTGTCTCTCATATTCTGTGTTATTTCTAAATTCTAGTTACTTGTGTATTCTAGTTAATTTCTGCATATTAAGTTGCTTGGTAATCAATTGTGTGCTTCCATTTTCTCCCAACAGGTAATACCAATACCTAGATGGGTAAATAGAACACTAGGTTTTAAAGATATAACATGCCCTTTAATAATCCTATAAATTATATGGAGTAATTGAGTAGACTCCCAAAAATAAACATCATTGAAATAACTCTCCCAAATTGGTATATGATACAAAATATGTCCCAACATGGTGAGCTTGATTGCATAGAGTTATACATAGTGTTCATGATATTTTAGAGGGAAGTAATTAGGTAGGATTAGATGAATAATCTTTTAGAATCTCATCAAGATCCTAGATCTTCTATCACAGCCATGTTCTTTGAGACTCATGAATTCCCCTTCTTAAGAGAAGATGACAATGAGCCAGAAGATAATTCAAAAGTTCATGGTTTACAATAGTTCTATAGAGGTACACACAACTTGAGGAACAAATATCCTTTGACCACATTTACTCCAAACACCACAACAATTCCACCTAACCCTAAAGCAAACAATAATTTACCCCCTCCAAAAGGGAATGATCTACCACCAAATAAGGATGAATTGAGTAAATCTAGAAGATACAACATTATGGAAGTTATGAATAAAATCAAGGCCAATATCACACTTCATGAGTTATCCCAAACAATTGATCAAAAGGAGTTGTTATGGAAGTCTATCACTGGATGACCCCTATGGATAAAACTAGAACAACTTTAGACAAAACAAAAGAAGGAAAATTAGTTGATATTAATGTCATCTACAAAATCAAACCCAAAGTGCCACCATTCTTGTTAACCATTAGAGCATTTGATAAGAATATTCATATTTTTTTGGTTGATTTTGGAGAATTTAAAACTATTATGCCTACATCTATATGTAAAAATATTGGTCTCGCTCCCAACCCTTCAAAGAGGTCAATTTCTTAGTTAGACAAAATGGTAGTACCAGTAGTGGGAGAAATTAACAATATACACATTTAGGTAAAATCAAAACAAAGAGTTCATATGTTTATCAATATCTTGGTAATAGACATACCATAAGGCTATAGATTATTTTTGAGTAGAGACTGTTCCAAAATGATTAATGGGTATCTTTCCATAGACTTCCCACACATCTAGCTACCATGGAGAGTAGTTGTAAATTAGATCAAAATTGATAGAGAACCCAAAATGAAATATCCCATCACTAAGTATAATGTCAAGAATGAAAAGGTGAATGTAGAGTAAAATACTCTACATTTTGTTTTAAGTTTCAGTTGTGTGCTCCAATTTTTGACCCTACACATTTTAGTTTTGAGGTAGTGAAGGTTTTGACATAGAACACAGGTGTAGGTTTTCATTTTGCCTAAGTTTTGTCTAAGTCTCAAAGTCACAAGGAACATGCCAAGTGTCATCAGCTGGGACACATTATAATTTATGTAAGTAACACAAATGGAGCCATGTGACCTGTTAAGTAAGTGGAGTGTGACAAGTGTCGGCATCTACATCTCAATTTCTTATAAGTTTCAAAAGATTCTTTCAATAAGCTTCTCTTAGAGTCCCATGGAGGGTACCAAGTGGCAACTATGGAAGGTTTTAATATGTTTCTCTAAATGCAATGGAAAGTGCCATGTGTCCCTTGTTAAATCTCAGCAAAGATTGCCAAGTGTCAACATCTGCAGTTTCTTCCTTTTGTTTCGTTATTGAGAAAGGACTATGGTGGGTCCCAGGTGAGTTGCTAAAGTAAGTGGAGTGTGCCAAGTTTCATCATCCGTGTGAATCTAAAATGAGTCCCAAAGGTTTCTATAGTGTTTCTAAAGCTTAGTAGAAGCCACCATGTGTCATCTTCTGCAGGACTCTCAAAAGGTATCTAAAGCTTCTATAGACAAGTGAAAGTCACCACGTGTCACTTGTTAAAATCAGCAAAAAGTGCCACCTATCCCCATTACCATTTTGAAGCTACTTGGGTAAGAAGTGTTGTGGGTCCCATTTTATATAAGTTGATAAAGTGTTGAAGCAATAGATTGTGATAGATGACAAAGATAGATCACTCTCAATACAAAGACACAATAAAGAGTAAAAGTAGTGAAAAGTGTCATGTGTCTTCTGTAAGTGTTGCAGAAGCTGCCAAGTGTCATTTCATGGTGCCTCTTGAATAATGAGATGGTTTTCAAGTGAGGAAAGTGGATGCTATCATTTTTCTCAAGGGTTTTATTTCTAAAAGTATTGGAAAGTGTCATGTGCTAAGTTCTTGTTTTTCCCAAAAAGATGAAGGAATTTCAAGTAAAATGTGTGAGCTATGTTATTTGCCTTAGGGTTTATAGTCTTAAAGACTAGCAGATGTTGCCAAGTGTCCTCACTTGTGTTATAGTGGGAAATGCCACGTGTATTAGTTTTAGCCAATGAACTTATAGGAAGCTAAATGTTTTAGATTCAAAAGATATCTTCTATTAGACACTTCCAAGTAAGTTTTAATTTGGTTAAACTATTGGGATTTTGATCATGTAGGAAATCTTGAGATAGTCCTATGCTATAAATATGGGTTCAAATCATAGGTTCAAGAACAACAAAAAGAACAAAAGGAGGAGAAAGAAGGAAAGGGAGAGAATTTTTTGATAGAGATTGTTATCAGATATTTACAAGAAGTTTTTGAGACTTTCTTGCTGTGGCTAGTACTATCATTTTCCTTTTTTCTATTTTCTTAATTCAAAAAGTTTGTATAACTGTGCATGTATCAGTGCCTTTTATGTGACTAGAAAATTAATAAGAAGACTGAGTTTTGTGCCTTTGATATTTTTTGTGTTATTGCAAAATTGTCTAAGTTGTGAGCCTTTGATTCTATTTGTTTTCATCTTTTACATTGATCATGCATTGTTTGCTCTTTAATGTAATTGAATCCTAAAGATAGGTTCACTGTGCTTAGTATTAAGGATCGAATCATACTTAGGTGCATCACCATAGTTAAATTTACTTTCATTGCATTGGTGATTCCATTTAATTTCTATCCCTTTTTCCCATAATATGTTTGAGATAAAGAAGAGCCAGCTTCTTTAAAATATGGAGGTCATTTCAGGTCGCAAGTCCCACATTCCTGAAAATTCCCATAGTTGGTGTTGGAAATAGTGCAATTTTAAGAATCAACAATTTTTGGCATGCCTGGTGGGACAATCTCTTGAAGTTTCTTTCAAGGCTGTATGAACTAGCGAGCTATAAGGAGTCAGATCTATGGACCAGTAACAAGAGCTCAATCTACTATGAACCCAGGTATTCTTTTACCACCATTGATAACTAATTCAAGAAGAAGGGTCAATTAGTTTATAGCAACACCAAGAGAAAACATGGGAGCACCTATAGCCCTAAGGAATTATGAAAATTGGAACACTGGCAATCCTGTGATTCTCCTAGTACCACCAGCCACTTGGGATCTTATTCCAATAAATGCCTTGAAAGCTCTACCCAAATTTAGTGGAGAAGATTTCAAAAAACCTGAAGAACATCTACAAGATGTGTCTGATGTCTGTCCAATACATGTGATCACACAATAGAATGTGGCTATAGGATTGTTAGCAACTTCTTTTAAGGGGAAGGCTCTAGAATAATACAGATCTTTGACCCTAAATACAATAAATACATGGGATCAGCTTGGAGATGATTTCTTTGCAAGATTTGAAGAAAAGGGTGATAAATCTTCTTTGTTGCAACAATTGATTACTATCAAAAGGGCACCAAAAGAAGCAATGACTAATTTTAATTCAAGATTTCAAAAGACTTGGGAAAGAATTCTTGCTACAACAAGACCATTACTAGGTATGGCTATAGTATTTTATCTTAAATCCTTAAATTTAGATATATCAGTAATGATTTAGTCACCTGGAGGCCAGACTCTACCAGAAGCTTATGACTATGCAGTCAGAGCTAAAAATAACTTAATAGATGCTTAAAAGATGCCCCTAAGGCTTCCCATGCCCATGTTTCTAGAGATTACCTTACCTTTGCTTCAAGAAGCCCCTAATCCCATAGCTCCACCTATGTCTATGTATACATTTCCTCAACAACCTGCTAAAGTAGTTGTCCCTATCCAGTCATCTGAGATGGATGATGTCAAGAACATCTTAAGGACATTTTCTAATGAGATAATTAACCTAAAAAGATAGCAAAATCCTTATCCTAGGCCCCAATATCAAGGCTACCAAGGAAATAGACCTCTACTACAGCCAAATCAGTATTAGGGTCCTCAAAGGCAAACTAACCCTCAACCATCACACCAATTAGTTACAGTCCCTACACCCTCACAGACTATTCCCCCTTATCCAGACAGGGAGATTGTTCTAAGGCAGAATAATTATGCAGATGGCACTAATGCCTAGTGTTTCCCTTGTAATAATGCTCATATGCCTAGAGATTATCCTAGGGGTAATCTACAGTAAAAGATAGCAGAGCAAAGAAGAATGGATGGATAATTTACAAATACTTCTAACACTCAACCCTACCAATCCCTTGGTATGTAAAATTTAGTCTTGATGGCTCAGAGTCAAGGGATGTCCTTACAACAAGAATAAGAAATAGCCCCTAAGCATGCTTTGTTTTCATGGGTTGAAGATAAAGAGTCAGTATTCTTAAATGAAGCTACTAATTCCAAGAACCCATTGGTACAATTAGATTACTACACCAAAGCTAAGAGAAGGATGATGGAACAACTTAAAGTCACAAAATAATGAAATTATGGTGATTCCTCCATTTCAAGGTCATCAAAACACAACTGCTAGACAAAAAATACCTCAGCCAGTGCAGAACCAAATAATTTTTGGACAAGTTCAAGAAAAAGCAAGGTACCTTTATTATCCAAGAACCCAAACACTAGGACCAATGAATGTGGTGGATCAGCTAAAAAGGACCCCAACACGTGTGTCAATATGGGAAATATTAGCTATTACTGAGCAAAAGACACTATTGCAAGAAGATCTACAAGGCCAACTAGGGCCTAAACACATTGGTACCAAAGGAGGACCTGTTGATAAGGAAAAACTAAAAGACAGGGTTCTTCTGTAGACAATAACCCTTTTGAACAATGCACCAGAGGTAATCAAATCCAAACCAGAGCCCTTCTAGTTAACTTTGATAGTTGGAAAGAAATTGTTACATAATGTAATGATAGACTCAGGGGAAAATACTACAGTAATGCCTAAACAAATAGTATATGCTTTAAAAATAAAGTATGAGCCATTTACTAGAGGAGTTATGTAGCTGAATGGGAAATCGATGCAAATAATAGGGAAAATTAAACAACTCCCTTGCCCTAATATAATTGTCAATCAGGAGGTGGTAGTCATAGATATACCACCTTTATTTGGTCTATGTTTATCCAGAGAGTTGACAGCCAAGATAGGAGGATATATGTCACTTGATTGGTCTCACCTTATTCTAAGAACCAAATATGGTACAAAAATGAAAATACTATCTAAGTCACTATCTAAGGATCACATCACTAATAAAACAACCCCAAAATTAGAGGTAGCTCATGCTATGTTGAATAAGGAAGAAAGGATCTTTGTTGAAGAGTTAGGTGACTGGACTGAACATGACCAAGAGGAGGAAAATAACTAGTTGTTAACTATGATGCAAAGTGACCCATATGGAAATTATGACTCTATTGGTCTAGGCACTTATGTCATATTTGATGAAGACCATGAAATCCAAATGTTTTAAGGGAAGAAATGCCAAAGACTCAAGAATCTGAAAAGGACTCAGAAATCTGGACCTTAAATTTTGATGGGGCTAGAAGTAAAAATGGTGCTGGAGTAGGAATTTGTCTTGTTGCTCCAAATGCTGAGAAATTTTTAAAAGCTATCCGTTTCCAACTTGCCTATACTAATAATGATGTTTAATATGAATCCTTAGTACATGGGCTCATGTTAGCCAGGAAAAAGGGAGTAAAAAATCTGATAGTAAAAGGAGATTCAGAACTAGTGGTGAAATAAATCAAATAAAAGGCCATAGCCAAAAATGTAAGGATGAGATCCTATAAACATAGAATTTGGGACTTAATAGATGATTTTAAAGCTTTCAATATTGAAGTAGTTCCTAGAACCCAAAATTCTGAAGTAGATATGATGGCACAGATTGGCTCATAGTTTGACCCAGCAAATGATTTATTAGTCAACAATGAGTCAGTCAAAGTTATAGTAAGGCCAACTATCCTAGACAATGGTGAAAATTGGCAAGTCTTTGAAAATGATTTTTAGGTACTGTCTTTTTTGCAATAGTCAAGAGAATTTGCTGATTAATTGCAACTCAAAATTGAAGAAGCATATGGAGACCAAATTAATCAATTAAAGACCAATAAGCTTCCCAAAGGCTTGATTACTTTAGAAAACCTATTTTATCTAGAAGATGTAAGCCTAGAGAAGAAAAAGTTTAAAGAAAATAAAGTAGATTATTCTGAGATACAAGTGAGTGAAGGGAGAAAACTAAAGATTGGAAATTCCACAACCTAAGAGGAAAGGGAAATACTAATTGACTTGTGTGAAAAATATGATAGAGTAATAGCCTAGACCTATGAAGACCTTCATGGATATAACTGAGACATCATTTAGCACACCATATAACTGACTGAATGATCTAAGCCAGTCAGATAGAAGCAGAGGCCAGTGAATCCAAAGATTGAACCTCTAATGGTGGATGAGTTGTAGAAACTCTTAGAATCTAAAATAATATTTCCAATCAAACACTCAACCTGGGTATCAAATCTAGTACTACTTAGAAAAAGGAATGGTGACATAAGCTTCTGTGTGGGTTTTAGAGACCTAAATAGAGCATCTCTGAAAGATCACTATCCCCTACCCTCTATGGAACAAATTTTATAGACTATGGCTAGATCAGAGAGATTTTCCTTGCTAGATGGTTTCTCTAGATACAATCAGATTTGGTTGGCTGATGAAGACCAATACAAGACTACATTTACTACCAAATGGGGAATATTTGCATATGCTAAGATGCCATTTGGCCTATCAAATGCTGGAGCCACTTTTCAAAGAGTAATGGATGTAACATTTGGAGAGCTCATAAATAAAATCATTTTGATTTATCTTGATGATCTCACTATTTTTTCCAAGAATGCTATTGATCATTTTGATCATCTAGAATCTATTTTTAAGAAGTGTCAAGAGTTTAGAATATCCCAGAATCCCAAGAAGTGTATCTTTGCAATACCTCAAGGCAAACTAATGGGACATATAATATCCAAAGAAGGAGTCTCTATAGATCTAGAGGGAGTCATAGCCATAATGAACTTGTCCTTTCCAATAAATAAGAAGGTAGTTCAGTCCTTTTTGGGAAAGATTAATTTTGTCAGTTGGTTCATATCAGACTTTACAGGTCTAATGAGACTAGTGACACTCTTGTTGAAGAAAAACTTGGTGTTCAAGTGGACTATAGAAGGAAGACAAGATTTTGAGGAGGTCAAGAAAGCAATTTCAATAACCCCAGTACTTAGTAACTCAGACTTCTCTAAGCATTTTATAATGCATATTTATGGAGGAGAGTTCAGCGTTGCTTCTATCCTAACACAAAAAGATGATCAACAAGAAGGAGAACACCCAATAGCCTTTTTCTCAAGGACTCTTAAGGAGTATGAAGCTAGATACAACTTTTTGGTGAAACAGGCATATGTTATGGTAAAATCCCTCAAGAAATTTAGGCATATGGTATCAAGAAATAAGATTCTGATACTTGTGGCTCATCCTAGTGTCAGAGAATACATTATGGAAGGTGAAATTATTGAAAAAAGAGCAAACTAGATAACAAAGATCCTTGAGTATGATGTAGAGGTTAGACCCACTAAGCTAGTCAGAGGTAGGGGGTTGTGCCAATACATGGATCAAGATATGGAAAAGATGATAACTAAAGAAACAGAAAAGGAAAATGTATTGAGGATACAAGAAGTTGATCAGAACTCCTAGGTCACAAATACAATCCATTTTATGAAACATGGGATTTTCCAAAAGAGCTCTCTCAAGATAAGAGGAGATACTTTAGGCAGCAAGGGGTCCATTTTGTTTTAATTGACCAAGTTCTTTTCAGAATAAATACTGATGGCATACTTTTAAGATGCATAGAGAAAGATGAGGCTCATAAAATACTACATGAAATGCACCATGGAGTCTCAGGTGGACATTTTTATGTAAGAACCACAGCTATCAATATGAGTTAGGTAGGTTATTTTTGGCCCACTTTATTTATAGAATGTTATCAACCGGTCAAAAAGTGCCAATCTTGTCAGTATTATGTGGGGAAGAGAAGGAATGCAACAATGCCCCTTAGTCCTATAATTATTGATGAAACCTTTGCTCCATGCGGTCTTAAATTCATTGGAATGATCAATATAGTATCAATTATGGGACACAAATGGATTATAACTACCACATATTATTTTACTAGATGGAGTGAGGTAGTGCCACTCAAAGAAGCAATAGAAAATGTGATCCTAGACTTTTTGGGGGATATCACTACTCACTTTGGGCCTCCTCATACCATAATTTTAGATAATGCTAAGGCATTTTTAGGGGAAAAAATATCTAAATTTGCACTAAAGTATGGAATCTACCTAAAAACTTCCTCAAATTATTACCCTCAGGGTAATGGTTTGGCAGAATCAACCAACAAGAACCTGATTAGACTTATTAAGAGAATATGGGCTGATCATCACAAAGAGTGGCATAAAATGCTTAATATAACATTGTGGGCTGATATAATTACACCTAAACAAGTGACAAAGATGTAGCCATATGAAGTGGTCTATGGTAAGCCTATTATAATGCCCTTGAGCTTGGAGATTCCTGCTCTCCAGTTATTAAAATAGATTGAAATTGAGGAGAATGGCCCAATGCAGGTAAGACTTATTGAGCTCTTGGATGTTCAAGAAAAGAGGGATATAGCACATGAATCATTAATAAAACATAAAAAAATAATAAAATACTTATTTGATAAGAATAATTCAAACCCCCATTTTGAAGTAGGCTCAGTTATTTTGAAATGGGATGCGAGAGCTGCCAAGCTAGGTTGACACACTAAATTTGAGGCATTATGGACTAGCCCATATAAGATTCATACATTTAAAAAAAAATTAATTTGAGCTCAAAATGATGGAGGGTGAACCCAAAGAGATTCCTATGAATGGGATCTACTTGAAATGTTTTATTTAAGCAATATCTCCCATGTATTATAGTTAGATAGTTTCCCTTTTCTTGTTACTTTATTTTCCCATTTTTTTCTTTTCCCGCTCTTTATTTTAATAAGTGTTCTGTGAACACATGGCCGTAGCTCAAAGTCTTTTCAAAAATTTTGAAACTATATCATTCACTAAATATCTCTCAAATCCCAAACATTCCCCAAGGTACCTTTATGCAGCCACTTTTATGACGTGTTTGATACACTGTCCCACATAGATTTAATAAAATTTACTAACGATTATCCAATTTTAATGCCATTTTTGAGACTTGATGTGTCATTAAATACCCCAATAACAAGATTTAAGGCTTAAAAATGTCTCATCCATTTCTATGTCTACTAAGAAAATCCCTATTACCTATATTTTTAATTCATAGAAAAACCTGCTTAGTAAAAGTACCTTCCCTGTTGCAAAGCTTCCATACTTGTTACATAAGTTCACTAATTCCCAGTATAGAAATAGATATTGAGGAGGCACAATCTTAAAAATATGGGTTTTTGATTTATGAATCCATTGATAAAATTCTCACCAAAAAATCATATGCTTTAGCCCCTGCACAACCCTTAAGGACCTATCCAAGGACTAGAGTCCCCGAAGTTGGTTATGCGATCGACCCAGCAAAGGTGAAGGATTTTGCAGATAAAATCATGGACCCAACCCTTCAAAATTATGTCAAAGATATATGAGAAATGGAACACCAAATATGTATCTAGAGGGATAAGGCTAGACAGTTCAAAACATTTTGGATGAGGATATGGACTTCTCAATTGGCACAATTCATTGTCCCAGGTGTACATCCGTGCCCTAACTTAGTTGAAATATGCACCAAATTATTTCATGCACCCTTGAACACCATAAAATATGGTTAATTCATGGTGCAAATTACACTGAAGGCCATTAGGGACATGTTGGCCCTATATCATGACAAAACAACCACATTTCCCACCATTTCCAAAATGCAAAAAATGTGGGCAAACATTAATAATCATTTGAGGTTTCTCAGATCATAATTGAAATTAGGGGATGATAATACCATTATGCTAGTGCTTCTAATAGGAAGGGCACAATTTTCATAGGCCAATCAAGAGGCACTATCTATGATGGCATTTATTTTTGGAATGAAAGACATAACGATCTATGATTGGCAAATAGCCATTCTCTTCAGATTAAAAACTATAAACAAGTCTCAGGAGTATCAGCTGGACTTCTCAGAGAAGATTACCTATTCAATGGTTAACCAACTCACCCATTTCAAATATAAAGTGGTTTTTAGGTATTCTTCTTATCTGTTTCACCTCATTTTATATCAAAACTCTAGCATCTTTTCACAATATATGCATCTGAATATGTATGACCCAAGTTTTGGTCATAATAGGACCATTCCTATGTCTGCATGGACATATATCTTATCCAAAACAACTAACCCATATGAATTTTGGGAACTTTTTGTTTCCCCTACCTTTTGTCACCTAAGCCCAGAGCCTATTGAAAATAGATTAACTCCAAGTGTCAAAGGCCTCATGACAAATTGCACTATTCCTTGCGACTACTTTTTTGGATCTCATCATACCATCATTAGGGTACATGGTTTTAATGGAGAACTAGTGTTGCTACCTAATATTTTGACTCTTAGGTTAGCATTCTTAGAGGTCACTCGACAAGTTTTTGTGGTTGATAATGACTATGGCACTGGGAAGAAGAAAAAGAAAATTTATGATATTCCATGGGTAAAGAAAGACATGGCCCTAGAGGTCAGAGATGCTAAGCACTTATTGCTGAGAAAGCTAGTTATCTTGGGTTTCTTTCTAATTGAAGATAAATGGAGATATGACCCAAGTAGTTTCATAACCTCATGGGTCAATAATAACAAGGTTGGTGCTAAAATTGTGCATGAGGGCTATCCCTTTTGGGAAAATAGAAGAAACCCTAATGAAAATATTCTTGATTTGTATGTAGAATTGACAGATTTGCCCTTTCAAGGGGCTAGGCCATGGGAGACATTTTATGTTAAGGAAAAGGTTTTTGACCCTAAAATTAGAATGACTTCTGGTTTAGGAAGGGCATAGAAGAACAAATAATGGAAACTTGAGAAAATAGAGGCCTATTGGAAGTATAGGTAGGAGATTTGTGAGATAACTCACTCTTTTGGTAATGTAAGCTCAGATGAGAAATGGGAGGAAATCTGGGATGAATGGCATCTATCTCCTATTTCTAACCCTAATATAAGCAAATTGTAGACACAGGGTGGAGAGTTAGAGGGGGAATCAGAATCCACTCATACAGTGCAGGACCCAAGACAAACCTCATTTATAGTCGTTAGAGAAAAACAAAAGAATGTGGTATCCTCACCACCCAGAGCTTCTTCATTAGTTTCAGCCTTTGAGGTTCCTAGTTTTGTGCAATCACCACTAGCAGTAGTGGTAAAAGTTAAAGAGAAAGAAGCATAGCAAGAAGAAGAAAGGCTAAGGAAACATAAGAAGCTAAAACTTTAGCTTGATTTAGAGGAGGTAAAACCCTCACAACATCAACTACTGAGTACATCTGTTACTCCTTAGGTGTGTATTATTTCTCCTTCTTCTCAGTCTTATTCTTCTTCTATAGGGGTGGTAATCCCATCTAGCCAAATATTATCCCCTGCCACCTCTACTGTGCAAATTTCCCAATTTTCCCCACCTATTACTACTTAGGCCATGTCATCATATGCCACATCATTTCCTCCCTTTTCCCCCTCTACTCCAAATAAAATGCCTCCTTAGATTCCCCCTAGCCAACATTTGGCTATTCCCTATGGATTGCCATAGGGTTATCCTTTTGTGGGTGGGTATATTGCATCTCCCTCTACCTTCCAAGCTCAAGCAAACACTGCTAAGAAGGCTAGGGAAGCCTAGATGGATAAAAAGAGGAAGAAAGATAATAAAGCTCTAGCTGCACCACACATGAGGTCACTATTTGACCCAATCCAACAGTAGCTAATTGTGACTCATTTTTCACCTAATGTAGTCAAGCCAAATGAGCAGATGCAACCTCAATATTATACAATGAGTGTAGTGGCTATAGATATGTCACTTTTCAGACCACAAGACAGGGTTGAGCTGTTGAATGAAACCACTTCTATTGTAGCTACTAATTATTTGAAAGTATCAAAGAAGCTACAGAAGATGGAGGCTAATCTGTCTCAAGAGAAAGCAAATGGTAGCAATATGGCTAAAAAAATCAAAACAAAGAATGATGAAATAGAGAGTCTCAACAAATAGTTGCAAGATACTATTTATTGTCAGATTCACCAAGCTATTCAAGCCCTAAATGATTCTTTGAAAGAAGAGCTAACATAAGAGAAAGCTGTAGTGATAACCCTAAGGTAGAAAAAGGTAACATTACAAAAAAAATGTTAGGAAAACTTGGAACAAGTCACTCAGTTCTAGCAGAAGCTATTGAATGAGAAAAACAATACCACCAGGCCCAACTTCAAGATGAGCAATAAATAACAAAAAAATTGACACTTGAGTTGGCTAATAAGACAAAAAATGTAGGAGTTATGAACCTGGTCAAGGAGTTATATGTATCAATATGGAAAATAATCTCTAAGGAGATTACTCAGCTTAGACCCTCTCTAACTTTCTTGCTAAATGCACAAAAATTGTGTGAAAAGGTGGAGACTTCAGTCCAGGCCACTCTTTCCACTATATCTTTGAGAGTTTCTAATTCTCAAATGTTGTTGAAAAATCTATATGACATAACTGATGAAAAGTTATCAGCGATAGGGATTAGTGATAGAATGATTGCTGCAAAAAGGGTGAACAAAGTTCTCAGTTGCAACTCCACAGCAATTAATTGAAAAAATCTCCTAGATGTGGTAAAAGAGGGAGTAAAAAACATGAAGAAACATATTGAAGATCTGGTGCAATTGGGTCTTTCCTCCCCTTTTCCTGATAGCAACACTGTGTTAATGGTTGATGAGATCAAGCCTTTATTATTAGCCAGACAAAATGATTAGTCAATTTTCTAGGGTTTAATAGATGCTTCATCAGTGCCAGAAGTGGAAGCTATCTTGATTCTCATGGCCTAGCTTGATTTCCAATTGAAGGCTACAATTCATTTTTTGCAAATTTTTTCACACAAGGACATCATCAACCTTGATTTAGCCTTCTAGGATTTGCAAAAATAAACAAGGACTATCTGATGCTAAATGGTCTATTTATCAGATGACCTTACAAAATTTGTGATTTTTGCCACATTTTTAAATATATTCTATAGATTCTTTTTGAGCAAGCTCAAAAGTCCTCAGGGTCACCAAGAACTGTAGAGTAAAATAATCTACATTTTGTTTTAAGTTTCAGTTGTGCACTCTAATTTTTAACCCTGTGCATTTCAGCTTTAAGGCAGTGAAGGTTTTGACATAGAGCATGGGTGTGGGTTTTCATTTTGCCTAAGTTTTGTCTAAGTCTCAAAGTCATGCGGAAGATGCCAAATGTCATTAGCTGGGACGCATTATAGTTTCTCTAAGTAATGTGGATGGAGCCACATGTCCTGTTAAGTAAATAGAGTACAACAAGTGTCGGCATCCATGTCTCAGCTTCTTATAAGTTTCAAAAGCTTCTTTCAATAAGCTTCTCTCAGAGTCTTTTGAAGGGTGCCAAGTGGCAACTGTGAAAGGTTTTAATATGTTTCTCTAAATGTATCAAAAAGTGCCATGTGTCCCATGTTAAATCTTAGTGGAGACTGCCAAGTGTCAACATCTACAGTTTCTTCCTTTTGTTTTGTTATTGAGTAAGGACTATGGTGGGTCTTGGGTGAGTTGATAAAGTAAGCAGAGCATGCCAAGTGTCATCATCTTTGTGAATCTAAAATGAGTCCCAAATGTTTCTATAGTGTTTCTAAAGCTCAGTGGAAGTTGCCATGTGTCATCTTCTGTAGGACTCTCAAAAGGTATCTAATGCTTCTATAGACAAGCAAAAGTTGCCATGTGTCACTTGTTAAGATCAATAGAAAGCACCACTTGTCCCCATTCCCCTTTTGAAGCTTCTTGGGTAAGAAGTGTTGTGGGTCCCATTTTCTATAAGTTGATAAAGTTTTGAAGTAGTGGATTATGACAGATGAAAAAGATGGAACACTCCCAATACAAAGACACAGTAAAGAGTAAAAGTAGTGAAAAGTGTTATGTGTCTTCTGTAAGTGCCATAGAAGCTACCAAGTGTCATTTTCTGGTGCCTCTTGAATAATGAGATGGTTTTTAAGTGAGGCAAGTGGATGTTATCATTTGTCTCAAGGGTTTCCTTTCTAAAAGTAGAAAAAAGTGCCACATGCTAAGTTCTTGTTTTTTGCAAAAATATGAAAGAATTTCAAGTAAAATGTGTGAGCTATGTTATTTAACTTAGGGTTTATAGTCGTAAAGACTAGCAGATGCTGCCAAGTGTCCTTTCCTATTTCACAGTGGGAAATGCCATGTGTATCTATTTCAGCCAACGAACTTGTAGGAAGCTAAACATTTTAGATTTGAAAGATATCTTCTATTAGACACTTCCAGTTAAGTTTTAATTCAATAAGACCATTAAGATTTTGATCATGCAAGCAATCTTGAGCTAGTCCTATGCTATAAATATGGGTTCAAATCACAGGTTCAAGAACAACAAAAAGAACAAAAGGAGGAAAAAGAAGGAAAGGGAGAGAATTTTTTGATAGAGAGAGGAGAAAGAAGGAAAGGGAGATAATTTTTTGATAAATATTGTTATCAAAGATTTACAAGAAGTTTTTTAGACTTTCTTGCTATGGCCAGTAATATCATTTGCCTTTGTTCTATTTTATTGATTCAAAAAGTTTGTATAACTGTGCATGTATCAGTGCCTTTTATGTGACTAGAAAATTAATAAGAAGATTGAGTTTTGTGCCTTTGCTAATATTTTCTATGTTATTGCAAAATTGTCTAAGTTGTGAGCCTTTGATTCTATTTGTTTTCATCTTTTACATTGATCATGCATTGTTTGCTCTTTAATGTAATTGAATCCTAAAGATAGCTTCACTGTGATTAGTATTAAGGATTGAATCATACTCAGGTGCATCACCATTATTAAATTTCCTTTCATTGCATTGGTTATTCCATTTAATTTCTATCCCTTTTTCCTATAATATATTTGAGATAAAGAAGAGCCAACTTCTTTAAAATCTGGAGGTCATTTTAGGTCACAAGTCACACATTCCTAAAACTTTCGATTGTTGGTGTTGGAAACAACACAATTTTAAGCATCAATAGTATGACTCTCCCTCATTGGGCATTTATAATTTTATCACTCATAGTTTAGTGCAAAACTTTTAACCTAAAGGCTCAAATCAGTTGTGGACAATGCATTTTGATGGAGCCATGTCCAAACAAGGATCAAGTGTGAGAATTGAACTAATTGATCCTCAAGGTAAGAATTTCTTGGCCACCTATAGATTAAAATTTACTTTTATTAATAATAGTGCTAAGTATGAGGCTCTAATATTAGGATTATAGTTTCCACTAAAGAATAATGTAAAATAGATAAAAGTGTTTAGGGACTCAAAGCTAGTAATCCACTAGATAAGAAACAAATACTAGCAAAAATTGTTTTACTTGAAGAGGTATAAGCATATATCATGGGATTTAATTGAAATATTCAAAGTGTTCAACATAGTGGCACTCCTAAGAAAACAAAATTAGGCCACCAATTCACTGGTTGTAGTTGATGCCAATATTGAGCCATTGTAGGAGTCTGAGGTAATGATATTTTCTATTGAGTTGGTTCCCTGTCCCTCTATTATAGATAATTTAGATAATTTTTAGGTCTTCAATGATGATCAATAGATTATCTAGTTCTTAAATAATTCAAGGGATTCAAATCTTAAATCATTGATGATAAGGACATTAACCATTTTTGTCCAGAAGAGACAGATAAAGAGGGTGTTCTCTAGCTTGAAGAGAATCAAATACCAGTCAACTTAGTCTCCTTGGAAAGGCCTTTCAACTTAGATCCTCAGTCACATCAACTTAGATATCCCAAGGTCAATGAATCCAACTTCAAGAATGAAAATTTGGGAGATGATCATAATCCACGTTATATCAATATTGGTCTTAGCTATACTCTCAAGGAAAGGCAACAAATGAGGGATTTAATCTCTCAGTATAGGAATGTTATCACATAAAAATATGAGGATCTAAAATTATATGACCCATATGCCATCATGCACATAATCCTCTTGAAACTAATAAACCATTCAGATATAGGCAAAGGCCACTAAACCCTATTCTAAAGCCTCTCATTCAGAAAGAAGTAGAGAAATTATTAAGTGCCAAAATCATCTTACCCATATATCATTCCACTTAGTAGATAATTTGGTCACAATAAGGAAGAATAATGGAAAAATTAGACTCTATGTGGACTTTAGAAATCTAAGTAGGGATTTTTAAAAGGATAATTATCCTCTACCTTCTCTAGATGGGATAACACAAATAGTGAGCATTTTTGAGATGATGTCCCTTTTAGATGTATTTTTAGGCTATAACCAAGTACTAGTGTAACCAAAAGATAGAATGAATACCACAGTTACCATGAAATGTGGAAATTATGTGTAAAAAAGGATGTCATTTAGCCTAATCAATGCAAGAGCTACCTTTCAATATGTCATGGTTCATGCCTTCAAGGGACTGACTGGGAAATGCATAATTATTCATATAGACAATCTCATAGTATTTTCAAAGAATATAAAGGATTATATATCTCACCTATAATATATATTTAAATGATGTAAAAGATTTAATATTTCATTAAATATAAATAAAAGCATATTTGGGGTAATTGAAGGCAAACTATTGGGACACATCATCACTAAGGATGGGATCACCATTGATCTTGATAGAATCCAAGAAATTTTAAATATTTAGCCACCAAATAGTAAAAAGGAACTAAAATTATTCTTTGGAAAAATCAAAGTCATCAAGAAGTTTATCTCAAGGTTTATATAAATCGTCAACCCCTTAAACACCATGCTTAAATATGATTCTAAAGAATGGATAGCTGAAGCCAAAAATTCCTTCCACAATATAAAAGATGCCATATCTAAGGCTCTAGTATTGATTATTAAAAACTTCATAAAGGATTTCTATTTGTACTCATTCACCTTAGAACATACCATTGCTACCATTATCATGTAGAAGAAGGATGAAACTAAACATCTAACTACCTTCATGAGTATAAATTTGAAGGATGTAGAGCTCAAATATTCAATGATCGATAAATATATTTTTTCTCTAATCAAGGTAGTGAAGAAATTTAAATACTATATCTTGATAAATAGAACCATTACCATTGTACCTAATTCTACTATCAAGCTCACCCTATTACAGGATGAGTTGGTAGAATGTTAAGACAAATGGATGGCTAAGCTCCAAGAGTTTAACATAGAGTTTAGGCTTACAAAGATCATCAGAGGACAATTAATTATTTATCTCATGATTGAGATGGATCCCCAAATCACCATTTAAGAGGTATGTACAACAAAAGTTTCTAAAGGGGAGTGGTATAAAGACATAATCTAATATTTACATATATGAACCTGCCCCCTATAGCTTAGTAGGGAAAGAGAAAAATCCTTGAGGCTCAGAGATGTTCATTTCATGATCAAGAAAGGCATCCTCTATAGAAGGAACTATGAAGGTATATATCTTAGGTGTGTATCTATAGAAGAAGCTAAGGAGATCTTAGAAAATTTACATAAAAAGATAAGTAGTGGTCACCTAATTAGAAACACCATAGCCCATAAAATCTTAATATTAGGCTACTATTGGCCAACTATATTCAAGGATGCTCATATGCACATTAGGAATTACCATGAATGTCAAGCATTGGCTAAAAGGGAGGTTCAACAACCATGCCTCTATATCTAGTTGTTGAAGGAAGGCCATTTGCATAGTAGGGCTTGGAATTCATTGGTATAATAAAAAATAGTTAGAAGTGGTTTCCACAAAGAATAATAGAGTGTAGGATGTGATTCATTTTTTAGAAGAACACATTACTACTAGATTTGGAATGCCCATCTCTCTAGTATGTGACAATGGACCAACATTTATATCATCAGAGTTCACTGAGTGGGCATATGGCAATAAAATTATAATCAGATCAGCTTCTAACCACTACCCTCAAGGAAATGGATTAGTTGAGTCAAAAAATAAAAATTTGATTAAGGCAACCAAGAATTCAGTAAGGGACAAGCCTAGAGATTAGCATAATCTACTAAATTATGTTTTTTGGGTAGACTTAATGAGATACAAGTAAGCCTTAAAATCTTTACCCTACCTACTAGTATATAGATGTAGACCTAGTTTTCTTATCACATTAAAGCTTCCCACTTATCAGTTCATACAAGATTACATGGAACTTAAAGATAAAGTGGAATGAAGACTACTTGACATAATAGAGATGGAGGATTCAAGAATAGAAGCTTTACATACATTCAACAAACATCAAGATGTAGTTACATGGTGGTTTGACAAAAGAGAAAAATTCAAAGCATTCAAAATCTTAGATCTAGTGTTACTATGGGATAAAGCCTATGAAAAAAGGGCAACACAACAAATTTGCTCCATTATGGATTAGACTATATCAGATTTTAGAGATCTTTGGTAATAATGCATTTCATCTAAAAGACCTCCAAGGTAATGATCTTACATATCTAGTTAATGGATAGTTCCTAAAGCATTACTTAAGAGTTATTTCATTTTCGGATATTACTGATTAAGATGATTCAGATGAGTTTAGACATAGGGCTAGATTAGATTTTTAGTGCTTTCTAGACTAGTTTCTTATTTTCCTACTTTTTTAGATTAGTCATCTTTGTTTTCTTCTTTGACATTCAAAATTGTTCTTGCTCTCACTATTTCTAAAGATAAAATCCAAAACAACTAACTTGTGAAAAAGGATAAAATTAAAATTCTAACACTTTGGGGACTAGTTTACAAGGCAAGTGTATTTCTATGTTTTTGAGTCTTTAAGATGAAGGTACGTAATCATGGATTATTCTGAATGGTGTCATAATTAAATACTTTTACAAGGCATGTAGAATCTTCTTTCAAAGTACTTCATACAAATTTATAAAATTTTCTTGTTTTATTAGATCACATATACTAATCACAATGAATACCTATTGGAAATGGTAATTCTAGGTCTAGATTTGGCTAATAAGGACATTCTAGTAATGATTTATTTTCTAATTAGACCAGCTCAATGATGTTTCTTCTTCTCTCTTTTCTATTAATTTGAAATCAATAAAATAAAATAATGAAAATTAAAGAAAAGAATTGATGGTTTCAAAAGATAAAAATAAAATAAAAGGGGCTCACATGATGAAATAAGGTCAATGTACCATGCATCATGATCAAAATAAAATACTAGAATTAGAAGAGAAGGAGATACGAGTATCTCTATCAGGGCTATGGATTCTTGGTTGATAGTAGAATAATTCTTGATCTTCCCTTGTTTTTTGCTTTAATGGATACTAGAATAAAACCTACAACCCCATCAAAACTTTAAAAAACCCATCATAGTAGGGGTTAAAAAAACTACACATTTTGACACACACAAATCTAAGAAAATTAAAAGGCAAGTATGTTGTGTGAATCTACTTAGGAGTCTCTTTCATGTTTCTAATTTAAATATTATTTTGTGGCACACTTCATGATTGATCTATTAATTGTTAACTAGAGTTCTAGGTTATGGAATACTCAAGAGTATTCCCCCTATAAGTCATCATTTGTTATACCAAACACACCCTTTTTTACATAAGGAAATGGGGACCCACATTTTTGAAAATATGATCTTAATGAGGAATCCTATTCTTATGTTCTTTAAAATTTAAGGAAGTATATAGGACATTTAACTTTTTTTGTGAATGATATTGACATTATGTATTACAGGTAAAATATTCAGGTTCAAAGTCTTTAGGATATTTCTTTCAGCCTTCTTACAAATTTATCTTTTAAAATGTTATGTTTTAGGAAATCTTCAATCCTATTTTATTTTGGGTTTATTTTTTGGATACCCTTACTTTTTTCAAAAAAATTGTTGTGGACTTTTCATCCAAAATAATTATCTAGAAAGAATTTGGCCTATGGAATCTTTGCCTTAAGGAATTCTAGATCACATGCACTTTCTCTAAAACAAATTTACTAATGGATTATCCCTTTGAACCTTTCCAACTTATCCTTTGAAACTCTCAGAATGACTTGTAACCATACAAGAGTACCCTTATGGAACTTTGGACCTACCTTTCAACTTTATGAAGTAGAACCTTTGGGAAAAATTTTAATCTAAAGTAGACCCTTTGTTTTCCTCCCATCTACCCTTTATAACCCTTATAACTAGCCCTTAAAATATTTTATAAATGCCCTTTCCATCCCAACCTACCCTCCATGCTTTATGGAAGTGTCCTTTGAAATAATTGTTACAAACTTTTTACCCATCAAAATTCCTTTTGCATTTTTGAGATTTCCATAAACCATTTCCTTAGAACTTATTGTTTTGAACATTTTGTCTAATTAAAAATCCCTAAAATAATTCCTCCAAAGGGCACATGACCTTTGGACTTCTTGAATTGACCCTTCAGATATTTTAAAAGTCACCTTTTGGCCTTTTCAAAGTGACCACCTACCATTCAGGACCTTTGAAGTGACCCTTAGCCATATTAAAGTTCCCTTAAAAGATCGAAGGTGCCCTTTAGCCCTCCAAAACTACCCTTAAGGAATTTTAGAAGTGCCCTTTGGCATTTATGAAGTAGATCTTTTGAGACTTTTGTCATGGATAATGCCTTATGAAGTGGACCTTTCAGACCCAAAGCACCCTTTAGGGAGTTTGAAAGTACCTTTTAGACATGAATTAAGCCTTCAGAATAATGATTTCAAGACTCATACATAATTAAAAGATTCCTTTACAATAATTTTTGTAGATGCTTTATCCAAGATAATTACCCCTGAGGGAATTATCCATGAACATTGACCTGAAAGTGTTGTTTTGACACTATGGTCCTAAGTGATTTATTATAAAAAATACTATTGAAATTATTCCATACTTAGCCAAAGAAAGATAAATACTTCTTATTTGATAAATGTTAAAATCCCCCACCAACCCAAGCTAATAAATTTGAAAAGTGAATGTTGTATATTTAATATTGCATGAACTGGTATTCAATGTAAGATCCTATATAAATGATATGTAGCCATTGAAGTCATCATTTTCATCCAAGATAACTTGAAATTGAATCATCTTCATTCCCAACCATGATTGAAAGCCCTAGTCTATACTTTGAGAATTCAATGAGCATAATAGAGACTAAGCTAAGAGCATAAGTGATGGCATAGTATGAAGCATATCAAAGGGAAGTGTAATAGTCTATAACACAACTATGGATTCGTCATCTAGGATGTTTTAAGGAATAAATCCCCTATCTACATTCTTAGTCAAGGATTATATAGAGTTTAAGGACACCATATTTGATGTGAAATTATTCCAAGATAAGTATCATAATTACTCATAACTCTAGGATGTTATTTATTCAATTGACATGTTTTCACTAGATGATAAGATAGTAGTAGTAGAAAGGATATTCATTCATGAACTTATAGACTATAAATGTCAAAGGTTGTATATCACCATAACTAAACCAGAGGTTATGCCATGTATAGACCTCATAATGGATTTGTTCATCTCAAGAAAAATATCATAAGATGTGTACTTATTACATTCTAGTAGAGATATAGTGGTGGTGTGTATCTCTAAGAGTGACTTTTAGAGGTATATCTCTCTTAAATTACTAGACACCTATTACAATAAGCAAACTTGGGTATAGTTCAAATCCAAAACATCAATCCCTCCCAAAGGTGCTCTCCTCATTATTTCTCCCAGACCAGTCCATCACTTGGTAAGGAATGAAACCAAAGGGAACAATTCTAATTAACAAATTCAGAATGGGAATCTAGATAGGTATGGATTTAAACAACAGATTATATGGGGTGCCCAATATCCATTTTTTAAACTTAGATTGGGTTTCATTACTTCATATGTTGCTATCGCATGATGTTATCTATGCCTTAGGGGAGGTCATTAATTTGAGACTAAGAGAATAAATTTGCACAATGATAAATATTCCACCCCCATAGGATAATTCTATGTGATGTCATATTTGGCTGACATAGTCATGTGAACATATTATAAAGACTTGGGAAATCTATGTGCTCTGACCATAGATTACATAAAAAATAGAATATGTGACCACTTCTAATTTATGCATATATATGCTTACCACAAACATATGGTTAGAATATGTGAAGATGTTTACCCACAAGTGTGCCAAGCCATTCAAGGCTCACCTATGCCTCATCTTGGAGAGAAAATTATAAAATATTTGATAAAAAATGATATTTTTTCCTATACCTAGACATTACTATCATTGTGGTCTAGGGAAATAAGGTTGAGACTTTATGTCTTCCAAGGTACATACATGATAAGTTGGCTGAGCAAGAGATTGTTTTCTAGTTGTGTAACAACATCAAGGAGGATTTGGTTGTATATAAAAAAGGATTATTCTTTGGGATCATAATTTGAATTAGTATAATGACATACACCATGAGGAAACATCTTGGGGATGTTGGAGGAAATTGGAATTGATATGGCTTCCCTATGATGGAACAAGAGATTAGGATCCCCATGGGTTAATCTAGCATCATATTCATGGTTTTAACATTCATTACTACCACTAACCTTTTTATTATGACTTTATTTTTATGAATGGCAAGTTAGATAAAGAAGTGATAGAATGAGTATAAATCACTAGGATGCAAGAAGATCATTTAAGGATGATCCAAACTAAACCTAGTATCTCTACTAGGTAAATGGATAGTTGAAGAGCTCTTTTCAAGGGATGACAACATTCAAACTTTTGGAGGTAAAAATATACTGAACAAGAATCTCCTTCATCTTAGGGACTTTCATTAAAGTTTAAATTGAAATTAGTCAAGAAACAACTCAGGCTTCTCGAGCTTAGTGCATAAAGAGGAGGAGAAAGGTGAGATCCTATCAGTTTGGACTCTAATAAGGAAGATGATAAGATTCAAGAAAGGTATGCTATTATCACTAGCCAAGTTCCTATGGATACCCCCTACGTATCTATTATTTCATCTATTGAGGTAGATACTACACAAGCAATAATATCCACCTCCCAAGGCTCTCCCATCCCAATAAATACCCCATTAGTCTATACCCAAAATCCCAAGACTCCCATAGGTAGCCCCATAATTAATACATCTTGAGGCTTGCCTATTCCACCTCTGAGCTCACAACTATCAAGAGAAGATGAAATTATCATCAAAGACATAATGGATGATTTAGATGAAGAGGCTGAGTTAGAGAAGGTCAAGGCTATGAGTCTTTAGGTGAACCTCATTAAGATTTAACTTTAAGTTACTTAGGCATTTTCTACCTTTTCTTTGGCTTCAATTTCTATTGTTGATTAAACACCTATCTCTTTTATATAAGTACCCATTCCCTCCACTACACCTATTCCTTCCATTTACACAACCACCATTTATCCTTCCTTCACTACCACACCATTTCCCATGGCTATTCCCTTTATGCCTACTAGTACTACTACCATGAGAATCCACAAAATGAATAAATTAGCTAGATATGTTCAAATTACTATTCCCACCCCCTAACTTCATGTACAGTCTACACATCTCTCCCTTCCACTCCCCATTTCCACTTTTATAGAAGAAACTATAATAACTAGAATAAGCAGGGGAAAGAAGGAAAAATATCACATATTTTTAGTCTACCCACTTCCTCAAGTTGGAGGAATGGATTGGTTAAAAATAATATGGCCTTCCTTACATGATGTCTTGATAAAGGCTAGTAATAAATAGAAGAAAGAATAAAGGAAGTTGAGAAAGAAATAGTTGTTATAACTACTAATACACCTCTCAACATTCTACCTTGGGCTATGGAATTCAGGAGTCAAATTCCTTGATATAAGGTCATAGATCTACCCTCTATGTCCACTTTATTTTACTCCCAACTAGTTCAATCTAAAGAGTTAAGAGGAGAAAATTTGAGGATGACTAGGGTGCGAGCATCATCTTTGAAAAATGATAACTAATGTTCTTCCTCACTAAGAGGTAGATTAGGTAGCCAATGGAGTCTATATATGATGAGAATATTTTAGACTTGTATCAAGCACACAAGGATGTTGTGTTGGCCATCCATGAAGGAATAGAGTTAGCTTAGTAAGAGCTAGAGGAAGAAGTACAAGAATTATGGGCATAGATTGAGTAGCTCAAGAAACAATCTAGCACTATGCATATTCCTATAAGTATAAAATCCAAGGTTTAGGAAGCCATTTAATTATTTTATAATTCTTTAGAGTCCATAGAACTCTTGAAGGTGGAGATAGCACCTCATATGAACCAAGAAAATGAGCTCTGTAGCTCTTTGGCTGAAGATAATACCAAGCTTAAAATTCTTGTTGCCTACACAAGAAATTCATTATACAACTTGCATGATTTAATGACTACATTCAAGGCATATAATGCCCTAAACCTAGTTTTCATCATACATGAGGAGGCCAAAGAGTGGTTAAAGGAAATTTCAACTTAATTTTAGATTATCAAACACATGAGGCCTAACTCTTCCAAATTTTGAATGAGCTAAAATTATCTAAAGCAAGGGATTATACAAGTAAATTGATTATTAAAATCAATTTTGATAAAATTATCTAGGAGGCCACTAACAACTTCAATTAAATCATACAAATCTTGGTAGTGGAAAGGATAGAACCAAAGTAAAGAAAAGTGAGGAAGAAGGTGATTGAACTAGATTTTCTTAGGAGTAAGTTATAGCTAAGGAAAGATGAACATACAAGACTCCTCAGGAAAACCAAGAGACTCCACTAACCTTCATTGCTTAAATTATACATCATTCACCAAAAACATGAGGTAGTGCACAAAGTCTATAAGGATAATGAAGAGAAAAATAAGTAGGCTTGTAGTAGTGTTGCTACATGTTTAGCTTCTAATCCCACTTTGAATCCTACTAAGGCCAATGTAACACTTTAGACCACACAACCTTATACATATGCAAGTACAAATCCTAGTGGAATGTATATTTTGATTCCTTCTAAAATAGACAAATCATTGTAAAATTGATAATGTATTTTCCTATACACGCACACAATGCACTCTTTGGTAAAGTTAGTTTATCTATTTATAGATTTTCTTAAATGATTTTAGGCCATAGTTAGAAATACATGTTCTAACAACCACATGTAACAACCATTAATATAATTGGAGGATGAGGCAGCCCGTTACTCAAGATATATAAATATAATTATATCAACCAACTTTATTTTTTGGATTCAGAGAATTTGAATACAAGAGCAACAAGCAAATTTTTATTGACAACAAATGTGTTTGTGTATTTTATTTCCCATTTCATGTTATTAGTTGTTATTTCTATGGTTGTTTTCTTCAATATTCTTTAGTGTGCTCAATCTAAAAATATATTCTTGACTATTTTTATTGATATGATAATCTTAGATGTGCAATAGCTATTGAAGATCGGTAAATGTATTGATCAAAATAGTCAAGTTAATTTGAATCATATTTATAGAAGTGTATTGGTGTTTTCTTGGTGTATCATTCTAAGTGTGTGTCATATCTACCTTAGATAATCCATTATCCCAAGCCATAATCTCCTACTTGAAGGGTGTGCAATAATAGGCTTGATAGGAACAATTTTAGGATAAATTAAAACCTAGATTTATCCCTAAATGGCATACAAGAGAAAATATGAAATAAATTTATCAAAACATTCTAAAAATAAACATAAACATGCACATAATAGGAGATTCTATATTTAACATGGTTCACCCAAGATGGGCTACATCCACCAAACTTGTCCATTATATTATTTCTAGCAATACAAGGGAGAAAAAAATCCTATAACAAACCCTGTTACACCTCTCTACCTTTTTTGCTTCCTCTCTGTGTACAATATTTCATTATTTTACATACTCATACATCTCAGCCATATATCAATAATTTTTAGGATAAAAAACACCTAAATATAACCTCTATTGTGATATTTGGAAACTTTTAATCAATGGCCTAAATTGACTATGAAATTACAATTTTAACCTAGCTGAAATAACATCACAATTTTAACCTCTAATCTTGGAAGACAATCAGGTTCCACACCTAACAAGCAACCTTTGTCTAAGGCTAGTGGATTTCCTACATCTATTTTCCTTAGAATTATGAGTTTTGCTTGTTTTCATGTGTACAATTTTTGATAACAAAGGGCATTGGTTTTACAGAAACATAGGTCTATCTAGAAACTAACCAGGGAAGTAATTCCTGAGACCACAAAGATTTGTTTTCTACCTTACCTTACCCTCTTTTTGTGTTTTGTTATTGAGATTTACGAAATCTATATTAGATACCAACAATCCATCCAACTCATGTAGGAACTTACTTTAATAAAAAACCACACCTCCATCCAAAAAAAATTGTCAAAGACCTACATATCCTACCATCTATTCCATCAATAGGTTGTCAAAGATTGTATACCTATAACTTATGCCCTGGAGTGAATTTTACCTCCATTGAGATCTTAAAATATTAGAGGCTACCTTTTTATGGCTATGGTGTGTATAAAACCTAAATCAACACATAATAAGTTTTTTTTTATATACATGAAGTTAAGTTACTTGGTCATATTATTTTTAAAGATGGGCTTGCTATAGACCCTAATAGGGTGAGTGTGATACTAGCCTTGTCATTGCCCAAACATAAAAAAGCTTTGAAAAGTTTTCATAATAATATAAATTTTGTTAGTAAATTTATACCTAGATTTTCCACTTTTTAAAGTCATATAACATCCACGTTAAAGAAGAATCAATTATATGTTTGGACCAAGGAAGTGAAGGCTAGTTTTAAGGCCATCAAACAAGCTATTTCTTAATCACCTACACTAATCAACCCTAATTTTTATGAGGACTTTGTCTTATATTATTTTTCCAACATTGACACCATATATTTTATGTTAATTCATTATAATAATGAGGGGCTTAAAAATCCTATAGCCATTTTTAGTTAAGGACTAGAAGCTTATGAAGAGAAGTACAACTATGTTGAGAAATAAGTATTGGAAATTATAAGTATCAAGAAATTTAGGCATATGGTGTCCAATAAAAAAATACATGTTATGGTAAATAATCCAAGAATAGGAGACTTTATCTTGAATAAAGATGTAAATGATAAAAGAGTTAGATGGATAACTAAGGTGATGGAGTATGATGTTGAGATCAAGGCCACTGAGCTAGTAAGAGGGAGATGATTATGTGAACACCAAGAATTAGACCTAAATGAATATGAAGAGATGATTTTGGCATTAAAAGAGGGTCATATTACATCTTAAACTTCATTTACTCCAAGTTGGACATAAGAAATGGTGAAGTTCCTTCACCAAGTGAGTGTAGTATTGGGATAAATCAAGAAAGAAGGAGATACTTCAGATTGTAAGTAATACCTAATGTACTTTTAGATGGGTTTATTTTTAGTAAATACCTAAATGGAATGGTACTAATATGTGTGAAAATAGAATAGGTTGACAATCTTATAAAACATTTCCATGATGGATAAGTTGGAGGTCATTTTATTCCTAAAACTACAGTTGTAAAAATAATGAGGGCTAGTTACTATTGGCATAGTCTATTAAAGGATGCATATGATTGGGTTAAAATATGTTAAAAGTGTGAAATTTTTGTATGCAAACAAATACTTTCATCCCTTCTTCTTCACCCTATTTAGGTTGAATAACCATTCATGCAATGGGGAATTGATTTCATTGGGATGATCTATCCTCCATCTAGTGCAAGCCATAAGTGGGTCCTTACATCTACTGACTATATCACAATGTGGTAGAGGTAGTGGCCCTTAGTGAGGCTAATGAAACTTTAGTTTTTAACTTCTATGAAATCTTAATGACAAGGTTTGGAGTACCTATAATAATAATTTATGATAATGCCATGGTTTTCAGTGTTATAAAGATAATGAAATGGGCTCTACAATATGGCATCTACTTGAGTACCACTTCTAATTACTACCCCCAAGGAAATGGGATAGATTATTCCACTAATAATAACTTGATAAAAATCATAAAAAGTATAATAGAATACAATCAAAGGACTTGGCACACTAGGTTGAAGACAACCCTACTGATAGATAAGATCACTCCAAAGATTACCATTCGTAACTCACTTTATATGCTTATCTATGGAAGAGAGGCTAAGATATATATTTAAATTGAGTTACCAGATCTTGAGTTAAAACATCATATTGAGATAATGTATAATTATCTTTTATAGATAAGTTTGGTAGTACTAATGGCCTTGGAGGAAGCAAGAGATCATGTTATGCACACCATGGAGTATCACCAAACACAAGTGCAAATAAACTTTGATAAGAGAGATATATAAAGAACATATCAAAAAGGATATATTTTAATAAAGTGGGATGTTGATATATACAATCTTGGTAAGAACACTAAGTTTGATTCATTATGGAGTGGACCTTATGTTATCATTGCTTACAAAGAACACAATGTTTTTCATCTTGCAAGATTCAATAGATAAGAACTGAGTATCATAGTCAATGAGATACACTTGAAGCCATGATATTGAGGTTAGTTTTAAAAATTTATACATATTATATTATATATTTTTGTTCCCTATGTGATTCATGCATGAATGTGTGTCTTTTTTGGTTTATGTTATTCCTTCTACCAAGTGTCTTGTGACAAATGTGGTGTGGTGTTTTGTTTTATGTTGGTCTAATTTAGTTGGTTTCAAGGTGGTTTTCAAGTCTTATTTATAGTCATGAATCCATATCCCAATTAATTTATAAGGCATTAGTCTAGATGTATAGTCAAGCATGCATTCCCAAGAGGTTGCAAAAGATGTTAGCCAAATTTTGGCTACCATAGACTAGGTTCATTAAAAACTTTACTTGTCATGTTTTATGACCTTATTCATAGTCTTTCCATACATTTTGGGGTATTTAAATGGTCTTGTTAAGTATTATTAGCATAATTTAAGGTTATTTTGATAAGATTAAGGTAATGTTTGTATTTTGTCTTGTGTTAGTCTAGTCATAAGGTGAACATGAAAAGATGGGTTAAAATGATGTCAAAGGTTCAAAAGTGTCTCTCAAAGTAATACCATGCCCTGAATACCTTGTATGAACATTTTACATTTTTTTTTAAATATTTGAGCTTCTTTTGTGAAGATTAAGGTAAAGTTTAATACAAGGGAAAAGTGCATATAGTCAAATTAAATGCATGACAAGGCCAAGAAAGATCAAATATCCATCTGATCACACTTGTTAAAGATTTTGAGGTAGTTATATAACTTGAACTTATGTCAATACTATCATTTGGGGTTAATTTTGTAGGTTCAACATACAAATTGAGAGAATCACTCCTTTTTAGCTAGTTATAGGCACTTGTGCAAACTTGGGAGATCCATTTGTAGGTGAAAATGTTCATGGCTGTATATTCACCTTCTCTAAGATATATAAATGATTTAAAATCTTACTCAAGTTAAAATATTCCAAAAATTACACCAAAACCTCCATCACCCTCTTATCAATGTTGAGGTATGTTCCTAGTTTTGGGATTAGGGCATTGATGTTAAAATCAAGTTAAATGTCTCTCATTTCAAAAGTTAGAGTTGATGTCATGCTTGGTGAAATGGTGTGTAAATAAGAATTTTTGTTTCTCTTTTGAGATAAAATTTGAAGGTATGTAGTATCCTTTTTGGGTTTTGATGACATGTCAAGATCATGTTCATAGCATAAATAAAACATCTTATTTAAAGTTCTGAGTGCTAAAGAGCATACAAGGTAATCACATGGGTCAATAAGTCCTTATAAATTCCTGATACAAGGTTGTGATGAGAATAAGACAAGGGTCATAATTCTATTAAGAATCAAGTTTTAATATTGATATCATTAAGAGTCAACTTGTTTTTATCCAAACTTTGACCACTAGCCATCTTGAGTAGCCTAGCCTAGCTTAGTAGGAAAATATATGCGTAGTGGATGATGAAAATTTGTGCTTTAGGTTAGTAAAATATTAATTAAGTGTTATAATATATGATAACATGGGTAATAGGTAAATAATAATTTAAATGAGTTTAAAGGAAAATATTTAAGCTCAACCCCTGTATGAAGAGACCTAGTGAGAAGTTGCAAGCTTGGTGGCTTAATAAGATAAGCCTAGTAGCATGGTATGTTGAGCCATTATAGACCTAAGTGAGAATTTTTTTAATTATAATATGATGTTATGATGTTTTATGACATTTGGATGAAGTTTTTAAGACATTAAAAGAGGCTTTAGGTTATGTTCATAGTCCAAGTAGGACTAGCAGTATAAAGAATAAATGCATAAAGTGACCTATAGTATCCTAAGCAAAAGTCAAGATAATTTCTAAGGATTAAATATATATTTAGAGAATTTAAAAATGTGTGAGGCATTGTGTTAAGAATTTTTACCAAATTTGAAGTCAATAGCTGAAAAAGAAAGCAATAAATTTGATGGTAAGGTTTTTTGTGTGCATAGAAAATGGTGTTGCATACTTGAGAAGAAATTTCTCATGCTCACTGGGACATGAAAAAATTACATGAGATACTGATCACTTCATGGTAGTTGGGTAAGTCCCCTAGCTTTAATTCCTTGTCATTGGTTTTAGGATTGAGGAGAAATCCTTTATGAATGATTGTTAAGAAGGTAAAGTGGACAAATCCCTCATAAAAACCCTTAAAAATACTTGATAGGAAAAATGTAATTAGTTATGGCTCATAATGGTCCAATTTACCTATTTTATTATTTTTAACATTTAAATTACTCTTCAAGGTCCCCTTAAGTGGTTTTTGTTTGTCTTGCTAGTGAATAAAAGCTACAAGAAAATTTTGATTTTAGGGTTTTTATGTTACAAGAAGAGTTGACAAGGCCAAAAAATGTAAGTGGATGGAGGATGATGTTAAAAAATTATATTTTATTTTCATTATATTTTATGAGTAGGTTTATGAACAAAAATTTTAAAAATTGGTCATGTAAGTTTTCCTATTGCTAAACTAGCCTAATGAGCAAAATAATGAAGAAACTAGGCAAGAATGAGAAGAAGATTAGGGATTGGTTGTAAAGGACTAGGGATGGATATTAAGGCATGGGGTCATTATTAAATATCTATCCTTCATATCCCATGTTTCTATAAGTGTTGATTATTCCTACACTTATTCAAAAATTTGTCATCAAATTGGATTGTCTACCACAGTGAAGTTTGTGAAGAGTGACATTATGAGATTCATTTGTAAGACCAATATTGGTACATGAACATGAAATATATATATATATATATATATATATATATATATATATATATATATATATATATATATATATATATGATTATAAATGATCACAAAAATTCATTAGAGTATTATAGAACTGTCCCCATAGGTGTTCTATAAGTTGATTTTCTTGACTGTTTTTGGTCCTACAGGCAACTTTTTTATGTATGTGAAAAAGATGTTCCTGAGTCAATTTTCACTAAGATGAATACTAAAAATTTATCAAAGGTGTTATTAAGGAATAATAGTATAATTTTAATTCATTTTTTCTCATTTAAAGTCCCTGATCAACCTTTAAGAGTCAAATGATTTGGACTGTGTTTTGACAGTGTTTAGTGTTTCTGAGTAAGTCATCTACATGAGTGTTCTTAAGGCCCTTTAGCCTATATGGTGGAGAAAAAATCATTTTGGGAAGTTTTTAAAGTAATTATTATCATATTAATATAATTTTATGCATGTTTTATGTGGAAATTTTTTGTATTTGGTTCAAGTTTGAAAAATAGACTTATAGGCAGTAAGAAGTCCTATTGGCAAGGACACTTAATTGGTAGGTCCATGTAGTGAAATGGACCAAATGGAGTTGGAGACATAATATGAAATTATAAAGGGTATATTATAGATATATATTAATTTTTTCATGCATTTTATAATATAGGAAGTGTTCTTAAGGGTCTGAATGGTAACATGTGGATAGGACAGACCTAATTGCATTAGGTCTCCATCAGGCCTAATGGTGAAATTGGTCCTTAGGGACTATGAATGACTAATGTATTATTTATTTCATTCATGAAACGTGTGTATTCATATATTTAAATCATAATACAAGAATTTTTTGGATCTTGGTTGATCAATATGGGTGAAAGAAAGAATTGAGTATAAAGGCAAGGCCTAATAAGGCTATTTTGTCTAGTTAGAATAGTGAGCTATTGAGAAAAGAATATAAAGTTTTTTTGAATAAGTTGAGGGATTTAATATAATTATAATAATTATATGAATATTACATAAATTTATAACTATGTTTTTTTAGGTATTGAATAAGGTCAATTAACCTAATATTGCCAAGGAAAGGGCTAATTGAGTGAGAAGGCCTAAGAGGTTCTTTGGTAAGATTAGAGGGTAAAGAATACAAGAGAAGGTTATAATATATATTTTAGTTATAAATAGCTGTTTTTAGGTGAAAATATATTAGAGATGAATTTTTTGGTGCTAAGTTACCTAAGGGGGTTGGATCCTCCTTGTAAGATTGAGCTTGTAGAAGACTAGTTAAGTTGGTGCTTATCCAGATAGGGGTTAGAGCTCCTTGTGAAGTTGGTGCTTCAATAAAAATTGGATCATGACATTTTATGACTATATTAAATGTTCATTTTTTAGTATTTTTTATCCCCCAATAGGGTTTCCTACATATTTCATGTTTTTACTTGTGATATGCTTGTGTAGTTGCTTTGTTTATGTATTAGTATTTTATATGAATGAATGATTCATGGAATGATGAGTTGAATTAAATAAGTGATTGTCTAGAAAATTATTTAAAACCCATTATTATTATATAATTATAACATTTGGTATAATATTAGGTCATTTGAAGGATGTATTATAACCTAAAGGAGATTATAAACAAGTTATGATGGCTAGTCAAGCACAAGGTGGATTCTCTACAAGCAAAGCTCCATTATTCAGTAGATCAAATTATGATTTTGGAGTGTGATAATGATAAAATATCTTATTTATCAAGGTAATTATATTTTTAAATTATTCTTGGATGGGTATACTACACCCTCTATTCCTTTTATAGATGCATCAAGCAAGAAGGCTAGTGATAACAACTCAAAAGTAATGGGATTATGTGTGGTCTATTTGAAGCAGGATTTGTGAATGTTATGCACTATATATCTACCAAATAAATGTGGGATAAGTTTAAAAAATATTCATGAGGTAGATTCCAAATTCAAATTGGCCAAGTTGAAAACTCATAGAAGATAATTTAAAAGTCTAAAAATGAATGAAGATGAGACTATTGTAGCCTACTTGTTGAGGGTTGATGAGGTGGTCAACATCATAAGAGGTTTAGAAGAATTGAAATAGATAACTATTTCTGAAAAGGTTTTAAGGTCTCTAACTTCAAAAATTGATTCCAAGGCATGTTTTATTGAAGAAATGTAAGATTTAGACAAACTTGAGATGGATGGACTTCATAAAACCCTAACAGCCTATGAGATGAGGATAAGTGAAGGAAGACCTACAAAGAAAGAATCTAAATTCAAGGTAGAAAATAATCCAAAGGAGAATAATACACAAGGTAGGCAAGTTAAAGACAATTATGAATCTAATATTGATCATGATGATTTGATAACTTTGTTTATAAAGAAGTTGAAGATAGGCTCAAGTAAATACAAGGGTAAATTACCTTTCAAATGTTTTTAATGTGGAGAGATAGGAAATTTTGATAAAAAATGCCCTCATAATAATATGGATAAGAATGATGAAGAGCATGATGAAGGTCATGATGATGATAAAATATCTCATAGGTCTGATAAGATCAATAAAAGCTTAAGAAAATATGATAACAAGAAAAGGTTCTTCAAAAACAAAAGGAGCCTTTACATGAAGGAAGATTAAAGATAATTTAATGAAAGTGAGAGAAGAGATTAAAAGAGTGATAATGAATATTATGGAATTTATTTCAATGAATTTATCTTCATGGTTGAAGAAGAAATATGATCAAATCAAGAAGAATCCATATAGATTTTAGGTGTCGTTGTTGATTTAAATGAAGGAGATGAGGTGGATCTTGAAACTAAGTTGATGAATAATCTAAAAGAAATGAATATGGTAAGGAAAAATAATAAGATTATCAGGTATCTTATCAAATACTATGAGGATAAAATCAACTTGTTTGAAGCTAGACTAAGCAACAAATCTAAGGAACAAGAGGAAATAGTCAAATAGGTGAAGAGTCAAATTGAAATTATGACTACAAGCCTAGAAGAAAAATAAGAAGAATGTGCAAGGTATGTATATGAAGTGAATTATTTGAGAGATAAATTGAAGTAAGCATCAAATAAGGTCAATTCCTTTGTAATGTTTGAAAAGAGCACTACTGATATAAACAACCTTTTAAGTAGTCAAAAGACTACTGATGACAAGACAGATCTTGGTTTTATTAGAAATAAAGAGGACACTAATGTGATCAAAAGGGTCAAATATCAATCAAAGAATGAGAGGGCTGACAAAACATAGGTCATTACCATAAAGAAATATAATAACATAAGGTATGTTAATCCATTCAATGGCTATTGTTATTCATGTAACTAATTTGGTTATAGATTAAGACATTGTAAAATGCCATTAAATAATTAATTTTTATGGCATTATGAGGAGAACCATCAAACAAGAGGTATAGGTGAGGGTGTGTTTCCTTTTAGAGTGATAACATGCTTTAACTATCATAAATTTGGTTAGATTTAATATTTAATGTAATCATAACTTTTCAAGAGAAGACAAGAAGTTTAAGGCTCTTATAACATAAGAGAGAAATAGTAAGTGGAAACCTAAGATGGATAAGGTTGATAATCAGGCTATAAGTTCATGTGGACTATTTTCCATGGTAGAACAAAATGAAGATGCAAAGCAATGCCAATAATTTTATCTATCAACATAGTTTGTTGATGAAAGAAATAAGATCAATAAATTAGGCCAAAATGTTTCTCCAAGAAATACTGATGGAGTCAAACCAAAAGGACAAATCAAACATAACAGGATTATGAAGGAAGTTTAGTCTTGAAAAGACATGGAGATATGGGAATCTCCTAAACTCATGCTTTTTTAGGTCTGTAGAGAAGAAATTACTCTATTAGGCTTCATGGAGGCACATAGCTAAGAAATCAATAATCATGAAGGATGCTTAGTCATAGGGGGATTTGTGTGGTCTTAGGAGATCTTTAGGTTCTAGTATTAATCAAAGAGATATGCTATAGATGTGAACTCAAGAAGATAAGTCACCAAAGTTGATATGATGAATTGATCAAACCAAGTCATTGTTTTGAAAATGTCTTAAATTTTCATGAAGATAGAGAGAGTCAATCATGTATCATGATTAGGTATGTGAACTTGGTCTATGATAAAGAAAGGTTTGATAACTTTTGTTTGACCTAGGTCTAAGGATCAAATAGTTGCCAAGAAGGTCAAGCTTTGTCATTAATATCAATGAGGGAGAAAGTCATATTTCAAGTTCAAGTATTGGAAGATGATCTACATGATTAAGAACATTTTACATCAATGACAAAGGGGGAGATTGTTGATGTATGTTCCTAGTGTTGGGATTAAGGCATTAATGTTGTCATTGATGTCAAAATTAGGTTGAATGTCTCTCATGTCAAAAGTTAGAGTTAATTTAATGCTTGGTGAAATGGTACAAAACTAAGAATTTTTATTTCTCTTTTGAGATAAAATTTTAAATCAACCTTGTATCCTTTCTAAGGTTTGATGAAATTTCAAGATCATGTTCAAAGTACAAAGGAAACATCTTGTTTAAATCTCTAAGTGTTGAAGAGCATATAATGTAAGCACATGGGTTAATAAGTACTTATGAATTAGTGATAAAAGGTTATGATGAGATTGAGATAAATCTCATAAGTCTATTGAGAATCAAGTTTTAAGATTTATATCATTAAGATCCAACTTGTTTTGAGCATTAGGCATCCTGAGTAGCCTAGCCTAGATTTATAAGAAAATGTATGCATGGTGCATGATAAAACTTTATGATTTAGGTCAATATAGGATTAACTATGTATTATAAGCTATTATAACATGGGAAAAAGGAAAATAATCTTTCATATGATTTCCAAGGACAAGATTGGAGCTTAGCTCCTATATGAAGAGACCTAGTGAGAAGTTGCAGGCTTGGTGCCTTAGTAAGATAAACTTGGTAGCATGGTATGTTGAGCCATTAGAGACATGAGTGAGAAATTTTGGTAGTATAAGATCATGTTATGATGTTTTATGACCATTTTATTTAGTTTTGAATATAGTGCAAGAGGCTTCAAGTTTGTTCATAGTCCAAGTAGGACTAGTAGTATAAGGCCTAGATGCATAAAGTGACATATAGTGGCCTAAGCAGAAGTTAAGATATTTCCAAGGATGATAGATATATTGAGATAATTTAAAAATTTTTGAATTATTTTTATAATCATTTTGACAAATTTTTATGTCAATACCTAAATAATAAAGTAATAAATTTGATAATAAGGTTGACTATGTGCAGAAAAAGGGTGTTGCAAAAATGAGAAGTTTTTCCTGATCATTGGCATGTGCAAAATTTGCATGAGATCATAATAAATTCATGGTAGTTTGGGAAGGTACCTATATTTAATTATTTGTCATTGGTTTTAGGATTGATAGGAAATCCTTTATGAATGATGGCTAAGAAGGTAAAGTGGTCCAAACCCTCTTATAAACTCTTATAAAGAACCGATAGGAAAGATATAATTAGTTATGGATTATAATGGTAAAATTGACCTATTTTAGTGTTTTTAACATGTAAAATACTCTTTAAGGTCCCCTTAGGTGGTTTTTTTGTTTGGATAGTGAATAGAAGCTACAAGAAAATTTTTATTTTTAGGGTTTTTGATGCTACAGGTAGAGTTGTCTAGGTCAAAACATGTAAGTGGATGGAGGATGATGTTAAATAATTATATTTTATTATCATGATATTATTTTAGTAGATTTTTGAACAAAAATGTTTAAAATTTTTCATGGAATTTTTCCTATCGCTAAGATGGCCTAATGAGTAAAATAATGAAGAAACTAGGTGAGAATGAGAATAAGATTAGGGATTGCTTTCAAAGGAATAAGGATGGATATTAAGGCATGAGTTAAATATTAAATACACATACCTCCTATCCCATTGGTATATAAGTTTTGATGATTCCTATACCTATTCAAAATGTTGTCATCAAACTGGTATGTCTAGCATAATGGAGTTTGTGAAGAGTAACATAGTGAGATTGGTTTATAAGACCAATATTGGTAAATGACCATGTAATGTGTGTGTGTGTGTGTGTGTGTGTGTGTGTGTGTGTGTGTGTGTGTGTGTGTGTGTGTGTGTGTGTGTGTGTGTGTGTGTGTGTGTGTGTGTGTGTGTGTGTGTGTGTGTGTGTGTGTGCGTGCGTGCGTGCGTGTGTGTGCGTGTGTGCGTGTGTCCGTGTGCGTGTGCATGTGTGTGTGTGTGTGTGAGTGTGTGTTATTAGGATGATAAAGGATCAAAAAAATCCATTTGAAGATCACATAAGTGTACCCATAGGTGTTCTACAAGTTGATTTTCTTGATTGCATTTTTGGTCCTACAGGGAACTTTTTGTGTATGTGAAAAAAGATGTTCCTAAGTCAATTTTCACTAAGATGAATGATAAAAAATTATAAAATGTGTTATTAATAACTAATAGGATATTGTTAATTAATTTTTTCTCATTTTAAGTCCATGAACAAGCTTGGAGATTCAAATGATTTTGATTATGTTTTGATAGTGTTTAGTGTTTCTAAGTAAGTCATATACATGAGTGTTCTTGAGGCCCTTTGGCCTATGTGGTGGAGAGAAAATAATTTTGGTAAGTTTCTAAAGTCATTATAATAATATTAATATAATTTTATGTATGGATTATGTGGTAAATTTGTGTATTTGGTTCAAGTTTTCAATAGAGACTTAAAGGTAGTAAGAAGGCCTATTGGTGAGGAGACCTAATTGGTAGGTATAATTAGTGAAATGGACCAAATGGAGTTGGAGACCCAAGATGAAATTATTAGGGGTATATTAGAGGAATTTATTTATTTTTTAATCCATTTTATAAGATAAGAAGTGTTCATAAATGTCTAAATGGTAATGTGTGGATAGGACATACCTAATTACATTAGGTCTCCATTAGTCCTAATGGTGAAATTGGTCCTTATGGACTATGACCAGCTAATGTATTGTTTTTTTCACTCATGAAACGTGTTTAGTGAAATATTTAAACCATAATATAAGTATTTTGGGGATATTAGATGACCAAGATGGATGAAAGAAAGAATTGAGTATAAAGGTAAGGCCTACTAAGGTTGTTTTGACTAGTTAGAATTTTGAGCTATTAAGCAAAGAATATAAAGTTTTTGTGAAAAGGTGGAGGGATTTAATATAATAATAATAATATTGATATGAATATGCCATAAATGTCTAACTATGTTTTTTTAGGTATTGAATAATTTAATTGACCTAATATTTCCAAGGAAAGGGCTAATTGAGTGAGAAGGCCCAAAAGGTTGTTTAAGTGAGATTGAAGGGTAAAGAGTAGAAGATAAGGTTGTCATATATAGTTGATTTAGAGATAGGTTTTCTAAGGTAACCAAATATTAAAGGTGACTTGGTTGGTACTAATTTATCTAGGGGGTTTTGATCCTCCTTGCAATATTGATCTTACCAAAGACTAGTTAAGTTGGTGTTTATCTAGAAAGGGGTTGGATCTCCTTGTGAAGTTGGTGCTTCACTAAAGCTTGGATATTGAAATTTTAGGACTATAGTCCATATGCATGGTTTTGTGATTCTTACCCCCCAAGAGGGTTTCCCACATATCTATTGTGTTCCCTTATGATATGCTTATGTAGTTGCTTTATTTATGCATTCATATTTTGTATTAATGAATTAGTCATGGAATGATGGATTTAATTTAATAAGTGATTTTTTAGAAACTAATTCATTCCCCTCTTAATAGCTACTTCTAACAAGTAAGCTAATAAAGGTCAACTTCATATGCTCAGTAAGAATAAAGGAGAGAGAGTCCTAGTCTGATATTTTTTATAGGGGGATCCTAATGAACTTAAAATAAATGGCCATAGTGGTGGCCCATCTTTTATGAATAATCATTAAGAGTGCAAGGAGGTCATTATGTCTTATTCATCCAAATAGGGTATAGATTTGCCTTTATTTCTTCAATTCAGAGGTCAATGGATGAAAATAGATTTTGTGAGGTTATTTAGGAGATCAAAAAAGTATTTATAATTTTATGTTCATCAATTAACTCAACTATGTGAGGTGTCTTCAACAAGGAAACCCGTATCTCAAGCATATGTGAACATCACCACCCTAGATGCACACATTTTAGTTATTTTTGAGTATTATCAATCTCAAAAGTTTCTAAGTACTTAATCAATCATGGATTATGGAAAACCTCTCATTATTAGATGATCCATGTTTTTTATCTCTAAAAATGATTTTTGTAGACAATCCTTCAAGTGGTGACATGGCTTAGTGTTTGGAGGCATGGTGTAGTGTATGAATAGTTTCCTACATGCCTGATTACTAAAATTAGAAAAAAATAACAATTAAATATAAAGGATATCATGTGAGAATGGAATTGTATTAATTAGATGCCAAAGGTAATGAAATTAGAATTAAAATTCACTCTCTAACAAAGACTAGGATAATCTTTGTCCACCCACAAGTCTGTAGACCTATAGGTGAACATTCATGGATCACAAGTCTCATGTTGAAGATGTTAAAGTAATGGAGATACTTGATGTAATCTATAAATACTAATATAACCTTGGTATATCTCACTAAATCATCAAAAGAGATTAAGTGAATACAAGAAATCCAACCTCCATACATTATCCTTGTACATGAAAATACATCAACTACAATCCTATACATACAATTGTGAAAATTTAATATTAAATAGTGTTTAATAGGAGGTACATAGGAATATTAAGGGGATTATAGGAAAAGTATGTGATTTTATACAATCCTAAAGTGCAAGGACTGAAAAAGTTCTTATCAATCTATCCAAGCAAAAGCAGACCTACAGGTTCCAGACCTGTAGGTCCCCATTTTGAACCAAAAACCATTTAATAACATGAAGGAGAATATATGAATATAATATAAACTAGTATAGGTATGGAATGATACAAAAATCAATGAGATCATATAGGCTATTTGAGAGTCAAAATAAGGTTGAGATGACTAAGTTCATAAGCCTAAACACTCATACACAGGCTTGTGTATGAAGACATGAAGGGAAAAGATTTTAAATGTTATGAGAGACTAATGATATTTTAGGATTATCAGAAGTATATTTTAATTAATTTTAATTACTTTCAAAATGTCAATATCTTAGTTTAAGAAGGCCAAGTTTTAAATCCTAATATTTAAAGGACTCTTAACCATCACCTATAGTTATGTCATACATAGATGGAAGAAGAGAGGGGAATGTTTGAAAATATTTTAGGTCTTGATAAGTTTAAGAGGGTAAAATAAAGGTTATAAACTATCAAAATTGTGATGAAGGTCATGTAAGTTCCTAGTGATTTGTAAAAGGTTATAAACTCTAATATGTAGTCAAACCCCAAATGACTACCTATAAGGTTGTTTAAGTAGCTATTGTTGGTCTCAAACTTGAGAAGAGGATGTAAAACACATAGTGGGGTTGGAGATTTTATATATATATATATATATATATATATATATATATAAGTAAAAAAGGATGTTTAAGGTTAGATAAAACTAAAAAGAAGTTCAAAAGAGGGTAATCAAAATAAAATGCATATGAACTCTATAAACACACAACCAAGTACTCCTATCGGCCTACCTACATACATGAAGGGTGCCTACTTTTTTTGAGAGATAAAAGGTCATTTGGAAGAATTAAATCACATTTAATTGATTCCTTTATGCTATTATGACTCCATATGATCTTTAAAATCAACAAAATGGTGCAAATGTTGATAGGTCTATTTAGGCTTGTTAAGCCTAAAACCAAACACACATGCTTATATACACAATCATGAAAATAATGTTTTTTGAGAATAAATTGAGAATTTAAGGACATTTATAAGTTGAATAAATATTTTATAGAGCCTATAATGGAATCCATAGGCAGTGTGAGACAAAGCAAGTGGCAATTTGGCCTATGAAACATTCTTGAGTCTTCTAGTGCATGACTACAAGTCAATACAAAATTTATTTTGCTTAGTGTGACATTGAAATTATGAATAGGGTCCAATGGTTTTAAATTATATTTAATTGGTATATATAATTGAATATTATGACATTATTTATTGGTTTAGGTACCCAACCTTCATGACCAATGGTTAACACTACATGCCACTCTCTAATGGCATAGTAGAGATATAAGGAGAAATTTCTTGTGATTGGAACTATAAGGACAATATGAATGGGAAAATAAAAACCTAGGGTTAGTTGAGGACACTTTTATACTTTAAATTTGTGTTAATGTTTCAAGATTTAAGGCCCTAGGGTTTATATCCAATTGTTAAGAACCTAAACTATTTTAACCCCTTCTAAAACCATAATAAGAACTTGATGAGAGAGATAAGATTTGAAAGTGAATAAAATGGGTTGTATTAATATGAAGCACAACTTAAAATAATTTATAAATTTTGGGAGATCCTCACCATGACACTTATTTTTACTTGCACCTATACAAATGTAATAAATTCTATGTTTTGGTAATGATTTGAGCCTAAAATAAGGTTGTTGATCTCATGGACTGATGTAAAAAATTAGGTAGGATTTATTGAGGTATATTATACCTATTAAATTCCAAAATCCCATACATATCACACTAAAATTTCTCCTATAGGTTTGATTTTTGAAGGAAGTGTGAAAATGGCTTGTGAAAGGCTAGTTTTTTTGGCCATTTCATGGTTTACCTATCTACACAAGGTATTAGATGTCCAAATTTGGCATGGGGAATTTTCATAGGTTAGGGAAAATTAATAAAACAATTACTATAATATTTTATTTTGTGGGAGGTCTAGGGAGCAAAATCTCAATTTCTAGGCCTAGAGGCCTAATTAGAGAGAGAAAAGGGTGAAATCAATGCACTTATAATCAGAGTCAAGTCATGAAATTTTTTATGGATATGTAAGGTAATGTACTCAAATAAATTTTTACTTTTTCAATATCATATGTACACTATCCTCCACAAGTAACTTTGTATGTTTTGAGGGTTACAAGGAAATGAAGGTAATTGAGAGGTTTAGACATGAAATGAAGTGATAGAAAACATTGGAGGCATTAATATGGGTTTATATAAGTTGATAATACAATAATAAGTGTTTACTTAAATTTCTTTTATTCATGAGTTTGAAAACTAAGTTTTAAGAATTTTGAGCCTAAAAGGAGCTAGTGAAGATTACATACTAATGAGAAGTGAAAGAGAGGTTACACAACTTGTAGAGTAGTGGAGTATAAATATATTAATAATTTAAAATTTTAGTCAAAAATATTATAAATAAACTTTTATTTGTGTAGGTTTATCGTCAAGAAAAATGAATTAGATTCAAGAGCTCAAATTTGCCTATGTAACCTCTTATGCCAATTTGAGGGAGTACATCATTGAGCAAATGTACACATTTTAATGAAATATTTCAAGAATGTTTTATATCTCAAGTTCCTATATTGGAACTAAATTCATGATGGATGACACTTATCCATGATCTTCTACTCCCCTTCTTTTTCTCTCTTGCTCACATTTTCCTATGTATGTAGCCTTGTATGTCTTTACAAAGGATCCTCACATTGGTTATGGTGAATCCCTAACAAAATTAATTCTTGTACATACCTATTAGAATAAATTAAATATGGATAGTATATATTCATCTTGAAAACAATTATCTTGAGTGTGTTTTTTTGATGAATGGTTAGTGATAGTGTATGTACTTTGCATTTATCCTTCATTTTCATGCCTTTATGTAAGTTTGTTGCCTTTCATAGGTCATATGAAGTGTCATACCTAGTTTTGTTAGTTATATAAATGATAAAAAATTATTTTTTACTACTATTACCTCTTATTGTATCATCCTAATCTTTTTAAACCTTCATAACCTTCATGTTGAAGCATTAGTGTGATAGGGACTATTTTGGAGTAGCATAATCAGATTGTACCTTAGTATTTCATAGTGCATTCTTAACAAGTTGAGGACATGCTATTTGGTGCATCACTTTTTAGTTATTTTTTAGTTTTGATAATCTCTACCTTTTTTATGTCATTCAAGTAGTATAGTTTTTAGTGTATGTGTTGTAATTGGGAGCTATCCCAAAATCTAGAGGTTTGATCCCCTTGAAAGGTCATCCAAAACCTTAGATCAATCCCATTGCATATATTAGGTTGAGAGGTATTGAGTCACTCTCTCAAGGTTGAAAATTTTAGATATAACAAGGCCAATCATGGATGATAGGATGGAGGAACTCAAGGGTTTAATATTATCGATCAAATTAACAATACAACAAAAAAACCCATTTTATAATTGATCCAATAATTAGATATGTACAAGGATATTTTATATGCAGCACCATTTGGCACCACTTTTCCATGGAATGATGAACCAAATTATATATCTTCCATTTTTAAAACATTTTGATAGACATAAGATTCTATATATCTTAAAAAGGAACATCTACCACCAAAACATATCATTACTCGATATTTACCTTTATAAATTCAGGTCAAAATTGATAACATGGGTATTAAGTGAGTCTTACTTGATAATGGTTTAGGATTTATTATATTTAATATTTATTTTCTTCAATTAATCAATATAAATTTTATAATTTTAATTTTTTTGGATGTGAATATTGTATGTTTTAATAATACTCCTCATGAGGTATTGGGTTATATAACCTTGATTCTCATATTGGGTCCTATAAATATTACTATTACATGCCAAGTTATATCCAATGACCTTAATTACAAAATTTTAATTTAAAGACCTTAGATTTACAACATGTAATCCATCCTTCATATGGACTTCTCTACTTAGATAGTGGTAAAACTTACTATTCATAGCTCTACTATGACACCTACAATCACATAGGGAGTAACTTCATCTAATAATACAAGGGAAAATAAATATGATTTTGGATTAAAATATTTTCAAAATATGGGTTATCAAATATAGGGATTATGAAATCATGTATATGGAATTATTCATCCTATTGAAACATCCACTCATAAAGGAAAGGCCTTAGTTATGTAGATCATTTAGATAATTCAAATTTAGTTACATTTACAAATAGATATACAAATTTTTATAAATCCATTCAACAAGATAAAAAATAATTAAATCATGTATCCATGTTATCAATTGTATATATAAAGGTTATTGATGAAACCATGTCATCATAACTTTTAACATTAGATGATTTTTTCTAATGATAAGTATCTACTATAATATTTAGGAGCATATGAGTATTTCCCTCCCTTCTATCATAAGAATAGGTTTCCTCATTCCACAAATACTCATGCATATTTTGGTGAGACTATATTTTCACAAGATGATGTCCAAATTTGTGGTTCTGATATAATTCCTACTACACCTTATTTCAAAGATAGATCCACACTTATAAATGAAGAGATAGTTGCATTTAATCATGTAATATATATAGATCCAAGAACTAGATTTTTGGCTACTACACTTAAAAATTATGACAATAAATAAATAATGTAAAAATTACATGATTTCACTAAAATAATTGCTTAGGCATATTCTGATGTGTTAGACATTGATCCTTTGGGTGTATCTCATCATATAATGTTTATCTACATATAAAACCAAACAAGCATAAAATACAAAAAATGCATCTATAATTTATGTTATTGGGTAAGTTAGAGATTCAAATCTTACTCGATGTAGGTTTCATTCGACCTATAGCCTTAGGTGTCTAATATTTTACTAGTATTAACTATTAATGGGCAAATTTGATGTTGTTCAAACTCTACATATTTAAATAAGGCTTGTATTAAAGATTATTTCCCACTACCCAACATTGATATGATTGTGGATTCTACCAGAGGATATGAGATGTTATAATTCATGGATGGATTCAATGGTTATAATCAAATTATAATTGTTGATGAAGATCAAGAGAAAACATAATTTATCATACAATGGGGTATCTTTTGTTATATAATGATGCCTTTTGGACAATTTTTTTGGGAGCTACATATCTATGATTTATGACACATAATTTTCATGATCTCATTCATAAGATAGTAGAGGATCATGTGGATGATTTACTTGAAAAATAAAAGTAGAGATAAGATCATGAAATTTAATTACAATGAATATTTGAGTTGTTTCAACATTTTAACATACATGTAAATTAAAAAAGTGCATTTTTTAAGTAACATGAGTAAAATTGTTAGGATTTATTATATCACAATGAAGTACTTAATTTGATTCTAAAAATCTCAAATATATTATTTATATGCTTCCACCTCAAGGGATAAAGAAAATATAATCTTTAAAAGGTAATATTTAGGTAATACACTTATTTTTAGCTTAGTTAGTCACTAAGACACATAATTTTACAAGATTACTAAAAATATATAGAAAGTTTGAGTGGGACATGAAATTCCAGGAGTGTTTTGAGGTACTCCAACAATATTTGTTGAATCCACCAATTCCCATGCCTCCATGCTAGATAAAACACTCTTAATATAATTCTTTACTAAAAATCATTATTGGAAATATGATTTTCATTTGTTGTCAAAAGGGATATTGTTGGAATTATGGATGTCATAGATGTGAGAGGATTAGATAGGTTTAATGGAGAGAAGAGCATGTTTTACAATTGCATAGTATAAGTTGTAATATTGTCATATAATGTTGTCATGATTTTACAAAGATAATTTCTAGACATTTTTAGAGAAATTTATATAAGATCCATTATGGGTTTTTCAAGAGCATCTTGTATTTATAGTCCATAGGTTTAGATGAAGAGAAATGAGCCCAAAAAAGATTTATTTTAGCTCTCAAACATTATTAGGGTTTCTCAATACAACCCTAAGGTTTTTAGTGATGGAATTTATAGGCAATTTATAATTTTTATGTTGACTTGATATAGGTAGGAACTGGTCACTTAAGTTATAACTAAAGCCTGCCTCATCAATGTGAAACTGGGCCCTTTGACTTAGTGATTAGCAACTTCGAGCAGTGATCAAAGACTTTAATATTTCATAAGTCCTTGAATTAAGACTTGTCCAATATTAATCAATGGATATCACTAAATCATATGATGAATATCTAATGATGTGAAATAATGTTAATATGTCAAAGGTACCTAAGAGTGAATGCACTAGTTCTAAGTATCATAAGTATATGAACTAACAATGTGTTGAAATAATACATGAGTGTCAAGTGTCATAAGCATGGGGATTGATACTAAAGTACTAAAAAGGCACATGATAATACTAAGTGTCATAAATTTAGGGACTAAAAATGTGGAGAAGGCATGTGAGAGTGCCAAGTGTCAAAATTATGGGCATTGACAATAATGTGTAGAAGCTATTAAAGGGTACCAAGTGTCACATTTGTAGGAGCTTGTCAAATAGACAACCAATGAACATATTAGTCCATTAGAGGATCTAGAAGTAAGTTCATGATCATGTAATGAAGATCAAAAAATTTCAAGGAGTCATAAAGGTAAAAGTGTCTGATGTTTAATGATAGAAAGAGGTAAAGTCCATGCTAATTTTAAATATCTAATAGAGTGCATGAGCCTATAAGAGTTTAATCAATGGATGCATTTTAAAGTTGAAGCATTAAAGTTTGGAAGCTCACAAAGATCTAATGGAGAATGTGAGCCTATCATAGCTTGATATAATGGTTATGTTTTAAAGTTGATACATTTGAGTGAGGATCATTAGATCATGGCATGAAATTAAGATCAATGTTTAGTATTTAAAGATATATTCATCTCAACAATCAAGTGATGAAACCTATAGGAAAGATGCACTATATGACATAGAGAATGATATAGATTGTTGTGATTGATCTAGATTGTGTAATATGACATGTGTATCAAAGCTTGAGCTAAATATAGAAAAATATAAAGAATTATGCTAGTGGAACATGAATTCAAGAAGTGGGGAACTTGCAGGAGCATGATGTGTTAACAACCAAGTGTGTACATAGAGCAATATGAGACCTAGATCCAATGCATATATACATGATATGTGTTGAAAAAATGTTGAATTGAGAGGGAGAGAGGAAGAGAGATGTAGAGTAGAGAATGAGTAGTTATAGAATAGGTTTGTAATAGAGAACTAGATTCATTTTTGAATCAAATCTTGTAATCTAGAGTTGTAGCTCTATAATAAATATGATTGGTAGGTTCCATCATAAGAGATGAGTTAGTGCTCAGTTAGGGATTTGGTACTTATTTAGAGTATGTGATCTTAAATCAAGGGATTGGTGTCTCCTTAGGGTCAGTACCCTTGAACATTATAACCAATGAGGTTCTTGATTGTGAGGTTAGATTAGAATAGTATATTCTAACAACTATTTTCATGGTGTTTTTTCTCATATTGGATTTTACATGTACATCTAGTGTTATGCATGTGTGTGTGTGTGCGATCTCTGAATATCCTTTCTAAATTTCATTAAAAATGATTAAAGGACTAATTTTAATCAATATATTGATTCATTCCCCTCTCAGTAGATAGTTGTGTTCCAATAATCACGTGATAGGCACTTTACTAACATAATATGATGATGATTATAGATAATAAACAATATATTTTACACTTGTTAATTATGAAAAAAATTACACTAAAATGGAAAAAACTATGTTTGAATCTTGTATTTTTTACCCATATACTTAAAAAATACATGATTAATAATGAGACTCAAGTTATCACCAAAGCTGATCCATTAAAGTTTCTCATATAAAAATTTCATCTATCCAGATGTATAAAAAAATGGGTAATGTTTCATATGGAATTTGAATAAAATGTTAAATCTCAAAAATTGGTAAAAGGCCAAGTTATCATATAATAATTAGTTGCCACACCATTACATGATATAATTCCACTCAAAGATAACTTTTGGGATGATTTCAAAACATATAATATTACGAAGGACACATGGATAATTTTTTAATGGTTTAAAATGTGCATTAGGTTCTAGTGTAGTAATTAATATTATTAATCCAAAATGAGAGATTATTACATTAGTACATATATTGTGTTTTTATTGTACAAATAATATCATAGAATATGAGTCATTGATTTTGGCATTGTATGTTTCTCGTACCTTATAGATTAAATATATTAAGTTATGTGGGGATTCACAAATGGTTGTTAATCAAGTTATAAATGTTTACCAAGAAAAATAAGAAAAGATAACCTTATATAAAAATATATTACAATGTTTATGTGCATATTTTGACAATTTTTCAATTGAGAATATCCCATAAAATGATAATCATCATGTAGATACAATGGCTAGTGTAACTTATTTAGTACCAATTGACATTTATGATGATCAAAACAATTTAAATATAAATCATTTATATAAACCATAAGTCTCAAATGCATATTTGGTAGAATTATCAGTCTTGGAAACTACACATTATTTACATTACTTAGAATGGTTTTGTAATGTACCTCATAGACAACAAGTGACTTAAATTTATAATTTACATATGTACTCAAATAAGACTAAGAATTCTACCCGTGGGATGACAAGGAACTCACTAATGGGTACATGATGTATATGAGATCATTGATACTCTTATTTGGCTCTAGATAATAATGTTATTCAAACCTATTGAGATATGCTTTGGGTATAAACAAGGTAACTATGTTAAATCAATGGCTATACTCCCTTGGTGGTGTTAACTATGAAGGTAAGAGGATTATGCAGATGGTAAATTCCAATTTAATAATGCTTAAATTATTACCTTAGGATACAATTGAAACTATACATGCATTAGGTGTTATAAGAATATCACTATATGACCTTGTGAATTTTTTGGTAATCTAATTATGTTGGTTTAAATAAATGATCTAGCATGCTAGGATTATAGGACTGGATATTAGGATAAAAAAATTTAATTGTGTAATAAGTGTGTAGGAATAGGTCATAACCAATCAAGGAATAAGTACTATGCCATGCATTGTCACATCAAGTGTAATCCTCCTTCTAGACCATAACCTATCTTAAACCTTGCTTGATCCTAGTTGGATGCCTTGTGTGCCTTTTGGATCTTTAATTAGACTTTACATGCTTATTAAAATTTAATTCCTATTAGGTTGGTCAAACCAACTTAGGATGGTCATCTTAAATACATGAGAAGAAGTAGACCAATGTTTTCATTTTCTAGTGGTATCTTGTAGTCACATCCAATAATTGGTCTCTACCTTGAACCTATGGGAATCATGGGTTTATCTTAGAATAAATTATAGGACTTTGTATGAGCTTTCATGAACCATTATGGAATAACAAAATATCACCCATTTATGAAGGCATGGGCTGTCCAATATAAGTGGTTGGTTGTTCCAAAGAAAGAATAGACACTTATCACATTTTGATTGGGTTGTAAGAAGGAGAGAATGCCTATTTGAAGAGGGAAGGTCTCCAATAAAGGGGTTTGGGACTTTTGGAATTTTTAACTACCTTGGGAATAAAGGAAGAAGAAAAAGAAAAAAAGAAAAGTGATTGGAGAGGGAGAGACTCATTTGGTAGAAACCTTCATAAAATATTCATGGAAGGGATATAATCATTTGGTAGGTATCCTATTGACATGAATATCTTGCTCTTTGAATAAATGAATCTTTTGTTATTCTTGATTGAGTTATTATGTTCGATAGGAGTAAGGCATTTGGATTAATTATTATTTTAGTTATTTTATTATGGTTGTGTTTGGGTTGACCATAGTGTTATTACCCATTGTGTGTGAGACTTCAGAGTTGAGATATTCATCAATGATAGTTTTAACTATTGTATTTTTAGTTACCCAAATATTATGGTTTCATAATGTAAGACTTTTTATGCCTTCAAAGGTCACATTATTCATGATGGAGGAAGGGTTAAGTTTATCATTTTGGACATGATGATAGGTTGACTAATCCTTCTCATGACTGCTTATAGAATATATCTTAGTGGATTTATGCTTGATGGGTTATATCATTGTGATCCTTGTGTTTTCTCTTTTTGTGTTTTATACTTTTTAAGAATATATTCAAGGTTGGTAACCTCTTGACAAAGAGAAGATTGGACTATCACCTTGTAAGTAGTTATCTCCTTGACCCCAAGACATATTGACTACATTTTGAATTTTATTATATTTCACCATGATGTGAACATGTCTAGATCTGAGAGTCCTACTTGGGGGTGCCTAGAGTAGTCACTTGATGATGGAAAAAGGTTGGGAGGTGATCCCACTTTCTATTGGAAAAAATACACTTGGAGTGAAGAGGATTTCATCTTTAACTATAGTCTACTCATGTTTTACTACATTTATAACTAGATAGAAGCCAAGGATTAATTGTTCTCAGTTGAACTTATTGTTTTTATATATTAATTATTAATTATGGGCTAAGAGTGAGCCACTTTTATTATAAATTTTACCAACTGAATGATCTAGTTATTATTGCAGTGAACTATTTTATAGTATAATTAGTATATAGAATTAATAGACCTTCTTGTGATAGATTCTCATTGAAAATGGAATCCTTGTAGAGGCTTTTACATCCATGATTAAGCTTGGACAAGTTAATGGCCTCAATATATAAGCATATTGATGTCATTATATTAAATAACTTATGAGTGATTGTCCATTACATTTTGAGTTTCTTATAATGATTTTACTTTTTAGTGACCTTTAATTAAAGGATTTATTATGTATAAATGCAAGTAAGTAGTTTGCCTATGACTTTGATAATAAAAAGAACTTGTGTCCTACTCATATGAATCTAGTTATGTAAACCCAGTCATGATATGACATATGCTCAACTAATATAGATCTGGTGGGATAACCCTTGCTAAGTTTTAATATAAGAAAGATAAAATCTTTAACAACTTTTAGAAAGAGTGTTATTGAGGACCTCAATGGGCCTTGATTTTAGATCTCCTAGGATGGAATATATCAAGTAAAGAGAAACTCTTAAGCCTATATGGAACTTTTAATAAATTGATGAATATGTTATAATTAGTCAAAACTTCTTGACATTTAGCCTAAGAAATGAGCTTTGTGCCTCATGTATTATATTGGAATTGACATTATAGACTAAGCTTATATATAAATGAGTGAAACTCAAATAAAGGCCCAATTGATTGTTATTGAGAATAACTCTTTTAGAATTTAGTTTTTATGTTATAATATTAACAAGGAATGAAACCTTTAAGTTTGAATGAGGTCTCCCTTATAGAGTTATAATAAAAGAAGAAGATATAATAGATCATGTCTCTTGGGATAAAATATTAATAATACAAGGAAATCATATGGTTATAATTGTTGAGACCCTTGCAGAGATTATTATTGATTATCAAGGTTTTGACAAGCCAATCCCAAAATCTATATCTTTAAACCTTAGTAAATATTTGGATTAATATTATTGTATTTGATTTAATGGATGATGTCTCCATTATAATTCTATAATACTTAAATTCTAATTTATAGATGAGTCATCTTTCACATTAAGCTTCCTTGATTTTTTTTGGATATTCGACTAAACCAATGAGAATATTGGTTTAGTGTTGAGTGATTTTAAGCCTTGAAATATATTTGTTTCATCATTTTAGACTTAATATTGATTTTTTAGTTGATCAAATTTATAATTAGCCTCAGATGCTTTTTACCCTTTGCTTAAATTTTTTGATTTTAGCCTTACTAAATTGCTCTATGCAAGTTTTTGGTCCTTTAGCCTTAGTTATTTCTAACTAATTATTGACTTCAACTTAGTTGAGTATTATTTTTTCCTTAGTCAGATTTTCATTGTTAACTAAAATCATTTGCTTAGACTTTGCCTTGATGCCTCTTCATTGGGTATTTTCACAGCCTGTTACCTTAGTCATTTTTATTACTTTTTGAGAGTGGTTTACAAAAAGCCACATGTCATCCTCCCACTAAAATAGGAGTAACACAAACATTGTTTGATGTATGGTTAATTTTAAGATAGTTGGAAAGTGGGATGTTTCCATGTGTCATCATTCCAAAAACCCATGGTCTTAGAGTGAACCGTATATGGAGTGATGTCTCTAGGATAACAAACAAGTAGGATGTTGTCATGTGGCACCATTCTAGTGACCCATGACCCTAGAAAAGATTGTATAATGTGGAAAGCCTATATGCTAGTGGGATAGTAGGATGTTTTTATGTGGCATCATCTTGGGGATCTATAACCTTAGAGAGGTCTATACTAAGTGCAAAGACTATGGGAAAGTGGGTGAGTAGGATGTGGCCACATGGAAAAATCCCACTACTATGTTGTTTTTAAGATGTCCATTCCAAATGTGAATCTTATGGGAATGTGGGTTAGAGGGATGCTTAAAAATGGAATAACCATGTTGGTCTATAATCATAAAGAAGCCAGTCTAGCCCTATAGAAGGGCATGGTAGTGGATTTATAGTTTTTTCCTTGTGGAGTTTTCCCAAAATTTTGTGGGAAGTAATAGGTGGAAATAGTGTCCTTAAGAACCCAAAATTAAGTTGACATGGAAATATATCCTACCAAAGTGACAATGTGGAGCATATATGTGTCATTAGTCTTTGAGGTCACTTTTGATAGTTCTCTCAACATTTTAGTCACAATTGTCAATTGGTGTGATCTTGTGAATCAATTTTTGAGTGCTAGATTGAATAAATCAATACTATGGGCTTTTAAATTAGTGGATTATACCTATATGAGTCTTAATGGTAGTTACATGATTAATATTTTCTTATATGTGATTGAATAAATTCTATTATCTATCCATGATCGTTAGTGTTTTGTTCATTAAAGTTGTGTGTTATGCCTATCTTTAAGGGGAAAAATGGGAATGACATTTTTGTATCAGATCTTAGGTTAAAATCTAGGAGCTATGGAAATGTTCTATATGAATTCATCACGTTTCTAAATTTGGTTAATCATGATTTGTGTAAATTGAATATGGTTCATGCTAATTTCTTAATTTATTAAAATCTGAATTATGTAGATAAGATGTCACAAAAGGAAGAAACATAAGGCATAGTGGAAGGTGGTAACCAAGATCGCCAAGTAATGCATCTAATTGAAATTCATGTTCAAATTATTGAGACCTTATAGTGAGTGATTGCTTTACTAGAGGAAATGTTTCCCCCAAGTTTCTATGATATAAAAATGAGCCTCAAAACCCCAGGGAAGGGATGAGCAGGTTAGGAAAACTTCTAAGTCTCATCATAGAAATAGAAATAGGAACTACCTTCAGATATACTATAGGAGTAATGGTAATTTTTATAGCCCAAATTTTCATGTTATATAAGTCAAATATACCTTCTTAAATTTGGGATAACATGGAACTATTTCTACATATAGACAAGATGCTACAAGAGATAGATCTCTAGATTATGGGCTAGCTCCCTTGATATATCTTTTAGGCTCACAAACTACACTAGGATAATCACTATTAGGAGTGAAAAGGGAATAAGGAAACATAAAATTTACCTATAATAATAAAGGTGATACACCAATGATATTTTCATAAACATACTTGCATTTGCACTAAGAAAGAAGACTGCTAAAATGGATCTTACTCAAAGGGTTTTCTAGCATAAGTGTTTCTATATGGAGGAAGATTGATATGTATATCCAAATGTGGGTAACTAGGAGGTCTGATATTAGAATACTAATGTCCTTCACACTTCAAATTTCACTAACAAACATATACACTTCATGAGACTTATTATAAAAAATTCTACTACTCACACAGTGCATACAAGAGCAACATGGAAGCAAGGAAAAATAAGCATCATCACTTGTCATCCAAATAGACTACCTGGAATACTAAGGCAATAATTGTAGAGACTAAACCAAATTGACAAAATATTATTAAAAATAAAAAATATATGTTAAAACCAGTAGGGTTTTGCCATACCAATTATGGATTTTTACAATGCCAAAATGGCTTTAATATATAGAGCATAAGAGAGGAGGGAGATTAAGTGACATTAAAGAGATTAAGTGTCAAGTCTTGAAAACTAGTTAAAATTCAAGAAAATAGAGTTAGGTAATAAGTCATGAGATTCTCTTAGACAAGTGTCCATCTAAAACATGAAACCTTCTTGAGGTTGGTGTAAGACACTCCATGTCCTTATTAAAACTATCTTCTTGATGATGAGTCTACCTATCTATCTTGAACTTAATTATATGTCCTTGACACATATACACTAACCTAGTAATGTGGAAACATTATTTTTGAGAGTCATATATACTCCTTAACTGATGAACTTCTCCTTACCACTTGTGTTACTTATTTACAGTCATTCATTTGCCCTTTAGGCCTAGACCTTCAAACTAGTCACTTTGGTGACTTGCACACACTCAATGAGATTTTTTATAGATATGTGGGATACCTATTCAAACCTTATTTTACCTTTGGTATATCATATATACTTTAATGAAACTCAATATCACACCTCTCACTTCTAATTTGGCAATCACCTTCTTTCTCATTGTTCCATTCAAGACTATCTATAACAAATAGTCTATAAAAGGATTTTTTATGCATAATTGAGGTTAAAATGAGATTTTATAAGTTATAAAACATATATATATACCTTACACCATGTATTTCATCTATCCATTCCCTTTTTCACCATCAATTCACCTCGAATCCAATAGAAAACACTAAATTTGCTTTATCTATACTAGTGATGGTAAAGAAAAACTAAGTGGTAGGGATCCTAAAAGAGTGACAAGAATTTAAAAATAATATTATAGTTAAATTTATCCCTATTTAATGAATAATTATTCATATATTTCTCATCATGTTTATATAGGGGTTTTAGGAGGGTTTTAGGTTGTTCATGTTGTTAACAATGATTCATAAAGGTTAAACCCTTAATCCTCAAAATAATCCCACTTAGTTTGATTTGAAGACCTCCATAAAATATCCTTGAGTGATTTATATCCCATTAATATTATCCATAAATATATTAGTGAAAGAAATTTGATTCTTACTTAGTTGTTTGCATTTTAGATACCCCTGAGACAAATTTAGTCTAAAAAGGCCAATCTGGGCTATTCTATGCAAAATTATGGGTCCAATGAATCCTACACTCTCCCATGATGGATATAAAGTTTCTTTGGAATATAATATGGTCATATGAATTAAATTAGACACCTGATGGTTCATGTCTAGCTCTTAGGCCTAGTAGGCATAGACTATGTTTCTAGGTATATGACCACCTCTAAGTGTTCATAATGATTTTAGGTATTAATAAAAACTTATTTACATCTAATAAAACCATATAAATCATCCTATATTCATTTAATATTCTCCATTTCATCATTTTACTATCCATGTACTATGCTTGTAGGTCACCTTGATTATGGAATGCCTCTAGTCTAAGATCAAATAGAGGGTATTCCCCTATTAGTTTGACCTAAAGGTGAATATAGAGATCTATTTTAGGTCATAATGACCTTATAAACCAAGTTTAAAAGTATTATAAAACTCATAGAGGCCTCAACATCACATGTTATCAAGACTAACTTTTGGGCTGTGACTATGTGTAGGGTTTTGGTGGACTGGGTATGAGGTTTTAAAACCCAACTATGATTGTCTATTTTGCCTCTAAAAATCACATATAATTATGATAACATCACCATAAAATTTATTTATATGTGTTCATATCTATTGTATACTTATGTATATCACTCAAACCTATTCTTTCATGAGCTTGAGACTAGTTTTTAGTTTTCACTTCAAATTATAGGTGCTCAATTAGGAATATAAGTGACATGTATTTGAGCATTGTGTTACACACCTTAAATTTTTATAAAATGTTGGAAATAAGATGACTAAGAAGGGGTAGGGGTGAATCATTGTTCATAAATTTTAATTCAATTCCACTTAACCATACATGAATAATTTTAACAAGCATGTACATCTTAGCAAGCATAAGCATTAAATCATAAGGGAATGAAACACATGAACATATCATATACATTTAAAACCCTCTAGGGGAATAAAACCCACTAATGAATAAAATGTAATAAATTAATATAAAATAAACATAAAAATTTAGTGAAGCACCAAATTCACATGGAGCACCAACCCCAACTATCCCAACACCAACTCAACTAGGATTTTAGCAATCACCCACTTGCAAGGAGGCACTAACCCCCTAGATGACTCATCACCAACTCATCCACCTAATTTCCTTATCACCATCAAAAACCCTTATTAATTATATAAAAGATGATAATAATCTTCTTCTTTAGATATTTACTCACTTCTATCCCTCTCAAATTGGCTATCAACCTTCTTTGTTCAATTATCCATCTTCATAGCTCTGTTAGGTCTTTTGAACTTTATCCTCATATGCAAAACCTCTATTAGATATTTATAACACTTATCTGATGTTTTACATGACCTCCTTATTCTCATTATTGATCTGTATAAATCACTTATCCTTTTATACTCTTCCACACTTAACATCCTCTAAGTTTTTGAGTAATGTTCTTATTGTTGGTTTTGAGGCATTGTTGTTGTCATTGATGTCAAAGTCAATATAGATGTCTTTAATGTCAAGGTCAGTGTTGAGGTCATGCATGGTGAAATGGTATGTGACAAAGAAGTCTTATGACAAGATAAAAATTGAATTGAACCTTTCTAATCTTTTTTGAGAGATAATTTTAAGACAACCTGGTAATTCTTCTGAGGTTGATGACATATCAAGGTCAAGCTCAAGATACAAGGTAAGCATACATGGTTTAGAAGTCTTTGATTTTTGTATGAGGTCTTGGAATATTGTTGTGATGTGACAAGATCATAATACTATTGATATTATCCTTATATTTTGATAATCCTAATTTAATAATGTTTTTGGTTAGCATCATTGAGATTTAGCTTATTTGAGTCCAATTTTTGAGTATTAGGTGTCTTGAGAAGCCTAGTCTAGCCCTAAGAGAAAGTGTATGAATGAAACATAGTGAAGCTTGGTGAATTATGTTATTATATGAATGAGAGAGTATACAAATTTATGTAAACATGATAAATATACAAATAATCCTTTAGATGATTTTTAAGGTCAGATTTGAGGCATAGCCCTTGCATAAAGAGATCTAGTGAGAAGGCACACGCTTAGTAACATGATGAAGTGAGTAGTCTAAGGATTGTGAGATAATGTGTGGTAGTGTGTGAAAATGGTATGAGTATGTATGACATGATAATTATTTATTTAAAATATTAAAATAGGTTTTAAGATGTGTTTAAGGTTTAAGTATGACTGATAGTTCAAGACCTAATGTGCAAAGAAACCTAGTGTGGCCTAATGAGGGGTCAAGTTCATTTACCAAGGTTACATATCTATTTATATTATTTTTATAGTGTGAGATATTGTGTTAAGTGTTTTTACCAATTTTTATGTTATATCTTAAATTAGAAAGCATGAAAATTGGTGTTGAAGTTTTTTATGTGCACAGAATGGGGTGTTATAGACCTGAGAAGGATTTTCTTATGATTTTTGGCACACACAAAATTTGCATGAGATATTTATTAGTTAATGGAAGTTTTTTAATTTTCATAAATTTAATTTACTGTCATGTGTTTTGTATTTGAGGTTAAATCCTTTATGAATAATTACTAAGAATGGAAGGTAGTCTAAACCCTCCTAAAATCCTCATTATGACCTGATAAGAAATATAATTTTATAAATGGATAAAAATGTATTATATGAAATATTTTTATGTTTTTAACATGTATATTAATATATTAGGTTCATCTAGTTGGCATTGGTCTTTCATAAGAGTGAGTATAAGCTATAAGAAATCCTTTATTTTTCAAAATTTTGATGTAGCAAGCATGGTTGAGTAGGTCAAAGCATGAAATTTTTTGGAAGATTATGTGTGATACTTATATTTTATTACCATGTAAGTTTATTATCAGGTTTAAGACCTTAAATATGATAAAATGGTCATAGAAGTTGACCTATCGCTAAATAGGCCTAAAGAGGAAGATAAAGAGAAAACTAGGCGAAAGTGAGAATGAGATTAGGGATGGATAAAAATGAATGGGATTATTTTTAAATACCTATATAATATATACCATTTATTATAATTTTTTTTTCTCATAAACAAGCAAAATGTTGCTCTCAAAGTGAACTGTCTAACATAATGAAGTCTGTGTAGGATGTAAACATGAGATTAGTCTGTAAGACCAATATTAATATTTGAAATTATAATATATCTATTAAAAAAATTTATAATTATAATTAAGGATAATTTAAATAAATTTTAATTTCATAAAAGTGTTCACATAGGTGTTCCAAATCTTTATCTTCATGACTGTGTTTTTGGAGCTATAGGCAGTTTTCTGTGTAAGTAAGAATGATGTTTCTAAGTCTTTTTTCATATATTTAAAGAATAAAATGCACATTAAGTTTTTATACAGGTATCATAGGTTAATTTTAACACATTTTTATTCATGATAAACTCATATGAATGCATGAAAATTCAAAGTCCTTTGACTGGGTTCTTAAAGCTTGTGTGTATTTCTGAGTGAGCATATAAAGTTGATCAGTTTGAGATATTTTCCCCTATAATTTGAAATATAATGGATTTTTTTAATGAAATTTAGGTCATTTAGGTTCTATAAATGTGATTTATTATTTTTTTGATGTGGAAAATTTGATTTTATGAATCGTATTTGTAAGACAAACTTTTTGGCTTGTGAGTAGACCTAATTGGGTCATTCAAGGAGTGAAATGAGATAAATGGTGTTATTAAATTAAGGTTATATTATCATGGGTATAATTTAATAATTTAATAAGTGTTTCATATATATTTTTAGGCTCATGGTATTCTAAGGTGGTCAAGGTGAAACATGTGCTTTGAGAAGGCCCAATTGCATTAGGTCTCTATTAGGCCTAATGGTGGTTTTGGCTTTTAAGGGTAGTGGCAGACCTATGCAGTGGTTGTTTCACTTGTGAAAAATATTTTATTTATGTATTAAAAGGGTGATACAAGTATTGATTAGGTTCTTGGCTGACCAATATGGGTGAGAGCAAGAGTCAAGTATAAAGAGAAGGTTTAATAGGCCTAATTTGACTAGTTAGAATATTGAGGAGATAAACAAATGATTTAGAGTTTTATAAACCAGATAGATGGTGTGAATGCTATAAAATATGTGTGTTAAATATTTCATTAAATTCTAACATTTTTTCTATAGGTGATGACTACGGTCATAATACCTAATTCTACCAAGGAAAGGGCTATTTGAGTGAGAATGCCTAACAAGCTATTTGAGAGAGATGAAGATTAAGAAGAGAAAAAAAAGGTGATAATATTAAATTGAGTGAGATAAATGTGTTTAAATGTGATAATAATTTCAAGGTATTTGATTTGGTGTTGAGTTACTTGGGGTTTGGTGTCTCCTTGCAAGTTGTGCTTGCTAAAGGACTAGTTGAGTTGGTGTTTGACTAGTGAGGGGTTGGTGTTCCTTATGGGGTTAGTGACTAAATAAATGTTTGATACATTTATTATATGAATTTATTAAAATTTTTGTTTTATTAGGTTTTATACCCTAAGATATTTTCCTACATATCTCTTATGTTTCATTATTTTTTGCTTTCATAGATGTTTTTTTATGCATTGGTTAGTGTATGTATGTGAATGAATGATTCATGAATAATAAGTGAAATTAAGGATTTTTTTAAGGAATTTAATTCATAACCATTATAATTATATATAATTATAATATAATCATTCCCTAAGATCACTCAAAATAGGCCTAAACTACCTTGATTTTATACAAGTCACTTGATCATATCCTTCTTAGTCAGCTCCACATTCAAATCACATAGGTCAATCATGAATTAGTATTTGAGTATTAAAAATAACATTACTTAATCATTAATAAATAAATACAATAGTTTTTTCATACATCAATTATCCCTATCTCTTCTTTTAGGCTTATGGAGACCTAAAAGGCCTTCTTAACAACACGTTACCCTTTGATATTTTTGAAGCATATCCAAACACCTCATATGGTAGGAAAAAGTCATATGACACTCCAAAAAACCTTATACAACTTTAATTTATTCTCAAATTACCTTTTAGGCCCAACTATGACTTGAACCCCTCTTTAAATCATTGTTCATAAAAGGCATATGCATATACAAAAACTATATCTTGAATACATGAGGCATATAATTAATTTTTCCAAACAACCATGGAAAAAGATTATATATCAAAAAACATAATGACCTCAGGGTAATCAAAAACATGAACTTATTCTTAAACTTATGGTAAATAGACTCAAATAATTCTCTGCAAGATGTTCACTTAGAATTGACAACTAACACCAAAACACAGCCAATGAAACATGAACATATGACACGTTATTGAATATATTTAAGGGATTTAAATTAATGAAAAATATATTGTACCATCCTTATATAAACCTCAACAAATAATATCATGATATCTTATGAAATCTATTGGTCTTACAAACTAATTTATTGACCTTCTTTCTCACAGACTCTACTCAATTGGATAAGTCATTTTGGATTCTATGTTTCAACCTCTTAAATTGACTTAAAAGATTTTTGAAATCATGTATAGATCATTCAAGACAAAAAAAAATAATCATGATTTTAAATCCATCACTCTTTCATTAAAACACAACAATAAACATCTTTTCACTTCTGCCTCATTTCTTTACTATCTATAGCACTAGGTCCATTAGTGAATGGCTAACTTAGATCAAAAAATTTGCACACTTGAGATATAAAACATATCTAGAAATATTCATGAACAAAAACTATAATTATCACACTTTTATCTTCATCCACTTAGTAACTTTGACCTGGTCAAATTTATCTTTTACAAAAAAAATTAAAATACAAGCACTTTCGTTTAGGGTCTACTCACTCACCTACAAAACTAATCATACCTAGAGATGACTAAGAGATTTTTATTCAACCTCTAGTCACTTTTATAATCGTATCAAACCATTTTTATATCTTTAGAACAAGATATTCAACATTAGGTCATTGTTAGGGTTTTATGAGGGTTTAGACCATCTTCTAGTCTTAATGATCATTCATAAAACTTAGATACTCTTTATAGAAACTAATTATTTTAAATTTTATATAGAACCTTTCCTCATCTACCATGAATATCTTAAGTTCTCATGCATATTCTATATGTGCCAATGAGCATTGATAAAATTTTCTCAGGTATATAACTCTTCATTTTATGCACTTAAGAAACCTTGAAATATTTTTTCAATCCTTATTTTATAAACCTTGATCTAAAAAATTATATACATACCTAAAAAAACTTGACTCACCTATATTAATATTCACCTACTCACTCATTCCATGAAAACTTGATCATGTTACCTCATTTGGCCACCATCTCTCTTCTTGATTTCTAATCCTTAACCTGTAAGTCTTATTAGGCCTTGAATCTGACCTTTAATCCACTCTGTAAGCTTTACCTTGAAACTTTCCTAGGTTTCAATGTCTCTTGTGTGTTCCCAAATAGCTTCATACACTAAATCTTTTTTTAATCTTCAAAAGAACATCTTTAGAGCTACTTATAGATCTTCAAAGCTGATATTTTAGTCATTTTCAAAGACCTCATGTAAAAATTTAACAACATCTCTAGTGATAAAACACTATCAAGTGTTATTTATATAATTATATTCAAAGCATTATCATCTTCGTAACTCATTGAGAGCATCTTCAAAAAAATTTACACAACTTCTTTGGAGCTCACTCATTTCATCATGCCACCTCAAGGCTTACTTGACCAAGCATTTGCACAAGAACCTTTGACATCAATGATATTAAATTGACATAAATAAAAGAACCATGCATCTTCATAAGAACCTTTGACATCAATGACAACATTAAATATCAAATCTCAACACTCAATGATAATGCTCAACAATATCTCCCTTAATCAATGATAATGTTTAATATTCAAGTCACTAGAGCCATCTCAAACTTGAATGCATACATTTTTTCTTGAGACCATGATATCATCACACACCATCAAGACACTATATGTCACATATAAGTTATAGTTTAATTTTTTATTTTTGATAATGTAGTTCTATGAGATTTTTTAGTAGAAACTTGACTGAGTTGAAACCATTCAACTATCCTTGTCCCTTAACCAAACAATCTCCTTCTTATGTCAAGATACTACCTCTAGCCCTGGGATATAAGGATGAAACCATTAGGCCTACCCAAACCAAAAAATCTCCACTAATAAATTACAATATGTGGAACAAATTCTCTTTTTGGAGACATTAAGGTAAAACCTCCCATTTGTAACTCTCTTCAAAATAACAACTCTCCATATCAGTTTGATGGTATGTGATGGTCCCACCACTTAGAATATGATATTATATGGATCAATGAATTAGTTTTTATATGCCAAAATGAGTTCAAATGTTTCCAAACATTATTTGATCTCTCTTTTGGATATGAACATGATTGGTTTCCATGTATCAACTTGTAGGCGCTTATGTAGGGTTACTTGGTTGTATCAAGTGTCCAAGACCTTGTATTCCATAAATGGTTCTCTTAATACCAAACCTTTAGTGTATAATATGATAAAATATTCTCTATATATCTGAAAACAAACATATTAGCCTTGACCTAATAAAACATTGTTCCCTAGAATAATAATGCTCGCTTCTAGCATAATGAGATACTTCTACCTATTCATTCATATCCACATGTTTCAAATAAATTTAATTCAACATTAAAATAATGAAAATTCTCTTTAATTCCACATACACCACTTGGTTCACATACATCAATTCAAATAGATGAGAAAACTGAGTCATTGGGAATGTACATGTAGCGTGGAGGTGTTAACAAGCTTAGTGATTGGTCATATAATATGGAACACCAGTATTACAACTATGGCCATGTAATAAAAGTACACAAGAATTGATAACATCCCCAAATTTCAATCAATTCAACTCTTCTTTCCCTATCCATACAAAGTGAAAACCATTATCCCTTCTTGACCTATCCAAACAAATGATAAAAGAGAGAAACTAGATTATGCCACTTTTGAACCTATTGAAGCTACTTGAACTTGGAGAAGAACTATAGGGATGCCGTAACATATTCTTGAAGAATCATACATACCAGGTGAGTCACCTTAGTCAATACAACCATCTAAAACTAAACTTTTATAGATGATCTTCCTCTTTCTTACATTGAACCTGCCACATTTTAGTTTCAAACTATTCTATCACATTTCATGACATATGGTACATTATATTACTTCTTGAAACCTTTTTCCTTTTATGGGAAGCTATACATTTCAATTAGAATGACCAAAAGGTGGCATAAAATGTTATTAAGACAAGCTAGACAAATGTGACCAAGATGAAAAAATATTATGTGACCTTCAAAATATAATTTGACATCACTAATGACCATGTGACTACTTTAAAACCTAGAAGGACCCTATGAAAAGTTAAAAAATGTAACTGGGTTGACCTAATTTGACCTATGATAAAATTTAGTCAACATTTTGGTGATTTTTAGGGGATACCATGCCTATTATACTAAGGACCAGTTGCCCTCTCCTATCCTTGGGTAATGGAATCACTTATATGCTATAATTGACACTGATATGCCTTTGAAAATATCTAAAACTCATACGAAACAAATCAATAAATAGAAACATAAAATAATACACCAGTATACACACTTGTGCTCTCTAATCACTTAGGGAAAACACACCAACCAAAAATAAAACACACACTTATCCTAATTTGTTTAAGACCTCAAAAAACTTGAGGTGAAAGAAAAATATTCATTTCTTCAACTAGGTTCAAATACAATGCTAATATAATCACTATGGGTCCATGAAAACAATCAATCATATGAGGAATGTTTGTTAGTAAAAAATTGGTTATGGATATAGTCAAATGACTTACTAGTTCTGGGGATTCTACTAAATGCAAATGTATCACTTAGATATATTATGAACACTTCATTTATCCCTCCTAGAGTATTATTTGACTTTACAACTTGATTGACTTCTATCATGTTCACTTGACACTCCTCAATCTAATCATTGGGAAACATCAAAGCCTTCTCAACTTCAAATGCATTTGAATCATGATATGCCTACTATTGGGAGTCATCAAGGTTGTTGTCTTTTTCACCAAACACTTCTTGGTCTACCAAATTTTTTTCTTTCTTGGTAAAGATCCCAAGGTCTTATTTATGCTCATTAAATGCATGGTTAATCTCATCATCAAATTGATATTCATTTTGGAGAGTTCTAAACCTATTTACCTCTTCAAATTCTTGCATTATGGCATTGAATTGTTACCATATATCATCTACTTCTTCTTGAGTTTTATGCTCATGAACTTCCTCTTCTTTGTCAAGTAAAACAAACTAATCACTATGACTATCATGTTTTGCAACAATTAGTATATGTATATCATTATCATCCATGTGAAAAAGGTAATTTCCACATATAACTTTTTATAAAGTGTTATCAAAATCTACCTTAAGAGCTCCATCACATTCTTCATGGAGAATGTATATACCAAGGAATTTTTCTTCAAAACCATACTACTTAGCTCCCCATTCATTAGATATAAGTTAGCTATGACATCAAAAATTGTTAGAGGTTCTTGATCACTAGGGTGATCTTTTTCCTCACTGATATTGCAATTCATTTTAGAATTATAAATAACATATGGCTCCACATGAAAAATAGATAGAGGTTTAGATTTGATTGACACCTTTGTACCATACCTAGTCTTAAATGCCATATAAGATAATTCTAAAGTCAAATATTCTCCAATATTATTATTAAACTCTCTTGATAAGTAAAGAACAAAATCAGGTGGCATATCCACAACCAAAACATCTTTAGAAATGGTGAAATTAGGAAAAGCATGAAGAATAATTTGAAAAACTTTAATTATGCCAATTGTCTTAGAAGCTGACCCATCCAATTGTAGCATTCCTTTGGAATGAAGCTCATACTTCAAGTTCAAATTATCATCTACTTGCTTGAGTATGAAATAAGTACTTGATCCACTATCAATCAAAAAATTATGGACCAAAGTATCTCCAGTGATGATAGAGAGATAAAATAGAGGATTTTTTCTACTTTTTCTACTTTGTTTGACTATCCTTCACTAGGATTCAATGTGTATGTCAAGCTTACCTCTTTCCCACTAGGCTACTTGGTTTCTAAATTGAGTTTGGATAGTTCTTCTTGGAGCAAGTATTATTTTCTAGGTATTTCAAATGTATCCCACATTGACACATTCACATGAGCCTTCTTCATATGCTCTATAATATTAATGAAAGGGCCACTAGCCTTAGCTTGTCCACTAATAATAATCATGTTGCCTATAAATTGAGAATTATAAAGTATGAATGAACTCTTATCATTCTGATTTATTTGATCTACTTGTGTATTTGGGACTGCATTAGATATACCTACTCTTTAGGATGTTTGAACATTCATTGATGAACCATTACCATCCCCTTGAACCTCTTCAATTGACTTCCTCTTTGTTATTATGTTTACAACTATAAGACTTGATTGTTTGCTTGACTACCCTTGGTAATTCATATCACATGAGTCATATTAGTACAAACTTCCTAAGATATACTCCACTTGATTAATCTTTCCATTATTCTCTCCTCCCTTTGGTACCTCATCTTGAGTCATGGTTGGCATTGTTCCCAAATTTTCCATGAAATCTTGATTGAAGGATTGATTGACATAGGTAGATGGATCATGGGGTTGATCCCATGTATGCTAACCATCATGCTCTTGGGAAAGGTTATTTTGAGTTGGCACTCATGATCTTGAGGTGGAAGGAATACTTGTATTATAGCCATTATAGTCTTTTAATTGAACTAGTTATCCTTGACCTTAAGGAGGAAATATTGCCTTGATAGTTAGGGTATGATTTATTATTCTAATAATGGATTAAGAAATTCCTTACTTACTTATATTGTATGATCCTCTTGAGACCTAAGATATCTCTCTCAAGATCCTTCATTATTTATACCTCATTAGATTTTATTGGTTGACTAGGGGTAGTATCTTTAAGTTTTGGTATAGAAATGGGAGAAATAATAGGTGTAGGGGTTTTCAAATTAGGGAATAGAGGCATGGGAGGTCTTGGGTAAATCTTCCCAACTTTAATCAAACAATTCTCAACCTTGATGGTCACTTCATAGGCATTAGGCAATGTGATCCCTCCCATAGATTATATCATCATAGAAATGTCATTATCAAAATCTTTAAGATAGTAAATGAAAGCATGGTGTGTAGTAGGTAATACCAAGATTTGGATCCTATCCCATGTATTCTATAATATTGTGTTGAAGTCTTGACTGACATATTGGGGTGCTCTTCTTATGCTGGTCAACTACTTAGTCAATGGAAAGTTATCACTCTTATCTTCAAATCTTTTCCTCAAGGCATCTTCCAACTCATCTCATGTGGTGACAGATTCAAGGCCCAATGTACCATAACAATCAATAACTTTCCCCTTGAAAGAGATAGCCAAAAACCTAATTGTTATATTCTCCTTAATGATGTGATGTATATTGCAAAAGTTAGTAATGTTTCTAATATGCTCAATATGGCTAATGGAAGTCTCACCGGTATATGAGGGAACACTTTTGAAGGTTAATATGGGGATATAATCATAGTGGGAAAGTATTAGTGGACTATAGACATTGAAGGAAACAAAAGTTAAGTTTTTTTCCATGGTATCTTTAGGTATTTGTAAGAATGGGCCAATCAAAAAGTTTCTTATAGGTTTATGGTTAAGGTATGATATTTTTGGGTAAGGATGGGTGTTGTAATTTTTTTTGATTTGTATGAATAATGAGGAATCTCTTGGAATTAAAAAGTAATGCATTTATTAAGAGATATTTTATTTACCTTAGGCATGAAATAGTGCACTAGTCCACCACCAAGATTGAAATGTTGGAGTTGTCTAATACTACAGGAAGTAGAATGTTATAGCCTCCTTATTATCAAGAAAAACATCCACCTTGAATAACATTCTTGGACTTTAGGTCCCATCAAGCATTCCATAACTATTATAGCCCAAATTTTCACCCTAGATAATTCAAAGAGAAATTCTCAAATTTGGGATAAAATGGAACTATCTCTACATATAGTTAAGAGAGATAGATCTCTAGATTATGGGCTATCTCACTTGATATATCTCTTAGGATCATATACTACAATATAATAATCATTATTGGGGGTGAAAAGGAAATAAGGAAACATAAAATAAACCTATACTAATGAAGGTGTTACACCAAATATATTTCTACAAACATACTTGCATTTAAACTAAGAAATAATACTAATAAAATGGATCTTACTCAAAGGTTCTTATAGCATAAGTGTTTCTACATGAAGATATATTTTTATGTGTATCCAAAGGTGGGTAACTAGGAGGTCTAATCTTAGACACTTATAATCTCCTTCACACTTCAAAGTACACATAACAAACATATACACTTCATGATACCTATTATAAGAAATGCTACTACTCTCACAATACATCAAGAGTAGAATGGAAGCAAGGAGAAACAATCATCACACTTATCATCCAAATAGACTACTTGACATAATTAGGTAAGATTTGTAGAGACTAAACTAGATTGAGATAATTTTATTCAAAGGCAAAATAAGATTTTAAAACCAATAGGGCTTCACCATATTGATAATGGATTATGTAAAATGACAAAATGGATTCAATAAATAGAGCATAAGAGAGAAGAGAGAAGAAGTGACATTGAAGAGTCATCATTCCAAGTGTCAAGTATTGAAAACTAGGTATAATGAAATAAAATAAAGTTATGGAATAGGTCATGAGATCCTCTTACAAAAGTTTCCATTTGAAACATGAAAACTTATTAAGGTTGGCGTAGAGACACTCCATGTCTTTTTTAAAATTGCCTTCTTGATGATGAGTACACCTATCTTTATTGAACTACCTTAGAATTCCTTAAAAATATATATATCTAATTAAGAAGGTGGAAACATGATTTTTGATAGTGATATATCCTCCTCAAATTATGAACTTATCCTTTCCACTTATGTTACTTCTTTTCAATCATTTATTAGCCTTCTAAGCCTATACAGTCACACTTGTCACTTAGGTGACTTGTACACACTCAAGGAGATTAATTATAGAGATATGGGACACCTATTTAGACCTGTTGACCAAATTTTGTCCCTTTAGGTCAAAATTGGTCACCCCTATTTGAAAAGAAATTGCCTAAGTCTATACCTCTGGCTAAGTCTAGTATGCAGGTTTCATTTAGAAGAAGTGTTCTATATAAGTCATAACAAATTTACAAGTCTAATTATTTTGAAAGGTTTGTTTTGGTATTTTACTAAGTGTTTATTCTTTTATAAGTCTTGTTTTTGGGTTTTTTTTCTAAGCCTTTATCAAATTATTTTGGACTTTTTGTCTAAGGTTTTTTCCTTAAGTGTATTTCTTTCAGACTTTTCATTCAACGAAGTAATAAATTCTTTCAAAAAAATTGCCTGAGAATTTTTTTTTTAAAGGACACTTGTAACTTTTTTGAAGGACCTTTTTAGGCTAAGTGGACACTTTGTAAATTGTCTAAATGGTTCACTTCAATCTTTTTGAAGGAATTATTTCAAACATTTTGTCAAAAATAACTTTTTTGAAGGGTGAAAACAATTTTTTTGAAGGGTATTATTTTCCTTTGAAAAGTTGATTTCAAATTTCTTGAAGGGACCATTTAGAAAAATTTGAAGGTATTTTTCCTTTTGAAAGGTCTTTTCTAAATCTAAGAGACACTTTCATTTTTTTTGAAGGGTAGGTTTCGACTTTTCCAAAAGGATATTTCTCAAGATGAAGGGGTGCCAAAAGGGTCATTTGTAGAAGTTCCAAAAGTCATATTCAAATTTTTGAAGGACCATTTATTTCATCTAAAGGGATAAATAGAAATCTAAAGGAAGGAATTATTTCAGACATTTTGTTTGAAATAACTTTTTTGAAGGTCCATAACAAATTTTTTTGAAAGGTAATTTAAAATAAAAAGGCATACTCAATCTTATAAAATGGTCATTTCAAAAAGCCAAAGGGGCATTTTCCAAGTGCTGAAAGGAATTGACAAAGGGAAAAAGGTCTATGAGAAGAAGGCCCAAAATAAATTATTTACTTAGGATAAATTTCCTGAAGGAAGAACCAAGCAAAAATACCAAAATAAAAAAGGTCCAAGACAAATAAGCATTCAAAAAAAAAGTCTGAATGAAGTTTCTACAAGAAATTTTTTTGAAGGATTTCCTTTAAAGAAAAATATATAAGGGTTAAGTACATGGAAATATATAGGAAATAATTTTCTAGAAGGATGACAATATGCAACACATCAATTTCAAACTATGGGAAATAACTGTTGGAATCAAAAATTTGGTGGGAACTTGAAGACAAACATGGAAAATATGTAAGTTGATGGTTCAAGTTATTGCACCATTACATATCTCGATGAGCCAATAAAGAGTAGCTAGCATTGAGATGAAATTCCAATAGATGGACCCATTTATAGAAAAATGTAGTTTAGAATATCTTGATTTTATTGATGTAACTGTAAGGGAAGCATCTTATATAATGTAACATAACTTTTTATATTCTCAAGTTGACACATGTCCAAGTGATCTTCAAACTTCCATTGGTTTTGTTCGCAAAATTTATATATATGCATTCTTTCAACTCTTTTAAAGAGCCTCCACTAGTTATTGGGAAAACTCTACCTAGATTTATACTTGAAAACTCTTTAAGAAATAATACAAGTTATTTTTTCCACTCACATGTTGTACTATTGATTATTGGTTTAAATCCTATTTTTTGTTTATAGAGAGATCATATTTCCTAACATGTTATAATTTAATGCCTACCAAATGTGTATAAACAGTGTTTTTACAAGTTTGTATTAGTGTTATTTCTAAGTGTATAAACATTTTAGAAGTGGTATATGACTGTATTCCTTTTGGAATCATCCATTGCTCTTATGAATGTCTAATGCCTTCTTGAACCTAACAATGAGAAATAATGATGTGACAATACACAAAGAGTTATGACTTTTGTGTGAGAAAACTTTGTTGGTTTTTAAGTAGTGATTTCAGTGAATTGAGAGGACATATTACATTGGTGCATCATCACTTGTTTTCTTAGTTGTTTTCTTTCTCCTTTTTCATTAACAATTGATAGATTAGAGAGAGTTTTAAAGGTGCATCAAGGGGAGCTAACCCCTAATATAGATATTCATCTCAATGAAATTTTTACCCATAGTAAGAGAGATGATTCCATTTTCTTTCTTGGATGAGGAGAACTAAGCATCTCCTCAAGGGTGCAAATCCAATCGTCAATAGTTTTTGGCACACTCAATGAGACCTATAAGTCCTAGAAGATTACTCAATATTGGTGTTGGTCTTGACACAATTATAGATAAAGAAGAATTTACATTCATTACCTAATGAATCCATTAAATAATTCAAGTATTTGGTTGATGATTAGTCCTTTCTATGCTAAAGGTGACCACTAGGTCTACTGCTAAAGGTGTACCCTTCAAGTTTGTGGAATTACCTCCATATTCCACCAAAAGGTTCAATTTTGTCAACACTCATCCTTAAAAAAGAGGTTTTATGTTCAAATATTCCAAGTTTTTATCACATTCTATTCCTAATATATATAGTAATCATTCCAAAATGGATAGAAGACAACCTTTTGTGCCTTTCACTAGGGCATCTCCCTTGCATCTTGACCAATATGATCAAATTATAGGAGCTACCCTCAAAAGTATCCCATATTTTAGTAGAGATGGTCTAATTACTATCATTGTGAACATTAAGAATATAGAATTTTTTGTAATATCCATAATATTACCCAAGAAAATGTAGCTATTAGGTTGTTGGCCTTGTCTTTAAAAGGAAAAGTTTTGGACTACTATGGGACCCTACCTATAAATTTTATTGGCTCATGGGATGAGTTGGGGATTCTATTGACTGATAGTTTTATGGAAAAGAGTGATAACCTATCTTTATATAATAAATTAACCATAATAAAGAGGGCACCACATGAATTTATGCAATGTTTTAATACTAGGTTCCAAAAAACTTTGGATAAAATCCTAATTCTTGTGAGGCCAACTGCAAACTATGCATTTTTGTACTACTTGAAAGCATTGCATAGTGACATTGGCATGATGATTCAATCCATGGGTGGAAACAAATTACATACTACCTATGAAATAGCCATAAATGCTGAGAATTGTCTTGTCTAAGTGGGAAAGATAGTTCCTAGACTTCCAATGCCACTATGTCTTGATTTCCATTCTCCTAGTCAAAATGCATTGCCCACTTTAGCTCCTTTGCCTAGTCAAGAAAAATATACCATTGCCCCTACCAATGAAATCCATGAAGTTAAAATACTACTTTAAAAGTGTTACAAATGAATTGGTTTCTCTCAAAAGGCAACAAGCCCAAGGGTATAGGCCATATCAATCCCACAATCAGTTTGGACAAACAAACAAACCTCCTTTTCAAGGTAATGCACAAGGATAAGGCAAAATCACCCATGTCAAACCTTATCAAAGCTATAATCCTAATGTTCCTTCATATTCTAAATCCCTTGTTCCCACTCAAAATAATTTGGTCCAAGAACAAATTTATTATCCATCTTTTGAACATGGTCAAGAACAAGTTGATTATGCTAATGAGATGCAAAATCAAGGCATGAATACACAAGGTGATCAAACACCTCAATTTTCAAATTTTGAGATACCAATGTAATTTGGGATGGATAACAGATATGATCAATCTAATTCCACTCTCATGAATCATTTGGAGGGTGAGTTTTCTTCCATTAATTACATGGGGAATATAAGCAATCAAAATACTAGTATTGCCTCTAATAATAGGTCTAAAAGGAGGGATATTGAGGACACTCAAATAACCAATAAAGGATATATTTTAACTCCTACATCAGATCAGATGGGATGTGGGCCTAATTCAGCTCCTAAAAAAAATAAAATTAGAGGAATCTAAGTTTTAGGCCAGCTGTTACAACTCTACCTCCATTAGCTACATCACAAATGCAAATGTTCATAAAGATAACCCCAAAGTAAATAATCATTCCATTAATGTTGTGGAATAGATGAAAAATCTTCATATGAACATCTCATTATGGGATTATCTATCATTACTAGGAAAAAAATATATACTCTAAAAGGAATTGAATGGATTGGGTAAACAAGCTGGCCCATCTAGAAGTGACAATGTGGTATTGGTCAATGGAACTCAATATATAGATGGTCAGGTGAAGAAAGATGACAAAATTCATCCTTTAAACCTATCTCTAATTATTGGTGATATTTTGTTTCATAATTTCATTATAGACAGTGTAACAAGCACATCAGTTATGCCCAAATGCATATCAAATAAGTTAGGACTCAAATATGAGCCAATAACTAAAAGAGTTTTATAATTAGATGGATCACCAAACAAGACTTTAGGGGTTGTGAAAGGTTTGAACTTGATATTTCATACTTTTCATACCTTTTCAATTCTTCATGATGCGGTGGTAGTAGATTTACCTCCCTATTTTTCTCTTTGCTTGTCAAGAGACTTTACATCTAAGATAGGTGGATATTTGGTAGCTAATTGGTCCTACATGGTGTTTAGAACAAAATATGGTACTAAAGTGAAGATTGAGTCAAAACCTATCTATAGATATCACTTGGAACCATACTCACCTAAGGTAGCAAAGGTTAACTATGCTATCATTGATGAAGAGGAGTTTCACATTGACCAATCTCCGTCATCTTCCCTCGAGGGAGTTTTTGATTTGTTCCTAGATGAATGCAGAGATGACAACTATGAGCATGCTCCTTAAAATTTTATTGAATAATCCAGTCTTGGGTTATATTGTATGCATGAGAAGGACTCCTTCATACCCAATTTGATGAATTCAAATGAAGATGCAAATGGCTTGTGGCAACTTTTCTTTGATGGGTCTAGAAGAAAGATTGGGGTTGGTGGTGGAGTGATGTTCGTTTCACCTTCAAAAGAAAGGTATTTTTAAAATTTTAGATTTTATTTATCTTTTAATTTTAATGTATCAAAATATGAGGCCCTAATTCATGGTTTTGAATGGGCAAGAAAGAGAGATGTCAAAGAATTGCAAGTGTTTGGTGATAATGAGCTCATTACTAATCAAGTTAGAGAGTAGAATTTGACCAAAAACTCCTTGCTCAAGTCATAAAAACATAGATTTTGTGACATTATATAAGACTTCATGGCATTCAACATCACTTTTATCTCAAGGGAAAATAATAAGCATGCTAACAGATTGGCATATATTAGTGATTAATTTGATGTTCTAAAAGACATAAGAGAAGACAAGAATCAACCTCATCCAAAGGTGCTTGTGAGACCTTATATACCAGATAATGTCAAAAATTGGAAAGTATTTTAGAGTGATGAATAGATAGACCTCTTATTATAAGAAGAGGATAAGTTATCTACAAAAAATTAGTCTAACCTTCAATAGCAATATGGAGGGTAGATTATCCAACTAAAGTCTAATAAGCTTCCCAAATGCCTAGTGACTCTTGAAAGCATATTGAATGAAGATGACAAACTCAATAAGGAGAAGGTAATAATGCCAACCAAGAAATACAAATATGAAAGGGTATATCTCTTTAAAGATAAATTACTTGTACTTAGAAAGGTATGCAGTAGTCAAGAGAAACATGATTTCATTGAACTATGTAAAGAGTTTAGTGATATTTTTGAATGGGAATATAGTGATTTGAAGGGTTTTGATCCAATATTGGCTCAACACACCATAGAGATATATTAAAATTACAAACCAATCAAGCAAAGATAAAGGCCAATCAATCCCAAGATTGAGCCTCTAATGAAGAAAGAAGTCACTAAGTTGATTGAGTCTAGAATCATTTTTCCTATCAAGCATTCTTCTTGGTTGGCCAAATTAAGCCCTATTAGAAATAAGAATGGGGAGATCAGGTTGTGTGTGGAATTTAGGGACTTGAATGGGGTCTCTATGAAAGATCATTATCCCCTACCTTCTATGGAGTAAATTCTATAAGTGGTGGCAGGTAGTGAGAGGTTTTCTCTCCTAGATGGTTATTTTGGGTACAATTAGATTTTGGTGAAAGAAAGTGACCAATGAAAGAAAACATTTACTAACAAATGGGGAACATATGCCTAAAATAATATTCCTTTTTTATTTTCAAATGTTGGAGCTACGTTTCATCATACAATAGATATGGCATTCCAAGGACTAATCAATGACATTGTATTAGTTTATCTGGATAATGTGACAGTCTTTTCCAAAGATGAAAACGATCATCTAAAGCACCTAAGGTAGATTTTTGAGAGGTGTAGAGAGTTTGGTATCTATTTAAACCCAAATACATGTGTGTTTGATGTTTATGAAGGCAAACTCTTAGCCACATTATTTCTAAGAAAGGCTTGTCTATTGATCAAGAGAGAGTGAATGTTATTTTAGCATTGTCTTTCCATAAGCATAAGAAAGGTTTGAAAAGTTTATTTAGAAAGATAAATTTCATAAATATATTCATTATTAATTTTTATAATGTAGTCAAGTGTTTGACCTCTATGTTAATGAAATATGAAATATTTACTTGGACAAAAAGAAGGAAAGAAAGTTTTGAAGGGATCAAGCAAGCCATTACCCAAGCTCCTACCCTTGCAAGTACTAACTTCTCCAAGGAGTTCAAATTGTATAATTTTGGGAATGAAGAGGTAATATATACCATTATCAATCAATGTAATGATGAAAATTTGGAACAACCTATTGCCTTTTTCAATCAAGGTTTGGAAGGCTATGAGATAAGGTACACATATGTTGAGAAACAAGTGCTTATAGTTATAAGGAGATTGAATAAGTTTAGTCATATGTTGTATAACAATAAGATTCACATATTTTTACCTCATCTTAGTGTAAAAGAATTTTTGTTGAGCAAATATTTGAATGAAAAAAGGGTAGGTTGGATCACCAAAGTGATGGAATATGATGTGGAGATCAAAACAACCAAGTTAGTGAAAGGAAAAGGACTATGTGAGCATATTGATTTAGAATTAAAAGAGTGAAAATAATATATTTTGTCACTCCATGATGATTTTATAGTATTTATACCTTCATCCATGATGAGTTGGACATAAGACATGATCCATTTCCTTCAAACTAGTGAGTGTCCACAAGGTCTTGATAGGGCCAAATGAAGGTACTTTAGGCTACAATCCATTCCTTATGTACTTGTTGATGGAGTGTTTTTTAGAAATTAAATTTAAAGTTTGTTGTTGAGATTTATTGATTTGGATCATATTGACAAAGTGTTGCATGAGTTCCATGATGGACCAGCTGGTGGTCACTTTTCTCTTAGAACCACAGCTACCAAGATAGTGAGGGATGGATATTTTTGGCCTAGCTTGTTTAAGGACACTCAAACTTGGTTAAGGAAATGCCAAAAGTGTTATCTATTTGATGGAAAAAATATATATCTATCTTTCCTCTTTATCCAATTTAGGTTGAACAACCCTTCATGTAATGGGGTTTGGATTTCATAGGCCTAATCAATCCTCCTACTAGTGCTAGCCACAAATGGATGTTGACTACCACTAATTACTTTACAAGATGGGTGGAGTTAGTATCTCTTAAAGAGGTGAATGAAAATTTAATTATAGACTTCTATGAGAGTGTATTAACTAGATTTGGAGCTCCTTCAACAATCATATCAGATAATGCATTAGCCTTTCTAGGTGCAAGAAGAAGTGAATGGGCTTTGAAGCATGGTATCTATCTTAGCACCTCCTCCAACTAATATCCCTAGGGGAAAAAAATAGCTAAATCTAAAAACAAGAATTTAATTATCATAAAGAAGACTATGGAGGAAAATCAAAGGACTTGGCACACCAAGTTGAAGATAGACCTTTGGGCTGATAGGATCACCCCAAAGAAAGCAATTAGGAACTCATCATACACACTTGTGTATGGAAGGGAGGCTAGGATTCCTATCTCACTCAGGTTAACAACTCTATATTTCACCTATCAACTATAATTTATGGAGAATGAGAGGATGGAAGTTTGGTTATGTGAGTTGATGGCGATTTAGGAGACAAGAGATTAAGCTATGAAAATCATGAAAACTCACCAAGAGAAAAAAAAAGTATTTGGATAAGAAATCCAAGCCAAGGAGTTTCAAAGAAGGAGACATTATCCTAAGATGGGATGAAGATAGGGCCAATCCTATAAGACACACAAAATTTGATGCTTTGTGAATTGGCCCATATGTGATCACATAGTGCAAACAACACAATAATTTCCAACTCTCAAAGTTGGATAGAGAGGAATTGTATATCCCATTAAATGGGATATATCTAAAGCATTGTTATTGAAGTTCTCCTTTTCCTTTATACATAGTTTCTTACATTTTTTGTGTTCCCTAAGTGCTTATGCACATGTGTGAGTTTTTCCTTGTCTTTTTTGTGTTGTCTTTGATTGGTCTTGCTATTGTTGTGTGGTGTGTTTCCTTGTGTTTTATTTTGGCATAATCCTTGTTAGTCATCTTCAAGAATCCATTGACTTGATTGGACTTTATTTGGATAAGGCTACTAGTTTGGTTAGTATATTAGGTATACTACCCCTATGAGTCACCAATTTGTTGACCAAATTTTGGCCCTTCAAGCCAATATTGGCAACCCTTATTTGAAAAAAAACCACCTAAGTCTATACCTTTGGATAAGTCTAGTATGCATGATTCATTCAGAGGAAGTGTTCTATACAATTCATAACAAATTACAAGTCTAATTCTTCCAAAGGTTTGTTTTTGTATTTTTTTAAGTGTTCATTATTTTGGAAGTCTTGTTTTTGGGTTTTTTTTCTAAGCCTTTGCTAAATTCTTTCAAAAATTTTGTCTGAGGTTTTTTATATAAGTGTATTTCTTTCAAACTTTTCATTTGGCCAAGTAAAAAATTATTTTAGATAATTTATCTAAGACAGTATTTTTGAAGGACACTTGTAAGTTTTTTAAAGGACCTTTTTAGGCTAAGTGGACACTTTGCGAATTCTCTGAATGGTTCACTTTAATCTTTCTAAAGGAATTATTTTAGACATTTTGTCTGAAACAACTTTTCTAAAGGGTGAAAATAACTTCTATGAAGGGTGTTCTTTTCCTTTCAAAAGTCAATTTAAAATTGACTGAATGGACCATTTCAAAAAATCCAAAGGGTATTTTTCATTTTGGAAGGTCTTTTCCAAAGCTAAGGGACACTTTTAAATTTTTTGAAGGGTAGGTTTTAACTTTTTCAAAAGGATATTTCTCAAGCTGAAGGAGTGCCAAAAGGTTATTTGAAGAAGTTTGACCATTTATTTTGGCTAAAGGGATAAATAAAAATCTGAAGGAAGGAATTATTTTAGACATTTTGTCTGAAACAACTTTTTCAAAGGTCCATAATATTTTTTCCAAAGGGCATATTCAATCTTCTGAAGGGGTCATTTCAAAATGTTGAAGGGAAATTTTCCAAGTGCTGAAAGGAATTGAAAAAGGATAAAAGGTCCATGAGAAGAAGGCCTGAAACAAATGATTTCCTTTAGATAAATTGCTTGAAGGAAGAACCAATAAAAAATCCCAAAATAAAGAAAGGACCAAGCAAAAAAAGCATTCAATACAAAAAGTCTAAATGAAGTTTATATAGGAGAAAATGTCAAAGGATTTATTTCAAACAAAAATACAAAAGGGTTAAGTCCACATAAATAGACAAGAAACAATTTTAACAAAGGATGACAAATCGTAACACGTCAATGTCAAACTATAAGAAATAGTCATTGGCATCAAAAGTTTGGTAAGAACTTGAAGACAAATGTGGAGGTGACAAATAGAAGAATCATGAGCATTTGGTGCACACCAAGAAAAAATAGGTAGGTTGATGGTTCAATTTGTTTCATTATTACACAACTCGATGAGCCAGTAAAGAAAAGCTAGCATTGAAATGAAATTCGAACAGATGGACCCATTTATAGCAAAATGTAGTTTAGAATATCTTGATTCTATTGGTCTAACTATAAGGGAAGTATATTATAAAATGTATCATATATTTTTATATTCTCAATTTGACACATGTCCAAGTGATCTTCAAACTTCCCTTACTTGGTTCTATTCTCAAAAGTTATATACATTTATTATTTTAACTCTTTTAAAAAGCCTCCACTGGTTATTAGGAAAACTCTAGCCAGATTTGTACTTGAAAACTCTTGAAGAAATAATAAAATTTATTTTCACCACTCACATGTTGTAATATTGATTATTGGTTTAAATCCTATTGTTCTATTTAGAGAGAGATCATCTTTCCTAACATGTTATCCTTGATTGCCTACCAACTATGTAGAAAAAGTGCTTTTATAGGTCCATGTTAGTGTTCTTTCTAGGTGTATAGACATTTTAGAAGTGGTATATGATTATATTACTTTTGGAGTCATTTTTTTCTCTCCTAAATGTTTATGCCTTCTTGAACCTAACAATGTGAAATACTGATGTGACAATACACAAGGAGTTGTGAGTTTTGTGTGAGAAAAGTTTGTTAGTTTTTAAGTAGTGATTTCAATCAATTAAGAGGGCATATTACATTGGTGCATCACCATTTTTTTTCTTATTTTTTTAATTTCTCCCTTTTCATCAACAATTTATATATTAGAGAGAGATTTAAAGGTGCATCAAGGGGAGCCAGCCCTCAATCTAGAGATTCATCTCAATGAAATTGTTATGCACAACAAGAGAGATGATTCCATTTTGCTACTTGGATGAGGAAAACTAAGCATCTCCTCAAGGTTTAAAATCCAAGCATCAACAAGACCTTCTGTATCCCATAATATATCATATAGACTTAAATTAAACTCAATATCACACCTCTCACTTCTAATTTGGTAGTCACCTTCTTTCTCACAATTCCATTCAAGATTATCTAAAAAAAATAGTCTAACAGAGGGTTTTTAATCTATCATCAAGGTGAAAATTATATTTTAAAAGTTATAACGCATCTATATAGACCTTTCACCATGAATTTCATCTATCCATTCCCTTATACACCATCAAATCACCTCAAATCCTATAGAAAATACTAAATTTGCTTCATCTATATAAGTGATAGTATAAAAAAAATAAGTGTTAAGGAGCCTAAAAGAGTGATAAACATGTACAAATCATCTTATAGGTAAATTTACCCCTCCTAAATTCATAATTCTTCATATCTTTCTCATCAAGCTCATATAAAGGTTTTAGGTCGTTTAGGTTGTTAACAATGATTCATAAAGGTCAAGCCCTTAATCCTCAAACCAATGCCACTGAGTTTCATTTAAATAACTCCCTCAACTATCCCTAAGTTATTGATATCCCATTCACATTATATGTATATATATGATTGAAATAAATTTACTTCTTGATTAGTTGATTGCATTTTGTATACCCCTAAGGCAAATTTATGACAAAAAGACCAATCTAAGCTATTATATACAAACTTATAGGTCTAATAAATCCTCCAATCTCCCATGAAGGCTCTCAATTTTATTTGGAATATCATATGGTTATATTAATGACATTAAACACTTGATGGTTCATGTTCAGTTCTTAGGCCTAGGCATAGACTATTTTTATACGTATATGACCACCTATAAGTGTTCACAATGATTATAGGTGTTAATCCAAAATTTTTTTACATCAAATCCAACCATATAAATCATCATATAGTCCTTTAATACTCTCTATTTCACCCTTTTACTATCCATGTACTATACCTATAGGTTACCTTGACTATGGAGTGCCTCTAGTTTGAGACAAAACATAGGGTATTTCTCCTATTAGTTTGACTTGAACATGACCATGGAGGTCTAGTTTAGGTCGTGATGAATTCATTTACCAAGTTTAAAAGTATGATCAACTCATTGGTTCCTAAACATCACATGTTATTAAGACTAACTTCTAGGCTTGTGACTGTGTGCAGGCCTTTGGTGGACTGGGTATGAGGTTTTGAAACCCAATTATGACTATCTCTTTTGCCTTTGAAAATAACATGAAATTGTGATATCATAACCATGAAAGTGATTTATATGTGTTCATATATATCTTATACTTCTGTCTATCACTAAAACCTGCATCTTTTATTAGTTAGAGATTAATTTATAGTCTTCACTTCAAATTGTAGCTGCTCATTTAGGAATATAATGGATTCTTATAGGTGGTGACATGTATTTGAGCACTATGTTACAAACCTTTAGTTTCAATTCATTTCACTATATCCATCTCAAACCTTAATGCATACATTTATTCCTTGATACCATGCTATCATCACTCACCATCAACACACTATAGGTCACTTACAAGTTATAGGTTCATTTTGGATTTTTGATACTATAGTTCTCTGAGATTTTCTAGTATAAACTTTACCAAGTTAAGACTATTCAACTATCCTTCTCCCTTGACCAAATAATATCCTTATTATGTCACGATACTACATCTATTCCTAAGATGTAACGATGAAATCATTAGGACTACCTAGACCTCAAAAATACCCACCAATAGATGAAATTATGTGGAATAAAGTATATTTTCAAAGAAGATAAAGTAAAACCTCCCATTTACAACACTATTTAAACTAACACCTCTCCATATAGGTTTGAAATTATGTTTAAACTAACACCTCTACATATAGGTTTTACAATATGATTTTCTCTTGATCAATGAATTAGTTTTGAGATGCCAAAATCAGTTCAAATGTTTGCAAACATGATCTGATGTCTCTTTTAGGTTTGAACATGAATGGTTTTCATGTATTGACCTATAGGTATCTATATAGTGTTACTTAATGGTATCAAGTGTCCAAGACCTTGAATTATATCAATGGTTCTCTTAAGACCAAACCTTTAGTGTAGAAAATTATCAACCATGATATATTAATTTGAAAATAAACATGTTAGCCTTGACCTAAATCCATTCACAGGAGGACAAAACATTGCAATGATAAAACACTATTTTATAGACTAGTAATGCTCACTTCTAACATGATGAGATACTTTTGCCTATTACTTGATATACACACATGCAAAATCAATTTAATTTAACATGAAAATAATTATCATGATATTTAAGTAAACATACACCACTTGGTTCACACAAACCAATTAAAAAATATGAGAAAACTGAGTCATTAAGAATACATAAGAAATTTGAAGGTGCTAAAAATCTTAATGATTGTTCATATAGTAAAGACAACCAATCCTACAAATATGGCCATGGAATGGAAGTACACAAGGAATACTAACATCCCCCAAGTTCAATCACTTCAACTTTTCTTACCTTGTCCATACCAATTGATAATTGTTGACCCTTCTTGACCTATCCAAGGGAATGATAGGAACAAGAAACTAGTTTTTTCCACTTTTAAACCTATTGATGCTACTTGAACCTAGAAATGACCTGTGGGGATGCCATAACATATTCCTTAAGCATCAAACATGCCAAGTGAGTCACCTCAGTCCATAAAATTATCTAAAACTAACCTTTTTTAGATTATCTTCCTCTTTCTTATGTTGAACCTACCATATTTTATTTTCAAACTATTCTTTGGAATTCCTTAACATATGGTACATTATATTACTTCTTGGCACCTTTTTCCTTTTGTGGGAAACTATACATTTCACTTAGAATGACCAAAAGGTGTCATACAAGGTTATTAAGATAAGATATACAAATGTGACCAAGGTGAAATCATATTATGTGACCTTCAAAATATAATTTGACCTCACTAATGACCATATGAGCACTTTCAAACCTAGAAAGACCCTATGAAAAGTTTTAAAATGAAAGTGGGTTGACCTAATTTAGCCTATGGTAAAATTTATTTAGTAGTACTCAGACACAAGCTCCACATGTAAAAACTATATATTAAAGACCATGTAAGGTCTCATAGACATAATATGGAAGAGATACTATGATGGGTGCTTGCTTTAACTATGGAGCTATTGATCATTATGCATGAAATATCCATAAGAACACTTGATCATGAGGTACTAAAGCCATGATAGGGACTAGATGTGAGTACCAATTTTTTTATAATCCTTATTATATTTATTTTGATTATTTTGTCAAAACATGAAATGACTGTTGTATATTGTATATTTGAAATCATAATGGACCTTTTTATTAAGAATCCCCTGGTAATTGATATATGTGTGTATGCACATGTTAGTTATTTATTTTAAGTTCTTAATTGGATATATGTACATGGATTATGGTGTTACCATGTTAATGGGAGGACATGAATATGAATGAAGTTAACTTGATATTCATTTACTAATGCTCACATGTTGGTAAATTGAACTAATAGCTAGGAAAAGGATTTAATGACCTTTATTTTAAAATTATGATTTCCTTAGATATGTTGATTGCATATGTTTAAATTGTGGTAATTTTAAATAAAGTGGCTCTTTTTATTTAGATAATTAGGAACATTCGATGAATAAGGATATGGTAAAACTCTGTTATTGAGGTTATGGCTTACTCTATGTATAAATATAATATTGCCTTATGCTAACTAGTTGAGTGGTAATCTTGCATCTTATTAGTGAAATAAGATGAAAATCCAAGGACGTAACTAGAGTAGGTATGTCTCAGCATAATTATTCTTTCATGAAAATAACATGTTATATTTTAATAGATTTAGGCTACTAATTGCCTTGTTGTGCATATATGAGAATAACTTTATTTATAATATTGTTTATGGGTGCATGAAAAATGGTTATAATGGTATATTCCTAGTTGTGAAGCATATGGAATGGATTAATATAATTATTAAATCTTAATATTTCACCCTTGGAAGGTAGTTCAAACCTTCCAAATTTGGGGTAACATGGAGACAATCCTAGGCTATGGGTGGTATAATGTTGGATTGAATCTCTATTTTAAAGGGTTAACTCCCCTTGATGTATCAATTAGACTCATTCACTCCTCTATCAATTTTTTAGGAAAATAGAGATAATCCTAACCTAATGGAGGTAATGTACTAAAATATAATACCAATACCAACCAAATGCATGTGCACTTCAACCATGAGACTAACCTAAAACAAACACTACTAATATGCCTCTCTACATTAGCATTTCATATGAAGGTTATGAAAGATGCTTAGGCTAGGAGAATTATTCAAGAGATCATATAATGGCACTATTAAATAGAAAACTCACTCAACCTTTAATACTTCACTTTGACACTTTAAAATACCTAAAAAAAGGCTTTCAAATTTAATATGAATGATATGGAAAGACAACATGTTGAGGAAGATAAAATTAATCACTTGACAAGATCAACTAGTCATACATACACATTGAAAATAGTCAAAAGAGGAGGTGAAACACAAGTTTCTCATTGATCAAAGGGTTTCAAATGGTCAGGGATTAACCATACATAGGTGGAGTATACATGCATAGCCTATCAAGGCTGAATTTATAGAGAAATGAGAGAGAAGAAGAGAGAAGGGCATAAGACAGAGAGGTAAAAAGTGTCTCACATGAGTTGCAACCAAGAAAGGAGTTATGAGACTATCTAATCATGTCACAAAGGACATGTTTTACTCCCTTGATGATTCTTTGTTTCTCTAAATTTCATACAAGTTTCAAACCTTGCTTGACACCTTGATCTTGCTCTTCAAAGTTGCCCTTTGTCTTGGCTTGTGAGATGACAAGTGTCACCTTTAAAAATAAATTCATGTTTATTCACCTTATTACCTAATTATTTGACACCTTACACTTTTTTATGAGTCTTTATTACTAATTCTACCATGATGATCACAACCCTTTGATTGGTTTGAAACTCAATTTGTCCTACTATGCCAATCTTTGCCCAAATGGCTCAAAACTTGATTTCAACTAGATGAGTTCATAATGTGTGTGTGTGTGTGTGTGTGTGTGTGTGTGTGTGTGTGTGTGTGTGTGTGTGTAAAAATCATTTGTATGCCTCAAATTCTTTAAAAGGCTTCATCTTGCACCTTAAGCTCTCATTTGGCTTTGAATCCTTGTAGCCCTGAAAGATGTAAAACTCCTTGTATAGAATAGTTTAAGTATGATAATTGGAAAATAATGATATTTTTGAGTACCTAGTATCCCATTACTAATCCATGCCAATTTTAATGACTTTAAACCAAGTGAAAGTTTAATTTTTCATCTGGTCTCTTTCCTTAATTAAGCCTCAATTAGTTCTCTAGGCCTAGAAGGCTTAGTTTTTGCTCCATAATTCTCTCACACATGTAAAACCACCAACTAGTGCATGATTAAATTTTCCTAGAATATAAACATCCTCCACAACAATTTTAAGGTTCTGAGACTTTGTGTAGGTATGAGAACCATGAAATGGTCCAAGAAACTAGCCCTTCTCAAGCCTTTTTTTAGATTACCTTTAAACACCATTTTTTTTGAGAATTTTTACAATGGTTGAGATTATTTTGAGGTTTGAGATGTTTAAAAACATCCCCATACACATTCCATGATGATTTCCATTTATTCATCTATCTCTACACCTTGAGTTTACCTTGAAATCTTATAAAAATAGGGTATTTATTGCATTTATATAGGTGTTCATACAAAATATTTGCATGATTAGAACCCTCTCAAAGCATAGGATGTTATTTAGTTGATTCCCAAAGTAGTACAATTAATTATTATTCATTTATATTAAGTTCATTTCCATCAAGTTCTTACCAGGGTTTAACAAGGGTTTTAGGTGTTTTCATCCCTTAAGGACTGGTCATAGAGAATAGATACTCTCTCTCCTTCCTAATACTACAAGGTGGAAGTGGGGGGACCTCTACATCATATATAAACACTGCTTAGTCCCATGAAAACTCTCCTCCAAGATCTAATTAAAACTTTGACCTTCTCGAGCTCTTCATAAGGTGAAAAGAGGCTTTCTAAGTGTTCAATCTTCTTAGAAATAGTTCATATTGGGGTGGAGTTGGAGGAATGAATTAGTGCCATTATTTTGAATTATAATACCCCTATCATCACATCCATTAGCCAATTGACACCATGCACTACCTTTTTGGAGTATTTATCTTCATAAAAAGACCTCTTGGGCATGGTGAACTATGTAGGAGACCAAAAGAATGGTCTTAGGCTCTAAAACCTTTCAGATTTTAACCATTAGTTGGAGTTAAATATAATAGGTCTAAGACAACTTATAAAATTTCTCTCAATGATCTTTAATGAGCAATGGCCTTCAAAAGGTTTTATAACCTAGACTACTTGTCATGAGGGCTTAGGAGAAAAAATATAATTTGACCCTAGAGGTCCTATTTTGTCCTTATTTTCCTCTCCTAATGCTCTAATATTCATGATATATTTTTCTTAGTTTTTATTCATCACTCAAAACCGTCAAGAACCCAATCTTAAAGAAAATATTCCATATGTTGTTCATGCTCAAGGATAGACACACACACACACACACACACACACACACACACACACACACACACACACACACACACACACACACACACACACACACACACACACACACACACACACACACACACACACACACACACAGATATATATATATATATCATTTAATTTGTATTGATTGTAAGTGTTTTGTTAAGGTCACTTACCTTGTTTTCCACTATAAATGGGTGTCTCAAGTGTTATGTATCTTTCCTATCTACCCCAACTCTAACTCCAATATACCAGTGTATCTTTATTCTCAACATTTATATAGGCCTGTAGATGTGTCTATATGTAGGCATCAAGTATGATGGTTGGACCTCAAGAGTGATTATTCAAATCACTTTGCTCTTTTCATTCAAATTAAACATATTATCCATATTGTATGCTTATGATTTAATTCGGTCTTCTTACCATATTTCTTAGTTTTCATCTCCAACACATATCTTCATTGATGATTGTTATGAACATGTAAATATCTTTTTAGGCTTGTATAATGTCTTAATTGAGTATGGATCTTTTCAAGGGAAAAAACCCTACACTATACTCACCATGGCTTATAAAAACCTTTCAATACTTCACTTATGTACTTCTATTCATCTAAAACTTTCAATTCATCTTGGATTCATACATAGGTCTATGTGTGTTATTTAGGTTTAATATGGTTGAGGGTATTAGGAATAGTTTGGTTGAGTTCCAAAGTGAGTCTCACATGTCACTATCCTCAATAATATATTTTATCATGTTCTTCTATATTGAATATAGTCCCCTAAAACATCATATTTAATGCAAGAGTTACATTTTATGTGCAAAAGAGACCTACATGTCTAGGCAGACCTATAGGAATGCATTTTAATACAAGAATCCTTTTATGAGGTAAGTATTGACTTTTTATGAATTTGAGACCATATTAAATTGATTTTATACACTTATTATGAGGTTAAGACTCTCATAAAACTTTCACCATGCAATACAAGACCTTTACAAACCACTCTTATATAAGCAACCTTCACATATAGTCTTCAAAGCTTGAGAATACTACATGTTGCTTATAAAAAATGATGTTGGATTGAGCATGGAGAATCATGGTGGGGATATAGAGTATTGGAGAGAGTATTAATTTTTTTGAAAAATTAATCCATCTTACTTCAAATGTTGAAGACCCTAAAACAAATGAAAGACCATTACAATCAACTTTACAAACTATGTATAATGGATATTTATTACCAAATTAGACTCACACATGCCAAGTATGGCTTGGATAAGAACATTAAATGTATACATAGACCCTACACATTGTTTAGCATGAAATATACTGAGAGGGGGTGAATCAATATATTATATATCATTTTATTTTCTTTAACCACTCAATCATAAATTCAAGATATCCAATAAAATTGAAATAATAATTTGCACCACACAAGAGAGAGAGAAACACCATATTTTTACGTGTAAAGCCAAAGTGGGAGAAACCATAGAGAACAATCTCAAGTATATGAATGAACACCAACTCAAAATACAAATTTTACAAGCACCAACTTGTAGAAGCACCAACCCCTTTTTCGAGCACCAACACAACAACTATTTGTGAGTACCAACCCATAGGAACACCAACCCCTTACAAAGATTCATGACTACCAATCATAGATTTATACAAAGATTAATCTATAAAAGGTGAATCTTCATCCTTGCTCACCATATTTACTATACACATTGGTGTATCAACTGGTGCACAATCCTCAAAACAAATTTTTTTCAACATTTCCCTCGCATATTTACTTTGAGATATGAACATTACTTTATCTAACTAAAATATTTGCAATCCTAAGAAGAATGACAATTCTCCAAGCATAGACATCTCAAATTATTTTTGTATATTATCAAAAAATTCTTTTGTCATCTGTTCAATATTTCCTCCAAAAATGATATCATCAACATATACCACAACAATTAATTGATTCTCACCTTCTATTTTGATATAGAGATTACTATCAACAAATCTTCTCTTCAAAAATTGATCCTATAGGAACTTATCAAGTCTTGCATACCAAGCTCTAAGAGCTTTTTTCAATCCATACAATGCTTTCTTCAATATTCATACATGGATACTAATATTTGAGAGAATAAATTCCTTAAGATGCTCAATGTAGAACTCTTCTTCTAGATTACCATTCATGAAGGTAGATTTGACATCCATCAAAAACAATTTGAAATTTTTAAACACTGCATATGCAAGAAACATTCTAATAGACTCTAACCTTGCCACTGGTGTAAAAGTTTCTTCAAAATCTATTCCCTCAATCTGAGCATATCCTTTACATACTAATCTTTCTTTATTTTTGGTCACTTCTCCATTTTCATTTAACTTATTTATATAAACATATTTTATTTCTATCACACTGTGATCTTTTTGTTTAGGCACTAATTCCCAAGTATCATTCTTTTCTATTTGATTTAATTCTTCATCCATAGCCTTAACCCAATGCTTATCATGTCTAGCTTCTAAAAAAGTTCTAAGCTAAATTTTTGATAACAAAGAGAAATTAACTTGCTCAGATTAACTTACCATCATTCTTCTGGTGTGAATTCCCTCATTTATGTCCCCAATGATGTCAAATTCATTATGATTTATTTGAACATATTTGGATGGAGTTTTGGTGCCATTTTTCTCCTCATCTTCATCTGACTCTTCAAGACCTTCCTTTCCAATGATTTCAAGAATGTCTACTGGATCACTGATTCTTTATGTTCCATCTTCTTCTATCCTGACACTTACACTTTCAACAATTTTCTTGTTTCTTTTGTTATAACATTTATAAGCTTTACTTTTTCAAGAATAAAAAAGAAATATACCTTCATCTACTCTAGATTCAAACTTACCAAGTTTTTCATTGGTTCTCTTTATGAAGAATCTATTGCTAAAAACTCTGAAATAATCAACTATTGCTAGTTTGTCTTTCCATAGGTCATAAGGAGTCTTGTCACTATTGACTCTTAATAATGATCTATTATAAATATGCACTATTGTAGCAACTACCTCTCTCAAATATTTATCTACTATCTTGGATTCATTTAGCGTTTTCCTCACCATCTCTTGAACCGTTCTATTTTTTTGTTTAACTACTCCAATTTGTTGTAGAGTTGTAGCTATTGAATAATGTCTCTTTATTTCATGGTTTTCATAAAAATCAATAAATTTATCTGACATGAATTATCCTCCTTGATCTGATCTTAGACACTTACTATTCAAATTGGTTTCATTTTCAACTAATACTTTGAACGCTTTGAAATGTCTGAAATCTTTCGATTTTTTCTTTAAAAACATTACCCAAGTCATACATGAAAAATCATTAATATGAAACATGAATTATTTCTCACCTTGAGTAATTTGAGTTATCATAGGTCCACCTACATCAATGTGAACAAGCTCTAGCATCTAAGTAGTCGAGTATTATTTTGTTTTGAACCACCTTCTAGCCTACTTCCCATGATGACAAGGTTCACAAAGCGTGTCAGATGGCTTTGGAATCTTTAGAAGATTTATGACTACTTTATTCTTGTTGATGTTGACACAATTTTCAAAATTTATGTGCCCCATTCTCTTATACCATAGACAAATTTATTCAATCTAGATCAAACAACATCTTTGACCTTTGATGTCTGATATAATATACAAATTATTGCTTGTTCTCTAAGCATTTACAACTAACATATCTGAATCTTTTCTTCTAATTTCACTTATACATAAAACTTTCGTGTTTGACCCTAATCACATATTTGAATTACACTCAAAATATTATTCTTAAGACCTTCTTCATACAAAACATTTTTAGTTTTAGTTCTACCATTATCCAAACTTAGTGTATCTTTTCTAGCAATTCTGGCAGTAGTATTGTCTCTAAATTTTACTATGCCACCATTGATCTTATTCAAGGTTATGAAATTTTATCTTATATCCTATCATGTACCTTGAACATCCACTACCAATGAACCATGGCTTTTCTTCATTTCTTGCATGCAAAGTAGTCTATACCAATATAGATTTTTTAGGTTGTTTCTTTTGCCATGAACCTGTCTCAACTTTCTTCTTGATGAATGGAGCCTTGAAACTCTAGTCACTCTTGACTAACTCAAACACACTTCTACAATACTAGGATATGTGTCTAAAATTGTTGCACTTATAACATATTATGGCCTCTTCATTAAATCCTGATAGAGGAGCAAAAGAGTTGTGGCTTCTACTTGACTCTGCATGACTTTCCTTCTCCTTATTTCTGAAATTGTTAACTCTTTTTTGACATTCTAATTTTTTATGACCATATCCATTACAATAATAATAATAATAATAATAAAAATAGGACCTATTTGTGTATCTCTGACCTAATTGCCTTTTGTAACTCTATTCCCTCTATCCTTCTTTTTTGTGATGTCCTCTGTATTCTTAACTTCTTCCCTTTTTATTTCTTCTTTCATAAGAGCCTTAGCATAGTTGTTTCCTTTTTCCTTATCTATTAAATAAGTGACCTCCTCTTTCTATTTTTTAAATCTAATACCTAATTTATCTGACATTGATCTTTGATTTTTTAATATCTTATTCAACATATTAGTGCTATTCTCAAATTTTGAATCTTTGACTACTCTATCATTGATTACTTTATTTATTTTCTTAATAGTTTCTTTTAAAGAAACATTTTCAATAACATACCTTTCACATTCTTTACTTACTATTTTTAACTATGTCGTTAGATATTTTTCATTCTTATTGGCTTCTTCAAAATGTGCTTGTAGATTTAATTATTTTCTTTGACTCTTTTTCATTTTTCTCAATCTAGAGCTTTAATCTTTGATTCTTCTTTTCAAGAGTTTTTAACTCTTCCAAGGCACAAATGAGTTCTCCTTCTAGATTCACTTTAGCTTCATCCTATTCTTTTTCTTGATCATATTTACTTTTGCTTATAGAGGCATGTTCATGTTTTTCCATGAATATAATCTCTTCTTCTTCTGAGTCACTGACTCCACTATCTTCAACTGAGCTAGGATATTTAGAATACAAAATCTTCTTCTCAAATCTATTCTTGAATTTGCCTTTAAAATTTTTCTTGTATGTAGACTTTCTTTCTTTATTGTCATCATTACCCTTATTTAGGCATTTAGCTACAAAATGTCTAATATTTCCACAATTAAAACATTTAAAATGTAATTTTCCTTGATATTTACATATGCCCTTTTCTAGTTTGAGAATGAATAGAGTTCCATTGTCATATTTATCATCACTAGAATTAGCACTTGATTCTTGAATTTCAGCCTTCTCATTCTTTGATGTCTTGAAAGTTGCTTCTTTCTTTAAAGGTTTATCTTGTTCAGTCCGCATCTCATATGCCATAGAATACCATGAAGCTCATCCATATTTAGCTTGGCTAAATTATTCATCTCTTCAATTGCCAAAAATTTTGCATCATATCTCAATGGTATAAATCTAAAACTCTTTTGAACCACAGTCAATTCTTCTAAATTTTCTCTAAGACCTTGAATCTGATTGACTATTTGATGAACCCACAAGAGATAACTTGCTATATTTTCTTTTTCTTCCATCTTCAAACTCTCAAACTATCTTCTAAAAGTCTGAAGCTTAGCTTGCTAAACCTTTCCATCACCTTTGTAAATATTCTCAAGTTTTACCCAAGTTTCATGAGTAGATTTACATTTTATAAATTTAATAAATTATAATTCACATAAATCACATAAAATAGCATTTAAATCTTTATCATTATTTTCACTTTATTTTTTTCTAGAGTAGTTACAAGTGTCTGTGGCTCTTCATATTCCTCTACCACTACTTGCCATATGTCGAATCCAAGGGCCATCAAATAAGTCTTCATCCTTATGCTCTAAAAAATATAATTCATCCCATCAAACAAAGGTGCCTTATTTATAGAAAATCCTTCATATGATCCAACCATCATGCTTTCCCAACTTCCTTTAAGTTGTAAACCTTTTTTGAAAGGCTCTGATACCTATTATTGAGCACAAAATATACTGAGAGGAGGGGGGGGTTAAATCAATATATTATATATCTTTTACTTAATATAATTTATTTTCTTTAACCACTCAATCATACATTCAAGATATACAATAAAACTAAATTAATAATTTGTATCATATGAGAGAGAGAGAGAGAGAGAGAGAGAGAGAGAGAGAGAGAGAGAGAGAGAGAGAGAGAGAGAGAGAGAGAGAGAGAGAGAGAGAGAGAGAGAGAGAGAGAGAGAGAGAGAGAGAGAGAGAGAGAGAGACCAAATTTTTATGTGAAAACCCAAAGTGGGAAAAACCATGGAGAATAATCTCATGTATATGAATGAGCACCAACTCAAAATACAAAGTTTACAAGCACCAACTTGTAGGAGTACCAACCCCTTAAAAATATTTGTGAGCACCAACCCATAGGATCACCAACCCCTCTTGTGTATAAAACACAACTATCTCTCAATGTTGCTTACTCAACAAATAATAGAACTCTATAATATCTCCTTCTTTTATCTCTTCAAAAAAATACAAACCATGCACTCTCTTGCATTTACAAATGGCTTCTCAAGCATTTATTTATAGCTTTCCAAATGACCTTTTGCATTCACCTTTTGTGACCATTCAATCTTCATGGAAAATGGCACCAAACTTGCATGACCCTTTGTATCCTTGCATTTGAAAAGTCATATGGTGACCCTTAATAAGAAAAATTGTCCTTTCCTCTTTTGTTTTTATCTTTGTGACTTTTCATATTCCTCAAAGTGTCCCTTCATGGAAAAATATGCCATACCTCTTTTGTTTTCAGATGGTGACTCTTGGAATTCCTCGAGATGACTCTTCATGAAAAAATGCATCCCATTCCTCTTTCTTTTTTTTTACCCCATGACTCTTTAACTTATATGCAACCAAAAATAAATTCATTAATAATAAATAAATATTAACACATATTAACCAAGATATGAATATTAAAAACACCATTAAATTCAATGGATCCTTTATCACCAATAATTCTATACCTTTGACATCAATGACAATATTTTTAATAATCTTCCCCTTTGTCATTGATGGTAACCTCAAACTAAAACTGCCACATATTGAAACCTACACATACTACTAGCTAAAAAACATACAATAACTCCCCCTTACTTTAGTAACCTATACTTGTTCTGTATATCTATTTTTGCACTTGTACGTGTACCTATTATTCTCCCCCTTTGACATCAATGGCAAAGGGCATACTTGGAGATAACACGTAGTTCCCCCTCAACTGATGTTGAACCTCAATGATAGGAAGTAAAATAAATTACTCCCAAATTCTCTTTAAAATACTTAAATGTGTTTTTTGGTAGTGCTTTTGTGAAAATATCTACAATATACTCTATAATACTAATATAATCCATCTTAATATGTTGATCTACAACTTTCTCTCTCAAAAAGTGATATCTAATTGGAATATGTTTTTATCTTGAATGCATCACTAGATTCTTTAAAATATTTATAGCACTTGTGTTATCAAAAAAATAGGAATAGGTTCATCATACTTTACCTTGATATCTTCCAAAGTTTGCTTCATCCAAAGCACTTGAGTACAACATAATAATGCTACAATATATTCTACTTCAATTGTAGAAAGTGATACTAAATTTTGCTTCTTACTTAGCCATGATATTAAGCTATTAGCAAGGAAGAAAGCTCCTCCACTTGTATTCTTTCTATCATCCAAGCACCCTTCCCAATCTAAATTTGTATAAGTAACCAATGTGAAATCTCTACCTATGGGATACCATAATCCATAAACTAATATCCTGTTGATATATCTGAATATTCTCTTCACTAATTGAACATGACTATCTTTTGGAGATGACTGATATCTTGCAACCATACCTACTGTATGCATGATGTTTGGTATTGATTCTATCAAATATAAAAGACTACCAATCATATATCTATACAAATATTGATCTATAATAGGTGAATCTTCATCCTTTCTCACCTTATTTCCTATACACATTGGTGTCCCAACTGGTGCACAATCTTCAAAACCAAATTCCTTCAACCTTTTCTTGGCATATTTATTTTGAGATATGAAAATTCTTTTATTTGACTGATATATTTGCAATCCTACAAAGAATGATAATTCTCCAAGCATAGACATCTCAAATTCTTTTTGCATATTATCAAAAAATTCTTTTGTCATCTTTTCAATATTTCCTCTAAAAATGATATCATCAACATATACCAAAACAACAATTGATGGTCACCTTTTGTTTTGATATAGAGGTTATTGTGAGCAAATCCTCTCTTGAAACATTAATCCTACATGCACTTATCAAGTCCTGCATACCAAGCTCTAGGAGCTTGTTTCAACCCATAAAATACTTTCTTCAATCTACATACATAGATACTAATATTTGAGAGAATAAATCCCTCAGGTTTCTCAATGTAGACCTCTTCTTATAGATTTATGTTAAGGAAGGCAGATTTGACATCCATCTAAAACACTTTGAAAATTTTAAACATTGCATATGTAATAAACATTATAATAGCCTCTAACCTTGCCACTGGTGCTAAAGTTTCTTCAAAATCTATTCTCTCAATATGAGCATATCCTTTACATACTAATCTTGCTTTATTTCTGGTCACTTCTCCATTTTCATTCAACTTATTTCTATAAACCCATTTATTTCCTATCATATTGTGATCTTTTAGTCTAGGCACTAATTCCCAAGTATCATTCTTTTCTATCTGATTTAATTTTTCATCCATACCCTTAACCTAATGCTTATCATGTCTAGATTCTAAAAAAGTTCTAAGCTAAAATTTGGATAATAAAGAGAAATTAACTTACTTAGATTCACTTACCATCATTGTTCTAGTGTGAATTCCTTCATTTATGTCCCCGATGATGTCACTTTCTTCACAATTTCTATGAAAATATTTGGATGGATTATTGGTGCCCTTTTTCTCCTTCTCATCTTCATCTAATTCTTTAAAACCTTCCTCTTCAATGATTTTAGGAATGTCTACTGGATCACTGGTTCTTTGTGTTCCATCTTCTATCTTGACACTTGCACTTTAAACAATTTTATTGGTTCTTTTATTATTATATTTATAATATTTACTTTGAAAGAATAACTAATAAATATACCTTCATCTACTTTGTATTCAAACTTACCAAGTTTTTCATTTGTTCTCTTTACAAAGCATCTGCTACCAAAAACTCTAAAATAATTAACTGTTGCTAGTTTGTCTTTTCATAGCTCATAAGGAGTCTTGTCAATATTGACTCTCAATAATGATCTATTATAAATATGCACTACTGTAGCAAATACCTCTCTCTAATATTTATCTACTATCTTAGATTCATTTAACATTGTCCTCACCATCTCTTAAACCGTTCTATTTTTCTATTTAACTACTCCATTTTATTGTGGAGTTATGACTATTGAATAATGTCTCTTTATTCCATGGTCTTCACAAAACTCAATAAATTGATCTAACATGAATTCTCATTCTCAATCTGATCTTAGACACTTAATATTCAAATTGGTTTCATTCTCAACTAATGCTTTGAAATGTCTGAAAGCTTCTAATTTTTTATTTAAAACCATTACCCAAGTCATATGTGAAAAATCATCAATAAACAATATGAAATATTTCTCACCTTGAGTAATTTATGTTCTCATAGGTCCACACAGATTAGTGTGAACAAGCTCTAGCATATGAGTAGTCAAGTATTATTTTGTTTTGAACCACCTTCTAGCCTTCTTCCCATGCTGACAAGGTTCACAAAGCATGTCAGAGGGCTTTGTAATCTTTGGAAGATTTTTGACTACTTGATTCTTGATAATGTTGACAAGATTTTAAAAATTTGTATGTCCCATTCTCCTATGCCATAGTTGACTTTCTTCAATTTGGCTCAAACAACATTTTTGACCTTTGATGTATGATAGCATATATAAATTATTGCCTGTTCTTTGAGCATCTACAACCAACATATCTAAATCTTTTCTTCTAATTTCACAACCTTCTTCATAAAACTTTAGTGTGTGCCCTTGATCACATATTTGACTTACACTCAAATATTATGCTTAAGACCTTCTATATATAAAACATTTTTAGTTTTATCTCTACCATTATCCAAATTAAGTGTACCTTTTCTAACAATTTTGGTAGTAGTATTATCTTTGAATTTTAGTGTGCCAACATTGATCTTCTTCAAGGTTATGAACTTGCTCTTGTCTCCTATCATGTGTCTTGAACATCCAATATCATTGAACCATGGCTTTTCTTCTTTTCTTGCATAAAAATAAATCTGTACTAACATAGATTTTTTAGGTTGTTTTTTTGCCATGAACTTGTCTGAAATTTCTTCTTGATGAATAGAGCCTTGAAACTTTGGTCCTTCTCGACTGACTCAAACACACTTATATAGTATTGGGCCATGTTTTTAAAGTTGTTGCACTTGTAACATATTAGAGTCTCTTCATTAAATCTTGATAGAGGAGGAAAAGAGTTATGGCTTCTGCTTGACTTTGCATGACCTTCCTTCTTATTTATTAAACTATTAACTCTTTTTGACATTTTTATTTATTATGACCATATCCATTACAATAAAAATAGTAAACATAAAAATAGGATCTATTTGTGTATCTCTGACCTGATTACCTTTTTTAGCTCTGTTCCCTCTAGCCTTCTTTGTTTGAGATGTATTCTATATTATTAACTTCTTTCCTTTTATTTCTTCTTTTGTAAGAGCCTCAACATAGCTCTTTCCTTTTTCCTTATATGTGAAAGTAGTGACCTCTTATTTCTCTTTTTCAAATCCAATACCTATCTTATCTAACATTGATCTTTGATTTTATACTATCTTATTCAACATATTAATGCCATTCTCAAATTTTGAATCATTGGCTACTCTATCAGTGATTGCTTTATTTGTTTTCTCAAGATCTACTTTTAAAGAATTAATTTCAATAACATACCTTTCACATTATTTACTTACTATTTTTAATTGTGTTGTTAGATCTTCTTCATTCTTCTTAGCTTCTTCAAAGTGTGCTTGTATATATTCAATTATTTTCTTTGACTCCTTTTCAATTTTCTCAATCTTGAGCTTTAATCTTTGATTCTTATTTTCAAGAGTTTTTAACTCTTCTAAGGCACAAATGAGTTCTTCCAAATTCACTTCAACTTCAGCTTGTTGTTCTTCTTGATCATCTGCACTTTTGCTTGTGAAAGCATCTTCATGTTTGTCTATGAATAGAATCCCTTCTTCTTTTGAGTCACTAACTCCACTATCTTTGGTTGAGCTAGGATATTTAGAATAAAAACTCTTCTTCTTGAATCCCTTCTTAAATTTGCCTTTAAAATTATTCTTGTATGTATAATTTCCTTCTTCATTGTCATCATTATCCTTATTTGGACATTTAGCTATAAAATGTCCAATCTTTCCACAATTAAAACATTTAAAAGGTAATTTTCCTTGATATTTACCTATGCCCTTTTTTGGCTTGTGAATGAATAGAGCTTCATTGTCATTTTCATCATCGCTAGAATTGTCACTTGATTCTTGAATTTTACTCTTAGCTTTCTTTGATGTCTTGAAAGCTGCTTCTCTCTTTGAAGGTTTATCTTGTTCAATCTACATCTCATATATTTTAAGAATACCATGAAGCTCATCCATCTTTATCTTGGATAACTTATTTATCTCTTCAATTGCTAAAACTTTTGCATCAGATCTTAATGGTAGAGATCTCAAAACCTTTTAAACTATAGTTGATTCTTCTAAATTTTCTCCAAGACCTTGAATCTGATTGACTATTGGATCAACCCACAAGAGATAACTTTCTATATTTTCTTATTCTTCCATCTTAAAACTCTCAAACTATCTTCTAAAAGTTTGAAGCTTAGCTTGCTAAACATTTCCATCACCTTTGCAAATATTCTCAAGTTTTACCCAAGTTTCATGAGTAGATTTACATTATATAACTTTAACAAATTTTGATTCACATAAACCACATAAAATAATATTTAAATCTTTAGCATTATTTTCACTTGATTTATTTTCTACCATAGTAGTTACAAGTGTTTTTGGCTCTTCATATTCCTCCACCACTACTTGCCATATGTCGAATCCAAGGGCCGTCAAATATGTCTTCATCCTTATTTTATAAAAAACATAATTCATCCCATAAAATAAAGGTGCCTTATTTATATAAAATCCTTCATGTGATCCAACCATCATGTTTTCCTAATCTTCCTTTAAGCTATAAAACTTTTTAAAAAAGAACCTGCTCTGATACCAATTCTTAAGCATGAAATATACTGAGAGGGGGGTGAATCAATATATTATATATCTTTTACTTAATCTAATTACTTTTCTTTAACAACTCAATAATTTCACCACACAAGAGAGAGAGATAGAGAGAGAGAGATAAAGACACCATATTTTTACGTGGAAACCTAAAGTGGGAAAAACCACAGAGAACAATCTCAAGTATATGAATGAACACCAACTCAAAATACAAATTTTGCAAGCACCAACTTATAGGGGCACCAACCCCTTTGTTGAGCACCAACACAACAACTATTTGTGAGAACCAACCTATAAGAAAACCAACCCCTTACAAATATTCATGAGCTCTAACCCATAGGAGCACCAATGTGTATAAAAAACAACTCTCTCAATTTTGCTTACTCAACAAATGATAGAACTCTACAATATCTCCTACTTTTCTCTCTGCAAAAATAAATACAAACCATGTAATCTCTTACATTTAAAAATAGATTTTCAGTCCTTTATTTATAGATTTCCAAATGACCTTTGGCATTCACCCTTTATGACCCTTCAATCTTCATGGAAAATGGCACCAAACTTGCATGACCCTTTGTGTCCTTGCATTTGAAAAGTCATATGGTGACCCTTCATAAGCAAAAGCATCCTTTCCTCTTTTGTCTTTATCTTTGTGACTTTTCATATTCCTCAAAGTGTCCCTTCATGGAAAAATGAGCCATACCTCTTTTGTCTTCACATGGTGAATCTTAGAATTTCTCAAGATGACTCTTCATGAGAAACTACGTCCCATTCCTCTTTCATCTTTTACCTTGTGACTCTTTGACTTCTCCATGGTCCCTCTTTTGACTTATATGCAACCAAAAATAAATTCATTAATATTAAATAAATATTAACACAAATTAGCCAAGATATAACTATTAAAAACACCATTAAATGTAATGGGGCCTTTATTACTAATAATGCTAGACTTTTAACATCATTGATAATATTTCCAACACACATCTCCTTAAATTTATCTTATGCATTCAAGTTTCTTGAAACTATCATTATAAGGATAAAAATGAGCCAATGGGGTTTATTGGTAGCTTTAGACCACCTTGGAGTCTTAGTGATTGTTCATAAAGGAGTGGGGATGGATTTGTAGAATAATGCCATAAAATTTAAGGTTCTTAAGACCCATTAAATTTCCCAATATCTCAAAATACAAATTTATCTCTCTCCTAGTTGTATCATGCACATGAAAACCACCTTTGTTTTATTGTGAAGAGAGTGATGGAAAGAAGTAATTTTTCAACTCCTAAGACCTATACCTACAAACCAAGCATGGATTTAACCTATGGGAGTTGAAATGACACTATTAAAACCATTTTAACCTTAAGATGAGATCTCATGTCCATAAAAGTGACTTAAAACTACCTCTTTGGAGTGATTTCCTATAAAATTGAAGTTATATGATATATTTGACATACATGAAAGTTATAAAAATCCTTAAAAATTTTGGACAAAGATATTTGTATATATCATTCACTTTGGTTAGCTTTAGAATAGATGGAATTTAGCCAAAAATACTTTTTTCTTCAATTTCTCTTACCTTAAAGTTTACAAATAAACCTTAAACTTTACAAAAACATGATAAATGTTTATAAAGGGTGATGGAGAAGTGAATATGACTTTAAGGGGTATCTAATAACCTATGACACCTCTTGGAATCACCCTTTTTCTCACCATGAAATGACTAGGCTAGTATAAGACCAAGACAACCACTACCTTAATTTTATCAAATTAACCTTAACTTATGCTAATAAGGTTTTAGAAAGACATTTTAAAGACTCTACAAGGTAAAAACTAGCTTAGATTAAGGTTAACAAGACATGGAAAGGAAGATTTTACCTATAGGGGTTGACCTTTTCACCTTGGGGGTAAAAAATGATCAAAGTAACCTTACACATTTATGAAGCTATGTGGTAGTAAAATTAAATGAATACATATGGTATTAATAATTTTTTCATAATGAGAAATTGCCATTTTTGATAGCTAGAACTACTAACTACCTTAGGCACTTGCAAAGCACCATGTGTCAATAGGAATCATAAGTGGCGATCGTGAAGGTGCCCTTATCTTGAAATGATAGCCTTACATATATATTACCATCAACATTATGTTTTCACATACAAGTGGGACTTAATTATAAGTGAAATTATATATAAATTATCATGTTAAAGTAGGGAAGGCATAATTTCATTGCTAAATCATACCTTACTAGGTGGTTAATATAGATTAACTATAAGTATGTCCTCTAAAGAGGCATAGGGTACCGACTAATTGACTTTATCTTTTGTATAGTGGTAGTGGTATAACACCCTCCTACATGTTATTCTTTAAGTTGATATCATTTTATGTATTGGTATTGGTGTAGCACCATCCTACATGTTATTACTCATAATCAAACAACAAAAAATTTGGCATGATAAAGTAGTAATTGAATCCATAAGAAATTTTGTTAGTAATGGCCGATGGAACATATCCCCTATTCCATGACATTTTTTAATTCTCTAGATGACTAGTAAATCATTGATGCCCTCTTATCTTATTTGTTCTTCCCCTAAGCAGTTCATAGAGCCACATAGTGATCATATTGTGATCTAATTTTTGTTAAATGTGTTTATGAAATATATTTTAAGTTGTTTGAGATTTTGTATATGTTTTTTGGAAACCAACATTGTTTTTTCTTTATTTTAAATGTTTCAAGATAAAGGAAGATCGTAGAATTTATTTATTATTTTTTTTGTTGGATTTGATTTCATTATTGAGACTATTTGGTCTTTTTTATTGATTTTATACCTACATGATCAACTAATATTTATTTAAGTGATTATGATGCTTTCTTATGTTGGATTCATGTGTTATTATGTGCATAACTATCACTTAGAATGAGTATAGGGGAGAATAAGTAGTTTACAAATGATAGATAAGTGGGTCATGGTGGGGACATATCAAAAGTTTCCAAGATCCCATCCTTCCTCACCCATAAAATGTGGTGGTATTAGACAATGAGGTGTCCTAAGAGTATTGCAGTGTCTCTTCACTCTACACTTGGATAATGGGTAGTGGATAGATGCTTAGGCTCTCGATGTATCGACTATGCTTAGGCTCTTCACTCTTCACCCTATGTTTGGATAGTGTTTAGTTAACCAATGTGAGGGCCTCTAGCATATCGACTATATTGGATGGTGGATTGATGTCATAAGGGACACATACATATTGATTTTCACATTGATATTTGGTTGGTGAACTGATCTTTTAAGGGCCACATATATATATTTTTTGTACATAATTCTATTGGATAGTGGACCAGTGTCTTGAAAGCCTCCTACATATTGAGCTTAAAATGATATCTTCATTGGTAGACTGAGATCCTAATAGCTAAAATATATATAATATGTCATGGTATTCAGTTGTTTAAAATATTTCATTAATGGCATGGTATATGGAAAAGGGAGACAATCCCATGCTTGTATTCTTCCACAATAGAATTAGTGTGATGAGAGGAATTTCCCCATGCTCTACTTATTCAAAATATCCTCTATGTTTCAGATGGCACTAGATATGTTAAATTAGAATTACCCCATTTATTTATAATATTTATATATGATCTCATAATGGTATGACTGAGGAATGATGTCTATTTTATCAGGTTGGTTTTATTATGATTGAAAACCATCATCCTTCTCTAAGAAGAAATTGCATATTCAAGGAGCACTTGAACTCTCATGATTAAAGTATATAAATTATGGGTCTCAATGGATTAATAAAGATGTATTATATAGTATTATTTACATTATAATTAATCACCTCTTTTAGGAATTAATTCTAGTTCAACCAACATGTAATGCAATCAGTGAAATACGGTGTGGAAATATAGCCTTGAATAAAACAAGGCTTGGGTGTAAAATTAGACCATTTTAATTTATTAATTAGATATATTTTGATGTAAATAAGTTCATATTGTTATGATATATAATTAAAGCATACATATGAATTGGTTTTAGGAAATTCTCATTATGCTGAAATGCCAACAATAATCTTGCATGAAAATTGTGGGAAATGAAGAAGTTATTCCCCCTTATTTGTATGAAGATGTTTTATTATTTTATGCATGTTAATGTATTATATTATGACACTAAGTGATGGTGTTATTTGAGTAGCATGTTCATGATGGTATCTTGGCAAAGTCCTATATTTGGCATGGTGAAAGGTTATTTGACCCTTACCTAAACATCATGATTGAAGCAGTTGAAGTCCTCCTATGTTGGGCATGATGGTAGGTTGTGTAAATCTCCCATGACCATTTCAAATAAAATTATGTGAAGATGAAGATAAAATTATGTGAAGATGAAGTCTTTAATAATTGAAACAAATGCTTGCATCCTAAAAATATAATTAATGACTTAAATTGTAAGTCTAAAGTGATCATGTCACATCATTCTAAATCTAATAAGAGAATTGTTATCAAAATATTGATGATCTAGGAAAAATAAAATTCAAAGAAACTCAAAGGGTTATTAAAAATAAAATAGGAATAGTATGTTTGGTCCCATGTATCAATTGATATCCACATTTAAGGATGTTCTTAAGGGATGCAACAAATAGTTCATATTGTGTGCCTACCTAGGATGGCACATAAATAATTCAAAATGATGTTCCAGTAGTCAAGTGGATCTAAAAATGTTTCTAGATGAGAAAAATATTCCTAAATCAAGGATGATGCCTCTTTAAGTGGGGGAAATGTAATACACCTCATGGACAACAAGTGACTTCAATTGCTAACTAACATATCATAATCAAATAAGACTAAGTCTTCTTCCTCTAGGATGACAAGGAACTCACCAATGGGTACATGATGTATATGGGGCCATTTATACTCTTATTTGACTCTAGAAAATAATACTATTCAAACCCATTAAGACATATTTAGGTATGGATAAGGTGATTATGATAAATCAATGGTGATATTCCCTTGGTGGTGTTAATTATGAAGGTAATAGGATTATACACATGGTAAATATTGGTTTAAAAATTCTTAAATTATCAACTTAGGCTGAAATTGAAACTATACATGCATTAGGTTCTATATGACTAACACTTTACGACATTAGGAATTGCTTGGTAAGATAATTACACTAGTTTAAGTAAATGATATATCAGGCTAGGATTATAGGATTTAGATATTAGGATAGTAAATTTCATGTATGCAATAAGTGTGTAGGAATATGTCATTATCAATGAAGGAATGAGGACTACACCAAGAATTATCACATAATATGTAATCCTACCTCTAGCCCATAACTTATCTTAAACCTTGTTTGATCCTAGTTGGACTCCTTGTGTGCTAGTTTTTCCTTTATTTGGTCTTTACATGCTTATTGTATTGTAATTAGTATTGAGTTGGTCAAATCAAATTAGGCTAGTCATCTTAAATTCATGAGAATAAGTAGACCAACATTTACATTGTCTAGTGGTAGCTTGTAGGCCCACCCATTAATTGGTTGCTACCTTGAACCAATGGGAATACTTGGGTTGATATTAGAATCAACTGTAGGAATCTATGTGAGCTATGATGCACCATTATGGACTAACAAAATATCACCCACTTATGAAGGTGTTTTAACATTTTTAGGGTTTATCTATGTAAATCCTAAGTTAGATTAAAGGGCTAAGTTATCTAAATCAGTGAAATAATATTTAATAAGTAACCAATGATTTGTTATAGATTTTGACTTATTTTTAATTTATAAAAATAGTAATAAATATGTGTGAATAGATACTTATCTATAAAAAAATATCATGAAAGACATGGGTTTTAAAAATTGGGTTATTGACAAGTTTGAGTGTCATGAACAAAGTCCTTGGGTTTGATTCTTCACTATATAGTAGCACCCTACCTGGATAGTAGCACCATGTTATTATAGTGTCCTCAAAATCGCACTAATTTCCTCTTTTCAATATTTTTCCTATTTTATAGGAGCACTTTTGCCTATATTTCTAGGTTATATTCTTATGCACACAAAATCTTGAACTTTGTATTATTCCTAGAATAGTTGATTTAGTAAGCAAACTCTAATCCTCATTTCAAGTATGGCATAGAATAAAAATGTGTGCTCATTAGTAGGATAGGTTGGATATCCTTAAAACCCCACAATGAAAAGAGTTTCCTACATACCAATACTTTGAGGAGGGATCAATCTTGATACAATTCTCCCACTTAGTGCTTGGTGCAAATGAAAGTGAATGCTAGAATGAGAGTGGTCTTGAATGCCTTGAGTGTGATTGAGATTGGAAATATTTGAAATATGGCCTTAGGGAATCTATAGATGGTAGCATGTAGAAGTAGGGCATAATAGGGATCAATTACCTTGAGTTTTCTCAACTTGTTTATTATTTGAATAGGCTTTTTGCATCTATTTTTCATCTGGTGGATAGAAGTCTAATGGTCTTGTATTTATAGTGATCTATACCTTGTGCAGATAATAAAATGTACTTAAAATGACCTTAGGATGGGAACACATTTGAAAATATATTTGTTCAAGAGAGTTAGGGTAAAGAACACTAGAACCAAGTTGGGGACACTAGCATCATATGGCTCTAGTGTCCTTAAAGTGGTGATAATTTCTAACTAGTAGGTTATTGGGCACAATGGGTTAGGATATGGGAATGCTATTATGGAACTATGTTTGAGTTGACAAAATATGTCTATGGTTTTCACAATGGATGGATAAGTGTGATAAAGGATCTATAATAGGTATAGGGCTAAGCTAGGAATAGGGAGTCTCAAGAAACACTCTTAACATCCAAATACAACATTTAGGTGATTAAATTCCCTCCCCTTAATGCTAGAAATGTATCAAAGAGGAATAACTAGCATAAAGGAAAAAGAAGCATACCTAGACTTATCTAAGAAGTAAATCCTATTGGTTCTAAGTTATATACCTTGTACACTCAACCTTACACACTTGAGAGAAAATGGAAAACAATGATGAAAAACATGCTAGTATGTTGTTGTAGCTAGGGAAGGGTTTGACATCAAGATTAGATTAAATGCAAAAAATGACTAAGAGGAACCTATAGAGGATATGATAATTTACATATTACTTATGGATTTTCTTAAACTAATGTGAGAGGACCTAAGGGGTAGCTTGCTCACATGGAGATATCCTATAATTGAACCTCCATGGGGATTTTAGCACAAAGAGACACAAATGTGACCATGGAATAACCAAACTCATTCAATCCTCCTGGGAAGGGTTGTCACATGGAATGAATAAATGCACTAGATCACATACAAGCTATTAAAGACAAATGGAGATGTGCATGCAACCTTCATTCTAAAGAATTTTTCAATAAGGGTCTGAAAGGAAGACTGCAATGTTGGGTGTTTAAAGCACAAAATACAGACACATGTTAAGTATGAAATATTTATGCATATGAAGGTAAATAAAACTTATATTGTGAAAAATGTGTATTAGCTATAGGGTAGGATAGTTAGATAATAATAAAAATGGGTGGTGTGCTAGTGGTTTTCAAACATCAAGGTTTCTTTCAACACACATGACATCACCTATTACAAAGATGAATGAAAATTAAAATGCAAGCCATGGAAACAAGGAGAAATTTGCATCCATTGATGCCAATATAATGTAAATGCCCAAATGATCCTTAAAACCATATAACATATACTAAAAATATAATCTCAAATAATTTCCCTTACTAAATTCATGAACCCAATGTGACTTAATGAGGTATTCAATAAAATATTTCCAAATCTATATGAAGAAAGGGGTTTATAACCCAAATTTATGTCCCAGATGACAACCATACATAAGCACAAAGCTAGATATCCAATCAACATAACATATAAAACATATCATTCCATTTCATTAATAAGATATAATAAAGAACCACAAGTATTTTACATTAACTTGAAAGAAAACCTCACACACATTAGTGTTTCAAAATGCTGCCATGAGGACAAGCATGGTTAATTTTATCCATGTTGGGTAGGGGAGACATATAAACATGATCTCAGAGCTTGCTAATAGTTTTACAGCTACAACCACCTTAACAAGAGATAATAAATACATAAAATAATGATCCCAAAATGTGGAAGATCCTATACTAAGGAAGAAAAATTAAAAATAATGACCAAACCTAAATAGAAGACAAGCCTTCTATTTATACTTTTTAAATCTAGGACTATGGGCCATAATTTTCAAAATTACAAAACAAACTTTGAAGTCTACCAAGATGATTCTAGCTAAAAATATTCCCTTGCCACGCCTGAAATTTTCATCCATTTGTAAGAAAAATCATAACTCTAACTACCTGTATGAGGAATGATGAAGATTTGGAGAACATCCTTTGATATCATGGTGGGAGAGGCCTTTCACATGAGCTGGAAAGAGAATATTCATGGTAGAATGCCGAATAAACTTCATCATTATGTGAAATTAGTTGGGGATGCTCTTCTTTTGATTGAGAATCATGGAAACCTCTAAATATAAATCCTCCCTTATACGCATTTCAAAGCAATCCCATTACCTTGTGATGATTATAATTAGAATGCTCCAACTATGATGAAAATAGAAAAATTCCATAGCTATTTGGAGAAAATGCTTTGGGGTGGCCCACATATCTTATAATGTGCTTTGAATAATTTCCCATCCATGAAATACCATCAATTTTATCTTTTAAACCAAATCTTTCCACATACTAACATTTAGCATGCCACATTGAATCCAACTGGGCAATAGTGGGGCTTAAAAGTGACTAAGAAAATTAATTGGATCAAATATATAAACTTATCATTTTTGGTGAAATCTAGAAGCCAGATAAAATACATAGCCTTGATCTTATTTTCATAGATTAATCACAGACTATAGATCCATATCTATCTCATTACGGTTGTGACACATGTCACTACTACATTCATCTTAACCCCTTTGAAAATTACACTCTCATTAATGTCATTGAAATTATAGATGCATGATCGACTATGAACTATTGATTTTCTTGGTCACTCACCAAGGGATTGACACTTGTCCTTCCCACATATTCCTAGAGTATATAGGACCGCTTTGAATTTTTTCTTACCATCATATCTTACTTGGTAAAGCAAATTATCTCCATTATATCATGATCTGAGGGGTAGAATGTTAGTGGTTACTATCTACACTTGGCCCTAAGGATGTGCCACTTGATATCCCCATAGGCTTATTATGTACCTTGAAAATAGTCTTTATTACTTTGATTGCCATCATGTCATGTGGTAATGCCTTGCTAGATTTATGACCCCATTGAACTTTAAACTATCCACTTGTATCGTTAGACCTTTAAAACATGCTCAAAATTTTAATCATGCCCTATGAAATTAACACTTATCATTCTTATATTGGTCTTGGATTCCTTTAACTTATTTAGCTTTGATCATGCACTATTAGATCATCCTTGCCTAAGCAAATGTGCACCATTGAATCTACCTCCATTTGAACTCAAATGGATACTTCAAAGGGCCTAAAATTGATTCTCATGTGACTATCTTAGAATATTTTGACCCCAAAGGATACTTTCCATGGCTTAAAATTGATGTTCATCTATCTATCAATGATGTACATGAGACCATCACACTTATGTAATCTGGGCAAATTTCTTTAGAACTTTGCTTATCAGACCTTATGCTTCAGGCCTTTTATTATAGACTTTACTCATCAAGCCTTTTGTCTTCATAATTTGGTCTTTAGAATTTTTGTCTTTAGATTTTTGTCAGGATAATTATTTCAGACATTTTGTCAAAAAAATCCCTAAATCATCAAAATTTACTCAGACATTCTTCCCATAACATTTTCTTTGAAGCATTTGAGTACCTTTAGCCTTTTTTATATAGATAAAATGTCTAATAGAATTCCTTCAAGCCTTTTATACAAACATTTCTCCTGAAACAAATTAGACTTTACACTTTTTTGAATCAATGTATATTTATCATGCTTTTTGTGTGAATACAATACCCACAAGGATTTTGATTTTAGATTTTTTGTAGAAGATAAAATGTCTAAAACAAATAGGTCTTTAGGATTTTTGTGAACACTTTGGCTAAAACATTGAATTTCTTTAGACCTTTTGTGTGAACACTTTTCCTAACACAAATAAGTCTTTAGGTTTTTTGTCCAAGAAAAAAAATCCAAAGACCTATTTCTATTGGGCAAAGTATTCACATAAAAATCCAAAAATGTCTAAGGGCTTAATACACATGCTAGTAAAGACCAAATTAAGACTTAGCTGATTTAACATGAAACTTGACCTTTTTTACTGAACTTTTGAAAATAGGACTTAGGTTAAAGATTTAAGAACTTCTACTCAATAAGGGCTCAATTAATTTAGTGTAATTTTGAGCACTAACACTATTTCTTTCCCATGGATTAATACCTCCTTTGGGTGTGTAAAGAACCCCAAAATGCAGGAATATATGCCAATCTAATGGGCCATAGAGTCAATACTAGGAAATTTTAGCAAACACTCAACAAAACAATGGTAGACTTGACAAAAATAGATTAGGAGGATCTAAAAATGAACACATGATAGAAAACATGAAATCCAACTATACAAACAAATCTTAAAGAAAAGGGGTAACAAAGTAATGAGACGACAAAAAGATAGAAATATACACTACATAAAAATGTACACAATTGATGTACTTAATCTAGTACGTGCTTCATATGTCTACCAATTACTAGAATCTCTAGTATTTCACCATCCAAGTCACTCAAAAATAAAGTGTGTTCCCCAATCTAGTAGTTAATGGAATAGGGACCCATCCACAAGGCATAAAATTTGTCATGCTTCCCTTTCTCTTCATGTCTATTGTCCTAAAGTAAAACTAGATCACCTACTTGGTATGTTCTTGGAGTGACCTTCCTATCAAATATTTTATTCAGATTCTCTTTGAACTTGAGTTGTCTCTCATGATCTTATCTTCAAATGTCATCAATCTCAATAATCTAGTTTATCCTACTCCCATATTGGTTGATTTGCTCATCATATTCTAGTTACTACATGAGTTGATAGGTTGGCAATTGTAAATTCATAGGTAAAACTTCTTGAGATCCATAGATAAGCTCAAAAGAGATTTTGCCTCTATCTCTCTTAGACATGATCCTATCAGCCCACAAAGCATCCTTTAGCTATTCATCCCACTTATTCTTATTTGCTTCCAATGTTCATCTTATGATTTTGAGCAAGTTATTATTACTAGATTCCACTTGCCAATTCCCTTGAGGGCTTTAATTGGAAGCATAGGTCAATTCAATCCCATACTCTTTGCAAAATGCCACTAAAGGTTTAGGTTTGAAACTCATAGAATTATCAGTAATAAATTTCATAGGCACACCAAATCTATAAATAATTTGATTTAGTAAAAAATACATAACCACCTTTTGTGTTCCTTTCTTTGTAGGGATCGATTCAACCCATTTTATGTAGTAGTCAATTGCAACTAGTATCCATCTATGCCCAACACTTGACAAATCACTAATTTCTCAAATGAAATACATTCCTCATTATCTAAATGGGTCTTCAATTAGAATAGGTTATGAAAGAAGAGAACCTCAAGCTTTCATCCTGTCATCAAAGCATTAACACTTTTCACACTTTAAAACTTTATGAGCAACCTCTTTGAACAATGATGACCACTAATAACCAACTCTCAAAATTTTATGAGCTATAACCTTAGGTGAAAAATGGCCACCACATACTCCACTATGAAAGTCTTCAATCAGGTTAGTAGTTTATTCTTATAGCATGCATCTTAGGAGAACCCCATATAGAATATTCCATACTGGTCCATTCTCGTTCAAGAGGTATTTTTGGGAGACAAGTTTGAGAGTTATTATTTGATTTTTATCCAATTTATGGGGAAATTTATATTTTTCAAGTAATATACAATGTATTTATACCAAAAATACATGTGAAACTAACTCAAAGAATCATCAACATTGAAAATAATAGTGTTTACCTCAATAACTTGTAAATTGGTCTCATCCATAAGATTAGATAGACCCATCAATCACACTAACTTTGTGGTATAAATATACATGTCATACTATTTCAACTTGTTGGCATACCTACATATATTTCTAGATACTTCAGTCTCAGTCAATATGTCCTTCACCATGATATGTAGGACATAAGCAATAATCTTTGAACTCAAAAGATAAGGCCTGAACATCTTGATAGATTTTAAGAGAGTGAGAACTTAATTTTCTGTGATGGTATAGTTTAATTTAGGACCTTGCATAGATTTTCTAAAGAAATTTATGGGCTACTCATGACCATATTTATTATTTTACAATAGAACAACAACAACAATATTGTATGATGCAAAAGAGAATATCTAAAATGGTTTGGTGTAATCAGGGCTAGCCAATACATGGGTAGACTTTAAATCTACCTTGATGTCATTGAATGCTTGCATTGACTTTTCCTCCCACTTGATGGTCTGGTCCTTCTTTAACATTGAAGTGATAGGCAAAGTGATCTCTACAAAATTAGACACAAACCTCCTTATAAAATTTATTTGTCCAAATAAGGACTGAGTTCCTTCTCAGATTGTGGGATAAGCACTTTGTTAATGGCTTCTACCCTCTCAAGGTCAATCATGACACCATCTTTAGAAACTATATGTCCCAAAAACTTAGCCTTTTGTAATCCAAAGTGACACTTCTTAGGATTAAGTGAAATTTTAAAATCCTTACATCTAATAAATACCTTTTCTAGATGTTCCAAGTGTTCCTCTCTAGTCTTAGAATACACAGTAATGTCATCCTAATACATGGATATAAACTTATTAATCACCCATATAAAATTAACACTCATAGCTTGATAAAATATTAGACTGGTATTCATTAACCTAAAAGGCATCTTCATATACACATACATGCCCCAAGGTATAGTGAATGTGATCTTGGGTCTCTTAGATTACTTCACCACAACTTGGTTATACCATGAGAAACCATCTAATGTGGAAAACATCTCTGATCTAGTAACACTTTGTAGTAGGTTATCCATATTGGGTAGGGGATAATTATCTTTCAAATACGCTTTATTTAAATTTTAGAAATCCACACACAAGTAGATGTCGCTGTTATTCTTTCACATAGGGACTAAATTGGAAACCCATGATGAATACCTAATGGGTTGAATGATACCACCATCCCTCAACTTCTTTAATTCATCCCACATCTTGGTGGCCAAGATGGGATTAATAGGTCTCTATTTTTTCCTAAAAGGCTTTGTATCAGGGTATAATGGGATGATGTGTTAGAATAGGTCTTCCCTCTATGCTTTCAACTCAAAATAATACCATGTTAAACAATCCTAATACTTCTTTAGTATTTGCATATAAAATTGCTTCTCAGCTACACTTAGGTGAGTACCCAACCAAACCTTCTTTGGATTCTCATGAGAACACAAATCACACTCCATCACATCCTTTGAAATAAATGAGTCTCGAGTCTTGAATCTATCTACTCCATAAAAAAATGTTTCTAAACTTACCAAACCTCTAGGGAGTGTGTTTGTATTTAGCTAAATGATGTCCCTCCAAAACAAGGTTTCTTTCCCATCACAAACCTAAACCATGGATTCCAAGTCTATGAGTTGATCATGGAACTTAAATTCAAAATTTATAAACCTTATGATCTATTCATCATTATAAAAATCCTACCAATGATGAATATTGTCTGAGATTGAAGGCCTCAAAGGCACCTCCACCTGACATTGGCAATGAGGGCTCATATTTGTAATATAAAATTGAGAACTTAGCCCTACAAGTTTGTTATCTTCTTTGTTGAAACTCTTATCATGATAACAAATGTTGAATGCAACAAATAATTCAAGTGAATCCCAAATAACATTTTGATATTTTTTCAACCTTTTATTTTTGGTGGCATAAGGATTACAGACTTGCTTAACCACTAGCTTAGAATCACCCTTAACAATCAAAATTTTAATTCTATGTTCACGGTCAATCCATAACCGAAGCAAAAATGCCTCATACTTAGTAGTATTATTAGTTCACTCAAAGTACAACTAAAAAGAAAACATGAATATTATGGGCATATAATACAACCCTAATTCAATTTCTAATATTGGAGCAAGCCCCATCAAAGCACACCTTCCAAACTATACCTTTGCTATCAAGTTCAACATTAAGAGTAGAAGGCTTATCATTAGTGTCAACATTCCCCACAAAGCTTCCCAAATCAACATCTATGTACAACACTTAATTTTGAGCATGTTTTGGATATTCAATTATATGTAGCATCTTCAACTCTCTACAAAGTTTGACCATCTTACCCTCCAATGGAATAGTGGCATAATATAATTCCAAATATACACTTACACTCATGCTAATATCCTATTTTCATGATAGAAATATCCTCCACTTAGGTAGGTAGTCTACAACTACCATGTCCATATTCAAGTACTTACCTAAATACACTACCAACCCCTTGACTTGTCCAAAAATTGTAACTTCTCATGAGTCTATGGCATAACACTTTCCAAAATCTAATATAATCTTCACTCTGAGCTCATTTAGGACACCTAAGGACATTATGTTACAAGAGGCACCAAAATAAAACATGTAGTTATGAATAATCAAACCATTGATAGAGTTGTATAAAATGGGTCCACATTCAGCTGACTCTTTACTAATGTAGTCCTCAAATAGACTTATGGAGCTAGTTCAACAACCTCTTCAAATTCTTCATCTTCCTCCAAGGGTGTTTGGGGTAAATCCATCTCATTTTTAACTGATTTCTCACCAAATTCAAGGTATTCAAATTCCTTCTTCCTATGTTTAGGTAATCTTAATAATTCAACAAGTGGCATGGTGATTTTCATTTGGCTCAACACTTGGGCCATATCACATATGCTATAATGAGGAAGGGGATTATTTGGTGGAAGGGTGACAATAGTTTCAGCTAGGATGAAATCACTTAATGTCTAAATTAGAGTTGGATGGGATGGATTTGCATTTTTAATAATAGTTTTAAAAGGTGGATTATCTTGAACATCATTCACCCTCTTAGGAAGACTAGATAGCAAAGTTAATTTATATTTAGTGGGAGTAACTCTAGGTCTAACATCTTGGGAAACAAGTGCTATTTTAGAAGCATTAGGTACTATTATAGTTCTCTTAGCTTCCTTACTTGCATCCCCTAGCTTTGGATTTACAAGGATGGTGACTTAAGAGGCAACTTCTAGTTGCCTTCTTCTCAAGTACTATTCTTTCTCTTTAACAACTATTGCATTAGTTAGCAACTTCCTATCCTTAATTGATGGAATTCCCCCATCATAATTTTTAATCATCATTGATCTTAAGATATCAAAGTCATGAATGGGAAATTCAAATGCTTGTGTCATATTAACATCAAAAGTGAATTCACAAGTTGGGACACATACCTTTTGTAATGCACTCCAAAATTGATCAACAATGATATCACTCAGTAATTACATGGATGAAGACATCTTGCTCAAAGGAATGTGATAATTGAACATCATAATTTCATCATTAGATGACATAGACTTAGGCTCATCCACATCTTCATCAATCATCTCAACTATATCACATGGATGATGTGGAAAGAATCACTTGTCACACCAATCAATATCAATGTCACAACCCACCACATTCACCTTGGTATTTAACAGATCAAGCATTTCTTTCCCAACCCCTCTATTCTAATTTTTATATGTTCTTTCTTCACATGAAAGCCTTTTCCCTCTATCATTATCTCACTTATGGAGAGCAAGCCCCTTTTGTGCTTGATTCATATTTGGATCCCTCTCTTGACTAGTCAAAACATGGGGGATCCCCTTTTCATCTCTCACCAGCTTGTATGACATTTATTTGATAGCAAAGGCTAAATTTTTAACAGTCTCCTTAAGGTCAGTTGTCTTTATAGACTACATCTTTTATAGACTAACCAAATTCACATCATCCCACTTTTTCATCTGACTTCCCATAGCCTTTATGTTATTTTCAATTTGGATATCCATATTGAATGCCAACTGTAGGTTCATGGGAACCTTGTCCCTTAAGTAGTATGAAACTTTCTTATCAAAGGCATCACAATAATTTATCAATCATGTTGTATCACTGGGCATGATGTTTTTGGGTAGCTACTTCATAATTTTGTTGAACCATATATTGAAGTCCTGAACACACTCATTGGTGTTCTTCTTGATGTTTTCAAATTCAACCAAAAGGAACCTTGGATCAACTTGATCACCATATTGAATTCTAAAAACATTCATCATTTCTTCTCATGAATCAATGCATCCACTAGGAACATAATTAAACCATTAATGAGCATCTTCCTCCAACATGTGTAAAATTAAATTAATGCACACATCCTCATGCTCAACCTCATAATCTTAAATAATATTGTGAAAATCCCTTAGGTGATGATCACCACTCACTACATTGTTCCCTTGTAATTTTGGAAGGTATTTCCTTACTTCATTTGGGACTTCATTAGGATAACCTTCCATGTCAAAAAGAATTATATGCTTGAATCTGGGAATGTAGAATGTAGGACATTCATTCTCATCTAGGTCCTTATGCCTCATGATTAGTTCAATGGAGGTTCAATAACAATTAGTAAAGGTATGTGAGGGGGTTAATGAGGTGGACTTTGTGTTTCACACTTGGGAGGGGATTCAGTTGGTTGAGAAGGAGCTAGATAATAAATTGGACTATAGTTTTTAGAGTTAATAGGAGAGCTATGATAGTCTTCAACAATGGGGATGTCAACAAAAATTTTAAGACTATCGAGATCCTAATAATCCAAGCAATCTTTTATAGTGACACTATGCTCTTCAACAGGCTTCCAAAATAATCTCCTTCATTTTTGATGCAAACTTAGGGGTGGGAAAATTTGTTTAGATGATTCACCTTTGAAGAAAAGAAAATACTTAAAGATGAGAGTTAGAACATATATTAAAACTAGGTACTGATCTTCCTTGAAATGAAATAATAAGATTGGATTCATTACTATAGTCAAACTTCTAGAATATAACAGTTGATAAATTATTGGGATACATGCTGAAATTAAACTTGTTGAAGCTTAATTAGATAGAAAGAAAAGACACTAAAATTTTTAGAATAAGTTAAAAAGGGGAGAAATCACCTTTCAACATGTAATTTATATATATATATTTTTAATAAACATAGCATAATTCAAAATTTTAAGCCTTAAAAATTGATGACACGTCCCCAACAGAGTGCTATGGTGTTGATGGCCAAGATAGTTATAATGTATAAAATATAGAAGATAAATTCAAAATAAGAAATACTTACAACAGGTCTCTACAAGAGTCCCCAACAACAAAAGGGCCAAGGTTCTTCGCTTGTCCCTAACAATGACACTAGTTAAGTTTTGGTTCCTAGTTGTACACTTTGTACACTCAACCTTATACACTTAAGATAAAATGGCAAGTAATGATGAAAAACCTATTATTATGTCATTGTATTTTGGGAAGGGTTTGGCATCAAGATTAGACCGAATGTATAAAATAATTGAGAGGCACCTATAGAAGGTATGGTCAGTTCCCTGCTACTTTTGACTCTACCTAAACTAAGGTGAGAGGACCTAAGGTGTAACTTTCTTAAATGGGGAAATACTATAATTAAAATTCCATGGGGATTTTATCACAAAGAGACACAAATGTGACCAGGGCACAACCAAACTCATTCAATCCACTTAGGAAGGGTTGTCACACAAAATGAACAAATTCACTAGATCACATACAATATACTGAAGATAGATAGAGATGTACATGAAACCTTCATTATAAAAAAAAATTCAATAATAAGGGGATAAAAGGAAGACTACAATGATAGGTATTTAAATCAAAAAATGTAGATGCATGTTAACTATGTAATATTTATGCATCTATAGGCAAATACCATTTATAATGTGCAAAGTGTGTACTCTCTATAGGATAGGACAAGGTAGGATACTTAGAGAATAATAAAAAGGGGTGGTGTGCTATAGGATTTCAAATAACATGGATTCTTTCAACATACATGACATTAAATATTATAAATATTTAGGAAAATTAAAATGCAAACCATGGAAAATACAAGGAGAATTTTGCATCCCTTAGTGCCAATAAAATGTAAATGCCCAAATGTTCCTTGAAACCCTAGAACATACAATAAAAATAGACTATCAAATACTTCCCCTACTAAATTCATGAACTAGTTTGCACAAATGAGGTATTCAATAAAATATTTCCATGTTTCTATGCAAAAATGGGTTTACAACCTAGATTTATGTCCCAGATAATAACCATGCATAAACACAAAGCTAGACATCTAATCATCATAACATGTAAAAAATCTCATTAAATTTAATTAATAGGATAAAATAAAGAAATATAAGTATTTTCCATTAACTTTAAAGCAAACCTCACAGACATCAATATTTCAAAATGATGCCATGGGGATAAGCATGGTGTATTTGCTCCATGTTGGGTAGGGGAGACATATAAACATGCTCTCAAAGATTTATAATGGATATACAGCTAAAACCACCTTATAAAGAGAGATAAAATACATACAAAAGTGATACAAAATGTGGAATATCCTATTATAAGTAATAATAACAACCAAAAATAATGACCAACCTTGAATAGAAGATAACTTTCTATTTATACATTTTAAATCTGGGACTGCAAGTTGCAAATTTCAAAACTGTAAAACAAACTTTCAAGTCCACCAAGATTCTTCCAAATATAAAATATTCCATTGACACACCTAAAATATTCATCCATTTTCAATAAAAATCATAAATCAAACTACCTCTACGAGGAATGATGAAGATTTGGAGCACATCCTTTGATCTCATGGTAGGAGATGCTTTTCACATGAGCTAGAAAAAACTTTGTCATTATGTGAAACTACCTAGGGATGCTCTTATATTTATCACAAATCATGGAAGCCTCTAGATAAAAATCCTCTATTCTATGCATGCTAAATAAATACCATTACCTTGTGATGATTACAATTGGAAATCTCCAGCTATGATGAAAATATGAAAGATCCACGGCCATTTAGAAAATATGGTTTGGGGTGGCCCAAAAATCTTCTTCTATGTTTTGAATCATTGCCCATTTATGAAAAAATCATCAAATTTAAAATTTAAACCAAATCTTTCTACATATTGAAATTTAACATGCCACATCATATCTAACTGGGAAATCATGGGGCTTAAAAGTGACTATGCAAATTAATCAACTCTAATCTGGACACTTGTCATTTTATGGTGTAATATAGAAGTTGGATTAAATACATAACCTTGATCTTATTTTCACATATCAATCATGGACCATAGATATATATATATTTAACTCATTTCAATTATGACACATGTTAATACCACAATTATCCTGACCCATTCAAAAAGTTTGCTCTCATTAGTGTCATCGATCTTCTAGATTCATGATCAACTGTGAACCATTGATTTGCTTGGTCACTAATTGAGGGATTAATACTTGTCCTTATCACATCTCCCCAAAGGATCTTGGATTTATTTGACTATTTTCTTTCCATTGAATCTTTCTTGGGCAAGTGAATGCACTCTATTGGATTATGATCTAAGGTGTATAACATTATTGGCTACTATCTGTACTTGGCCTTGAGGATGTGCCACTTGGTATCCCTATGAGCTTCTTGTGTACCTTAAAAATAGTCTATATTCATTTGAGTTCCATCATGATATGTGGCAACACCTTGCTAGATCTTTGGCCCCATTAAACTATAAACTATTCACTCAAATTGTTCGATCTTCAAAACATGTTTAGAATTTTGATCATACCCCATGAGCTTGACATTTGTCATGCCTATGCTAGTCTAGGGTTATTTTAACATATTTAGCTTTGATCATGCACCATCAAATCATTCCTATTTAATAAAATGTTTACCATTATATTTTCCTCCTTTTAACTCAAACATCTACTTCATGGGGCCTAAATTTTATGCTTGCACAACCATCTTAGAATATTTAAACCCTAATAGCTACTTTTCATGGCTTAAAATTGACATCTGTGTACCTATTAATGATGTCTATGAGACTATAAAACTTATGCAATTTGAGCAAATTTCTTTAGGACTTTTCTTATCAAGCCTTATGATCTAGGCCTTTTGTTCTTCCTTAGTATAGGCTCTTCCACATTTGAGGGATCTATGCACAAGAACTTTGATTGCATAGAATGAATCTTTACCTTCTACCGAAGAAAAGAGTGTATGCTCTAGGGCTATCTCTTCATATTGTTTCAAGGACATTACCTACATCTACATCATCAATATGGCATTCTCAACCCTTGGGGATTGATATAAATAGGCTTAATCTGGTGCGTTCCCTTATCACCATTGTTTAACAACTTGGTGTCCCCAGAATTTCACACTTAGAAATTTTGGGTTACCCCTATTTAAAATTTTGCATTTTTTATTATGTGAGTTACTTTCCTTGTTAAACCAATCCCCTAAATAAAGTTTTAGTCTTTAGTAATTTTTGTTTTTGATTGCTTTCTTTTCTGTAGTTGCTTTAGATTGCTCTAAAAGGTTGAAAATATTTTCCAAAGACCATCACTAAAAAACCCCATTTACTCATCTTTCCTAGAAGATAAAAAAACCAAGTGATTGGGTTCATTTTCAATACAACTCAAGTTTTCAAAGCTACTTAACTTATTACACAAGAAGTAAAGTAATCCTACAAGTCTGAGTTATAATTCCTAGTTCAAACCAAAATTAATAAATAACTTTACTTCATATCAAAAGCTAAGTAAAGTAGTCCTACAAACCTGCCAAACACTACATGAAGAAAACTAGGTTTCCAAAGTAGCTTTACTCATCCAAATCCATAATAAAAAGTAATGGAGGTTTACAAACATGAATTACTCACAAGTCAAGACCAACTCAGGATTGAAAAGATGCTTAACTCCCATAGGCAAATATTAGTCAATCAATTTGAGAAACCGAAAAAAAATCTAAGGTCTTACATGGATCCTTCACACATGTCCACTACATGTCAGTAATGCATTAGTAAATATAAATATCAATTAATTCCACCTCATTTCCCACCTATTATTCAACTTGTTTGATCAAGTCATTAAACCTATGAACCCCAAACTACACTATTCAAACCCCTAAAATGATTTTTGATTCAAATCTTCACAACCCATTTGTGCTTAAGGTATGTAGATCTTTTTTCTTTATTTTTATTCCTTCATTTTGATTGTTTTCTTCTTATTTTCCTCTAGTAGTATTTTACTTACCACTGCAAAAGTTATCTTATTTGTATCTATTTTTCATACATTTATTTTTTATGTTTGCATGCTTGAGTAGTGTTTTAAAAACACTAAAATGAGTCCTAAAACACCAAGCATGTGAAAAATACCATCAAAATGCTACAAATATTGAGTTGCAACTATTAAAAACCAAAGGAAAACCTAGGTTTCCCATTAATACCTACTCATTTAGAGTCCTAATCCCAAGTTGCTTATCTCAAAAAACTTGAGAGTCTCAAATTTCCTTACCAACCTAAGTTTTCCTTAACTAATTATTTGTTTAGACTCACCACTACTCATAACTCCTACTTCTATGGGGTTTTTAACCCAAGTTGCTTGTATTAGGAAATCCAAAGTTTGGAACTTTGAAAAACCTATAAAACTACCCAAGTGGAACCTAGAGTTGTGATTATTCATTACTTCTATTTTGGGTTTCCCAGCCTGAGTTACTTGTCTAAACAAACATAAAGTATCTACCTTCTAAAAACTTGGATTCCTCATGACTTAGTGATTACCTAGATTCCTGAAGACTTACGACTTGAAATTCATGTAGATTAAACTGAGGTTGTGATACCCTATTGCTTACTATGAGATACTTGGGGTTTTTCAAGAATTTTTACTACTTAAAACCTAACGCATGCTTAGGGATACTATATGAAACATCAATTTGACTCTTTTATTCAAAACTTATAAACTAGTTGGAGTAGTTACTAAGTGTTTAAAAACACTCATCAAATACTTCTAGATTTAGTCAAAACCAATATCAAGATTAGCAGGATAACAAAGGTCAAAAGAATAAATAGCTAAAGTGGAAGTTCAAGTAACTCCAATTGAAGAAGTCCCTAAATTATCACTTGAGGAAATCCCATAGCAAAAAAAGAAAAGTATAATAAAATATAAGAGAGCCAAAACTCAAAAACCAGAGATTAAGTATGAGTATAAGGGATACCATATTAAATCATGCATCACTTCTAAGTTAATTGAGATACATGATACATATATGGGACATGTATCTATAATTGAGTTCTTAGATAGAACCAAGGTTATAGTCAAGACTCCACTTATGGAGAAAATGACTAATAGTGGAATTTTTCAAGCTACATCTTTCCCAAGCTCAAATCAACTTCCTAAATTTGTTATGGAGTGTGCCAAGTATTATGGCTCCTGTACTAGGATTGTGAGAGATGTTTTTGGTAATGTAGTAATAAATTTAGATGTTCAATATCTTAACTACTATCTAAATATCCCAACATCATCCAAAGTAATTGACATAATAATGGAGAAAACTAAGAGATAATGGGAGACTAAGCTATCAAAGTGCATTAAGATAATGATAACAAACTACCTGAAGAAATTAAAACAAGATTTGATATTTCCAAAGTAGATAATAAGATCAGACTTGGTTTGGAAATTAAATGACATTACTCAGCTATTATGTAGAATTAATGGTGAAAAGAATGCCAAGTGTTTCTCAACCTAGATGTATGCATACATCAGAACAATTGATTTTAGTAAGACTTCTTCATTATTGAATGGGTGATGATGATAAGTGACAACATGGACCAATAGTTAAACAATGTGTTATAGATTTTTGATTTGAAGATGACCTCATATCTAGTATGTGTAACATCATAAAGTGGAGCCTTTTTAAGGCTAAATACAAAAGGCACATTGGAAACTATACCAATATATGAGTATTATCCTCAATTGGTCCTTTTTCAGTAATACAAGCATTATAAGGTAGTGAATGATGGTTTATTCTATGAAATCATTTATAAGTTAAATGTAGGTCTGAAGCATAAGAGAATATTTGATGCAACATGGGATGTAGTTTTGTAGTTTGGGTGGTTTTTCATTCAGTTTCTTGATTTCACATACACAAGATCTGGAGGTTTCTTAGGTGCACTAGTCAATTTGCCCAGGTATCCTAATGACAGTTGGATCCTCATGAAGCTGTGTAGGTAGCTTGGTGAATTATATGATTTACAATAAAAATCTCACCATCTTTCTATCAATTTTCTAATTTTTATTGGTCATTACCATTATGTTAGTATATACAAGGCCAATAATGTACAAAAGCATATGTATCACAATTATACCCAAACACATTTTGAAGTAAGAGCTAATTTTGATTGTAGAGGTGTAGCCCAAAATATAGTTTCTCTAGAATATATACATATTGCTACACTAGAGGACTATTGAAATAATTAAAAAGATGAGTTTGATGTGAGAATAAGGGACAAATATAGATTAACTATTATGAAAATTATAATTTTAATCTAGCCACAATTATTGAGGACATGAAAGATGATAAAATTGTAACTAGTGATGCTTATCATGTAGTAGGGGGAGATAATGCCCTGCTTCCAGTGATTATTTTTGGTAAAAATCAAGTGAAGACTATCAAAAACAAAACTTCAAATGTTTTGGCCATGAATTTCACATGGTTTCTCAATAAAGGATACTGTATGAAGGAATTGATGAAAGAAACTACTCATGTAAGTCAAAAAGGAAAGAAACAGTGCAAGAGGAATGTAGCCAAGGACCCATAAAGAAGTTAATGTTAAAAATAAATTTTGATGATACATATTCTATAGTAAAAGAAAAGGAACCTATTTAGTCAATTGTTTCCACACCTCCATTGGTCTCTCCTACTGACACCATTACTCCTAGTACCTCCACCATTTCCTCTTCTATTTCACCTACTATAGATCCATCAATACTTATGTCACCTCCAAAATATCATGGCATAAATCCTCCCAATAAATCCATTCAAAAGGAAACTAATGTCCCACCTCCCCCTCCTTCAAAAGAGTAACCCACCATTTAAAATGAGCTAGAAAAAGTAACTATTGAATAGATAACCTCATCTCAAGATGCACTATAGGAAAAGCAATAAGAAGCAGTTGAACCTAAGAAGGAAGTCACAAAAGAGATAATAGATGAAAAGGTAAATGAAGTTAAGGAAATGAAAGTATTTTAACCTAAGAAGGAGGGAAAAAAGGCAATAAAAGAAAAATAATCTAAAAAGGAAAAAGAGATAGAGGAAGTTGTAGAGAAAACAAAGGAAAAGGAAGTAGTAGTGGAGAAAGTGAAAGAGAAAGAAAAAGAAATGGAATTAGAGAAAGTGAAAGAAATAGAAATTGGGAAGAAAGTAGGGAAATATCTAGATGAAGAGATCAAGAAAGTGGTAGAGACCTAAGGATTTCTTTATCAATAACTAGTGGTTATAAATAACTAACAACAAATGGTGATTCACATAGATAATTACACTAATATGGATTCCTCATCTTGGTGGGCAATATAGAAAACTCTAAAATCTAGATAAGTGATAAATATTGAAGAGATAGACTTTTAACTATTGAAAAATGTTGACAAGAAAGGAAATAAGCCTAAGTCTACTAAGGTAACTTTAGAATTGATAATTGAGCCTACATGGTATAAGTTTATAGAGATATTAGTTCCACCATAGGGAATAAGTAAAGGAGAAGTCACTAAAAGTGACTTAACAATTTCAAAGATACCCCTTGGGGGAGTTACAATTGAAATATTAAAGCAAGATACCCAGACCTTAATTAACACTCTCTTTTAAAATCTTGATGAGGAGAAAGCTGGTGAGAAATCATGACCTTGTTGAAGTTAACTCCACCATCCAAGCATAGATGCATCACTTTTTATTGGATTTTTGTATGTCATTTTATTTAAAATTTTGTTTATATTAAACTTGTTTCATGTCTGTTAACCACCACCCAAGCCTTTGTCTAGAAATTAAGTTTCTAAGAGTAATCCTCAAAAGAACTTTTATGCTTCAAATTGGGAAATCAACCTTTTACTAGAGCAAAGAGAGGTAAAGGCCAAATAGATGATTTATTTGAATAGTAAGAGCAGTTTAATTTCAATTTTACTATTCAAAATAGAGCATGACAAGATAGTCTCTCACCTGTGAGAGAAGCACCAACTCTTATGAATCAGTTATAACACAATTCCTTGAAAATAATTTAATCAGATAATCCATAGTTCCTCATTCCAAGAAGAATGGTGCAACCACTTCCTATCCCTTAGCGAGAAGTAATTAGACCTCTGAACTTGACTCCCTTTCTTCATAACTTATCAAAAGGGTCAAGAAATAATTTTCCAAAGTTCACTAGTGATGGAAAACAAAATCTAGATGAACACTTGGTTGCCTTCTTTGTAGCCTATAGAGTAATCAACATTGAACATGAAAATGTCTCAGTCAAACTCTTTATTGAAACCCTACATGACTTGGTTGTAGAATGGTTTTACCATTTACCTCCTTACATATAGTAAATTACACTACTATGCATGAGTAATTTGAGAAGAGATTCAAAGCTATAGAAGATTCACATATATTGCTTACACAACTGACTCAACTCAAAAAAGAACCACATGAGCATATGTGGGATTTCATTGCCAAGTTTAATAGATTACTCTATAAAATTCCTCAAGCTACCTTGCCCACTATAGATAATAAAAAATGCTTATTCATCAATTCCCATTTACTTGAAGTTAGTTATCAATTGCATATAACACATTTGGTTGATTTAGAAGCAATCCAAAATCTTGCTACAGAAGTTAAATATGACTTAATAATGGATGGAAAGATAAAAAAACAAATTCTAAGGGTGATTATTTTGCTTTAAGCATATCATAGACTATAGATCCACTATTATAGAAGTTTACCAATGACTTGCTACAAGTCAAAAGACAAATTACTCAAGGTACTCATGTTGTTCCTACTAGGAATATACCTAGAAGGAATTTTAATAATCAGAATATCAACCACATTGCTAGCCCTAAATAAAGAATAGAATTTAATATTCTCTTAAATAACATGTTGAGATGAATGAGGAAGATAAGATGACTAATAATACTCATCAAAGTCTTGTTGATAAATATAACTTCATAGATTTTGATGGTGACTCCAACATTGCTTACCTAAAATATCAATCAGAAAGTGATTATAAAGAAGCTTTTAAAGAAGATCATAGTCATTCTTTTGCAATGTTTACCAGGTCATAGACTTGAAAAACTAGTGAAAATTCCTCTAAGGAGCAAGAAAAAGAGAAAGGAGACTCTAGATTAGATGTAAGCATTCTTAAAAGAGGTAGTCATCTACCTTCTTCTTTGGCTCCTAAAGATAAGTATATAACTTCTTCTCAAATAAATAATCTAGTAACTCACACTACTAAAGATAATTTTACCCTATCTACACCCATTCCCTCTTTTGACATAATTGACCATATAAAGAAAGCTAAAATTTAGATGTTAAAAGCTAAGTAATTGAGGTCTTAGCCAAATCAGTAGAATAGATTAGTCAAGTATGTCCAAAGTAAAGGGTCAAATAATTAAGCTAATGATTCTAAGGTTATCTATCCTAATCCCAAATAGTTTTCTTCCTAGAATAATATTTCTACTACTCCCACACCTAATTCCACATCTAAAAGGATAGAGCCATTCTATGTGTCTCTCTTGATTAATGGGTTTAAGTTTAACAACTACATTCTAGACTTGAGGGCTTCAGATAATGTTATGCCAGCTAAGGTTGTTGATTCTCTTACCCTCACTTTGAATAAAATAATAGGTAGATGTTACTCAATGAAGAGATAAGTTCCCCTAATTAGACAGATTAAAGATGCTCAAGATGTCTTAGTAGGCTTCCCAGATAAAAGAATTAAAATGACAATCTTGGTAGTAAATATTCTTATCTCTTATAGAAGGTTGCTAAGTATAAACTTTTTTAAATATATGGGCAGAGAAGTCAAAATGGATTGGTCATGTGCTCACATTATAATCAAAGGAGTGAATTAGAAAATTGAGCTTAAAAAGAAGTCCAAGTACATAGTTTCTAAATTGATGACTCAAGGTCACATATCCTTTTTAAATAATTAGACCATGGAGTTTACTACCTTGAAATGGGAAAGGAAATTTAAGAACTAGATGAGGTAGAAGAAGAAGAAAAAATATGGATGTTAGAGTTTGATGGCATCTATAATTTTCTTGGTTCTGATGTAGGGGTAGTACTAATATCTTTTGATGGTAAAATATTTCCTTACTCTTAAAAACTCATGTTTGAAAACACTAATAATATAGCTAAATAAGAGGCACTCTTACTAGGATTTGAACAAGTAAAGAAAAAAGGAATAAGACTTTTTAAGGAATAAGGGGATGTTGAATTGATAATGAAACAAATTTGAAGACAATACCAGGTGAAGAAAGAAAAGTTGAGACACTACCATGATAAATTTTTAAGTGCAACACTTGACTTTACAACTTTTTCAATCAACTTAATTCCCTAATATCAAAACTCCAGTTCTGATTCACTTGCAATTACTTCATCTCTACTTAGGATAGAGCAACAACCAACACTTTTCCAAGAAGGTAACTATAAGGTAGATATGGTTTACAATCCAAAGGTCCCAAATAATGTTGACTAATGGTAGGTTTTCAATGATGGTAAGTAAATATCTATTTTTATTGAGTAGTAAAACAACTTTGAGGGGCTAATCTATGAAGGTAGCAGTTCACATCCATGCTAGACAACAATTGGTATTACTGATCCTAAGCTTACTAATAGTTGAGATATAATTCAATTAAAATGAAATAAAATTCCTAAATGATTAGTCTCTTTAGAATGAATCTTTGAAAATCATGATTAGTTTTTACAGAAGAAGAAAGAATATGGTGATAGTTCCTCTCCAAAAGTACAATAGATTAATTTGGGTAGTGAAGAAGAGCCTAGGATGGTTAACATTAGCAAGTGATACTCTTAAGAATAAAAATAAACATTCATCAATATTCTCACAAGGTACATTGATGTGTTTTCTTGGTCCTACAAAGACTTTAAATCTTTCTAGCTAGATGAGGTACAACATTACATTTCACTTTAACCCGGAGTAAAACCTTTCAAGTAATAGCTACACCACCATAATACAATGATTTCAAGTACTATTTATGCTAAGATATATAAAATATTTGACGTAAATATCATCTATCCTATCAACTATTTAGAATGGTTAGCAAATAACATTCTAGTGAGAAAGAAAAATGGAGAAATATGCTTATGTGTTGATTTTCACAATTTAAATAAAGCCTCCTTGAAAGATAATTACCCATTACCCATTATGTATCACACCTTTCAAGTAGTTATAGGTTCATAGATGTTATCCATGTTGGATGGATTTTCTAGGTACAATCAAATAAAAGTGGTTGAGTAATATCAATATAAACACCTTTTATAATGCCATGGGAATGTTTACTTATTAGAGATGCCTTTTGGGCTTATCAATGCTAGAGTAAATTTTCAACAAATAATGGATCTAGCATTTTCTCATCTAAATATTAAGATTATTGTGGTAGACCTTGATGACTTGATATTCTTCTCCAAGCAAAGAGGTAATCACTTGGATGTAATTGAAGAAGTACTCATCCAATGCAAGATACATGGGATTTCCTTAAATCCTAATAAATCCATATTTGTTGTGACTAAAGGAAAAATCCTTAGTCACATTATCTCAAAGGAGGGAATAAATATTGACTAGAGTGAGTCAAAGCTATTCAGATTTTACCTATGTCTATGTCTAAGAAAGGAGTGCATTCATTCTTTGGTAAGGTCAATTTACTTAGAAGATCCATTCTTGATTTTGTTGAGTTAACTTGCCACATCTCTGATATGTTGAAAAAGAAGCAAGACTTCAAATGGAATGCTAAAGGAAAATTGGCATTTGAAAAAATTAAGGCAACTATAGATTAAGCTCTAGTGTTGGTTTCCCTAGATTTTAGTAAAGATTTCATTCTTTACTATTATTCTTTTGAGCATACCATGTTAGTTATACTTCTATAGAAGAATGATGAAGCAATTGAATCCCCTATATCTTTCATGATTCAACCATTGAAAATATCTAAACTAAAATATTCATATATGGAGAAACATGCTTTTTCTATAGTTAAAGCACGCAAAGTTTTTAGGTACTACATTTTGTTTTCACATACTAAAGTCTATGTACATGATACTACAGTTAAATCAATTCTAACTTTGTAAGAATTGGGATTAGTAAGAGGCACTTGGGTAACTAAGGTGTAAGAGTTTGATCTTGATATCAAATCAATAAAGCTAGTAAGAGGAAGAGGCTTATGCCAGTTGATGATATAGAGAAAACATGATGACATAGATATGATAATGTCTTCTCTCTAAGATGAATCAGATGGAGATTTGCCTATGGTGCTTTTTGTTGATCTTGTAGATGAATGGTACAACAATATTTCCTACTTCCTAACTTATGGAGAATGCTCAGCTAATCTAACACATAAGGAAAAGTGTACCATTAAGTTGAAGTCAAAGGATTATGTTCTTTGGGATAATGGTTTATACAAAAGAGGAATTAATGGTGTTTTCCTTTGTTGTGTGGATAAAGAACAAAAAAAAAGACTACTAGAGTAGTTTCATGACAAATCATGTAGAGGAAATTTCTCAGCATGAGTCAAAATACAAAATCTTAAGAGCAAGGTAATTTTGACCTACCCTATTCCAAGATGCCTCAAATTGGGTTTCTAAATGTCAAGCATGTCAACACTTTATGGGACATGTAAAGTTTCCATCTTTGCCATTAAAACTAGTTGTAATAAGTGATCCATTTTAGTAGTGAGGCATGGATTTTATTGGCATGTTTAATTCTTCTTCAAGTGCTAAACATTATTATGTTTTGATTACAAATGATTACTTTAGAAAGTGGGTAGAAGCCATTCCTATCAAGCATGCCACTTCTGAAGTTGTATGTGATTTCATCAAAGAAAACATTGTAGTAAGGTTTGGTGTCCCACATAATATAGTAAAAAATAATAAAACCAACTTCTCTTTAGTAGAACTATCTAATTTTTATTACTCATATGGAATAGACTTGGTTCTTATTTCAAATCACTATCATCAGGGAAATGTTCAAGTTGAATCAAGTAACAAGAACTTCATGATCATCATTTTTAATCTAGTGGATAATAATCAATGAACCTGACACAAGAAGCTATTTGATGCACTTTGGGCTGACAAGATCGCCCCAATGAAATCCAAAGGTATGTCTCCTTTTTAGTTCCTATATGGAAAAAATGTTGAGATAAAAATAGCCATAGAGTTTCCTACTTTAAAATTGTCCAAAGCTATTGAAGATGCAACTTATCAAGGTTCAATTGATAAAAGGATCATGTTTCTCATTGAATTACAAGAGATTCATACTCATGTTGCTGACTGATTGAATGATCATCAAATGAAAGTGAAGAAGATATTTGATAAGAAGACTTGAGATAAATAGTGTGAAGCTAGTGACTTAGTTATTTTGTAGGATAAATAAAATGAGAAAAAAGGAAAGCATGGCAAGTTTTAATCCCTCTAGAAAAGGCCTTTTACAATAAAGAGCATTGCTAGAAGGGATAGCTTCATCCTAGCTTATCGAGATGGAATTAAACTGCCACTACCATTCAATGGGAAGAACTTGAAGCTCTACAAGAATTAAGTAGGGTAACATATGTATGTATATAAACAACGTTTTTAGTCTTTCTTTTTTTTTGTTGTTTTGATTTTTTTTTTTGGTTATTTTTGTGATTGAGATTTTGTAAAGACTTTATACCCAATAGAAAATTTTCAAAATTAGAGATACTGGGATCTCATCCTTTCTTATTTCTTCATGATAGAAAAAAATATGTCCCTAGTTGGAGCTAACTAGTGTCTACAAAATTTCACACTTAGAAATTTTGGGTTACTCATATTTAAAAGTTTGCATTTTTGCTTATGTGAGTCAGTTATCCTTGTTAAACCAAAACCCTAGATAAAGTTTTAGTCTTTAGTAACTTTTATTTTTGATTTATTTATTTTCCCCAATTTCTTCATATTGCTCTAGAAGGTTAAAAACATTTGCCAAAGACCATCACTAAAAAACCCCATTTACTCATCTTTTCTAGAAGATAAAAAAAGCTAAGTTCTTGGGTTCATTTCTAGTACAACTTGGGTTTTCCAAGATACTTAACTTATTACACAAGAAGTAAAGTAATCCCACAAGTATAATTTTCACTTCCTAGTTCAAACTAGAATTACTAAATAACTTTACTTCATATAAAAATCTAAGTAAAGTAGCCCTGAAAACCCACCAACTACTACATTAATCAAACTAGGTTTTTGAAGTAGATTTACTCATCTAAAGATATAAGAAAAATTAATAGAGGTTTATGAACCTGAAGTAATCACAAGTCAAGACCAACCCAAGATTGTAAAGATGCTTAACTCCTAAAGGAAAAATTTAGTAAAGTAGTTTGATAAACTTGATAAAAATATAGGGGCTAACATGGATCCCTCACACATGTCCACTACATGTCATTAATGCATTGTAAAATATAAATACCAATTAATTCCCCCTCATTTCCCACTTGGAATTCAAGTTGTTTGCTCAAGTCATTAAACCTAAAAATGTTGAGTTGCACTATCCAAACCCCTAGAATGATTTTTGAATCAACCTTTCATGACCCATTTGTTTTTAAGGTATGTAGATCTTGTTTCTTTGTTTTTATGCCTTCGTCTTGAATTTCTTCTTCTTTTTCTCTGGTAGTTTTTCACTTACCACTGTGAAGATTATCCTATTTGTATGTATTTTTATTACATTTATTTGTTGTTTTTCATGCTTTAGTATTGTTTTAAAAACCTTGTAATGATTCCTAAAACACCAAGCATGTGAAAAATCCCCCAAAATACTACAAAGATTGAGCCTTAACTATTGAAAACTAGAGGAAATCCCAGGTTCCCCATTACTACCTACTCATTTGGAGTCCTGATTCTAAGTTACTTATCTCAATAAACCTAAGACTCTCAAAGTGCCTTACCAACCTGAGTTTCCTTAACTGATTGCTTACTCAGACTCATGACTACTCATAAATCTTACTTATATGGGTTTTTTAACCCAAGTTTATTGCATTAGGAAATCTAAAGTTTAGAACCCTAAAAAACCTATATAACTACCCAAGTGGAACCCAAAGTTGTGATTGCTCATTACTTCTACTTTGGGGTTCCCAACCTAAGTTACTTGTCTAGAAAATCCTAAAGTAGCTGACTTCTAGAAACCTAGATTCCTCATGACTCAGTGTTTACCTAGATTCTTGAAGACTTAAGACTTGTAATTCATGTAGATGAACTTGAGGTTGTGATACCCTATTACTTACTATGATATACTTTGGGTTTTTCAAGAATTTCTACTACTTAACACCTAAAGCATTGTTAGGGATATTTTTTGAAACATCAAGTTGACTCTTTTATTCAAACTTTCTAAGCTAGTTGGAGCAGTTACTAAGTGTTGAAAAGCACTCATCAAATTCTTCTAGAGTTAGTCAGAACCAATGTTAGGATCAAAAGGATTAGAAAGTTTAGAAGAAGAAATAGTTGAAGTGGAAATGCAAGCAACTCCAATTGAAGAAGTCCCTAAATTGACACTTGAAGAAATCCTAAAGCAAAGAAATAAGGGTAAAATAAAAGCTATGAGAGCCAAATCTCAAGAACCAGAGATGAAGTACGAGTATAAGGGATACCCTATTGAATCATGAATCACTTCCAAGTTAACTAAGATAAGTGATACATATATGGGACATGTATCTATAACTAAGTTCTTAGAGAGATCCAAGGCTATAGTCAAGACTCCACTTATGCAATCAATGAAGAATAGTGGAATTATATAAGCTGTACTTTTCCTAATCTCATCTCAACTTCTTAAATTTGTTATGGTGTATGCCAAGTGTTATGACTCCCTTACTAGGACTGTGAGAGATGATAGTGGTAATATAGTAATAAGATTGGATATTTAATATCTTAACTACTATTTGAAGATCCCATCATCATCCAAAGTAATTAACATAAAAATGGAGAAATCTAAGAGATAATGGGAGAATAAGTTAGTAGAGTGCATTAAGATAATGAACACAAACTACCTGAAGCATGTAAAACAAGCTTTAAGATTTCTAAAGTAGATAATAATATAAAACTTGGTTCAGGAAGTAGATGACATTACTCAGTTGTTATGTAGAATTAATGGTGAAAGGAATGCTAAGTGTTTCTCAACCTAGATGTATGCATACATCATAACCATTGATGTCACCAGGAGTTCTTCCATGATTTAATGGGTGAAGATGATAAGTGAGAACATGAACCAATAGTTAAATAATGTATTATAGACTTTTGATTTTAAGATGACCTCATATTTGGTATGTGCAATAGTATCAAGTGGACCAAAAAGGTACACTAGTAACTACACTAATATATGATTATTATCCTCAATTGGTGATTTTTAAGTACTAAAAGCATTATAAGGTAGTGAATGATGGTTTCTTTTATGAAACCATCTGTAAGTTAAATGTAGCTTTAGAGCATAAGAGAATATCTGATGCAACATGGGATGCAATTTCATAGTTTGTGTGTATTTTTATTCAGTTATTTGATTTCACATACATCAAAGTTGGAGGTTTCTTAGATTCACTATTCAAGTTCCCTAGGTATCCTAGTGACAAGTGGATCCTCATGGAGTTATGTAGGTAACTTGTTGAATTAAATGATTTACAGTCAAAATCTCACCATCATGCTATGAATTTTATAATTTTTATTAGTCATTAACACTATCCCAATATCTAAAAGGCCAATAATATATAGAAGGAGATGTATCAAAATTATACCCAAACACATTTTTAAGAAAGAGCCAATTTTGATTGCAATCATGTAGCCAAAAATATAGTTTCTCTAGAATATATGCACATTCTTGCACTAGAGGACTATTAAACTGATTGCAAAGATGAGTTTGATGTGAGAAGAAAGTAAAATAGTATATTAACAATTGAGTAAATTCATACTTTTGATATATCCACAATTCATAAGGACATGGAAGATGATGCAATTATAACTAGTGATACTTATCATGCAGTAGGGGGAGACAATGCCCCACTTCCAGTGATTATTTTTAGTAAAAATCAAGTAAAAAACATCACAGACAAAACTTCAAATGTTTTGGCCATGAGTTTCACATGGATTCTCAATAAAATATACTATATGAAGGAATTGATGAAAGAAAATACTCATGTAAGTCAAAAATGAAAGAAATTGTGCAAGGGGAAAGAAACCAAGGACCCACAAAGAACTTAAAGTTGAAAAGAAATGTTGATGAGACATATTTTATAGTAAAGGACAAGAAACCTACTTAGTTAGTTATTTCCACACCTCCATTGGTCTCTCCTAATGACACCACTGCTCTTGCTACTTCCACCATTGCTTCTTCTATTGCACCTATCATAGATCCATCAATACTTATGCCACCTCCAAAATCTCATGGCATCAAGCCTCCCAAGAAATCCATTCAAAAGGAAACTAATGTCCCTCCTTCTCCTCCTCTATATTCTCCACCTACTTCTCTACATCCCCCTCCTTTATAAGATAAACCCACCATTGAAAATGAGCCATAAAAAGTAACTATTGAATAGGTAACCTCAACTTATGAGGCACTATAGGAAAGGCAATAAGAAGTAGTTGAACTTGAAAAGAAAGTCACAAAAGAGATAATGGTTGAAAAGGTAAAGGAAGTTGAGGTAATGAAAGAAGTTGAAATTGATAAGCTATTATAAAAGGTAGTAAAAGAGAAAGGATATGAAAAGTAAAAATAGATAGAGGAAGTTGTAGAGAAAACAAAGGAAAAGGAAGCAATATTGGAGAAAGTGAAAGAAAAAGAAATGGAACCCGAGAAAGTGAAAGAAGCACAAATTGGGAAGCAAGTAGGGAAAGAGAAAAAAAAGAGATCAAGAAAGTGACAAAGACACAAGGATTTATTTCTCAAGAACTAGTGGTTAGAAATAAACAACAACAAATGGTGATTCACACAAATACTTTCACTAGTATGGATTTCTCATCTTGGTTGGCAATACAAACAACTCTGGAATCTAGAGAAGTGATAAATATTAAAGAGATAGACTTATAACTATTTAAAAGTCTTCACAAGAAAGTAAAGAAGTGTAAGTCTTGTAAGGTAAATTCAAAATTGATAATTGAGCCTAAAAGGCAAGAGTTTATAGAGATATTAGTTCCACCATAGGGAATGAGCAAAGGAGAAGTCACTGAAAGTGACTTAACAATTTCAAATATACCCCTTGGAGAAGTTACCACTGAAGGATTGTAGTAGGATACCCAGACCTTGATTAACACTCTCTTTAAAAGTCTTAATAGAGGAGAAGGCTACTAAGGCCAAGTTGAAGGGAAAAAATGTTCAGTTATGTGAAAGAATAGCCAAAGTTTCTAGGTTTGTTCCACAACAATCTATTATTTCAAGAGACTCAATTGGATAGCAAATGATAACTAAGGTAGAAGGGATTGGAGATAAATCTAAGGCCATTGATAAATGGATAAAGAAGATGTATAAAACTAATTAGAAGCTCTTCCCTAAATTCCTAGGTATTCATGCTAATATTTTAAATAAATTAGCCTAGATTAAGGTAGTAGTGAAAGAAATTGAGAATGAGAATGGAATTTATGAGTTGTAGCAAGAGATTCCACAAAGAATAAGTAATTTGAGTGAAAAAGTTTTTATTGAAGAGAAGATTTTCCCTAAAGTATTTGTAAATAAGGTAAAACAAGAAGAATATCTCCTATCTTTTTTCATGCATATTTTGGAAATAACGTGTGAAGAAATGAAGACTTTAGAGGAAGAAGCTCACAATGAAAAGGTGAATCTAGAAGATTGTCTCTTTGGTCTTACTAACATTTGGTATGATAGTGTTCTAAGGACATCTAAGTAGTTATATTAATAATTCAAGAAAATAATAGAAAAGGCCATAGCTCCTTTCACAACTAAATTTATAGAGGAGTTAATCAAATGTCAACATGAAATCAAGATACTCAAACCAAGACTCAAAAAGATAAAATTTCATAGCAGGAGGTTGGAAAGAGAAATGCTAAGATTTGAGATGGAAAGATAATCACTTGATAAACCTGATGATGTAAAAATATAGTTGATAATGTCTTAGCACATCAGGTATAGAGAAAAGTGTAGATCTAAATTCCATAAAGTGTAATAATTATTGTTTCCCTCCTTTCTAGCAGTTTCTTCTTTCTTCTTCCCATTTTCTTCCATTTTATTTTTAAATTAACTTTGTTAGAAGAAATTACTTTTAAGTAAATGCATTTAGTAGAGTTAATTTTTAAGGTATATTACTCTGTATAATTGTAAGACTCGATTAACTTGGCTAAATGCCATTACTTAAAGTCATATTGTAAGATAAAATTACTTAAGTGAATTCTACCAAACATATAAAGTAGTTGTGTTCAATCAAAATAATGAGACCAAGAGTTGTTATATGTCACTAGCTATTGCATGACATAGAGGATAAATTCTATGAGGATGCCTCTCAATGGCTCCTAGCTTTGGCATAACGCATGGGTTTTGAAGAAGTTGTTTCTAATTTGATTTTGACATCTGTTTTTGTATAAATATAAGTGCAGGCCTATGTGCTTGAAGGATGATGATAATTTTTTCATAGCAATTGTAACTGAAGCAAGAGAGTTTAAGTAATTTAAAACTTTGTGTTTAAATTTATGAATATTTACTTGTATGAAATTAGTTTAAAGTGAATGAGAAATAAGTTGTTTTCTATGTAACTTTGCATCTCAAGAGATTTTTGGTGGATTTATGAAGATTAAAATGGTAAACTTTGTGTTATCTTTAATCTGAATGTAAATTCTAGTCTTTCTTAGTCCTTTGCTAAAAATATTTTCATCTCTTGAATGTTTATTTACTTGTATAAATTTAATAAGATCTATAAAACTACTTATTGTAAAGTACAACTTCTCTCTTCTCGCATATTATAGTTTTTCACTCTTAATTTTCAAAAATTTCTTTACACATTCTTTAAAATAGCTTCTTACTTGCTACAAAATCACCTTGTTATGGTTTATGAACTCAGTAATTAAAGTAATACCCCAAAAATAAGACAACTTGCACATAATCTATATAATCTATGAATAACTAAGAGTAGTAGATTATTAGAAGTAGATAGACATAAAAATATAAAAGCTTCACCATTAAATGAAGGGGATTTAATTCCATGAGTACCTAGGTACTTTTGTTAGCATGTAAAATATATAGATAACAACTTCTAGTGACTCTATTAGGGAATGAAGAGCTACACTCTTAGATCTAAAAATAAATTATTCCTACAAATTGAATTAGGCACAGTTAATTTTTAGTTTTCCATAATTTGTGTGCATTACAAACTATTCACCTTAAGCATTGCATGTAGATTCAGTTATGCACTTCTCAGTAAAGCATGACCTTGTTTAAGTTAAACCCACTCTCTAAACATAGATGCATCACTTTTTATTGTATTTTTTCATGTCATTTTGTTTAACATTTTATTTATATTGAAATCATTTCATGCCTATTAACTATTACCTAAGCCTTTGTTTATAAATTAATTTTCTAAGAGTAATCCTCAGAAGAAATTTTGTGCTTCAAACTAGAAAATTGAATTTTTACCAAAGAAAAGAGAGCTCAAGGACAAATAGATGATTTATTTAAATTACAAGAGTGGTTTAGTTTCAATTTTCTTGTTCAATCTAGATCATGAAGAGCTAGTCTCTCACCTATGAGACAAGCACCAATTCCTATGAATTAGCTACAAATTAATTCTTTGGGAATGATTCAAGTGGCTAATCCATAGTTCATTCCAAGAATAATGGTGTAACCACTTACCATCCATTGCGGGGTAGTAATTAGACCTCTAAATTTGACTCCCCCTCTTCATGACTTGTCAGAAGGGTCAAGAAAGAATTTTCCAAAGTTCATTGATGATGGAAAAAAAAAATTGATGAACACTTGGCTACCTTCTTTGTATCTTATAGATTAATTAATGTTGAACATGAAGATGTATTAGTTATACTCTTTATTGAGACCTTGCATAGCTTGGCTATAGAATGGTTTTCCATTTACCTCCTCACACTATAGTAAATTGGGCTACTATGTATGATTAGTTTGAGAAGAGATTTAAAGTTATGGAAGATGCACATATATTGCTTACCTAATTGACTCAACTCAAGAAGGAACCACATGAGCATATGTGGGATTTAATTTCCAACTTTAATAGATTAATCTAAAAAATTCCTCAAGTTTCCCTACCCACTAGAGATAATAAAAAATGCTTCTACATTAATGCCTAGTTACCTAAAGTTAGTTATAATTTATGTAGAACACGTCTGGTTGATTTAGTGGTAGCCTAAAATCTTGCTACAAAAGTTGAAGATGAATTGATAATCACTAGAAAGATCAAGAAAACAAATTATAAGGGTGATTTTTATGCTTTAATCACATCATAGAGTACAAATCCATTATTACAAAAGTTAGCCAATGATTTGCTACAAGTTAAAAGACACATTTCTCAAGGTACTCATTCTACTCCTGCTAGGAATGAACTTGCAAGGAATTTTAATATTCAGAATATGAATCGCATAGCTAGCCCTACAAAAATATTTGTAATTAAAGATGGTCTTATAAATCATGTTGAGATGAATGAGGAAGATCAGATGATTGATGATACTCATTAGATTCTATTTGATGAAGATGACCTCATAGATCCTACTAGAGACTCCAACATTGACTACCTAGAATATCAATTAAAAAGTGATTATGAATAAGCTTTTAAAGAAGATCATAGTCATTATTTTATGGTTTTTACCAAGTCATAGACTCAAAAAGTTGGTGAAAAGTCTTACAAGGAGAAAGAAAAAGAGAAAGAGGACTCTAGATCAGATGTAAGCATTCTTAAAAGAGGTAGTCATCTACCTTCATATTTGGATCGTAAAGATAAGTATATAGCTTCTTCTTAAATTAATATGCTAGTGTCTCATACTAATAAAGCTAATCCTACCATATATGCACCCATTCCCTCTTTTTACATAATTGACCATATAAAGAAAACCAAAATTTAGATGTTAGAAGCTTAGTATTAGAGGCCTTATCCAGATCAATTGAATAGATTAGTCAATGTCCAAATTAAAGGGTCAAATAATTTAGCTAATGATTATAAGGGTATCTTTCCTACTCCTAAATATTTTTATTACCTGAATAATGTTTCTACTACTTCTCCCACACTTACTTCCACATCTAAAAGGATAGAGTTATTCTGTGTCACTCTTGAGTAATGGGTTCAAGTTAAACAACTACATTTTAGACTCTAGGGCTTCAAATAATATTATGCTATCTAAGGTAGTTGATGCTCTTTGCCTCACTTTAAATTAAAAAATAGGTATATTTTACTCAATGGAGAGACAAGTTCCCTTTATTAGATAGATCAAAGATGCTCAAGTTATCTTGGCAGCCTTTCCAGATAAAAGAATCAAAATGACAATCTTGGTAGCAGATATTCCTATATCTTATATAATGTTGCTAAGTAGAAAATTTTGTAATGATATAGATGGAGAAGCCACTATGGACTGGTCATGTACTCACATTCCAATCAAATGATTGAATTAGAAACTTGAGCCTAAAAAGAAGTCCAAGTACATAGTTTCTAAATCTGATGACCCAAGGTCACATATCCTTTTTAAAGAATTAGACCAAGGAGTTTACTACCTCAAAATGGGCAAGGAGATCTAAGAACCAGAAGATGCAAAAGAAGAAGAAGATAAGACATGGATACTAGATTTTGATGGAAATTGTAGTTTTATTGGGTCTAATGTAGGGGTAGTATTGATATCTTTTGAAAAGCATGATCAGTTCCTAAAGAAAAAGAAAGATTATGGTGATAGTTCCTCTCCAAAAGTACAATAAATTAATCTAGGTAGTGAAGAAGAGCCTAGGATGGTTAACATTAGCAAATGTTTCTCTCAAGAAGAAAAAGAAGCATTCATCAAGATTCTCATAAGGCACATTGATGTGTTTTCTTGGTACTATAAAAATCCAAAATCCTTTTACCTAGATGATGTAAAACACTACATTCCACTTCAACCAAGAGTAAAACATTTCAAGTAAAAGCTATGGCACCATAATCTAATGATTTTAGGTACTATTTATGATGACATACAGAAACTCTTTGATGCGAAGATCATCTATCTTAGCCACCATTCAGAATGGTTAACAAATATCATCCCAATGAGAAAGAAAAATGGACAAATATGCTTATGTTTTGATTTTCATAATTTAAATCAATCCTTCCTAAAATATAATTATCCATTACCCATTATGGATCACACCTTGTAAGTAGTTATAGGTTCAGAGATGCTATCCATGTTGGATAGATTTTTAGGGTACAATCAGATAAAAGTGGTTGAGGAAGATCAATACAAAACAAATTTTGCAATGCCATATGGAATGTTTTCTTCTTAGAAGATGCCTTTTGGGCTTATCAATGTTGGAGCAAATGTTTAGTGAGCAATGGATCTAGAATTTTCTAATATAAATAAAAAGAGTATTGTGGTATACCTTGATGACTTTATAGTCTTCTCCAAGCAAAGAGGTAATCACTTGTCTAATCTTTAAGTACTCATCTAATGTAGGATACATGGGATTTAGTTAAATCCTAAGAAATCAATGTTTATTGTGACTGAAGGAAAACTCCTTGGTCACATTGTCTCAAAGGAGGGAACACAGATTAACCAAGATCGAGTCAAATATATTCAAATTTTACCTATGTCTACATCCAAAAAGGAGTGCTTTCTTTCTTTGGTAAGGTCAATTTTTTTAGAAGATTCATTCTTGATTTTGCTGAGTTGACTCACCACATCTCTGATATGATGAAAAATAAGAAAGACTTAAAATGGAATGTTGAAGGAAAATTGGCATTTAAAATAATTAAGGCATCCATTACTAAAGCACCAATGCTAGTTTCCCCAGATTTTAGTAAAGAATTCATTCTTTATTATTTTTCTTCTGAGTATACCATGTTAGTTATACTTTTAGAGAATAGTGATGAAGGAATTGAATCCCATATGTCTTTCATGAGTCATCCAATAAAAATATCTAAACTAAAATTTTCATAGATGGATAAACATGCTTTAGCTATAGTCAAAGCATGCAAAGTTTTTAGGCACTACATTTTGTCTTCACATACTACAGTCTATGTACCTGATACTATAGTTAAATCAATTCTAACTCAGTAGGAAATGAGATTACTAAGAGGCACTTGGGTTGCTAAGGTGTAAGAGTTTGATCTTGATATCAACCCAAAAAATTAGTAAGAGGAAGAGGCATATTCCAATTGATGATAGAGAGAAAACCTGATGACATGGATATGATAATGTCTTCTCTCCAAGATAAATCAAATAACCCATGGTGATTTTTTTTGATCTTGTAGATGAATGGTACAACAAGATTGCCTACTTCTTGACTTATGGAGAATGTTAGACTAATCTGACATGTAAGGAAAAACATACCATTAAGTTGAAGTTAAAGGATTATGTCCTTTGGGATAATGGTTTGTAAAATAGAAGAATTGAGGGTGTTTTCCTTTGCTATGTAGATAAAGAACAATAAACAATACTACTAGAGTAGTTTCATGACAAAGCATGTGGAAGATATTTCTCAACACAAGTCATAGTACATAAAATCTTAAGAGCAAGGTAATTTTGGCCAACCTTATTTTAAGATGACTTAGATTGGGTTGCTAAGTGTCAAACCTATCAGCAATTTATAAGATGTGTAAAATTTCCATCTTTTCCATTAAAACTAGTTGTAATAAGTGAGCCATTCTATTAGTGGGGCATGCATTTTATTGGCATGTTGAATCCTTCTTCAAGTGCCAAAAATTACTATGTTTTGATGACAACTAATTACTTCAATAAGTGGGTAGAAGCCATTCTTGACAAGCATGCCACTTCTAAAGTTGTATTTGATTTCATCAAAGAGAATATTGTAGTAAGGTTCAGTGTCTCACATAAGATAGTAACAGATAATGCATCCAACTTCTCTTCAGCAGAACTAACTAATTTTTGTTACTCATATGGAATAGACTTGGTTCATGTTTCAAATCACTATCCCTAGGGAAAGGGCCAAGATAAATTAAGTAACAAGAAATTGATTACCATCATTTGTAAAATGGTGGATAATATTTAGTGAACCTAGTACAAGAAGTTGTTTGATGCACTATGGGCTAATAAGATCACCCCAAAGAACGTCATTGGTATATCTCATTTTTAGTTGCTATATATAAAAATACTAAGATACCAATAACCATAGAGTTACCTACTTTGAAATTGTCCAAAGCTATTGAAGATGCAACTTATCAAGGTTCGCTTGATAAAAGGATCATGTTTCTCACTGAATTGCAAGAGATTTATACTCAAGTTGCTGATTGACTAAATGATCATCAAATGAAAGTGAAGAAGATATTTGATAAGAAGGCTCGAGATAGATAGTTTGAAGTTGGTGACTTGGATATTTTATGGGATAAACATAATAAACAAAAAGGGAAGCATGGTAAGTTTGACTCCTTGTGGAAATGGCCTTTTATTATAAAGAACATTGCTAGAAGGGATAACTTCATCCTAGATTATCAGGATGGAATTGAACTACCACTACCATTCAAAGGGAAACACTTGAATCTCTATAAGACTTGAGTATTAGGGTAACACATGTATGCATATAAATAAAGTTTTTAATATTTATTTTGTTTTGTTATTTCTATTTTATATTTGTTTATTCATTTGTTTGGTAGTTTTTGTGATTGAGCTTTTGAAAATACTTCATACCCAATAAACAAGATTCAAAACCAGAGATACTGGAATCTCATCCTTGCTTATTTCTTCCTGATAGAAACAAAGATGTCCCCAATCAGAGGCAACTAATTTCCCCAAAATTTTATACTTAGAAATTCTGGGTTACCCATATTTAAAATTTTTCATTTTATCTTATGTGATTAAATTTTCCTTATTAAACCAATCCCATGAATAAAGTTTTAGTCTTTAGTAACTTTTGTTTTTGATTGCTTTCTTTTCTCTAGTTGCTTTAGATTGCTTAGAAGGTTGAAAACATTTGATAAAGACCTTCACTAAAAACCCCCCATTTACTCATATTTCCTAGAAGATCAAAAAGCTAAGTACTTGGGTTTATTTCTAGTATAATTCTATTTTTCCAAACTACTTAACTTATTACATAAGTAAAGTAATCCCACAAGTCTGAGTTACACTTCCATATTGAAATTAGAATTACTAAATAGGTATACTTCATATCAAAAGATAAGTATAGTCCTACAAACCTACCAAACACTACATGAATTAAACCAAGTTTTTAAATTATCTTTACTCATCCAAATCCTTAAGAAAAATTAATAAAGTTTTATGAACTCAAACTACTCACAAGTCAAGACCAACTCAGGATTGCAAAGATGATTAAATCCTAATGGCAAAATTTAGTAAAGTAGTCCAAGAAACCTTATAAAAATCCAAAGGAATATGTGTCTCCTTCACACATATCCACTACATGTCATTAATGCATTATAAAATATAAATATTAATTAATTGCCTCTCATTTCCCACTTATAATTTGAGTTGTTTGATCAAGTCATTGAACTTGCAAACCCTGAACTACACTATCCAAACCTATGGGATTATTTTTGATTCAATCTTCATTACCCATTTGTGTTTAAGGTATGTAGATCTTGTTTCTTTATTTTTATGCCTTCTTCTTGATTGTTTTCTTCTTGTTTTTCTCTGGTAGTTTTTCACTTTCCACCATGAAGTTTTTCTTATATGTATCTATTTTTATTACATTTATTTATTGTTTTTGCATACTTGAGTAGTGTTGTAAAAACCCTATGATGATTCCTAAAATAGAAAGCATGTGAAAAATCCCCTCAAAATGCTAAAAATATTGAGCCCTAACTATTGAAAACTAGAGGAAAACCCATGTTCCCCATTACTACTTACTCATTCAAAGTCTTGATCCCAAGTTACTTATCTCAAGAAACTTGAGACTCTCAAAGTGTATTACCATCTTTGGTTTTCCTTAATTAATTGATTTCTTAGACTCGTGACTACTCATAACTCCTAATTCTAAATATTTATTAACCTAAGTTGTTTACATTAGGAATTCTAAAGTTTGTAACCTCGAAAAACCCATAGAACTAACCAAGTGGAACTCAAAGTTGTGATTGCTCATTACTTCTATTTTGGGTTTGCCAACATGAGTTACTTTCCTAAACAAACCTGAAGTAGATGCCTTCTAGAAACTCATATTCCTCATGATTCAGTGTTTACTCAAATTATTGAAGACTTAAGACATGCAATTATTGTAGATTAACTTGGGGTTATCATATCCTATTGCTTATTCTGAGATACTTGGGTTTTTTCAAGAATTTATACGACTTAAAACCTAAATCATGCTTAGGGATACTATTTGAAACATCAAGTTGACTCTTTTCTTCAAAATTTCTAAGCCAATTATAGTAACTACTAAGTGTTGAAAAGCACTCATTAAATTCTTCCAGAGTTAATCATAACAAATGTCAAGGTTAGAAGGATGAAAAAGTTTAGAAGAAGAAATAGCTAAAGTGGAAGTGCAAACAACTCCAATTGAAAAAGTCCCTAAATTAACACTTGAGGAAATCCCATATCAAAGTAAGAAAGGTACAATATAATTTAAGAGAGCTAAATCTCAAGAACCAAAGATGAATTATGAGTATAAGGGATACATTTTTGAATCATGCATCACTTCCAAACAATCTAAGATAAGTGATATAGATATGGGACATGTATCTATAACTAAGTTTTTATAGAGATCCAAGGCTATAGTCAAGACTCCACTTATACAATCAATGACTAATAGCATAGTTCTACAAGCTGAAACTTTTCCAAGCTCAACTCAACTTACTAAATTTGTTAGGGCATATGCCTTGTATTATGACTCCCTAATTAGGACTATGAGAGATGCTACTAGTAATGTAGTAATAATATTGGATGTTTAATATCTTAAATACTATCTATAGATCCCAACATCATCCAAAGTAATTGATATAACAATGGAGAAAGATAAGAGACAATGGAATACTAAGTCAATAGAGTGAATTAAGATAATGAACATAGACTACCTTAAGAAAGTAAAACAAGATTCAAGATTTCCAAAGCAGATAATAAGATCAAACTTAGTTTAGGAAGTAGATGAAATTACTTAGCTGTTATGCATAGTTAATGGTGAAAATAATTCCAAGTGTTTCTCAACTTAGATGTATGCATACATTAGAGCCATTTATGTCACCAGGATTTCTACCATGATTGAGTGGGCAAAGATGATAAGTGACAACATTGACCAACATTAAACATGTATTACAAACTTTTGATTTCAAGATGACCTCATATTTGGTATGTGTAGTAGCATCAAGTGGAGCCTTTTTATGGCTAAATATAAAATTTAGATTGGAAACTATACCAATATATGAGTATTATCCTAAATTAGTCTTTTCTAAGTATTAAAAGCATTATAAGGTAATAAATGATGGCTTCTTATATGAAATAATTTGTAATTTGAATGTTGCTCTGAAGTATAAGAGAATATCTAATGTAGCATGGGATACAGTTTCATATTTTGGGTGCATTTTCATTTAGTTCCTTAATTTCACATAAATTAGAGTTGGAGGTTTCTCAAGTGTACCATTCTAGTTACCCAGGTATCCCAGTGACAAGTGGATCCTCATGGATTTATGTACGCAGCTTGTTGAATTACATGATTTATTATCAAAATATCATGATCATGTTGTAAATTTTCCAATTGTTATTGGTCATTACCACTATCCCAGTATCTACAGGTCCAAGAATGTACAAAAGGATATGTATCACAAATACCTAAACACATTTTGAAATAAGAATTAATTTTAATTGTAGAGGTGTATCCCAAAATATAGTTTTTCTAGAATATATGCACATTCCTACACTGAAAGACTATTAGACTGATTGTAGAGATGAGTTTGATGTGATAATAAGGGACAATATTAGATTAAATATTGATCAAATTCATACTTTTAATCTAGACACAATTCTTAAGAAAATGGAAGATGACATAATTGTAACCAATTATGTTTATCATGCAGTAGAGGGAGACAATGCCTTGCTTTCAATGATTATTTTTGTTTAAAATCAAGAAAAGACTGTCATAGACAAAAATTAAAATGTCTTGGCCATGACTTCCACATGGATTCTCAATAAAGGATACTGTATGAAGGAATTTACGAAATAAAATATTCATGTAAGTAAAAAAAGGAAAAAAATAATGCAAGGGGAAAGCGACAAGGACCCATAAAGAAGTTAAAGCTAAAAATAAATGTTGATGATACATATTCTATAGTAAAGGATAAGGAACCTATTTAGTTAATTGTTTACACACCTCCATTTGTCTCTCCTACTAACACCACTACTCCTACTACTTCCATCATTTATTCTTATATTACACCTATCATAGATCCATCAATAATTATACCACCTCTAAAATCTCATGGTGTCAGGCATCCCAAGAAATCCATTTAGAAGGAAACTAATGTCCCTCCTCCTCCATATTATACACCTAATTATCCACCTCCCCTTCCTTCATAATCTCAAACCACCATTAAAAATGATCCATAAAAAGTAACTATTGAAGAGGTAATCTCATCTCAGGATGCACAATAGGAAAAGAAAAAAGAAGCAGTTGAACCTAAGAAGGAAGTCACAAAAGAGATAATGGCTAAAAAGGTAAAGGAAGTTGAGGCAATGAAAGAAGTTGAACCTGAGAAGGAAGTAGCAAAGGTATTAAAATAGAAATAATATGAAAAGGAAAAAGAGATAGATGAAGTTGTAGAGAAAATAAATGAAAAGGAAGTAGTAGTGGAGAAAGTGAGAGAAAGAAAAAGAAATGGAACCAGAAAAAGTGAAAGAAGTAAAAAATGGGAAACAAGTAGTGAAATATCTAGAGAAAGAGATAGATAAAGTGACAAAGACCCAAGGAATTATTTCTCAAGAACTAGTGGTTATAAATAACCAACAACAAATGGTGATTCACACAAATACTTCTAATAGTATGGATTTCTCATCTTGGTTGGCAATGTAGGTAACTCTAAAATATAGAGAAGTGATAATTCTTGAAGAGATATACTTGTCCGTGTTGAAAATTCTTGACAAGAAAGGAAATAATCCTAAGTCTACTAAGGTAACTTCAAAATTGATAATGGAGCCTACAGGGTAGAAGTTTGCAAAGATATTAGTTCCACCACAGGGAATGAGCAAAGGAGAAGTCACTGAAACTGACTTAACAATTTCAAAGATATCCCTTGGAAAATTTACCACTAAAGGATTAAATCAAGATACCTAGACCTTGATTAACACTCTCTTTAAAAATATAGATGAGGAGAAGGCTACTAAGGCCAAGTTGTAGGAACAAAATGCTTAGTTACGTGAAATAATAGCCAAATTTTATAGGTCTATTATACATCAATCTATTATTTCAATAGATTTAATTGGCTAGAAAGTGATAATTGAGGTATAATAGATTGGAGATAAAGCTGAGGATATTTATAAATAGATAGAGAAGATGAATCAAAATACTCATAATCTCTTCCCTAATGTCCCAGGTATTCATGCTGATATTTTAAATAAATTAGTTGAGATAAAGGCAGGAATGAAAGAATTTTAGAATGAGAATGGAATTTATGATTTACAGTAGGAGAGTCCACAAACAATAAGTAATTTGAGTGAAAAATATTTTATTGAAGAGAAGATTGTCCCTGAAGGATTTGTAAAGAAGGTAAAACAAGAAGAGTATCTCTTATCTTTTTGCATGCATATTCTAGAAACAATGTGTGAAGAAATGAAGACTTTAGAGGAAGAAGATCGCAATGAAAAGGTGAATCTAGAAGACTGTCTCTTTAGTCTTACTAACATTTGGTCTGATAATGTTCCAAGGATATTTAAGCAATTATATGATCAATTCAATTAAATAATAGAAAAGTCCACAACTCCTTTCACAGCTAAATCTATAAAGTTAATAAAATGTCAACACGAAATCAAGAGACTTGAACCAAGAATTGGTAAGATAGAAGTTCTTAGTAGGAGGTTTGAAAGAGAAATGCTAAGATTTGAGATGGAAAGGTAATCACTTACTAACCTGATGATGCAATAATTTGTTTGATGATGTCTCAGCATATTAAGTACAAAGAGAAGTGTAGCTATAAATTCCATGAGGTGGAATAATTATTGTTGCACTTCTTTTTGGAAAGTTCTTCTTTCTTCTCATTTTCTTCCATTTTATTTTTAAAGTAACTTTGTTAGAAGAAATTAATTTTAATTAAAGGCATCTGGTAGAGTTACTTGCTGAGGTATATTACTTTATAAAATTGTAAGACTCGAGTAACTTAGCTAAATGTCACTACTTGAAGCCATCTTGTAAGAGAAAATTACTTAAGTGAATATTGCTAGACATGCAAAGTAGTTGTGTTCAATCAAAATAGTTAGACCAATAGGTGCTACATGTCATTATTTATTATATTCCATAGAGGAGAAATTCTAAGAGGATGTCTCTCAATGGTTCCTAATTTTATCACAGTGCATGGGTTTTGAAGAAGTTCTTTTCAATTTGACTTTGACATCTATTTTTGTATAAATATTAGTATAAGCTTGCGTACCTCAAATATGATGGTAATTTTTGCATAACAATTATTACTAAAGCAAGAGATTTTAAGCAATCTAAAACTTTGTGTTTAGATTTTTGAATATTTATTTGTATAAAATTGGTTTAAAGTGAATGATAATTTTTTTTTCTATGGAAATTTTAATATCAATAGATTTTTGGTGGATTTATGAAGATTAAAATGGTAAACTTTGTATTATCTTTAATCTGAATGTAAATTTTAGTCTTGCTTAGTCATTTTATAAAAATATTATCAACTCTTGAATGTTTATTTACTTGTATAAATTCAATAAGATCTATAAAACTACTTATTCTAAAGTATAACTTCTCTCTTCTCACATATTCTAGTTTTTCACTCTTAATTTCCCAAAATTTCTTTACACATTCTCTAAAACAACTGCTTACTTGCTACAAAATCACCTTGTTATGGTTCACAAACTCTATGATTAAAGTAATACCCAAGAAATAAGATAAATTGCACATAATCTACATAATTTGTGAATAAATAAGATCAATATATTATTATAAGTAAAAATACATAACCATATGAGAGATTCACTAGTAAATGAAGGGGATTTAATCCCATGACTGCCTAGGTACTTTTGTTAGCTTGAAAAATATATAGCCAACACAGCCTTTTGCTACAGGTTTCACCTTAGACAATTTCATGGTCCATGAGCATCATTACAAGGGAAATACCATGAATTAGGATCATCCACCAGGTTATTTTGGCCAACAACTAGCTCCCAATTTAAATTTGGTGATACTGTATGTAAGGATTCATGTACCATAACCATTTGGTTTATGGGTTGTGTTTGGTGATTTGGCACTTGATGATTTAGAGCTTGATGGTTTGCCCTTTGCCTTTCTTAGTACTAATTCTAATGATAAGGTTCTATCATTTATTGGTAATTATTGAAATGGGGCTTCAAGGGCATATCCCAATACCTTTTGAGATTGATTATCTCATTAGAAAAGTTTCACTAGATACCCTTCATGTCATTCATCTTTGTGGCTAGCAAGGACTAAGTGGATGTGATCACTTGAGTGGGTGGATATACATACATAAAATATGAGGATCTTGAGGTACTTGGGACTTCTTATAGAGACATTAATATTTATGAGAACATAGACATCAACAACCATGTAGGAAGTGTTCCCTTATCTATCAAATTATTTTTAGCTCTTATGGCTAGATTATAAGCATCTAGTAGTGTCTTTCCTCTGAGTAGTTGGATCATAACCATAAAATTCAAATTTAAGGCCTTGAGGTATAAAATAATTTCCATGCCTATGGGTAGCTAAGACATTATTAAGATCCTTTAACAAGTATTTTCAAATCTCATATTGAAATCAATAATGGCCTCCTGTGGGCCCCTCTTGATAGTTATTAGTTTTTATAAGAGGGATGACCGGTCCACCTTCTCATTGAATTTATCAAATAATTTGTTACCTAAGTCATCCTAGGTGCTGATGGAGTTGGTTGACAAAGATTGATACCAATCGATAGCCCTTATTTTATAGGATGTGTCTATTATCCTTAAAGTTATATTATGTGTATTGACACAATGCACAATCACACATTTGAAACATCTTGGAGATGTTCTTATACGGTCTTGAAATCCTCTCTTGAGAACTTAGGGGGTACCTTCAAGGTATTCATAAGAATGATGTCACATGTAGATGAGGGTGTTAGAGGGATAAGTGGGCTACCACTATTTGATGATATGAAGTTACTTGATATGCCTTAAATAGTAAACAAAGATGAAAAACCCACTGATATGTCATTTTAGCTATGGGAGGGTTTGGCATCAAGAATGGATCAAATGGAGAAAATGATTGAGAGGCACCTACAAAGGGTATGGTTAGCTCCCTGCTACTTTTGGCTCTGCCTAAACCAAGGTGAAAAGACCTAAGGGGTATCTTTCTCACTTGAAAAGATACTATAATTCAACCTCTATGGGGATTTTAGCACAAAGAGGCACAAATGTGACTAGGGCACAACTAAACTCATTCAATCCAATAAGGGTTGTACAACATAATGAATAAATGCACTAGATTACATACAAGCTACTAAAGACAGATGGGGATGTGCATGTAACCTTTATTCTAAAGATTTTTTCAACATCAAAGGGCTGAAAGGAAGACTATAGTGTTGGGTATTTAAAGCACAAAATGTAGACAAATGTTAAGTATGAAATATTTATGTATTTGTAGGAAAATAACACTTATAGTGTGCAATAGGTGTATTATATATATGGTAAGATAGGGTAAGATAGTTAGATAATAATAAAAATTGGTGGTGTGCTAGTGGTTTTCAAATAAAAAGGTTTATTTCAACATATATGACATCGCCTATAGTAAAGATATAAGAAAACTAAAATACAAGCCATGGAAACTACAAGGAGAAATTTGCATCCATTGGTGCCAATAGAATGTAAACTCCCATATGATCCTTGAAACCCTAAAAACCACACTAAAACTAGAATCTAAAATACTTCCCCCTACTAAATTTATGAACCGAAGGTGCCCTAATGAGGTATTCAAAAAAATATTTCCAAATCTCTATGGATAAAGGGATTTATAACCTAGATCTATGCCCCAAATGACAACCATACATAATCACAAATCTAGATATCCAATCAGCTTAGCATGTAAAACATCTCATTACATTTCATTCATAGGATATAATAAAGAATCATAAGTATTTTCTATTAACTTGAAAGAAAACTTCACACACATTACTATTTTAAAATGCTACCATTTAGTTTCACTATTTTCTATTTTATGCACACACTACCAAATCAAAAAATCTTAAAAAGCATTTTTATAATTGTCTACCCATGGCCAACCTACTTGGATTTAATAACCAAGGGGGAAGCCAACTTGTTTTTCTAGCCAAGTATAAACATGTGGTTAACGAATTTTTTTTACTAAGTACCCAACACCCTTATCACTGTGGTGTTTAAAGTGAGGGAGTAGGCCACAATACCAGGCCTATACGATTACTAATAAAGATCCCTTTTAACCCAAATGTCTTGAAACCATCCTTATATTTCTTTCTAGTTCCTTGCTTACAACTAACTTTTTATCACATTTAAAATTATACTATAATAATCTAATAACATTTAGGTTGACCATTTTGTTAACTTTTACTTTCTAAGTTTATTACTTGCTCTTTGATCAATTGTATGCTATATTGTAAAAAATTGAATTAGCCAGTGTTGGTACAATGTTTTGTGTTGTGTGCCTCAATTGAATCAACCTCATTGATCCAATTGATTGTGTTTTCCCTTAAATTCTTGCTTTTTAGATTACTTTCAAAAAATTTCCTATTTTAGTAAATAATCATTTTAATTGACATGGTCTATTATAGGTTTTTTTTTCCATGTTTATTGTGTTAGGTTGACCTAGAAGACCCTGTACACTTTTTTAACCTCTATTTATTGTACTAGGTTGACCCTATTGACTTTGTATAGTTTACAGGCCCTATTTTCTATACTAAGTCAACCTAGTCAACCCTATATAGTTTATTGTCATTTCTTATTTCCATGTTTTTGAATCACGCTTACCTGATTTAGTCTTTCTCCTTCATCATGAAATATTTGTTTGAAGACAACACTAAGATGAATTCAACAAACATGATGAGTTTTACTAACCCTCATAGTGTCTCCCGTACACAGAATATGGATCATCTCTTAGATGAGAATAATGCTCATATATCCACTCACACAATGAACTATGGGACCCCTCCTCATTCCTCTTCACAACATAATCCTCTCTTCTCACTAGAATATCAACCTAAATTAGATTATACCCTTAAAATGCTCTTCTTTATCTTTGAATTTCCTCAACATCAAGGAAAGGATCCATCTCCCATTTACCATCTCATGATTAGTGGTCAATATAAATAGTCTCATTCAGATTTTCCCACATTCTCAAATGGATTTAGGGATACTAATTTCTTTTATTCTCAACATCTTCCCTCAATTATGACCCCTTCTCACAACATGACCTCTTCTTCTTTAACTTCTTCTACCTCCATGCCTAGTATATCCACTATCATGGTAGGTTATAAATCTAGTGGGCCTCTCCCAAGATTGACTATCCTTAATAATTCCACTAGTCCATCATTTTATACCCAAGGTAATCGTGCTTCTAGTGATTTCTATTCTCATCCCTTCACTAGTCCATCTTTTATGACACAAGTAAATTTTACCACTAGTGCCTCACATTCTCATAGTTCCTCTCAAGCTCCTATCAATACCACTAGTGGTACACAAGCCACTAATAACAACTCTAATGCTAATAATACCAATCAAACCCAATAATTTTTTTTACAAACACTTAATCAAATGAATACCTTTCAATCTCATAATACAAATCAAATGATGAGAATGCAAAATCATCTTCTCCATATTCAAAATCATCCACAACCAATGCCTTGGGGCATGCATAATCACAATGTTCCCCCTCCTCATCTTTAATATTACAAAGGCAATATCATCCTTCAACCTCCTTTGGTTGATAAAACCATTACACATATTCAAAATGAGCCTCTTACCACTCAAATTACTAATATTAATATAAGAGGTATCACCCATACCATTTCGTTTAATGGATCAACTGATCCTACTCTTCATCACAAAACATTTGAAAATCTTTATAAGGATTGGGTCAAATTGAACACTTTTTCCACTACCAAGCTCTTAGTTAAAACCCTCATAGGTGATGCTTTAGATTGGTACAACCAACTTAGAACTCATTTTATTACTAGTTTGGAAGATTTAGTGAATGCTTTAGTTTAAGAATTCCAAACTATATATCTTTCTAAAAAAACTTTGGTCCACTCCCTTAAATTGAAAACAACTTGAAAATGAAACTACTCAAGTTTTCGTTAAAATGTGGAAAACATTGTCCAATAAATGTGAACACAACATGGTTGATGGTAACCTTTTCTATGTATTTACCAATGCTCTTTTTCCCAAGTTGTAGTATCGGGTCTGCACTCTCTCTTGACATACCTTGGAGGAGGATTTTGACCAAGCAAAACATTAATATTTCCTTATGCATAAATTTGAGCACCCCAACCTTCTATGGGTCCTCACATATTACTTAATAACAAAAATTATAATGATACTAATGATGCTATCATAGACTCTTATGACACCATTCACACCATTCAAGATGTTGTTCCTAGAAAATCTTTGAAACCGACTCCCCCTTCCTAATAATATACCAATATTCACTTATCCTCACTAAATACCATCAATGTTCACAAACCGTTATCCTCAGTTGAATTAATAAAATGTTTACCTATGACTTTACCATGAAAACTTGATTATACTCATCTTATGAAATCTTGGTATTATCCTAACAAGTTTTTTTGGTTTCACTCTAGTTGGGATCATTCCCATGAGACCTATAGGAAAATTCATAATTTATCTATGGATTTTCTTCTTGGTCCTAATTTTTATCATGATTGAATCATTTGAAAATGTCAACAAGCCTATGACATTACTTTTAAGGCTCATGAAAAACACTAAATCTTAATCCTTGAATGAAGATAATGCTCATTTGGATATCTATAAAGACCCTCTTATTAATCACCAACCTAATCAAGACAACCAAGACAATCCCACCCCTTCCACCAATTTTTTTGAAAGTCTTGTTAATGCCACTTCTAAAAAGAATGTGGTCAATATGACTAATATGCAATGGGTGTTTGCTTTTATCAATCTAAAACCTATCTAAACTCCTCCATTCTTTCAAACATTTTATGTTATCCAAGATTCTTCCCCAACTCACTTAATTTAGTTGGGGAAAGATGACCTTATAACCTTTGATGATCCAATTCCTAATCTTCCCTTGGATAACACTTCCCATTATATTTTTACCATTCCTCGATCTTCTTTACCTAACACCAATGATAATCAAGATTCTATTAACATTTATCCTACTAATTTTCAAAACCAACTTGAACCAACTAATTCAACTTCTAAAAACAATTTACAAACTTTTTCAAAACCTTCTCCTTCTTATCAACATAAATTCCAATTCACTTTAGTTCCTCCTTCGGAGGACCTCATTAATCACTATGAACCTATTTCCAATAACATTTTTATGGGTTATGTTGAGTGGGATCCCATCATGGAATTCACTAATATCCCATCCCAAATTCCATTATTTGAAATTATGAGGACCTATCCACATCATAGAAACCATCTCATGCAATTCTTGTTCAAAATGAACATCCATCATCCTCCCATAGTAGGATGTGAAGTAACCTTATTTGGGTCTAAGGATAACATATTACAACAATGTGAAGAGATTTCCATCCATGGTGATGAAAAAATGGACCCTTATCTTTCCTTAAATTTTCCCATCACTTATATTATTCTCAATGATATTTTACTTTATGCCGATGATCCTCCCCTATTCATTAGTATCCAGATTGGTGATATCTAAGTCAAGTGTTCCTTGATTGATAAGGGTTATATCACTTGTGTTGCCTCTCTTTATTTTATCAGAACCCTTGGATATTTTAAATATCATCTCAAGTATACACAAAAAACATGCCAAGGATATGATAGAATTCAAATGCCTTCTTTAGGTTGTGTGTGGATTCTCATTACTGTCCCAACTATCACCAATTGTATGAAGGTGATGATATTTAACTTATTTCTATCTTATAACATATTTATTGGTATCCCATGGACTCATTGTATAAGAGTAGTTTCTTCTTTTACTTGAAAATGCATGAAATTCCCTCATAATGGATCCATCTATAGGATTCAGGGTGACACTAACCCTTGGTGTTTTCAAGATTCATACTCTTGAACCTTTGCCTAGTGTTTTATTCCATGAGTCTCAATGCTTCAATTTTCCTATCAATTCCACTCAAGGTTACAATTATCATCCCAAACTCATTGGGAATATTCTTCCTAACCTCTTATATTTTAATGATGATGATCTTAATGATATCAACATAAAGATTAAAACGTTGTCAGGAAATAAAAAGAATGAAAATGTAATCAGGAGAGGCAAAATTAAGTCCTCTAGTCCTAATAAGCAGATTGTAGAAGAAGAAAGGGGACGGGAGAGAATTCAAGAACCCAAGGAGGAAAAACCAGAGGAAGAAGGAACTGAGAGCTGGGATACCAACTCTAGTAATGATGAAGAAGGTTTTGAGGAAATTGAAAAAGATATCATCAATACAAAGGAGGATTCTGCTATCAGAACTTTAGATACGGAGGAAAACCAGAAAGTGTCAGAGGAGGAATTTGTCCAGGAAGATCCTGTTGAGGACCTAACTTCTAAGAATGAAAAGGAAATTTCTGTTCAGGATGACATTCAAAATATGGATATGGAAATTCAAACTGGAATCAAAGAGTGGGAACAAAAGAGTCGAGAAGATGTCTTTGAAGAAGCCAAGAATAGTCCCAATAAAAAGTTTGAGGATTAGAGAGGGAAGAATCAGAATGATGAAACACACATACCTATGACCTGGGTTAATTGTAAAGCAGAGGCTTATTCCAACTTTGATTCCTGGATGTGTAGGGAGATCATTGATCTCAAGAGAAAAGTAGAAACTTTGGAAGATTCTCTGAAAGCTGCTTGGAACAAAATAAACAACATGGAAAATCAGTTAAGCGAGATCCCTGTCAAGCTCAAAGCCTATGAAAACAATCTCTGGGAGCTAATAAAGGACAACAAAATGAAAATAGAGGAAATAACGTCCAACATTTGTGCTGCTGCTATCAATATAGGTAAACGAGCCAATGAGGAGACCAAAGCACTAGAGGGTCCCATCAAAAGGATGAGGCAAAGCTCTAGAAAGAAAGATACACAAAAAGGAGCTTTGCTAGAGGCTACCACCTAGGAAACTGCTTTGAAAGGAAAAGAAGCCATGAACTTGATACTAGAACTGGATGAATAATCTAGTCCTTCTTGTTGGTTTAGAAACTGGTACTGATCTTTGTTTTCTTTTTGTTATCTTTTGTCTGATGTGCTACCAGATCTCTATTTTTGGGTTTTGACCGGATGCTTCTATGATGGTTTTAGGTCCATTTAAAACCTATTTTTGCTACTTCCTTGTACTGTTTGTTAGGCTTTGCCTGTGGTCTTAGATGTTCTTTCTTTCACTCTTTGTATCAGGGTTTTGGGGCCCCTTCAAAACCTATTTTTACCTCAATCTAAAACATAAAGATTAAAACTTTTGATTTCTCACCTCATCTCATCTCTTAGTTTCTTACTTCTTTGTAGCCTCATATTACAAACCACCTTGTGATGACATTCTTGTTCTCTTGACTAATAATCAAAATCATATTCATCAAACTTAATCATATGATAATGGCATCCCTACTTGCATCATTTATCTTCACACACCTAACTATGATGATGGTTATTCCTTAGATTATCCATTCTTAGGTAGTCTTGTTTACGCCCATGATGTTGATATTATCCATTGTCATTCTTATTTGCTTCATTATTTTTATGTATCCTCCCATATTCCATCATTTATGGTTCCTAATTTTAGTATTTTTCCTCTTTATCATAGGGTAGAGATGGCACCAACACCTCTAGGTTTTGAATAACCTCGTAGGAGTATGCTCATGGATCATGCTATGACTGGGCCTTACCACTTTTCTAGGTACCCTGATCACCATAGATTGCTTATCCCTAAGATGCATGTAATCCTTATTTTCCATTTTATATACCAAACCCATCCCTTAGTATATCCTAATTTATAACCCATTCCTAATTCCACTTTAGCTGATTTTATCCTTGCTTCTGATCCCATTGCTCCTTCCATTGAGCCTAGTCCCATTATTTCTCCACCATCACCTTATATTGGTAATGGTTTATTTCATTTACCTTAGATGGATCCATTTCCCATAAAATTTGATGATGAGACTTCCCAATCTCATTTTTCTTCTATTACACCTCTTCCTATGAGTACTTTTACTAAACCTACTCACATACGTATCTGTTGCTTCCATAGAATAGATAACCATTATTCTACACATTGTCAAAAGTTGAAATAATATATTGATACTTTGCATTATTCTTCACCTCACTCCTTAGATAAATACATACCTCACCCAAAGTTACTACCTAAATATAAGCCTAAGTATGAAGAGGTGTATTATCTTTGGGACCAATGTGGCACCCATCACACCAATCATTATCGCGTCCTTCAACAACACCTTAAGGATCACCTTATATTTATTCCTAGACCTTATACCATCCTTCCCATAAGTAATTATCACAATAAGGATCCTCCTTCTCCCATTTTTCCACCTCTTATGGTTCCATCTCCTCCTATGGTCCCTTCATCACCTTTTGTTCCTCCACCCATGAATCTTTCACCTATGGACCTTTCTTCACCTATGGATCCTTCCCTACCAATGATTCCTACATCTCTCATAAGGCCTGCTCCCATGTATTCTCCTAAGTTTCCCTTGCCTAATATCCATACTCAACATGATCCATCAAGTATTCATACTTTTTCTATTGAGGAAATTAGATGATAAGTTTTTTCCTAGTTTTCACTAAATATTGATGAGACATTAGCAATAGTTCACATCTAGCTCCATAGAGATATATCAAATGTGATAGATAATGTGTGTGGGTAAATGTATCAATATTTATGAGAATATGCATGGTGTTCTTACATTTTCATTTTGGATTGGATGTGTGCTCTAATATTATCATTATCTATCTTTAATATCATTTGACATTGTGTCAAATGTTTATTTATCTTACATGGTGACTTTACTTTTGCAATTTATAATGATTATGCTATCATTTATGTTTGATTATGGATGTATTTTATTATCATTGATTTATGTTCATTTTCTTTAATTTGTTTTTTAAAATATATATTCTCTTCTTTTCATGATCATTTGCTTTCTTATCTCCATTTTTCATGGTTAATTGTCAGTGTGACTTGGTTATACATACCTAGTTACTTTCATCATTCCCTCTTTACCATGTGATTAGTTAGCAAATAATCGATCTCATTATACACTGCCACTAATCCACTTTGTATTTCTCTTTTTCCCTTTATTCTCCTTTTCAAAAACTAAGCATCCACATGGTTAAGACTTGAGATAACATGTTGGTTCATTGTTAAGCCTAAGTGTCCTAAGTGTCCTAGTTAGTCTTGTCTCTGGTTACATAGATTCCTTTAACCTAAGCTTAAAACTCATTCATTTGTATAAATTTATCTCTCATGATTGGTCATTCCAAGTCAATATAGAGGAGAAATATTAAAAATCATTATAAACATTCAAAATCCAAATCATTTAACAAAAGGCAATGATACAAAAGGTAAAATCATTCAAAATTCTTAAAATTACAATCACATTAAAATACATGATTCAAAAGACATCTCCTTATTTTATTGAAGCTCAAACTCAATAGTTGGAATCATGATAGAGCTAAGGTCCATTGGGGGTGAAATAGGCCAATAGATTAGAAAAGGAGAATAAAAAATATTTTATACTACCTACTTTCTCATGTAAGTACCCAATCTTCACAATAGACTGATGATTCTGTAAGGGGTCTTGAGGATTGGCAAACATGTCATGGGAAGGTAGGTCCATTTTAAATTCATTTTACCAATATACCTTCATGATTTGATCCTAATATCATGCTTATTTTCCTACATATCTTTGTGTCTATAGTAAATAGGTTTCCTTTATACATTGATGGTCACTAGTCACTTAGTTTCTTCTCAGGTCCTTATTATGCCTCATATCTCCTAAGGTCTTCTCATAATATTCCTTAGTTATGATTTTTACATTCCATTTTTCACTCCATATATTCCTCATATTTATTTTTGATAAATATTATGTTTTTCATTGATCACTGCCATTGGGATTTCATTTGTGAGTTGCATTTTAATACCATGGATAGGACCTACCCATCCTCAGAAATTACCACAATTTTCACCTTCATATTACCCACATCCCTTGTTACCAAATTTTCACATTTATTCTACCTCATTGGTGTTCCCTTTATGAGTTGTAGTGTAAGACCATGGATCAGACCTGACCTTCCTCACAAAATTTTCAAATAATCCAAGTCATAATCAAAATTACATGTGTCAAATATGAGATAAGATGTGTTTGATCATGAATTTACACATTATTGACATGATTCAAAACTCGATTTAGTATGTTTTATTCTCTCTCTCTCTCTCTCTCTCTCTCTCTCTCTCTCTCTCTCTCTCTCTCTCTCTCTCTCTCTCTCTCTCTCTCTCTCTCTCTCTCTCTCTCTCTCTCTCACATCTCCTTATTTTTTGATCGCATGGAAGAATCCAACCATTTCTTAAATTTTTCATACTTCCTAGCTTGAATTAGTGTGATAAATTTAAAACCAATTTTATTTTTCTCTTATACTTCCTAATGTGATTTAATATAATTGAATGACCTAATTGATTTATTTTTATACCATTTGTCCTTTTTATGTGCCTTCCATATTACATTATTTTCGTCCCTCCTAACATGATTTAGTGTGATTTTACTTGTTTTGATTTGGTGCCAATATTTTACTTGGTTTAAAAACCAAAATTTTACCATCTTATTTTACCACACCTTTGGTTTTCTATACTTGGTCATTTTTCTTGTTATTACACATTTCCTAACATGAAATAGTGTGTAGTGTATTTTTCATTTATTATATTTTACCAAATCCTTTTTTCCTATTTATTTTAAACCATGCATGTGTCCTACATAATTTTAGAAAAGAAACCATAACTCATATATTTCCTATACCATATACAACAACAGATAAATACATGTGATAGAAAGAAATATATTTAAACATCAACAACCACAACCATAATGATCACATATACAATCAACATCCAAATCCAAAAATGAAACATCTATATATATCATGAGTTTTAATACAACAATACAACCATATGCAATTATGTAGCTCTATGGTTAGGCCCCATCTTGCCTATATCATGGCTTAGCCACATTGCCTATACATGCCTTGGTCTGACTCTTCCACATAGAATTTTATAAAGAGGCTATCCCAAGATCTCAGTCTTAATTCCTCTTTTTTAAAATAATCTAGCTCAAGGATATCACAAAAGGTGGTACCGTGGCATCCAACTTGCGACACAATACTCATGTTATCACATGTCCTATCATACCCTTCTATATATCTAGAATCTATGATGTATATACATCAAACATGCTCACTCTTAATCCTAGGTATATCCTCTCTGATCCTATATCCCATATGGCTAAGGCTCTCCTATCCTCCTCACTATTAGGTACTACTATGACTATGGGTGTCCCTACTATGGGAAATCTTAGGATAGAATGCACATATTCCAAGGTGATACCTACTTATATGGTATCACCCTTTACCTCCCAATTGAAGGTGTTAGTGAATCATTCCCAACATCCTAGGAAAATGACTAACAAATTAAAAATAAGTGGTATCTTACACATGTCTATTATGCCTCCTAGGCCTAAAGTATAAGTCTAGGAACCATGATGCATCCACCAAGCACCAAAATCTATGACATCCATACAACCAAGAAACAACAAAAGATGTATTATATCCTCCATGTCATGTATAGTTGAAATACATTATTTTAAAAAAAATTAACTAAAAACAAGCCTAAAATGCTTTAATTTATTAATTTTTAATTAATTTGACCTATTTTTTAGCCTAATCAACCCGTTTATCCCTTAGTCGGTCATTTTGAGCCATTTTATCTCTCTTATAACCTCTTGCATGCAATTTTGTACTATTTTGGTTCCTTGGTCAAACACTAGTTTGACCAAAATTTCCCTATTTTGATCTAATTGAGTTAAAAATATAAGTCAACCCTCTTATTTTCCTCCTCTTAGCACTACATTGTCACTAAGTTTTTTTGCTAGGTTAGAAATAATGTACTAGGTTGGTAATCTATAAAATAAACCACATCGGCACAGACCTACTAGGTTGGTAGTATGGATTTTGTCACTTTTTAGCCTACTAGGTCACTGGGTCGACCTAGTTATTTTTCCCTACTAACCCCTTACATTTTACAAAATAAGTGCCTTCTGGTAGTTATTTCCCTAAACCCTTCAAACCCATTTTCCTAAAAGTTTTTTCCTACCCTTAACATATAATTTAGGTTCATTTTGATGTCTAGAAATGAATTTAAACAAAAATTTCTAAAATACACTTAAAATCACTAAAATATTCAAAAACTAGCTTGAGATTCTTAGTTGCCTACCTGTGTTGCACCCACTTTCACCTCTAGAGGTCCCTATCATCGAGCATGTCATGTCCTCACCATCCTATCTTATTTTTTCTTCAAGATATCTTTTTATCTCCTTCATAAGTTAAAAATAAAAAATGACTTCCCTTTGACCCTATTTAAATTTACTTTTCAAAAACCTAATTCTTTCAAATATTATCCATTAGATTCCTTGTTTTGCCTATATATTTATTTCTACTAATCTAGTTTTAGAACCATAAAATGTTCTAGAATCATGATGACATAGAGAATCATTTCCACTACCATATGCTTATATTCCAATTTTTTTATTTTTTGGCTATTTTTTTGCACTAATTTTTATAAGTTCACCTAATGCTCTTCACATTGGATGCCTTCACTTCTTTTGCAATATACTTCCTTATCTACATCACTAAGGTAAGTAAAGTCATGTGTTTTTCAATTTTGTCTTTTATTTTATCTTATTTATTACTTACTATAGTTTATTTAGAATCAACATTATGTGTCATCATGTTCTATTCCTGAAGCACCATCCTGTGTTGCACTCACATGGCATGTAATCATTAACTTCAAGTGGGGCATATATATACACATAATATTTTCAAAATTTTATTGATTACTAAAACTTTGTATCTTATAGTAACCTATTATGTCTTAATCTCTCTAAGTGTATTCCCTAAGGGTTGTACTGGGAAAGGGGTGGGTAGACCATTGGTGCTTCACAAGATTGTTGTACCTTTTACCACTTGTTATCTACATACTTGTCTCCTAAAACCATTATCCCTAAGCTTTTTATTATTTGTTTTACACATTTTAGTCATTTGATACATTTTTTCCTCCTATTACTCACCTTAATCCTATTTTTTTAGTTAGTTATACCAGGTCAATTGGGTCAACCTTATATAGTTTTGGGTATTTTTCACTTAGGAGCTAGTTTAACCTTTGGCCAACCTAACTCATGACCTAGTGAATTATTATTTGAAACTATACTAGGTCGACTAGGTATAACCTATTAGATAGGATTTTTAGAAGGGTTTAGGGTCAAATATAACTATATATACAAGTTCATTTCCCATCATTTATCATGAGAAGAAGAAGAAAAAGTAAGAGTAAGTAAACAGCTGCTTATCGGCCATTCTACTTGAGAAGTGAAGCTTAGGGTTTCATACTTTCTTTGGATTTATATATATTGTCTTATGGATAAGTCTTTTGGATGAATTGATAGGTTGTGCATCCTAGAGCTAGTTTATCCTTGTCATCCTTACATACCACAACAACCTCTTGTAAAACACCCAGGCCAAGAGAGAGATTGAGTCTCGGTGGGTTCATCTTCAAAGTTAAGTATTCCTAAATTTGTTTTTCATTTATAAGAGTAGATATACATGTATTTGTGATTATATTCCATGCATTAGGATTTTATATACATTAATGTGAGTATATGTATTCTATACATGTTTAATTTTATTTATTTCTAACCCCCACTTTGTGCCACAAGCTTTGGTGAGCACTCAATTAGATTTAATTTAATTTTTATTAGTATAGGTAAAATATCAAAAATCGAGACCCCCTTAGGTTTATTACATGATTATGTTATAATGGAGGATTTGTAACCCTCCTTAGCATGGTTTATTATGGTAAGAGATACACTAATCAGGTCTAGTAGATCCTCATATTGGTCATTCTCCAACTTAACAAATGTGTCCCCAATCAGAAGTGTATGGTATGATCTATCTTCTCTGAGTTAGGATTTATTTATAGATATGATGCATTTTTTATTACATACATGTTGTAATATAGCATTGTATAAAGGTTCAAGATCAATTTAATCAATGTGTGTAATAGTAAATCTAAGGATCTACATAGGGGGATGGGGCATGATGTCCATCATGACACCTAAGTAGGATGTGTGGATGCATGAGGTCCCTCATGGAATCAAGAAATATTGTGTGTAACAATAAAATACAAGTGTCATGGTGAAGATGCATATAAGAAAGTATACATAAAAACACATAAACATGCAAAACTAGTCCAAGGGGCCATAATACAAAAGACATGGGCACATGTCACTAAATATGAGAATAAAATACATAAAAGGACATGTTCAAATGTACACATATGTAACAACAAGTAATCTGGCTTAGATCCACATAGAAGGACTTGTTCAAATTTTTAAATATGAAATAATAAAAATCACACGCAAGGGACATTGGCACATGTCCAAGGCATACATATATAGAATTTGTATAGATCCAAATAACAATGACATATTTAAATACCCTCTAAATGGAAGAAGCATAGGGAAAAAAGTCAAGTCTAAACTAGGAAAGCTAGAAATGAAAGCATGTATAACAATGTAATAGAAATTTATGTAAATGCTAGGATTCACATATACTGAGTCTAACTAGTGATAGTAAAAAAAAATTGAATAGTGAGTAATAATTATAAATATCAATATCTATCAATTCATAAATTAGAATGTATATAATGTAAAGATAGAACCTGGTAGTAGAAACTATGTATGAGATTCCATCGAGTGGGAAGATGCATAAACTAAAAAAACTTAAATTGATGTATATTCTCCTGATGGGTAGATGATAGCAAGTCTAGATTAGTTTAGTGGATCAGAGTCCTGTATGTAATCTACAAGCACTCAATAAGAACAAGTGAAGCATATGTCTATGATGAAAACTAACTATACTAAGAGATCTAGTATATGTAATGTCTATAAATTAGAAAAAAAATAAACATAACAATGCATACAATCTATAAATTTTGTATTTTAAAAATATTTGAATGTTTATGTGTTTTGACATGTTATATTATTTTTGTATTTTTTGGATATAATCTATGTACAAGTAAATGGAAAAAACTATGTACAAGAAACGAGAGAGAAGTATGTCCAAGAGGGTAGGAACCATACTAACCAATAAGTCTCATTGGAGACTCATTATCATAATGACCTATGTTTAATAAGGGAACTTTGATTTTTCATTATATGTGAAAGGGAAACTATGATCTCATAATCTATTGTATAAAGTAATCTATGTCTAAATTTGATTGTTTAGTGATGTTATGAATTTATGGCACTAACTATTATGCCATATGAACTGTAGGGGTGTTATGAACCCATATGGTATAAGAAGAAGCTATAGGTGACATAATTTCCATATTCTAATAACCTTGATAACTCAATAATATTTATCTTATCATAAACTAAGTAGAAGAAGGTCCTCTAGAATTTGTGACATATCTATGATGCAATGATCTCTCTAATAATGGTCTCCATGGTAGAGTATACATGAATTTAAATATCATAGGAGTAGACCTCACCTGAACTGGTAGCTCTATTGAAATATGAGAGGTATGCATAATATTTATACTCTTATCTATAACCTATAATTGTATGATATCTAGTAATAGATCTAGAACTGTAATTGGAGTTTGTGTTAGAAATGTAACTAGAAACTAGGATATAATTGCATATGATATGGGTAGGGGATACTCATATGGGACATACTCAACCTTGACCACCTAATCTTCATGTATGTACTTCATAAATTAGTGTAATATAGATGGTATAGATCTAATTTATTGTAACCATGGCCCACCTAATAATATAGCAAGTACAATGACACTAGTTTGTACTATAAACCAAGTGGTTATGTGTGTTGGTCCCACCTATAATGGAAGCATAATATCCTTAATGGGGATTTGAATGTTGCCACTAAAACCAATAATTATTATATCAATTGGTAATATATCCCTCTCTATGTATCCTAAAAATTGTAATAGTGTTAGAGTGCACATGCTTATGCTTGACATATTATAAACCATAATACTCTAGATAGGATGATGGTATATGTATGCTCATATAAAGACTACATGTATATATATATATATATATATATATATATATATATATATATATATATATATATATATATATGTCATGATACGTAATATCCTACTCTAATAATGTGATAAATGGTCTATGTATCATGTACTATGGTACATGCCAATAATTTTATGTAATGAATGTGCCTCTTCTATAATTGTGTGATATGAAGTTGGTGGTGGATATGCTTGATAAGTATAGTGAACAGCTGATATGTACCCCTACCTCATTCATTATATTCTTTAGAATGGTTATATAAACATCTTTAGTTCCTTATCCTCTATTTGTTATGGTTTTGGTGCCTCTATGGGTTTGATCACATTAATGATATTAACCTCAATGAGATCTTGTATCTTGTGATTTAAATTGATGCATATGTTTATTGTGTGGCCTAGTGCCCTATGATACTCACATAGTGAATTTGAATCATAGTTATTTGAAAGAGGCCATGTCATATCAAAATATTTAATATGAGGAGAGATATGACATTGCATTATAAGAGCTATTGTAAAAATTGTGATGGTAACTCTAGAAGGTTAGTGAAGACTCTGTGTTGAGGAAAAGATAAAACCAATCTAGGATATGTCTCAAAAGTTATGTTGATTATGGCCTTTTGATCAATTTTTTTTTCTCCCTTAACTTGTATAGTGTTTTTTTTTAACTCTTAATATTTTATTCTGATCCATTTGTATACTTGAGTTTTCCCATTGATAAGAGCTTAACCTTTCTTTCCTTGAATGTGTGGCAAAAATCAATAAATGTAGGAAACTTCTTGAACAAGATAGCTTCATGTAATGATGGTAAGAGACTTTGTTTAAATATGTCCTAAAGATCTCTATCTACCATAGGGCTAGTTAATTTGGCTAATAATGTTTTGTATCATAAGACATAATCTAAGATAGGCTCATTCTACTTTTGCTTTACTTATGCTACTTGTGCATATGATATATTATCACTAATGTTGATAGAGAAGTGTGATAGAAACATGTTAGATAAATATTGAATGCTTTGATAGATTGATTTGGTAAATCATAGAACCATTGTAGGGCATAATCCTTGAGACTGCATGGAAATAACTTTGTAATAAGCCAATCATTAGACACATAGTCCAAGCATGTTGTTTGAAAAGCTCTAAGATGATGCTCTAGGTCAGCCTTGACATCATATAATGTAATCTTAGGTGCCACAAAACTAGATGGTAAGGGAGTTGACTCTATGTGATGTGTCAAAGGTGTATGTAAAAGAATGTTAGAATCCAAGACATTTGATGGACTAGTGGTTCCCTTCTTTAGATTTAACACCTTAGACTAAAAAGTATGAATCTCATGCATAATGGATTATACATTGAGAGTGGAAGAACTAGACATAAGAGGTATAGCTATCACTAATGGTTGTTGAATTATAATATTAGGTTATGCTATCTAAATTGGTTGAATTATCCCCACTAGAGGTGTAACAACATTATTAACTGGGGGAGTTGAAGATTCACCATAATTTATTTTTGGAGTTCTTATAGAATAATATTTATGAAGTCATCTTATATATCCATATGTTTGACAGAAAGTCTTTTAATTGTTTATTATAAGTTTTATCAAATCTATTGTTAAATTTTTCCATTGTAGTTTGGAAGGTAGGAAAATTATATATTTTAAAAATTTTAAGAATTTTAATCTAAGAAAGATTGAAAAAATTAAAGATGGTAGTAAATTTGATATTTTGGAAGTATAATCTGAGTATATATAAAAAAAAAGGATACAAACCCTATGTGTGTCTAGGGTTAGGTCTATTTGAATCTAGGGTTTATTTATATAAAAAATTTATATTTAAATAAATTGAAACCATAATATAAAATTTATTTAATTAGATAGGTTATGAAAAAAAATTAAAAAAAATAGAAGTATGCAATCCTAATTTATTTTAAAATAATTTGGAAAATGCAAACTAGGGTTTGAAGCAATATTTAAAGTAAGTCAAGTTCACCAAATGTTTTAACCTTTTTAGGGTTTATATATGTAAATATAAGTTAGATTAAAGGGATGAGTTATCTAAATTATCAAAATAATATTAAATAAATAATCGTTAATTTGTTATAAATTTTGACTTATTTTGAATTTCTAAAAATAGTAATAAATATGTGTAAATAGAGACTTATCTATAAAATAACTATCACAAAAGATTTAGGTTCTAAAAAATGGGTTAAAAATAGGTTTGAGTGTCATCAATTAGTTCTATGGGTTTGATTCTTCACTGGATAATAGTGTCCCACCTAGATATTAGCACCATGTTATTATAGTGTCCTCAAAAGTTGCTAGTGTCTTCTTTATATGACTATTCCTATTTTTAGGAGAACATGTGTATGTGTTTTTGGGTTTTATTCCTACATGCATGAAATTTGGAAATTTATATTATGCTTAGAATAGTTAATTTAGTAAACAAACCCTAATCCTCCTTGCAAGTATGGCATGAGCTAAAAATGTGTGTTTGTTAGTAGGATATGATGGACATCCTCAACACCCCACTATGAAGAGAGTTGCCTACATACCAATACTCTGAGTAGGGATCAATCCCAATCTAGTTCTCCCTTATGGTACTTGGTTTAAGTGAAAGTTAATGCTTGAATGAGGTGGTCTCAAATTCCTTGAGTGTGCTTGAGATTAGAAATATTTTAAATATGGGATTTGGGAAACTATAGATGGTAGTATGCAAAAGTAGGATAGAATAGGGATTAATTGCCTTGATTTAACTAAACTTATTTCTTATTTAAATAGGAATTTTTCATCTATTTTACATTTAGTGGATAAAGGTCTAATGGTCTTGTATTTATAGTGATCCATAACTTGTGAATATAATAAAATGTACCTAGGTTGACCTTAAAAGGGGAACATATTTAAAAATATATCCATTTAGGAAAGTTAGGGCAAGGGACACTAATGCCATGTGGCTGTAGTGTCCTTAATGTGGTACTAGTGTCTAACTAGCTAGATAATAGGTACAATGGGTTAGGATCTGGTAATGTTATTCTAAGACTATGTTTGAGGTGATAGAAGATGTCTATGGATTGTATAATGTCTAGAAAAGTGTGATAAAGGATCTAGGATAGGTCTAGGGATAATCTAGAATTAAGGTGTATCAAGAAACACTCTTAGCATCCAAATACCACTTTTAGGTGATTATATATGGCATGGGATATCCAAAAAAAGTGTTTGGTCAATCCAAGGAAAGAATATATAATTATCATGTTCTGATTGGAATGCAAGAAAGAAAGAATGCCTATTTGAGGATGGTAGATCTATGAGAAAGGGGTTTAGGACTTTTGGCATTTTTATTGATCTTAGGAACAAAGGAAGAAGAGAAGGGAAATAATAAGAGAGCTTAGATAGGGAGAGACTCATCTGGTAGAAACCTTTAGAAAAGATCCATGGAAGGCCCTGGATCATTTGGTAGGTATCCTATTGACTTGAATATCTTATTATTTGACTAAATGAAGTTTGTGCTATTCTTCATTGATTTATTATGTTCAAGAGGAGTAAGGTAGTTGGTTTAATTCTTATCTTCATTATTTTATTATGGTTATGCTTGGGTAATCCATAGTGTGATTACCCATTGTGTGTGAATTTAGATTTGAGATATTCCTCCATGATAGTTTTAACTATGGTATTTATATTTACCTCAATATTATGGTTTCATAGTTTAAGACTTTTAATGCCTTGAAAGGTCACATTACTCATGATGGATGAAGGATTAGGTATCTCATTTAGGACATTATGGTAGGTTTCCTAAGCTATCTCATGATTGCTTATAGAATATATCTTAGTGGTTGTATGCCTAATGGGCTATATCCTTTTGATCCTTGTGTTCTCTCTTTTTGTGTTTTATACTTAATGAGAATAGATTCAAGGTTGGAAACCTATTGACTAAGATATGCTTGGATTATGACCTTGTGAGTAGATATCTCCCTGAACCCAATACATCTTAACTAATTTTTACCTTTACTTACCTTATACCATGATGTGAAAATGCTTAGAGTTGGGATTCCTACTTGAAGGTGCCTAAAGCAATTGATTAATGATGTCAAAAGGTTGGGAGGTGAGACAACCTTATGTTGGCCAAAGTTTCACTTGGAGAGAAGAGGATCTCATCTTGAAATACAATCTACTCATGTTTTTTGCTTTCTATATCTATTTATAAGCTAGTGATTGCTTATTCTTAGCCAAACTTATTGTATTTATATATTAATTTTTTTTGTGGGGTATGAGTGTGAGCCACTATTATTATAAAGTTTACCAGTTGAATGTTTTGGTTATTACTATAGAGAACTATTTAATAGTATGCTTAGTATATAGGATTAATAAACCTCCTTGTGATGGATCTTTATTGAAAATGGAATCTTTATGGAGGTTTGTACATCCATGACTGAGCTTGGCCAAGTTAATGGCCTTAATATATAAGCATATTGATGTCATTCTATTGAAGGTCCTATGAATTATTATGCATTACATTTTGAATTTCTTGTAATGATGTTACTTTTTAATGACCTTTAAATAATGATCTATTAAGTATAAATGGAAGTAAGTAGTTTGCATATGCCTTTGATAATAAAAAAACTTATGTCTTGATCATATGAATCTAGTTATGTAAACCCATTCATGATATTATGCTCAACTAATATAGATCATATGGGCTGACCTTTGTAATATTTTAATATAATAAAGACACAATATTTATCAACTCTTATAAAGAGTGTTATTTAGGACTTCAATAAGCCTTGATTGTAGATCTCATAGGAGGGAATCTATCAAGTAAGAAACAAATCTTAAGCCTATATGACTCTTTGAATAAATTGATGAATATGTTATACTTGGTAAAAAATTATTGACATTCAGGATAAGAAATGAGCTTTGTGCCTCATGTATTTTTTTATAATTGACATTATGGAATAAGCTTATTTATAGATAAGTGGAACTTAAATAAATGCTCAAGTGATTGTTATTGAGAATAACTCTGTTATAATTTAGCTCTTCCGTTATATTCTTAACATGGAATGAATCCTTTAGTTTTGACTAAGGTCTCCCTTAAAACATTATAATAAAATAATAATAAATAATATAGCATGGATCTTGGGCTAAAATATAATAATAAAGGGCAACCAGATGGGTGCAACCATAGAGACCTTTACAAAGATTATTATTGATTATCATAGTTGTAGTAGGCCAATCCCAAGATATTTATATTTAAACCTTAGTAAATATATGGCTTAAGCTTCTTGTCTTTGATTTAATGGACAAGGTCTTCATAATACTATTAGAATATTTAAATTATAATGAATATATGAGTCAACTTTCAGGTTGAGTTTTCTTGATGTTTTTTCAAAAATTCAACTAAATTAATGAGAATTTTGGTTTAGTGTTGAGTTATTTTTTAAGCCTCAATATCTATCTATTTTTTGGTTGATTGACTTATTAATTGGATTTATATGGTTTTTTCAATTCAATTAAATCATTTTATTTTAGGCTTGCCAAATTTCTCTATGTAGGTTTTTGGTTCCTTTGGCTTTTATTGGCCTTAGTTGCTTAATTACAAAATTCAAATTATTTGAGTATTTATTTTTTCCTTAGTAAAATTTGCCTTCTCAAGTAAATTTGTCCATTTGGACTTTGTTTTGATTCCTCTTAGTTGAGTTTTTTCATGCCCTTTTGTCTTAGTCATTTTTATGACTATTTATGTTTACTTTAGATAAAGCTGTGTGTCATACTCAATTTAACCTAGGAGTGACATCAACATGGTTTTATGTATGATTAGTGTTGAACTAGCAAGTGAGTGGGATGTTATAATGTGACATCATCCCAATGATGTGTGGTCTCTAAGAGGACCCTATAGGGAGTGATGAATCTAGGCTAAAGGGTGAGAAATATGTTTCCATTGGCACATGGCATCATCTTAGTTACTTGCAACCTTGGATAAGACCATACATCATGGAAATTATCTAGGCTAATGAGCTAGTAGGATGTTGTCATGCAGAATCATCTTGGTAACCCACAACCTTCGAGAGATTTATACTAAGTGTAAAGCTTACAGGTAAGAGGGTGAGTGGGTTTTGGCCACATGAAAAAATCCCATTATTCTATTGTTATGAAGACATTTTTACTAAGTGAAAAGATTATGGGAAATTAGGTTAGTGGGATGTTACCAAATGGTACAACCACATTGTTTCATAGCCTTAAGGAAGCCATGCTATCCCTATATAAAGGTATGGAAATGGATTTGCAATTTTTCACCACATTTAGTTTTACCAAAGTCATATGGGAAGTGACATGTGGAAACAGTGGCTTTGGGAACCCAAAGAGAAGTTGACATGGCCATATAACTTTCTAAAGTGACCACATAGAGCCCAAATGCATCAAAAATGATCAAGGTCAATTTTTATAGTTGTCTCAATGATGTAAGGACAATTGTTATTTGACATGAGATTGTGAAGGAATTTTTGAGTGCTTGGATAAACAAATTAGGATTGTGGGATTTTGAATTAGTGGCTTATGCATGTATGAGTCTTAATGGCCGTTACAAGATTCATATTTTCATGTGTAATTGAATAGATTTTTGTATCTATCCATACTCTTTGGTGTTTTATTCATTGAATTTATGTGTCATACCTATGTTTAAGGGTAAAATAGGAATGAAAGGTTTACTCATATATATATATATATATATATATATATATATATATATATATATATATATATATATATATATATATATATATATATATATATATCTGTGTGTGTGTATACACACACACACACACATATATCTATATATGTATATGTGTGTGTGTGTGTGTGTATATATACATATATATATGTATATATATATATACATATATATATGTATATATATACATATATATGTGTATATATATATACATATATATGTATACACACACACACACACACACACACACACACACACACACACACACACACATACATATATAGATATATGTGTGTGTGTGTGTGTGTGTGTGTGTGTGTGTGTGTGTGTGTGTGTGTGTGTGTGTGTGTGTGTGTGTGTGTGTGTGTGTGTGTGTGTGTGTGTGTATGCATATATATAATTTTAAACAAATTAGTTACACTATATACATTTAAAATAAATGATAATTATAAATTTAAAAGAGACACACTTTAATATGTAATCATCGGTGGGGATTTGTTGAAAAGGTCATTTGAAGGATAACTACTTAAATTACCCTTTAGTGTAAAAATTTTATAGTAAATAATTAAAAAATATAATGAAAATTATGCATCTAAAATGGTTATATACTTAAGAATAAAAATATGAAAAAAAAACTCAAAATTTTCAAAATCAGGACTTATGCATGATATGTGTAGTTTATTTACATTAGTTAATTTGTGCTCAATTTAAGAATTATTTATATATATGTAGTTTATATCAAATATTATTCACAAATGTACTTGAATGAGTTGTATAACATACATTTTGTCACTTTTAGATGGAGTTACAAGTGGTGATATTGTCTTGAACCTAGAAAACTTCCATAGATAAAACCACTTTGTTCCAAATAGTTACTTGTTATGCTCTTGTCTAATCCAAAAAAACTTGTATTAATGAATGTAGGATATGATTTTATATATTAAAACAATTCACATGAATTTAAAATATGAATGAAAGGTTTACTCATATATGTGTGTGTGTGTGTGTGTGTATATATATATATGTATATGTATATATATATATGTATATATATATATATGTATATATATGTATATATATACATATATATATGTATATATGTATATATATATATATGTATGTATATACATATACACACACACACACACACACACACACACACACACACACACACACACACACACACACACACACACACACACACACATACATATGTGTGTGTGTGTGTGTGTGTGTGTGTGTGTGTGTGTGTGTGTGTGTGTGTGTGTGTGTGTGTGTGTGTGTGTGTGTGTGTGTGTGTGTGTGTGTGTGTGTGTGTGTGTGTGTGTGTGTGTGTGTGTGTATGTATATGTGTGTGTGTGTGTATACACACACACACACACACACACACACACACACACACATATATATATAATTTTAAACAAATTAGTTACACTATATAAATTTGAAATAAATGATAATTATAAATTTAAAAGAGACACACTTTAATATGTAATCATCGGTGGGGATTTGTTGAAAAGGTCATTTGAAGGATAAATACTTCAATTACCCTTTAGTGTAATAATTTTACACTAAATAATTAAAAAATATAATGAAAATTATGCATCTGAAATGGTTATATACTTAAGAATAAAAATATGAAAAAAAAACTCAAAAATTTCAAAATTAGGACTTATGCATGATATGTGTAGTTTATTTACATTAGTTAATTTGTGCTAAATTTAAGAATTATTTATATATATGTAGTTTATATCAAATATTATTCACAAATTTACTTGAATGAGTTGTATAACATACATTTTGTCACTTTCAGATGGAGTTACAAGTGGTGATATTGTCTTGAACCTAGAAAACTTCCACAGATAAAACCACTTTGTTCCAAATAGTTACTTATTATGCTCTTATCTAATTCAAAAAAACTTGTATTAATGAATGTAGGATATGATTTTATATATTAAAACAATTCACATGAATTTTAAAACTTTTTTACATCTCAACAAGTTCATTGGGGGCATCCTCTTACATAGGTTTTATTATTCTATGACTATCCCTATTGTTCATAATTTTGTTCAATACATTTCAAAAACCTATCATTATTTCTCACTTAATTTCACCTTTATAAATTATTGGATACATGAATTAATGAATATACTAATGTGACTAGTTTATTATTTAGTTTAATGTCACCTATTCATCCATGTTTTTTGTGTTTGCTTCTATGCTTCATGTTTTGTGTGTATTCATTGCTTTAAATTATGGACATTTAAACATGTCCTTATTTTAGCTCTAATATTATATGATTCTATGCATGTGAGTGAAATTTGAGTATGTCCCTTGTATGTGGCTCCTTGGAATTATTCTATTATGTGTATTGCTTAGTTTTACGTGTACTCTTTGTGTGTGTGTATGTCATGGCCATAATTCTTATTTGCTTGGATTTTTGATGCCATGATGAATATCATGCACATTCATAATTTTTTGATGCCCTAATAGATATCATGCATCCTCCCTAAGTTTATATATATTTTTATCAATTTATTAGTATATTATCATTATTTACTATGTTTCTCATTGCTAACATTTATGTCAACATGACATTGTGTATGCTTATTTATACATGCATCTTACACTACTATTTTTTCTCATTTTATATATGATGATGCTATGATATCTAATGCTATAATCACTACTCAGATTTAGATAGTTTCTATAATATCATTTGCATAAATTTTTATTTTTAGCTAAGTTATTATTGAGGATTCACAACTCACCTCAAACAAGGGGTTATACATAGTGGCTTGTCTTAGAGACTAAGCTACAAAAACTCAGTGAATGCATAGAAAATGATAATATTCACTTATATGATCATAGTTATCACTTATTTTTTACCTATAAATGAGTTTCAAACAAAAATTCTCCATTTGGACAAGGCACAAACTAATAATTTACATAACAATGCACTGCCATCCCTTAGTTAAAGATAACATTTTATAGAATTATCAAAATTTCACTCAATTAATATATTAGTTTCAGTTTTGCTAAGAAATAATTTATATGTTTATACTTATTTTTGTCTCACATTTTGGGAATCATGTGTGACATGTGTTCCAAGTTATCACATAGGTTTTTGCTCAAAAAAATCACTTAATAATACTCAGTTCTAGAATCTACATGGTCAATTATCAGATTGGGAGCATGTGTGTGGCACATGGTCAATTTCATGCTTAGTTTTTCAATAATTTCATATAAGGAATGGAAAATCACATCATTATCTATGTTATATACACCAGACATATATCACACCAGTTTTCACTATTTATGCCAATTTTATGTATACACACAACATTTTTCAGCTTTATCATTTAATGATGATTTATTTCTTATAGGAACCTATCAAGTTTTGATATTTTTGAGTGCATGCCTTAAAGGGTGCACCGAGAAAGGGGTGGGAAGACCATTGGCTCTTTTAAATATTGATGATCAACTCTATCTTTACCTAAACCCATTACAAATATTTATTATCCAACTCCCTAAAAAACAAACCCCCTTTATCTATTTACCCAAGTAATTCCCATTTAAAATAGCCCATAAAAAATAAAACACCTATTTTACTACTAATTTGGTTGGGTTGACCTTGTTATAAAATTTAAAGTGCATGTTATAGAACTAAGTTAGCTAGGTTGACCTAGTTTGATGCCTTTATGGTAACTTTTTCTTAAAACTAGGTTGTTTTGGTTGAATTTGTCAGGTAAAATTCTAAAAGTGTTAGGTCTTATCCATTGCTATAAATTTAAGGCTCATTTCAATCCATTAGAGAGCAACATTAAATTTCACATTATTATAGCTCATAATTCTACTACATCTACCTTTTAAGGAGTAATTGCTTAGGGCTTACCTTAGAGGGAAGATACCTTATCTTATAGGAAGTCTTGGATTAAAAGTAGGATATTTAGCCCAGAGTTGATTTATATAGAGTGATCCTTAAAAATATACAAAAAAATATTACAAAGCACCAATGGCCAAGGGAGAGATTGAGATGTAACAGGGTCACCCAAAGGTAAGTATCTCTATCTTGTGCTATTTCATTTAATAGATAGATATTACAAAAAGTAATGGGTTTTGAATTTATAACTCCTTGATTAGATTACATATATACTTAAACTTAGTATAGTTATAGGGTATTATTTTCTTTCCATCTTCCACCTTAGGTGATCTAGGCCCCCATTAGCATACTATGATCCCTTGATTGTTTGTTTGTGTTAGACTATACCCCTTTATGCCACAAGATTTGGTGAAAAATAAATTAGTTTCATTTTATGTATTAAAATGCCTATCTAGGTTTATTTCATCGTGTTATTCTACTAGAGGATTCATAAACCCATATTTTAGGGTTATGTTATAAGATATACCTTGGTTAGGCTTAATAGATCTAATTTGCTCATGCCCCTAATATAATAGTTACCACAATAGGTGTTAGTTTATTACCTTATCCAAGCTTGGATTTAATAAGTAGGATAAGCTATATATATTTATCTTAATCTATTACATACATTATGGTGAATCCAACATGAATCTAAAACTTGTATTTTAAATTTTTCATTTGCAATCAATTAGGTCATATTGGTCAAGCTAGTTTAACCTCTATTTGCATATCCAGGATCTATATCTAACTAGGTCATGTAGGTCAACCCCTTTTTATCCCCTATTTATAGGTCTATCATCTTAAATTAACTAGGTCATGTTGGTTGACCTAATAATTTTGTTTATTTTCATATCTAATATCTATAGTCAACTAAGTTGCATTAGTTGACCTAATTTTATCCTTTGATTTTAGGGTTTCATATCCAATAAATTAGGTCTCACTAAATGGCCTAGTTATTTTTCATGTTTTATATTTTCTCACTTACAATCAAATAGGTCAATATAGTTGATGTAGTTTATTTATAAAATCTTTATTTTTAATTTTTAATCTAAATAGGTTGTGTCAGTCGACCTAGTCTTATACTATTTTTTATATTATAGCTTTCTACAAACTAAGTCGATCTGGTTGACCTTGTTTAACCTCTATGCTTTTTAGATTTTTACCTATGCAGGACTCAATTAGACATGAATAATCTAGTCAATAGTCATATCTTTAAGAATCTTATTCAACCAACTAATTTGACCTGTTTAACCTAGTTATATTTCTTAGGTTCATTCTAAACAAAAATCATACTTCAATTTTTGTCAATTTTCTTAGTTTGTCATTTCTATTTTTTAGCAAAATCACTTAGTATTTAAAATTTATAATATATTTTTACCATTTTTTTAGTTATGTAAAATTTTATGACATACTCAACTAAGTCAACTTGGCTGACTTAGTTCTATGTTTGTCTACTTTGCCAAACAAACTAAGTCAACCTAACTAAGTGTGTTTGTTTTCAGCTTATTTTCATAATAGACTAGATTGTCATACCCAAATTTTTTTGATTTATTTTCCAATTATATTGGATTGGATAACCTTATTCTATGTGTTTCTTTTTTAGCATAAGCAAGGAAATTTAATTTCTTTTTATAGTAATTAATCTCACATTCACTTTGAAAAGAGTTAGCTGAATGCTTATTTACTTTCTAAAACTATAAATTAGTTTTTTACACTTGATTTTCTCCTATATTTTCACTTTGTCTTGATTTCTTTACAAACTATGTACTGACAATTTTAAAATTACTTAGCTACTATAATGAAGGGATATGTAATACTTTAGTTATGGTCCCTATCTACCATTTATATATGTCATGGTGTGATGGGCTTACCCCAATACTCATAACCATAGTACATAGATAAATTTAGTCTTTAGTTTTCATGTACCTCATGGTATTTTATAAATGCCTAATATTTCAATTTGTATTGAACCTTAAGAACCCAACTATTCATTTGATCTTGTAGTGCATCAGTTAGTGGTTAGCATTGAGAGGTTACTTATAACTTACCCTTGAAATTTGGTTTAGTGGGATATGGTTAGGATACTTCCTTCATAGTCAACACTCAGAAACATTAAGCCATCACTATCCAATATACATGTATATTTGGAAGTAGACAAATCCATCAAAACCTTTTAGTATAGCTTCATGATCTTATTTTTAGATGATTAGTTAACATTAGTAGTTATAAAATTACATTTTCTACTTAATGCTTACTATTCTCTATTATATAATAGAATGTATTGACCAAATTTATGTTATATATTTAAAATATATTGGCCAACATCAACCTAGTTGATTGTATTTGAATAGACTAAGTCAACTAGGATTGACTTAATATTTTGTATTATGTCCAAACTACCATTACATTGTTTCCTATAGATTTAACTATGTTGACTAGTTCGACCTAGTATAACTCTCTATTTTTTTACATGCACAAATAAGTTTACCAGATTGACTTAGTAGGACTTTAAAACTTATCTTTCCCTATCTGCCTAACTAGTTTGACCAATTTAACCTGATATGTTTTTAGATTGACATTTTCTCTAGATTTACAACTAATTCAACTAGTTTGACCTATTAGATTGTCAAAATATTCATTATTTTTATTTCCTTTACAAATAAGTTAACTAACTTATTCTAGTAGGATATAAAATTATCTATTATTTTTCTTATCTACCTAACTATGTTAACCAACTTGACCTACTAGGTTTTTAGAGTGTTAATTTTCCCTGACTACCTAGCTACATCAACTAGCTAAACCCAATATATTTCTAGACTATTACTTTTCCCTATCTGCCAAACTAGGTTGAACAAATCAACCCAATTGGTTTCTAGACTATTAATTTTTCCTATTTACCCAAATTTTTTCTATCTATCCAACTAGGTTGACCAGCTTGACCTAGTAGGTTTTGATCTTGATAATTTTCTAACCTTTCACTATGCAATACATTTTTTATGAAACTGAACTTCAAAATCAAAATGATATTATGTATCTAACTAAACCCCATAAACTTTCTCTGATAACTTCCTCATCCTCATCTTACTTATACTTTCATGTAAAATCCATATGTAATTAATGTTCATGTGGACACTAGAACCAAAAATTATGGGTCACCTCCTTCCAAAACATTGGATCCACTTAACTATCCTTCAAAAACTCCTATTTTAATGTATGAGATTGATCATAAATATAATACTAAAATGATACTTTTCATTATTGAAAATACTCAACATCAAAGAAAGGACCCCATGATCATCTACAATCTCGTGATGGGACCTTACCTTGATTTTCCATCTTCACCTACACAACACATTTATACAAGTCTTGGGGAAAGTCATCCTATGACTTATTCCTTGAATTTTTTGTCTTACATACCCATTTATTCTTCCATGCCTTCAACTTTATCTACTACTTATTTTACTTTTCCTAGTATCTCAACTAATATGGATGGTATTTCCTCCATCAGGCCTAATTAAATTTCTCATATACATACTAAAGTAAATGTTACCTCTAGTGCATCTCAAGCTATTTCTATTAGTCAAGCCACATTATATTACAAGCCATGAATAAAATGGCTATTTTCTAAAATAATAGTATAATTCAAATGATATAAATACAAAACCAACTTTTTCAATTACAAAATCATTTTCAACCCACTCAATGGGAAGAGAAAAATCCTAATGCCCCCCCCATCCCCATTGCATAATGTGACAGTATAACTTAACCCCCACTTCTTAACAAAGTTATTAGACACTTACAAAATGAAACCTTAGTCCCTCAAATTACAAACATTGACATAGGTGGTATCATTCCTACTATCACTTATGAAAAATCCATTGATCTTGCATTGCATTTGAAAGATTTTATAAAATTATATCAAGATTGTATTAAGATCAATACCCTTGTTTCCACCAAGTTCTTAACTTAAACCTTCAAATATAATGCTTTGGATTGGTATAATCAACTCACATATTATATTATATCCAATTTTGAAGATTTAGCTAATTCATTGGTATAATAATTAAAAACTAATGATATTATTGAAAATAACTCAACTCACATTATCAACTATAAACAATTAGAATTCAAAATTGCCTTAGTGTTCATTAAACTATGGAAATGCTTATCCAATAAATTTGGACATAACATGTTGGAAGGTAATATTTTAGACTTTCTCACTAATTCTCTCCATCTTAAATTATAATATCATGTTAGGACTCTCTCTCCAAAATATTTGGAAGAATCCCTAAATGAAGCCAAACATCAATATTTTCACATAAGACAATTTGGGCCTTCCCATCCTCCCATTAGAACATGAATGCTTATGAAATCTAAAAATTGACATGCTACCAATTATGGTGTTATCAGTACCTATGATTTCATACACACTATTTATGTTTTTATCCCAAGTGGTTCCAATGATGCTACAATTTCATAACCACTTGAAACCAATACTTTACCGTAACCTAGTTCTACATTTTCCAAAGTGAGTAATGTAGACTCTCACAAACATCTTTCCATTGAAAAAATTCAAAAGTGTCTTCCTATGTCTTCACCAAGATATTTTGATGCTACTCACCCTACCAAACATTGGTATGATCCAAACAAATTTTGTCGGTATCATGCAATTTTGGGTCATTCTCATGAGACTTATCACCACAAGAAATTTTGGTCTTGAATATCTTCTTGGATATAATTTTGATCATGAAACCCTAATTCATAAATTCCAACAAACTTATGAATTATAAATCAAGGTCAGAAAAACAAAAATAAAACATAATTCCTTTAATCAAGATAATGTTCATCTTGATATCTAAAAGGGTACTCTTTCTAATCATCAATTAAGTACTACTCACCCTCCCACTACCAACATTATCAAAACCCTTTTTGATCCTAATTCTCTCACTATAGATGAAAATGTTATCAATATGAATAATATGAGGATATTAGTTTCTTATATCAATCCTTATCTACATCATAACTCTACCAATTTCACAACTTTTAATACTATTCAAGATTCTTACCCATCTCATTTTATAGAATTTGGGCATATGAAAATGATTCCAATAAACCTGACAACATAACCTAATCATACATAGACTATCCCACATGTTTATAATCAAATGACACATTTGGAAACTCACTCACTTTGAATTGATACAACTTCTATCACACACTTATTATAATCTTCTCTTCAATTCAAATTACCTATAACTCTAAATCAACCTAATTCTTGGATTTCTCCAGCACCTATAAATCTTCAAAATAACCAAGCATCGACCTAACCACAATATTAAAAATATTAGATAATTAAACCCAATTGGACACAAATATAATAATCACATTATCTAATCCCTAATCAAAAATCTTTATCAACCTAAATTTATATGCACTTCCACTCCTCTTTCAATAGTTTTGCTTCACCATTATGCACCTCTATTTGATATAGTTCTAAAAGAATATGATAAATGGGATCCTAAAACACAAATTTATCTTATCCATATCACATTCCATTTATAGAAATCATGATTACATCCTATCATCATCATAATCATATAATGTAATTCTTATTTGAAATGAATATCCCTCAACCTCCATTTTTGGGGCATGAAGCTAATTTTTTTGAGTTTGAAGCTAGTATTCTTCAAAAATGTGAAAAAATGTCTATAAGTATTGATGAAACTATATATACTTCCATTTATCTCAAATTTCCTATCAATTAAATGATTCATAAATAAATATTACTCTATGCAGATGATCTCCATTATTTATCAGTGTCCAAATTGATGATATCCAAATCAAACATGATTTGATCGATGAAGTTTTTTAATTTTTGTTTCCTCCCTTGACTTTATTAAAACACTTAGGAATTTTAAATGTAATAATAATCTTCTCAAAGTGAATTTCAAGGCTAGGATAGAATAAAAATTCTTCCTCTAGGGTATGTTTGGATTCCTATCACTATTCCTACTATCATTATTCATACTAAAGTCACAATTTTCAAATTTACATTTCATATAACATCTTACTTGATCAACCTTAGACACACCACATGTTATATGTAGCCTCATAAACATGAGAATGTGTATAATTTCCTCACAATAGTGATATTTACAAGATTCAAGGTGACAAAAACCCTTGTAATTATGAATAATTTTAAGAATGTGGTGTTTTTAAAATACCCACCCTTGAACCTTTACCCAACATTCCATTTTGTGAATCTCAAATTTTTAATTATATCATTGTCTCTACTATAGGCTATAATCGACACCCAAAACTTATGGGAAACTGATCACCTAACCTATTAGATTATGACAATGATAAACTAGATGAAATCCGTGTGAAAATAAAAAATTATGATTTCCCTTCACATATAACTACTCAATTGAATCCTTCTTTATGACTTTTGTCTCAATAAAAACCAATTTATGAGATTTCCGTTACTCCAGAAAGGATTAAATAATCCATCCCTCATGCTTCTTTGCCTAATATTATCATTGATGTTTGTACTATTTTTATTCATACTCCTAATTATGATGATGGATATTCATTAGATGACCCCTTTTAGCTAGTTTTGCTCCATCTAAAAACATAAAAATCTATAGATATTATTCTTATTTATAACACTCTTTTCATAATAATAACTTTATTGATGTAATTTATCCCTTTACTACACTTCACATTATCTCTTCTTCACTTGATGTTCACAGCTCTAAGATGGATCACACATGCACTAATTCTCACCATGTCATGGTTGAGACTCTTAAAACTATGATTCTTGATCATGCATTGATGATACTATATTAGTTCACCAGATTCTTGAACATATTATAGATTGTAATTTGAGTTGTCCCACTAATGGTGATGGAATATTACCTTTGTCTAAGATTGATACTCTACCTACACAATGTGTAGAAGAGCCATATTTTGAGTTATATAAGGTTGGTAGTCATTGGGCCAATGATTGCTGAGAACATTAAAGATTCCTCATACATCAATATGATTTAGGTTCCACTCCTACTACCCAACCTCCATAGCCAACTACTCCTAGATTATTTTTTTATTTTCAAGGCATGAACATACATTCATATACTCATTATCGATAGATTTGGAAATACATTAATGCACTTCATCTAGTAAAGACATAGTTTGTTGATAAGTATCTACACCTTCCCCATAACCTACATCCTTTCATAGATTTGAGGATATAAATCACATTATATTATCAAATCCTTTCATTAATTATCCTTCACATGGTATGGAAAACACACATCCTTATTATTATATCGTACCTATTTTCTCCATAGAGATAGTGTGTTAGGAAGTCTTTGTAGGTCTCTTTGTAAAAATAGATAAGACTCTAATTAAAGCTAGAATAAAGATACACTAGAATGTATCTGATGTTATTGATGATGTATGTTATGAAGTATACCACTATTTTTGAACATATTATTTTGTTTCATCGCATTATTATTAACATTCTCATATGATTTAGATTTGTTATTTCACTACTACATCGATAATGTATTATTATTATGATGATATTTTTATTTTACATCTTTATAATTGCTTTAATTTTCTAAGAAAATAGTTATTGTCTTTTATCATTTTCACTTATTTTCCCTTCTCCTTAGATTATTTTTACTTACATTAATGTTTATTTTAGATCACTTATTGAATGATATAGTTATTTATGTGACATGGCTCTTAAACCATACCCTACATTGTCATTTTTCTCTTATGATCGACTACACAACATTTCATCATTGTACCATTTATTACATGGATATATCATGATCCCCATATCTCCCATCTATCTCCCTCATATCAAGCACACATATAGTTAGTCTTGAGATTGAATACCTATGGGAAAGTATAAGAATTTTTGAAGCTAACATAGTCTTTAAGTGCTTCTCTCTTGTAGCCAAAGCATAATATTATTTGTGTTTGTCACATATGTCACTCATGTTTAGATATTTTGAATCCATATAAAGGATGAATATTAAAATAATTAAAATTTAAAATCAAAACCATAAAAAAATTAATGATCAAAAGGCAAAAAGAAATATTCAAAAGTAAAAATCACACCAAAAGATGTGATTCTTATTTGGCACATATCCTAGCCTAGTTTAAGCTCAAAATCCATAGTTGGCCTCATGATAAATCCTAGGTCCATTGGGGTGTGGTATTCTAATATAATAGGATAGGATGTCTCATATATATATATATATATATATATATATATATATATATATATATATATATATATATATATATATATATATATATATATATATATATATATATATATATATATATATATATGAGACATCCTATTCTATTATATTAGAATACCACACCCCAATGGACCTAGGATTTATCATGAGGCCAACTATGGATTTTGAGCTTAAACTAGGCTAGGATATGTGCCAAATAAGAATCAAAAGGCAAAAAGAAATATTCAAAAGTAAAAATAACACCAAAAGATGTGATTCTTATTTGGCACATATCCTAGCCTAGTTTAAGCTCAAAATCCATAGTTGGCCTCATGATAAATCCTAGGTCCATTGGGGTGTGGTATTATAATATAATAGGATAGGATGTCTCATATATATATATATATATATATATATATATATATAGTTCCACCTACCTTCTCACATAAGTACCCAATATTCGTAGTAATTTTTAAGGGGTCATGAGGAATGGGGAACACATTATGGGAAGCTAGGCCTATTTTAATTTTTATAAAAACAAACTTCAAGAGATTATTTGTTTACTTCATTTATTAGACAATAACTTTGTGTCTACTAGTAAAGTGTATCTTAAGTCTTTGTTGTCTAAACAAAATCTTAGCACTTGCACATTTGCTTAATATGTCTCATTTATGATAAGGATTTCTATAATTCCTATGTAATTATTTTCATTCACTTTTTCCATAAATATCATTCTTGATATTCCCATTTTGCATATCACTTCATCATTGATCATACCTCTTTGGTTATCATTTTGTGAGTTTCAATGTAAGACCTTGGATAAGACCAGGCCTTTCTCATAGAATTTCCTTTTGTCTTATAAATAATTTCCATTTCTTTGGTTATCCTTTTGTGATTTTTAGTGTAAAACCTTGGATAGGACAAAAAATTCCTCAAAAAATACCCTTATATCCTATATAAAGTATGCTCCATGTCATATCATAAAATAACCTTACTCATTCACATTATTGACTAACATAAACCCTAAGTTTGGTTCATCACTCTTATTTCCACTTTTATTTTCATGTATTCCATATATTTATTATTCACATATCTATGTTTGCATTCCTTTTTTAACATGGATATTTATTACTTACATATCTTTGTTTACATATCTTTTCATACATTGATATTCTTATTTTTACATCTTTATTTATATTTTTACCTTACATTGATATCTCTAATTTACATTAATAAATTAATTTTATCCTATAATAAACATTTATTTTTCATTACATTCACGTTTTGACCATGAACATCTTCACATTTCATAGAAAATAAAAACACATGCATAATAAATTTTACCATAGCATATATAAAGATAAACACATATACTGCGAATAAAATAAATACATCCATAACATCCATAAGTTATCAAAACACAATATCTATATATAAAAATCTATAGAAATATTTTATACAATATCATATGATAAAATCATAGTAAATGTGTGTGTGTGTGTGTGTGTGTGTGTGTGTGTGTGTGTGTGTGTGTGTGTGTGTGTGTGTGTGTGTGTGTGTGTGTGTGTGTGTGTGTGTGTGTGTATGTGTGTGTGTGAGTGTGTGTGTTTGATGGCTGATGAGCCCCACTACCCATATAATCTTGTGACTTCCCTCTATAAATAATCTATTGAAGTGACTTTGTGTGTGTGTGTGTGTGTGTGTGTGTGTGTGTGTGTGTTTGATGGATGATGAGCCCCACTACCCATAGAATCTTGTGACTTCCCTCTATAAATAGTATATTGAAGTGACTTAATGTGTGTGTGTGTGTGTGTGTGTGTGTGTGTGTGTGTGTGTGTGTGTGTGTGTGTGTGTGTGTGTGTGTGTGTGTGTGTGTGTCTATGTGTGTGTGTGTGTGTGTGTGTGTGTGTGTGTTTTTTTTTTTTGTGTGTGTGTGTGTGTGTGTGTGTGTGTGTGTGTGTGTGTGTGTGTGTGTGTGTGTGTGTGTGTGTGTGTGTGTGTGTGTGTGTGTGTGTGTGTGTGTGTGTGTGTTTGATGGCTGATGAGCCCCACTACCCATAGAATCTTGTGACTTCCCTCTATAAATAGTCTATTGAAGTGACTTTATGTGTGTGTGTGTGTGTGTGTGTGTGTGTGTGTGTGTGTGTGTGTGTGTGTGTGTGTGTGTGTTTGATGGCTGATGAGCCCCACTACCCATAGAATCTTGTGACTTCCCTCTATAAATAGTCTATTGAAGTGACTTTATGCATGGCCATAGTCCATCCACCTTTCTTGTGGATAGGACATCTAGACCTATACCTATGCTAAATATTTAAATATATCCAAATGTGTGGTTCAATCTTGAGCTAATGAATGCCACCCTCACATCTCCTCATCACCTACTCCTAGTGGTAATGCTACCTACACTAAATTAAATAGTCTCTACAAATCTTGAGCTACCTCACCAATCAATTAGAACCAACTAGCATAAACATGGGATGAAGGCACCATATGATCAATCATCTATGATGTATCATGATCATATAACACATCATCCAATATATCATGGTTTAATCTCTCAATCATGGCTAACTATATATCATCCTCTATTTTAACATGTGAAAAATGCAAACCAAATGTACATTATATCTTACACATATATCTCCAAAATAATACATCTATCTAGCACGTATATCAATTTATAAATTATCACAATTTAAAAGAAAACACAACTTAATTATCAATAATATCCCTATCTGATTAAACACTAAGAACCTCTTGTGAAGCATGGCTTTGTGGTTGTGAAAAAAATATACAATGTCTAGGTTGAATACCATGAACATAATGAGGTCTACTATGAATCTACTTTAGAATTAACCAACTTAGCATAGACTATGTTATTATATCTCCTTATGGTGGTGACTATGTTGGTATTTGTGGATGTGTATGTGAATTCACTAGAGCATGCCTCTATTTTTTTCCATCATGGTTTCTATAATATCTACTACTATGAAACAACAATCACATCTCCTTTAACTGACAACAGTACCATCATATTGCACATCTCAACTGGTGTCACTATATTATAGGGACATCTATTAGTAATCCTATACCCCCCACATAACAATTCTACCTCACATTCCATTCCCAAAACACTGACACTACTATAGGATTTATAAGGTGTGGAACCATAAACTATCCTATTAAATAAGGCAATTGATATGGTTATAACCACTAAGGATAGTTCCGTACAATCCTTGCATGCACCTATACCTAAAAGGTATTTGGCCATGAAGGCCAAGTATTTATCATGCATTGATATAGTGGATAAATAATCTCTCCTCATGTGATCATCTATAATGATGGGGGTTGTGGTATAATATGTAACATATGATCTTACATCCATCATCGCACATATGGTAAGATAGGATCTATCACATGAAACTATCCCATAAGGTGATACATTAAAAATATCTCATAAATCTAACTACTTAATAAAATAACAAGGCCCATCATCATCTACCCTCAAAATATGATACCATTAAAATTATGAACTAGACATACCCAAATCATAAATCCCAAGTAATACATCATGTCCTATTCCAACATGGACTGACATAGTGAAATAATATATAGTGGTATATTACCATATAAATTGGGGTAGATCACATGAGATATCAAAAGTCTAATAATGGCATTATGTATTTCTAGAATGACCAACACATATACATTTAATAAGTACACTTATAATCCCACCTGAGTATATCTCTTTGAGCTAGTTGCCCATAAGTATAAGGTCATCTCTCTACATTTATCTCAGGTATATCAAACACCATAGGGATGCTTATAATTATAAGTACCAATAATACATGGACATATTTTAAGGTGATACCCACCTCAATGGTATCCCCATTCACCATCCACCTAATGGTGTTAGTTACCCCCATGTCCTTAAGAACATGGAAACTAACTCCACACTAAGTGGAATCCACTACATCTCCATAATAACACCAAAACTTAATGTAGTCAACTACACGTGATCTACCACATACAATCTCTCAAATAGATCATGTAACCAAACTATGTCCTTTAATCTCTAGAGTCCCCATCACATCTAAAAAATATCAAAAAATAAAACATGTATTATCTCTCTATCCCAAATAATTATCCAATATACTTTAAGAACTAAAAAATACAAGAAATTACTATACCTAACTACTTAATCAACCTAATTTTCCTTTTTCCTGCCTCATTCCTACTAGGTTAGCTAGATTCTATACTAAGTTAGCCACCTAATTTTTTACATAGTTAGCCATGGTGTATGCCATCACCCACCCTAACTCATTCCTACTAGGCTAGAAAAATTCTATACTAAGTTAGCCATGTTATTTTTCTATGGAGTCAACCATGGTAAACATTATTGGCCACCTTGCCTCATTCCTACTAGATCATACAACTTCTATACCAAGTTAATCATCTTAATTTTATATTTAATTGTCCATGATGTATATCATTAACCACCTTTCTTCATTGTTACTAGGTTGGATAGATTCCATACTAAGTTGGCCACCCTATTTTTATATGCAATTGACCATTATGTACACATCAACCACCCTTACTATTTTTAACTAGATCAAACACCTTTATCATTGTCAAACACTATAATATATAACTATGTTAAGTAACTTCTAAATAATTGGCCACTTACCTAAACATTCACAATTCAACTAAGTTGGCTAGGTTGACCTCATTCAATTTGCATGGGGATTTTTAACTATCTTGTCATTAATGTCCTTTACCTATTTTTTCACCCCTTGAATCCTACCCATTATTCCTCATAATTTTTACTCTATTAATTAATTTTTTTTGGCACATTATGTTACATGTATTTACCTCATCATGTAATTTTCCAATCCTAATTCATTTTTACACCAAAATGCTAAAAAATAATATTATTTACACCCCATACCTAGACTATCCTAGTAACAAATATGATACATTCTCAAAATCCTCCTCCTCACATCTAGGCCATCATCTTTTTCATCACTAATTCTAGTCATGCATATCTATGGTTTCTAAAACTATCAAATGTACAAATGATTAGTTAATTACCCTTTTATAATATAATTTTAATTTTTTTAACCTTTTACTTATCCACTAATTTTTTTTTAATTTTTCTCATAACTTTGTTTCTATAAAGTTTTTTGACAAAATAAAATAAGTTTTGTAATCTTGACAATGTAGAAATTTTTTAATTGCCAACCACATATTTTTTCAAAAGCTTTGAATTTTATCTTATTTTTTCAGTATGTCTATTATTTTCGCACATTGGACATCTCTTTCATCTTCTTCTCACATAAATATTAATCTATAGAAACAAGGTAACTAAAGGTACATATTTAAAAATTATTTGATTTTAACTATTTCATGATTTCTACTATAATGTTTAGATCAATGTTGTGCATTTCTATGTTATTTTTAAAGCACCATCTTATGTTACACCTACATGACACATGATGAGATTTGAGTAAGACATATGTATATACACAATCTTTTTAAACTTTATCATTTATTGAAGTTTTCTCTATTATAGGAACCTATTGAGTTTTAATATCTTTGAGTGCATGCCTTAATGGGTGCACTGGTAAAGGGGTGGGTAGACCATTAATGTTTTTCAAGATTGTTGGTCAGATATATCATTACCTAAATTCATTAAAAATATCGATTATCCAAATACCCAAGAAAACAAACCACATTTATCCATTTCCCTAAGTATTTCCCCTTTCAAATAGACCCTAACTAAGAAAATGCTATTTTTTCCTACTAATTTTGTAAGGTTGACCCCATTATAAAACTTAAAGGGCACATTATAAAACTAAGCTAGCTAGGTTGATCTAGTTCGAGGCCTAATGATAAATTTTACTTAAAATTGGGTCATTATAGATAAAATTATTAGCTAAAATTATGGAAGGGTTAAGAATTACACATTGATATTAATATAAGGATCATAGAACAATTATTTTTGAATTAATATAACTCACAGTTTTGCTACACCTAAATTTGAAAGATCCATTGCTTAGGGTTTGCCTTGGAGGGAAGATAAATTATCTTGTGGGAAGTATTAGATGAAAAGTAATAGTATTTTAACCTAAATATGATTTATATAGTGTGATCATTATAAAACCACAAAACCTCTTACAAAGAACCATTGGCCAAGGGAGAGATTGAGACTCAAAAACTTTATCCAAAGGTAAGTATCTTTAAATTTTATTATTTCATTTTATAGATAGATATTTCATAAAGTAAAAAGTTTTTAATGTATAACTCCTTTCTTATATTTCCTCTATAATTAAACTTAATATATCTATAGGGTATTATTTGCTTTCCATTTTCCACCTTAGGTGATCTATGCCCCTATTTACCTACCATGATACTTTGATTGTTTGTTTGTGTTAAACTATTATGCCACAAGCTTTAGTGATCACTAGATTATTTTATTTTTATGTATTAGAAGGCCTAACTAGGGTTATTGCATTGTTATTTTATAAGAGGTTTTGGAAACCTATCCTTTAGTGTGGTATGATAAGATATCCCTTGGTTAGGATTAGCTAATCCAATTTGGTCATGACCCTAATATAAAATGTATCACAATATATGTTATTTGATTAGATTATCTAACATTATATTTAATAAGTATGATATGTTTTAGATATATCTTTTTTCCATACATTTTTCACCATAAATGAATCTTATTATGTTTATAGTGGTTGACTCACCTTTTTACACCAATTTTTACACCAAAATAATATATTGGAATTCATATAGGGATTTCAAGCTACTCTACTACCATGGGTATGTAATTATGGATTTAAGCACACTTTGAGTTATTAAGTACACTCTTATTACAATCAGGATTTAGGAACACAGTCTAATTTAAATGTTTCAATGTAGAAAATATCTAAGATCCTACCCCCTATAGTCACCATTTTTTCACCAAAAACCATAATGGTAAACATACCCAAACAAATGTATTCATTCATTATTATTTAATCTATAAGTTTCCTATAACTTATTTCATATTTACATCTTAATTAAGGACTAATTTATACATGTTTCATTTTAGGTTATCATGAAGCACTATTAAACACATGGCCTACATTCAAGATTGTTTTTCATAGGTAAGTTAAGGTATAACTCTCTTTATTTTAATCTATTACTTTGACTTTGCTTCATTAATAGAATAAAATAGGGGAAAGTGTAGTCACTAAAATTAATATTTATTAATAAAATAGTGCACCTATGACCAATCCTCTTACACACATGGATCATGCCCAATTATATGTCTTTAATCTACTATTCCTCTCTAACTATGTAAATTATCCCTATCTCCATGAAAATTTTGATTCTAAATATTCCTATTCACCATTTCAAGTATCTTAAACTCACAATCATATTGATTCACACTTCCAATTTAGTTTTCCTTAGACAAGGCCACTCCTTTAATACTATCTTGCTTGCCAATAATGTTTGATTTCATCGGTCATGTTCTCCTACCAAATAATTATTATTTTCTCAATTTCAAATTAACTTAGTGGGTTGTCATACATTTTTTAAAATCCCCATTCGATGAAATCCCAAAACATCTCTATAAATCCATATTTTTTAACCATTTGATCACTAAAGGATCACATGATTGAAAAAAACTATAAGATATTACTACACATTGAGAGGAAGTCATCTATTTTTCCCAATTCTAAGTCCATATAGCCTTATTATCCCTGAGCTCAGTATGCATACACCTCAAAGGTCACAAGTTATTTTTGAAGTGTATAATTAAATGAGGATTACACTAATATCTATAACAAAACTAATATTTCACATACAACACTATAACATGAGAGGCATACATGGAGTTTTATGCCTCTTCAAAGTATTGGTATGTAGGAAATGCTATGTATAGGAGTGTTGAGGTCAAATAATATTTCAATCACTAACCCCTTTTTCCCATTTATTAAATTTATTCCTTGTTGTCTATTGAGCTAGGGTTTCAAGTAAATAAGAAGGCACACAACATATCCCATAGTGAATCACACATAAAATCATGCACAAAACTTTGTTTAACTCTAAATTGGATAAGAGGGATATCCTATTATTTTTTGGAATAAGGGACAATAATATAGAAATTATAATGCAAAAGGGTGATAACCAGATTTATAATGTGCCAATTAGGTGATAAACTCAGATATAATCATACACTAAATTTATTTTGTTGATTTTAGATAAAATATATAAAGTATAACTAAGTTATGCATGAAAATGATAAATAAGTAATATACTTAGCTGGTTCTGATGATAACATAGTACTAGATATAGAACAAGAAAGAAATAGGCTAGAAAATAGTTTTGAGATTATCATTAGATTATGGATATAGTGCTTCTAGTTCTCTAAACACTAACATTACCTAGGATAGTTACATTGATTTTACTATTTAGGTTTGACACAAGTGTCATGTAGGAATAATTTATAAAAATAGATGTGACCACTTGGATGCTTCTATGTTTGAATTCACCTTAGATCTAGTGTATTTAGATTTGGGTCATGGACTATCACTCCTCATGAATTTGTAAAACCTTAGTTAGTTATCTTCATTATGACCTTAGGGAAAAGTGGGTTAGTGGGGACATAGTATTGAGATGACCCCAAAGACCCCAATATCAAAGGGAAATACCTATATAATGAATACTCTAGAAAAGGGCCTCAAACTAATGCAGTTATCCCATACATAATTACTTGTGTGTGAATCATACGCTATGTGTAAATCAAGTATAATAGTGACCTATCTTTTAACTTGGAAAATTAGGCTCTTGGGATGATTATTTAGTAATTCCTAGTTTTATATGTGTGGTAACTATGAATGGTATGGAAATAGGGAAGCTTTAATCAATTGAATGCTTGATAGAGTGCTTTTGATAAATTACCTTGGTCTCTTTAGTATTTTGATAGGTGTTTCTAGGTGAGGAATGGATGAGGGTTGATATTATATTTATATAAATCCCTTTGGAGTAATAAATCACATTAAATCACTTAGGCTAACCATTATGATACATTTCATTTGAAAATTAGTAGAATTTAGTTCACTAAAAACTTATATTGAGTCAAGACATTAACATCGATGCTAGTGTCTATCCAAAACATTTATACCTAAGGAGTAGGAAAGTAGGTACAAGCTCAAAACTTGTAGATTTAGAGGATAAGTATATTTTAAATATTATATGAAAGATATAAGGCTTGGGTCATCAAAATAAAACTAGTTATTTTAAGATATATAGGCTAAGGGGAACAAGATAGAACATATACGACACTTACATAAATGAGAAAGGTTAAAAACTAAGAGGAATAACTAAGGTACAATTTTATGAAGTGTAAAATACCAAGGTGATATATAATCTATAAATATAATCTAAATTTCCCACCCTTTATTCTAGTAATCAAATTTCTAGTTGAGGAAAGGAATGTGTACTTGGGTGTGTATAACACACCTTATCTTTGTGTGTGCTTGTAATCATCCAAAAGTGGTATTTGAGTGCTAAGAGTGATAATTGACACTATATATCCCTATATTATCATTATACCTATCCTTTATCCTATTTTCACACTTATCCATCCTTCATGTAGGTCATGAGTGTCCCTAGTCAGTCCCAATGTAGTCCCAGACCCTCATTTCCTGATCCTGGCCCTTTGTTCCTAGTGTTCTTCCAAATAGACACTAGCGCATAATAAGTACACTAGAAAAAAATGGAACTAGTGTCTCCAAAATGGTTCTAATGTCCTTTTCCCTATATTTTTCCAAATAAATATATTTTCAAAGCTAAAACTCCTTAGGGTCAGCCTAAATATCTTTCATCACATACACAAGCAACAAAATAGTACAAATACATGAATTTTAGCCCTATAACCACTAGATGTAAATAATATTCCAAGTTGTGAATAATTAAGGTTATCAATCCCTATTATACCATACTTATGCACACACCATCTACAATAACCCTAAGCTCAGATTATCTAGATTTCTAGTCTCAAGCGCATTCAAGGCACTCAAAGCCACTATCATACTAGCATCAATTTCACTTGCACCAAAACTTAGGTGGGGATAAATACATCAAAATTGATCCCTCATTAGAGTATTGGTATGTAGGAAAATATATTCATAGTGGGGTGTTGAGGACGTCCAACTTACCCTACTAATAAACACACTTTATATATTACATAAACTAGGTGCCCTACTTACATGGAGGATTAGGATTTACATAACAAATTAATTATTACAATACAAATTTAGTGTTTCAAGACTCATGTATATAGGAAAATACCTCAAATATCCAAACATAGGTGCACCCAAAATTATGGGATAGTCTTACATAGAGGACATTACTCCCAATATCAAGACACTACCACCACTTTTCCAATAATGGTAATACCATCCAATTATGGCCTTACTATCTAGGAGGGGTTCTAACATTAGGATCTAGTTTTTGACACTCATACCATACTCCACATTAGTTTCCAATACCCATATCATGTGTATCAATTATTCTCCATCTAAGTTATTATTTGTACTATTTATTGTTATTTTTAGAAAAAATCAAAGCTATTCAATTCTATAAAACATTAGTGCATATATTTATTACATATTATTTACCATATTTAGTCTACTAAATTCCTTAACAAACATAGGATTTACATGTTCTAAGTTCTAAGAGATTAAATTTTTTGGTGAACCCAAATTACTTCAAATATTTCACAAAACTTAACCCTTGATAACCTTAGGGTTTACATTTCTAACATTCAAATTTCATATCGATATGTCTTATAATTTTTCTTTGATATAATAATGATATTAATAACATAATAAGTGTATCACTTTTTTTTCTAAAGTTTAATACTTTCATTTGCATGCTTGTTCCCTTTAATTTGAAATGAACTCAAAAAAGACATAAATGCATGTATAGATGATGTTTTATATTAATTTCATATATGTTATATTTCATAGTATGCTATATTTATATTATGTATAATTGCATTAACAAGTAAACCCTTACACACATTGATAATTTAGCACATAAGCTAACATCCATGTTTCAAGTTTCAATGTCATATCTTATGTATAGGAAAGAATATCCTTCTCCTCTACATCTCCATGAGGGTGATAGTAATTTTCCATCTAATTGGGTCCATGCTATCAATACTCCATGAGATGAATCAGCCTATAAAATTATCACTAATCCTTATACTAAGCCTATTCACACCTCTTCCCTATAGGGTATGTGCCTACATGTTCAATCAGAAGCAACTAGGGTTTGCACTTTTGAAACTCTAAGGGATCGAATTATCAATATGAAAAATTGAATATCATAATTACATAATCAAAATTAGTTATTAAGTGAAAAGATCACATTATTTTTAAATCAAATTACATGTACATAGTTTTCAAAATGTTCTAGCATAAACCATGTAATACATATACACCTATCAAAGTTATGACTAACACTCTTTCATATCCAAATCATAAATCACAATAAAGTACATATATAAATAGTTATTAGAAAATAATTCAAACATAAAATAAGAGTTCAAGTGAGGTATTAAAGGAAATTACTAAAGATAAGCTGATCAACCTATCTCGTTTACACCAATGAGGAGATCTAGATATTATTATGCATATCATAGAATGTATGGGCACCACACTAATTCATGTTTATAATCAAAAAGGAAAATACAATAAATAATTTATACAAATGAATCTAACATTGATACATCATTTAAATAATAAACAATGGCACATCTACAAGTTCAAAAAGGGTCAATTTTAGAAATAATACAAAAGTGGTTACCAAAGCATAACTCAACACAAGAAAAGGTTCATAAAGCATGATCAGAATAAGAAAAAGTACATCAAGCATAGGTAAATAAAGTAAAAGATAAAAATATACCTATCCAAAATGAGGCTCAACTTTCACAACAATATGGGTTTGATCAAAACTATCTACAACGGTTTGATTATCATGATCAAGGTTTGGGCAAGTAGGCCCAAGGCATCACTGCTCCTATTCTAGTAGTTGATAATATTGGTTAATAGGGTTTGGTATTTATTGAATATCTTAAGGAGAATCATTCACATATATATTTTATCTATGAAAAATATCTAGATACAAAGGACATGTTATAAAAAGAGAAAGGACTTAAGTTAGAAAGTCAAAATCAAGCTAAACCAACAAACATTTTCAAAAAAGGCTTTCTAGCAAAAAAGCCTCCATAAAACCATTTAAAAATGTCCAATCCAAAGTATGAGGAAATTACCTATAGAATTTTAGGTTATTATGATTCTTATGATGAACAATACTCAGATTCCTACAACAACAATCAGCTATAGCATAACATTCACACTACATGATATATAACCATTCCAATTTTTGACATAAGCCATGGTGATAGTGAGTATCCCATGAGACTCATCAATTAGTATTTTTCCTTCCTTATTTTACATAATTTATTTCTCTTTTACTCCTTATATATAGTTAATTTTCATGTTGTTTATACATAGATTATACCTAGAAAACACAAAAACAATCTAATATGTCAAAATACATAAAAACATTCAAATATATTACTAAGAAAACACAAAATTACAGATTGTGTGCATTTTTATGATAAAATTTATTATATTTTCTAGACACTACATATGTTAGATATTAAGATAGTTTTATCATACATACATACTTAACTTGTTATTATTGAATGCTTGCAGATTACTACAAGACTTAGGTTCACTACACCGATCTAGAATTACTACCCAAAGGGGGCATACACATTGATATATGGGTCTTCAATTGACACATTCACCCACTTGGGGGCACCCTATATATATATATATATATATATATATATTATTACTAGGTTATATCTTTCTATACTCTACATCACAACTTTCACATTGTTATATCTTTATATTGATCATGCTACACTTACCCAATTTTTTTTGCTAGTTATTACTACTTTAGACTCAGTATAAGTACATCCTAGCTCTTACATATATTTATATTACATATTCATACATACTTTCATTTTTAGCTTTCCTAGTTTAGAAATGATTGTATATCTATGCTTTTATTTGAGGGCATTTGAATATGCCATTACTCTTTGGCTCTATACCACTTCTATTCATAGTATGTATAATTTGGATATGTGACCATGTCCTTGTGTGTGCCTTCTTGATTATGTATGCAGACATTTGAACATGTCCTTTTTTGTGGTCTAACCCAACTTGCTTATTGTTTATTTATGTGGAAATTTGTATATGTCCTTGTGTGTCTTATTTTTATCAAATTTATTGGCATGTGCCCATGCCCCTTATATTGTGGCCACTTGGCCTCCTTTATGTGTCTCATGTGTTTTGTATGTATGATTTATTGTATAAATCATGTTCATGACACTTATTTTTTACTTGTTACACACACCAGGTTTTGATGCCATGAGGGACTTCATGCATCTACCCTTCCTACTTGGGTGTCATGATGGACATCATGCCCCATCCCCTAAGTAGATACCTAGTTTTAATCTAATTTATTGTTACATAAATTTTTATATCTATCTTGACACTCTTGTGAATGCTGGATATGACATCAATTTTATATTACATACTTATGCTTATATTATCTTACATTACATTATATGTGCACATTATATTAGATTATTATGTAGATATCATATGTTCTCTAGCTAACACACATTTTACAAATATTTTTATTTTGAGGATAGTTCTTGCACATGTTCAACAAATCCCCTCAAAATAGGGGGTATTCATAGGGTTTTCCATAGAGATCAGGCTCATATATTACACTCATAGTATATTTTTAGCACATAGGCCTAGTTATGAAAAATCAAACACAAGTAAACACAGTGGGAAAATAGAGACCAGAAAAGTAGTAAAGATGCACATAAATTAGAACAAAATTACACTAGCCTCCAAAATTGGACACTAGCACCACATTTAAAAAAATGTTACTACTATCAAGACATGGTGACACTATCTAGTAACCTTAGTTTTAGAAAAACCTAGATTGACCATAAAAGTATAGTAGTTAAGTATATGTTTGCACTTATTCAATTACATAGTTATCATGTTTGCTCATATTTACACTATTTTAGCTTAAATTCATACCATTTTACTCATATTGGGGGCATCATGTCTACAATGACCATTCCCATATTCAATTTAGATACCTAGATACAATTTATTATAACTTAATCTAGAATCCATATGCTTAGATATCATATTTGGTGGCATGTGCATGGCACATTATTTCTATATGATCACTTACACACTGATTGATCAAATTGAATGGAAAATTACATGTCATTCTCTATAATGTATACACCTAACATCATATTATAGGTTTCATACTAGTTTTATGCCTTACTCTATCTACATTAGTTGGCATTATTGAATGGTTTAGAGATACCTAATGTACCTGAGTGGTCATAAATATGACATACACAATTAGAGATACCTAGTTAGACATTTATAATTACTTCATGTAGTTTTAGTTTTATATGCATCTAATACACATTGGTGGGAAATAATGGGGTCTTATCCTACGTGAGTTCTTGAGGCACCTAAATGAGAGGGTTGGACACACCATTAGTCTAATCCAAGTTATTCACAAGTCATGATCCACCAAGTAGAGGTGGGAAATGATATATTCAAAACTATATTGAGTTGTTGATCCACCCACACATAAGGATTGAGTAATCCATTAGCTCAGTCCAAGTTATTCACTAATTGATCACTATATATATATATATATATATATGTACACACACACACACACACATGTTGGCACTAGGTTCATGCATTAGTTCACATACCTAGTGATGTGTATTCATTCCTTTCCTCTTTCCTATCTCTTTACTTAGTTTTACTTATTTAATCAATTTAGTCTTTTGATTTTGATATCTCTTAGGTAAGGATTGATTTATGCATGTTTCACTTGAAAGACACACATTGGAGCATGCTTCACATATTTAGACCCAACTTCACATACTCAAATGTAGTATCATGGGATTTAACTCCTAGGTAAGTTTAGGTATTATTTTTTTCCCTTTATCCTAGTCATTTTGTTTTACTACATTTATAGAATAAAGAAGGGTAAAATATAATCACCAAAAAGTGGTATTTGATTTTTAAGCATGATACTTGAGATTAGATATCCATAGTGTATCCCTATACCTATCCTAGAACCTATTCTCACACTTATCTAGCCTTTGTGTGGGTCATAAACATCCTTAGTTAACCCCAAATTAGTCCCATATCCTCATTTACTGATCATGACCCTTTGTGCCTAGTGTTTTACCAAGTAGACACCAGCTCCATAATAAGGACACTAGTGCCACATGATGCTAGTGTCCCCAAAATGGAGCTAATGTTATTTATCTCATCATTTCCCAAATAGGTATCTTTTCAAAACTAAAACTCGCTAGGGTTGGCCTAGACCTCTTTCGTCACCTACAAAAGCAACATAACAATCTAAATACATGGATTTTAGCCCTCTAACCACTAGATGGAAATAATATGCAAAATACACATTCAAACTCAAAACAAATTGTGCATAATTAAGGTTATCAGTCCCTATTCTTACCTACTTCTACATACTACAATATACAATAACTCTAATATTGGATTATCCAAATTTCTAGTATCAAGCATATTCAAGGCACTCAAGGCCACTATCATACTAGCATCATTTACACTTGCATTAGAACCTAGGTGAGGATAAATACATTGAATTTGATCACTCCTTGGAGTATTGGTATGTAGGAAACTCTCTTCACAATGTGATGTTGAGGATGTCCAACCTACCCTACTAACAAACAAACTCATATTAATTGGATGCCCTAGTTACAAGGAGGATTAGGTTTTTCAAAATAAATTAGTCATTATAAGAAAAATATAGGGTTTCAAGATTGGTACATGTAGGAATAAACCTCATAGATAAAAACACATGTATACTAAGAATCTCAAGGCATTCCTACATAGAGGACACTACTACCAATATTAGGATCTTACTACCAATTTTCCAATAATGGCACTAATATAAAATTGTGGAAATACTATCCAAGATGGGTTCTAACACTAGGATTTAGTTTATGACACTTAGACCAACTTCCATATCAGTTTTTAGCACCTAGATTATCCATATCAATTTTTTTCTAACTAAGTTTTTACTTGCACTATTTATTTCTCTTATTAAAAAGTCAAAGTTAGCCAATTTTGTAACAAACTATTGGTTTTATTTATTTTATGTTATTTACATAATTTAGTGTACTCAACTCTTTAACAAACATAGGATTTAAATACTTTAAATAATAAAAGGTTAAAACAATGCCCAAATTGAGTGTTTTACTAGCGTTTGACCTATAATTAAGAGCATGTTATAATATATAATTAGTACATATAATCTGGCTTAAAAGTACTTGAAATTGAAAGAAAAATATTTAGGAATACACCTATGTGTTGATGTGATGGCCTTGCCTATAGGCAAGTTGATTTGAAAAATATGTATAATTATAAGGATCTAAAAATGAGATTAAGACAAATATTTAAAAGTGTATATATTTAAGGATGGGTGTGTGTGTGTGTGTGTGTGTGTGTGTGTGTGTATGTATATACATATATATATGTGTATATAAATATATGTATATATATATGTGTATATATATATGTATATATATATATACATATATCCTTGGATATATACACTTTTAAATATTTTTCTATATTTGTCTTAATCTCATTTTTAGAGCCTTATAATTATACATATTTTTCAAATCAACTTACCAATAGGCAAGGTTGTCACATCAACACATAGGTGTACTCTTAAATCTTCTATATATATATATCCTTGGATATATACACTTTTAAATATTTATCTATATAGAGATAAATATTTAAAAGTGTAGATATCTAATATATATATATATATATATATATATATAGAGAGAGAGAGAGAGACCCATGCTCCAAGTCTTGGAGAAAAAATGAGTTACCACCTAGTAAGTGAGATTGGCTCAACCATGTAACCCAATGATACTTATAACCTAGTGAGGTTATATGATACAATCAAGTCCAACCTAAGAACTTGTCAAGATTGAGTGATGTAATCACCTCAACCATACCAAAAATTTAACTAACTAATACATTATATTGGATCAATAAAGTCTATAAACTTTTTTAGGGTATAAGTATAATTTTTTTTGTGATGTGGTAAAAGTACATAAAGAGTTTTGTGATTTGAAACTGATTTGTATTTTTTAATATTGGGCACACATTACATAGCATATATACCTTATATATGTCTCCTACTAAAAATGTATATAAAAATGGCACCAATTTATAAAATTTTGCGACAATTATGAATCTGAATCATATAACTCTATGCTTTGTCCAATTCAAATAACTATGTAAATGTGGATAACATGCTTCTAAAGCATGTCCCCACTATATATAGAGAAATATGAAAATTGATATAAGTACCAATGTAGAGAACATGTTTCTAAAACATTCCCCCACTATAATATAGCTATGTTGAATATTAAATAAGTGTGGATAACATGCTTCCAAATTATTGCCCCAATTAGTCTAAAAACTATGAATGTGTGGAAGCCATGCCAATATGACATTCCCCTACTCAATTTAAAAATTGTTCCAAATGTGAAGAATATGTCTCTATGGTATTCCCCCATTGATATGCCCCCATTTTTAGGTGAGGTAAAGATAGGAATGAGTATTTATTTCACCTCAAAAGGATAAGATAACTATACAATCTGATAATGGAACCCTGCATCATATAGAAGGAATATTTATATGTAGATATATATTTAAAACACATAGAAAAATGTGATCAAATCAATGCCTATGATATCCACTCTAATGTGTACCATCATTAAGATCAAATACATAACCGGTATTGGAGTATAGTGTTAAGACCATTGGTGGTATTTTTTGAATAAATGACTTATGAATAAATGGTTTGATAATTTGAGTATCTATGCCTGCAAAACCAACCCCACCATAGGTTGGAGATTATTTCTTAGAAATGGATGTCTCTTATTTATTTTCATCATTAACAACCTATGGGATATAATCTAGAAAAACATTTCACATGTTCTCTGCTCATTATAAAAATATGCATTTTGGTCATTTTGTAACATTACCATTTGGGATTGTTCTTTAAAAATTTATTATTTTAGATCATTATTTGGAATATTTGGTATATATTTTGGATAATTTGGAACATTTAAAATTTTCACATCATGTGAAATATTATACACCTTTAATGATGTATCATTTGAATCTTGAGGTAGATCTGGTAAAGATTTTTCCTTTTATTTTAGAGGATATTTTGGTACCCATTTTCATTAATTTGACATATTTACTTTGGGAAAATTTATATTTTGTGTCTTTATTTTAAATAAAAAACAAAAATTAGTATGGTGACCATGCATTCTATGATATGAATATTAATATTTAGATTTTTTTATAGAATACATAAGAGGTAATTAGATCACATTATTTCTAAGCATCTCCCTTAGAATCTCACTTGACCTCTTGGTACAATTTTTTTCACTTGTATAATCATTATAATTAGATGACTTTGGATTTGTATTCCAATATTGATTCTCATTAGGCACATAATTTTTATTCTAATATATCAACACATGGTTAACATTAGCATAATGTGGATTATTTGTATATGAAATTTGATTTTGTAATAAAGTGATCATTGAATTTAGAGACTAATTTTGCTTTTGTAACTCATGCATTAGCTTGGTCAAGGTAATTATTTATTCCTTTAGGTTTTCAAAATTAAAAACCCTAGGTATTTTAAATTGAATAACTTCATTTAAATATATAAGGTTGGCCACCGTACCCCTTGGATATGTGATATCTTGGACCTAGTTAGAGAGATGGGAGTTATCACCCTCCCTAGAGTTAGGAGGAGGAAGGATATTATTTTTATCCATTTGAAATGTTTTTAAAATTTATATGAGGATATTATAATAAATTTTTAAAAATGATAAGGATAAATCAACCATGATATAATATGGATATAATAATTTTAGATAGTTGGCTGATTTTTTTAAAATTTTGAGATAGATTTTTCTAAGTAGGAGATGCATCAAGTTCACTAAATGTTTAACCCTAAATTGGATAAGGGGTTTATCTTATAGTTTTTTGCATAAGGGTTAATAATAAATAAATGACAGTGCACAAGGGTGATAATTATATCTATAGTGGGCCAATTGAGTGTTAAACTCAGAAAGAAGCATACACGAAATTTATTATGTTGAGTATAGAATAAATATAAAAAGTAAAACTAATATATATATATATATATATATATATATATATATATATATATGGAAATGAAAAATAAATAATATACTTAGGTGGTTATAATTATAACATAGTGTTTGATCTAGAATAGGTAGGAAATAAGTTGGAAGACAATTTTAGAACAATCAGTAGATTATAGACCTGACACTTTTGGTGTTCTGAACACTAACATTAGTCTAAAATAGTTACACCAATGCTAATATATGGTTTTGATGCAAGTTTCATGTATGTAATACTTAATGAAAATATATGTGAACACCTAGATGACTTTGGGTCTGAATTTTCCTTCACTCTAGTGTATTTAGTTCTCAATCACGGATTTTCACTCCTCATGAATTTGAAAAACCCTAGTTCTCTATCTGTGTAGTGAGCTTGGGGGAAAATGGGTTAGTGGGCACATGGTGTCGAGCTAACCCAAACTACCCCATTGTAAAAGGGTATTACTTACATATCCAATACTCCATAAGAGGGCCTTAGACTAATGTAATTTTCCCCTACATTTTGGTTTATGTGTGAATCATATAATGTGTGTAAAACAAGTACAATACTGATATATCTTGTAACTTGTAAAATCAATCTCTTGGGATACTTATTTAATACTTCATACTTATATATGTGTTATACCTATGATTGGTGTGGAAATAGGGAAGCTTCATTCAATTAAATGCTTGATAGTGTGCTTTTGATAAGTTTTCTTGGTCTCTTTGGTATTTTACTAGGTGTTGTTAGGTGAAGAATGAATGAGGGTTGATCTTGTATTTATACCAATCCATTTAGAGTAATAACTTGAATTAAATAACTTAAGATGATCATTAGGATACATTTAATTTGTAACTTATAAGACTTTAGGGCACTAGACACTTGCATCAATTTAGGACATTAACGTCAACACTAGTGTCTATCCTAGATGTTAGGATTTTGGGAGCAAGAAAGTAGGTATAGGCTCAAAACTTATAGAGGTGGAAGATAAGTAAATTTTAATCATTATATTAATGATAGAAGGCCTATGTCATCAATATAATACTAGTCAGACTAAGATATATAGGCCAATGGGTAAAAGATAGAGCATATATGAGACTTTTAGAAACAAGAAAGGTCCAACACTTAGAATAACAACCAAGGTTTAATTTTTTCAATTGTATAATATTGAGGTGATATATAATCCATAAATATTATCTATAGACTCACATGTGAAGGTGCATAAACCTATTTTTACATAGAAGATAAAAACCCTACTATATGTCAATGTGACCCATAGGCACCAACACAAGAAAACTTCATCTAGATAAATTAACCTTGTTCCAAGTGGATGTGAAGCCATATTCCTAATTCACAGTCATCTTACAGATCCACACATTTAGGTTCATAATCACAGACATAGTCATGTATGTTCTATTTTCATATAAGAATTTTTATCTTTATTCTTCCCCTTTTAACATCTTTTCATAAATAGTAAGTTCCAAATAAAATGCATAATTTATGATTATTTTATACATTTTCATTTTACGTATTATTTTGTCATAGTTAGTATTTAAATGAGTTATTTATCCCAATTTTTATAAAACATCATAAAAATTGAAGCCAATAAAGAACAAGTGGATGAATTTAATGAAAATTAATTTAATTAAATAACTTAATTCCAACCCTCATAATATTTATGCATTAAGTAAACTCAAACTTCCACCTCAAATGTCTTAGCTTCCAATATTGTTTATATTCCTATATAAACATCTACAAATACATATGTGCCAACATCTATAGGTATGGGGGCATCTCAAAGATTATAATAGATACACATGCCTATTTATATAAGGTCATCATGTATACCTCCCTTGATTACTATGCAAGGTGTATTTCTTATTCTATTTAATGCTTTTGAGAAAATTATTATAGCCTTACATAATTAAGTATTTCAATTAGATAAAGGTGTCTATAAATTTACTCACTTAATGGATTAATATATTCTAATTCATAATTTTTTGGCACCAGATATAACCTCTTAAAGATTACCAATAGGATTTTTAGCTCTTAAAATTTTAATCTATGAGATTAAAGGTGATCGTAAGTAATATATTTGATCATTCCATGAAAAATGCTTAGAATATGCTTCCATTGATAAATTACTAACCAATATATTTATGGTTAACCTAAAAGACTATGATTTGTAATGGTTTTATGACCTTCCACTTTAATCAGTTATAGAATTCAACCCTTTAGTAGATCAACTATTAGCACACATTCTTATCAACATTGGTGAAAAGTTATCCTATGCACACATTTCAAAACTTAAACTATTAATTAATATGTACTTTGGTACAAAAATATGATATAAAAAATGACAAATTCCATGGTAGATAATGAATTAAAATATGTATGCAATCATAAATTCATCATTTCTATAAATCAATCCTAACTTAGAGAAGATAGATCATACCATACACTTCCGATTGGGGACAATTAGATTATCAGGAATATGACCAATATGGTGATCAGTTAGACCTAATTAGGGGATATCTTAACATAATACACCATGATAGGGAGGGTTCCAAAGTGTCCAATAAAGAACAATCATGAAACAACCCTAAGGAACTTATATGTTTTGATATCCCACTAAACTAAAGTAAATAAAATCTAATATAGTACTAACCAAAGCTTGTGGCACAAAGTGGGGGTTACAACAATAAAATTAAACATGCATAAGATACATATACTCAAATTAATGTATGGAAGAGAATTATAAATGCATTCTCTCTCTCTCTCTCTCTCTCTCTCTCTCTCTCTCTCTCTCTCTCTCTCTCTCTCTCTCTCTCTCTCTCTCTCTCTCTCTCTCTCTCTCTCTCTCTCTCTCACACACACACACACACACACACACACACACACACACACACACACACACATAAAGGAGGAACAAAGTAAGGAATACTTACCTTTGAAGATGAATCCACCAACTCTTAATCTCTCCCTTGTCCAAGGTGTTTTTTAAGAGTTTGTTATGGTATATAAGGATGAAAAAGATAAATCAGCTCTAGGATACACAACCTACCAATTTATAAAAAATACTTATCAATAAGAAAAGATCCATATCTCCAAAGAAAGTATGAAACCCTAAACTTATTCAAGTATAATGGTGGATAATCAAATGTACAATAACTCTTCTTCTCTTCTCTCAATAATTGTGAAATGAACTTGTATATATAAGTAACGCTAACCTAAATCCTTAAAAAAATTATGGCCAATAGGGTTGACTCATTTGACCTAGTATTGTTTAACCCATGCTAAAAATGAACTACATTGACACTATGGGTTGATGACAAACAATACAGGGCCAACATTGCCAACATAGTTATAAATATAATGAAAAAGGATTTAGGATAGGAAAATCTAAATGAGAGTGGAAAATGATTGGAGGAGGGTAAAATATAGAATATAAAGCTTATGGAAATGGTGTTTAGGAGACAAGTGTGTAGATAACAAGTGGAAAAAGGGACAATAATCTTAGGAAGCACTAATGGTCTGCCCACCCCTTTCTCAGTGCACCCCTTAAGGTGTGCACTCAGAGAGATTAAGACTTGATGGGTTATTACAAGATAAAAAATTTAATTAAGTGATAAAATTTTGAAAATATTATTTGTATACATATTCCCCATTTTAAGCTTATCACATGTCATGTGAGTGCAAGACATGATAGCACTTTGGGAATAGAACATGATAACACATAGTGTTGATGCTAAGTAAAATGCAATAATAATAAAATGACATAAATGAAATGACATAACTAAAAAACACATATATTTACTTGTCTTAGTGATGTAGATAAAGGAGACAACAAGATAAGTGAAGGTGTCTAGTGTGAATAACATTAAGCAAACCTATAGAGATATTGCAAAAAGAGTAAAAAGTCAAAATGTTTGGAATATAAGCATACAATAATGGAAAATATTATCTACATAATCATGATTCCATAGCATTTTATGATTGGAAAAATGGGTTAGTATAAACAAATATATATGCAAAATAAGGAATCAGAGTAATAAGTAGGTAGAAACAACTAGGTCGACTTAGTAGGCTAAAATTTTGCTAAATCCACACTACTGACCTAGTAGGTATGTACTAACTTAGTTTGTTTTTTAGAGTTCCAACTTAGTACATGATTTCTGACCTAGTAGAAAAATCCACGCTATCGACTTAGTACTAAGAAGGGGAAAAGTAAAGGGTTTACTTGGTTTGTTAAGTCAACTTGGTTAAAATAAGGAAATTTTGTCAACCTAGTGTTTGTTAATGAAAGGTTAAAAGATTTAAGGTAAATGCATGACAAAATTATGGAAAACGAATGAAAAATTATTGTATAACATATTAAATCATATTGGAAGGCATGTAAAACATAAATGGAAAAAAGGAATGTAGAATATATGAAATAACATTGGGAAGTATGTGAAACATGAGTGAAAAATGAAATATTAATGCAAGATAAAATCTAATAGTGACAAGTAACCCCATGTAAGATAAGCATGCCAAATCAAACAAAGAAAAACATGAAAGGCTAAAAATGAAATGTAATTCAAGATGTAAGACAAACATGTCAAATGAAGGTGAGAAAAGCATAAATAAATTAATTTGAAATTTAATTCAAGATGTAAGACAAACATGAAGAAATAATAAATAAAGAGAAACATGTAATAATTCCAAATGTCATATACAAGATAAGTGAAGTCCGTAAAAATAAAACAAGAATATGATAGAAAAATGAAAATCAAAAGAATGAAGACTCAAAAATAATGTTTTTTATAAGATAAAGTGTAAGAAAACAAAACCACCTAATGACATAACTAGTATGATAATGAGATGGTCTAGTGTAAGGGTGTTTATGAGGAAGGCCTGGTCCTAACCATGGTATTACAATATAACTCCCAAGCTATAAACCAAGAGGCATAATAAGGTATATGTGATTAGGGATGTGATCAGATAATATTAATATCCAAAAAAGGGAATATAAATAGAATATGATGTAAATATTTAATGTGAGGTGCCACATGGGTGATATGAACATCCCTAGAAAAAATAAGACATGCTAGGAAACTGAAAAAGATTAATAACTATCAACACCAATGACTTAGGAAATTTTGACTAATGAACATAAATTTTGGGCTAACAAGTGAAGTATATAGATCATCTCATGAAGTATATATGAATGAAAATTAAAATTTACCTACCTTCCCACAACATGTTCCCCATTCCTCAGAACCCCTTATAGAGCCATCAGTATACTATGAAGATTGGGTACTTACATGATAAAGTAGGTAACACTAAAAGATTTTTTACTCCCCTTTTCTAATCTACTGGCCTACCATACCCCAATGGACCTTAGCTCTATCTTGAGGCTGACTGTGAAGTTTGAGATTTAATTAGAATAAGGAGATGTGCCTAGAATCATGTCTTTTAGTGTGATTTAACTTTTGACAATTTTAAATGTTTCCTTTTGGTTCATTGCCTTTTGTTTGTATTTTATGATTTGGATTTTAACTTATTTTATATTTTTTATTCCTCCTCAACATGGGTGTTAAAGATGAAAAACACAAGAAAGCTTACACTTAGTCACTAGAGAAAAGGACCTAAATACCAAGGTATCTAGAGAATCGTAGAATTACCCACAAGTGTGTAAACTCAAAATTGACTGATGTGAGCCTTAGATGAAAGGAAATATGGGGATCATAAGAGATCCATCTATGTAATAAGTGATATAATGATGAATATGCTCATATCTGATCACAAGGAGGTAAAATAGTTATATGAAAGGGACGGGGCTATGCTATTATATTCATCTCATTAGAGAAGCCATGCCAACCTACAATAAATCTAACACAAGCACTAATGAAAGTAGTAGTCATCCCAAAAAGTGGTATAAATATTTTTTAATGTGGTAATTTGTGAGGAAGGCCATATCCTATCCATGGTATTACACTACAATTCACAAGGTAAATTTCAATGAGGTGAATGCTAAATAAGGAAAAAAATAATCATAAAGTTATTACGGCAAAGAATGACATAAAAATATTAAAATTAAAGAGATATATAAGAACCAAAAATGAAAACAAATGCCAAATCTAATGTATAAGAAAACCAAATAAACCAAAGGTGAAAATAATGATGCTAGTAAAGTGTGACTAAAAAGAGGTAAAGTGCACAAAAATAAAGAAACATGAGAAAATATAACAAGAAAGATATATGCTAATGTCTATATCAAATATGAGCATGTAAAATACAAGTCTATACTTCTTAGAAGGTTTCTTGAAGTTAAATTTGGTTGTTATTATGTATTTTAGAATAAGAGTGGGCATTGTAAGATGCCTCAATGGGTAAGTAGATGTAGGGATGGGAATCTCAAGATACCCCAATGTTTGAAGGTACATGTGGATGGGAATTGTAAGATGCCCCAATATGTGAGGTGGAGTGAGGTAACATTGAACCGTTGAAATGATTTTCATTGGGTTGGTAGGTGATTTTGGAGATAGGTAAATGTGTTGGTTTTTTATATTTTAAGGTTGTTGAATGTGACATAGGATTTGTAAGAGAGGTATGAAGAGGTAAAGGATGAACATGCATGATATGCTTTAGATTAGGCATTTGAATTAGGTACTCTATTTAATATGACCTAAGAGGTTGAGGTTCAATGGATGCAATAATATGTTTAAATTTATTCATATTAGTTATCCAGTCCTTATTGGTTTAGGAAGAAGGATAAACTATGTCTTGAACAAAATTAGTAGATTAAGTGTAGGTATGGGATAATTATTATTGATCATTAGGTAGTTGATGTTGATGTGATTTTGGTTCTTGAGACTAAAGTTGAGAAGCTTGAAGATAGTCTTGATAACATTATTTTGTGAGAGTATCAAGATTGAAATGTAGACCAAACAAGGAAAAAATAATAAATCAGTGAATATGATGACAAGACTCATGAGAATGAACTATAGTAGCATTCCACCAAAAAAAATTATCAAGATTGTACCATTTTGGAGGAGGTTTGGAAGTATAAAAGATCATGGGTTTAGAGGGTGGCAATTTCTTCTAAAGGTGTTATAGACTCAAGGGTGGGTGGGTTGGGTTAAAATTGGTTGAATTGGATGCTCCATTTTGAGGTTGGAGAGGCTTGGATGAATCAATGTTATGAGAAAATGACTGAAAAAGTTCTTTAATAGTTTTTTGAGGTGTTTCAAATTGAGTCATAAGAAAGTCTTCCCTTTTTTCTTGGTCTAAGGATTCTTCTAAAGTTTTAGGTGAAAAGATTCAAACTTGGTATTAAAGGGGAGGTTTAAGAGTAGTAAAAAATAGTTTTAAAAGAATATCATTATTCATTTTATGGTCCACTTTATAAGTTAGATACTTCTATCATTTGATGAAAGTATGAGTAAAAGCATTAAGAATTTGCTTGGCATTGATGAAATGGCTAAGGTAATATTTAGGAAGATCATCATGTTGGAATTCCTTCACTAGAGAATTGATTAAATCCTCTAGTTGTGAGATGGAATGTCTAGGAATTTGGTTGTACCTTTATAGTGCATCACCAACAAAGGTGTTAGTTTGAACCCATTCCTTATAGAAATTACCAATAGACTTAATAAATATAGTAGGATCATTAGTCCCATTATATGTGATAGTTGGAGAAATGTTTCCAATATCAATGGATGTAGTAAATGAGGCTAAACATTAATTTTTCAGATGTTGAAGCATTTTTTTATTCATTGGAGGTTGAGGGATGATATTCCTATTGGAATCTTTAAGAGGAGGAGGGACAAAATTTTGATTTGGTTGAGACATGACTTGAGATGGTTGACTAGTCATTTTTAATAAATTTTGTTGCATGTTCAACATTTGAGGATGATTATTTGTTTACATGATGTTCATCTATTGAATTATTTGAGCAAGAATTTGAGTTGTGTTGATTTATAAATTTGAAGGTGGGGTATTAGTATTGTTAGGAAGAGGATTGTTAGTGTTGGTGGGAGGAGAATTATTTATAGGTTGAAGATTCCTAATATTAGTGTTATTTGTCTTAAGTGTGGTAGAATAAGGAAGCTTGGTAAAACCACCATTCTTAGCATGAATGTAAATAGTATTATCATCAAGTTTTTTGAATAATTGGGAATCATCTAGATTATCAAATTGAGTGGTTTCAACCATGTTACTTTGGGAAGTGATTAGGGTTAGTGATCTTGTTATGGATGTAACAAGAGGATTTTGAACATTGGTTATAAGAGGTGGAACATAATGTGAAGTTCCAAATTTTGATGTAGATGGGTTGATGATTTTACAACTTCTAGGTTTAGAAGGTGTAAAGGTAGTATAAGGTATATGATTGTCATGGTTTGGGATTTGTCTAATAATATTATCTAGATATATTATATGGTATGATTTAGATTGAGATTGAGAAGATTTAGAACCATGTGATGAAGAGATGCACCATAAATAGTTGTCTTCTATGGTGGACAGGTGGGATAGGAGAGAATAACCCATGTACATTAAGAATGGGTTGAGACTATCAAGAAAGATTTTGATAAGAGGCTTCATGATGCCAAGAAGGAGTTGATATCAAAAATATAGGATGAAAAACAAGGACAAATTTGTCTAAAAAGAGGGACAATGTTGAATAATACTAAGTCAAAATTGTCGACCTAGCATGTTATGGAGACAATTTTGAATAATACCAAGTCAACACAATTAAATTAGTATGCTAAGGATAGATTTTTGAATGATACTAAGGTGACATAGTCAACTTAGTATGTTGAAGACATAATTATGAATGATATTAAGTTGGCATAGTCAACTTAGTAGGCTAATGAGGAAGTTCAGAAAGATACTAAGTCCTCCCATTCAACTTAGTATTCTAAGGATAGGTAAGTTAATATGTAAGTGCCTGTGTCGATAGAGATGATAGCATTCTGAAGACATGGAATTTTTTTAAATGTAATTTTAGGCAAGAACTAAAAATAATACACATAAAAAATTGGGTCAATGAAGATGATCCAATTGAGGCACACAACCCAAAACCTTGCACCAACGCTGGCCAATGAAAGTTTTTACAATACAACATATAATTGAGAAAAGATCAAGTAGTTAACTTGGAAATTAAATGCTAAGTGTTCATCCTAAATTTTATTCTATTATTATAATATAATTTTAAATATGATAAGAAGTTGGCTATAAGCAAAGAACTAGAAAATAATCTGAGGATGGTTTTAGGATGTTTGCACTAAAAGGGATCTATATTGGTAATGTTAATGGCTTGGTATTGGGGCCTTCCCCCTTAATTTACACACCAAAGTGATAAGGGTGTTAGGTGCTTATAAAAAATATACCATTAACCACATGTTTATACTTGGCTAGAAAACCAAGTCGGATTCCCCCTTGGTGATGAAATCCAAGTAGTTTGGCCTTGGGTAAATAATTGTTAAAATGATTTTTTAGTGTGTGCATAAAAGAGAAAATAGTGAAAATAAATGGTATATTTAAAACCACCTAATTATACTATGTGATCTATTCTAAGCATACAAGCAACAAGAAATGAAAGTGTGAGCTAATTACTAGCATATAAGTGTTAATTCCAAATTTGAAACATGGTACAATGTCAATCAATAGTGTATGAAAAGAATATAAAATAAAGTCGATAGTGTCAATTTTATAATATATAATTAAGGGTATAAAAATTATCTACATCTATATCATCAATCTAGTTTCCTAGAAAGAACACAATATAAAACTACATTGACAATATCGACCTAGTTAACTGTACAAGGGAAGTTTTAAATACTACAAACTATGAAAAATAGAATTGTAATAAGTACTAGAAATGATAAATAAGGATATAAAGGGACCTTGGTGGGTTGGAAGATTCTTAGAATTTTAAAAATTTATTTTTAAGTTGCTTGAAAATTTTGCCAACTAATTTGACTGGGTCAACCTAGTTTTGTTAAAACCTATAAAAATAACTATGTCAATAGTGTCATTGTAGTTTATTATCTAGAGGCTAACTATAATACTAAGTTGATAGTGTCAACCTAGTTTTTATCTCAAACAATGATAATAAAATGATATAATTTGAAAAACATGAGACAAAACCTACAAGGGTTAGATTTATGTCAGGTTCATTAGAATGTATGCAATCAAAAATGCATCATATCTACAAATCAATCCTAACTCAAAGAATACACTTCCGATTGCGGATCCATTAGATAATTGGTAACATGACTAATATGGGGATATAATCAACTTGACTAAGAGATATCTTACCATAATACACCATGTTAGGGAGGGTTCTAAAGCCTTTCGTTAGGCATAATCATGCAATAAACCTAAAGGTGTCCTATGTTTTGATATATCACTAAACTAATAATAATTAAAGCAAATCTAATCTAGTGTTCACCAAATCTTCTATCACAAAGTGGGGGTTAGAACAATAAAATTAAAAATGCATAAGAGATATATACTCATGTTAATGTATACAAAATCATAATGCATGGAAGAGAAGTATAAATGCATATATATATATATATATATATATATATATATATATATATATATATATATATATATATATGCATTTATACTTCTCTTCCATGCATTATGATTTTTTATACATTAACATGAGTATATATATATATAATCTTACAAATGAGTAACAAAGTTATGAATACTTACCTTTGAAGATTAATTCACCGAGCCTCAATCTCTTCCTTGGCCAAGGTGGTTCACAAGTGATTATTATGGTTTATAAGGATGACAAAGAAAAATCAGATCTAGGCTACACAACTTATTAATGCATCTAAAAGCCTTCTCCATAAGACAAGATCTATATCTCCAAAGAAAGTATGAAAACCTAAGATTTCTCCTCAAGTATAATGGTGGATAATAAAATGTGCAATACTTCTTACTTCTTATCTTCTCTCAATAATGGTGAAATGAACTTGTATATATAGGCAACTCTAACCTTAAACCCTTAAAAAAATTATTGTTGAAGGGGTCAACTCGATTGACCTAGTATTGTTTAACCCATGATGAAAATGAATTATGTCAGTATTATGGGTTGATAATAAACAATACAAGGTTAACACCATCAATGTAGTTATAAAACTACTAGAAAGGGATTTAGGCTAGGAAAAGGTAAATGAAAGTGGAAAATGAGTGGAGGAAGGTAAAATAGAGAATAAAAATATTAGGTAAATGATTTTTAGGAGAAAAATGTGTAGATAGTAAGTGTAAAAAGGGAAAACAATCCTATAAAACACCAATGGTCTGCCCACCTCTTTCCCAGTGTACCTTTTAAGGCATGCACTTAGAGAGATTGGGACTTGGTAGGTTCTTGCAAGATATAAAGTGTCAGTAAGTGATAAAAATTTGAAAATATTATGTGTATAAAAAAGATATTTTAACCCAAAGTTTTCTAGTACCAATCCATGAGTCCATCAGTTTTGATAAATTAAAATCTATTGATGAGATATGCCACATAGTAAAAGAAAGAGAATTCAAGTTCATAACATTGAATAAGATAAAATATGCACTAAGTGCTCCATCTACTTAATATTTACAATTTAAAAGAGATCCAAGCTACCAATTTAAATATAAAAAAGAAATAATGAATTAAAATTAATAATAAATGTAATATCACAATCATCAAACAAGCTTCAATTGACAACTCCACTAAGGATACAATTCATAAGGTTGCCACAACCTCCTCATATATTTTTTACATAAATTAATTGATTGCAATATCATATCTCTACCTATACCATTCGATCTTGGTTTGACCAAAACTCAACCTAAGAGATTTGATAGTAATGCATATTATGACTATATAAATGTATTGGATATTTTAAAAATAAGTGTTATAACTTAAGGAATAAGATAAAAGATATTAACAATGATAATACTATTGACCTAAGCACACACATTAAGGAATTTATACCATAATAAAATGACAATACAAAGATGAAAAAATTGAGTTATCCTATCCTAAACCATGTGACAAATAAAAATATAAAAAAATCATAAGTACATCATGTATACAATGCACATCCTCTTCTTAAGACATATGGGCATCCAATAGACAAAATTATCAATAAATTTACAAGCACATTAGCATAATTCATGGTGATCATATTCAATTACAATGAAATCAATGATGATGATTCAAATAGGAACACACTTTTTATTCAATTTTAAATCAACAAGAAACCTATAAATAGTGTCATGATTTAAAATAAGTGAATTAAAAGTGCATTTACATTGACACTCCTTCATACTCTTGGATAGATAAAACAAGATCTATAAGTTACATCAAGAGTAATCAAATCATTTGATGGGCATACATAGAATAATCTTTGGCATATATTTTACTTATCAAGTTAGTTTTGCAACAATGGTTATTCCATTTCTAGTAATACCAAGCACATGGATCTTCAATGTTTTATTAGGATACCCTTGGTTATAAAATCTCTATGTTATACTATTGATGATAAAAATTCCCCTATTGTTAGAATGGGGACCCTATTTTCTTAAATTTTAAAAAATTCCCAAGATGATAAGCATATTAAACCATTTGACTGCATGGAGAAATAATTGAATTTACCAATAGTTGTGTTTCTAGAATTTTTTGGTTAATCATTAATTTTGAAATAAGTATTGATACTTAGAAATATTCAAATTATTGCAAGTATTCTTCAAGTTTTATTCAATAATGAATTATTGACCATGGATGGTTCAATGATATGAAGATAATCTATTGCTAAGGAAGTGTGACTTGGCTCTCTAATAAACATAAACACATCAAGCTTCACTAAGTTTTATTAAATTAGCATTATGTTATATTTAAGGCATTTACTTGTAATTTTTTGCTTTAAACTTGTTTAAATTTGCCTAAAATAGGTAATGACATCTTTAATAAGTTAACTTAGTTTATCTCTTGGCCTCATAGGATGTCAAATTAAAGTTACAATTTATGACACCTTGTGGGACATCAAATTTTAGACTATGGCCTAAAAGGATATATGTCCACCTCATCAAGACTCATAATTCCTTAAGATTCATTACATACTGCATGAGACACTTAAAATAAATCTACCAAGTCTATGAACTATACGGCATCATATAGAGGGATCAACAAAATTTAGCCATTAGAATTCAAATCCTAGGGTTGTGTTAGGATCTTGGCCCCCATGAGAGAGCCCATCTAATATAAACCACCATGTATCCCCCACACATCTTTCCATAGTTCAAAATTCCATGAGATGTTATTGCATGCATCAATATAAACCATCCACACTTGAGTGGACTTTTAAGGTGACACATGTCCCCCTTGGGTTTATCTGAGGTAACCACATGTTTGTGTTGCATTGCATCCATCCAAAAATCATGATAGGTCACAAGGTAGAATTATAGTTATACTTGAGCCATATGATCAAGTTTTGATGATATACATCTATTCAAGGTGCCTTTTGTGAATGACACTTGGAATAAGAATAAACAATAGCTCATAAGAATGATGTGTGTCCCCTTTGAGACCTTAAAATGATGCCAAATGTCATTCCCATGATATTTCTATCCAAGATCCACAAGATAACCTTTGATAGGGGCATGTGTCTCCACCCAAGCCATTCAATTATCACCACGTTATTGACAGTTATCCAAAAGCCTTCTAAGAGAGACACCAGGAAAGGAAAGTTGTGATTGCCTATAAGAGAAACATATGGCATTATCATGGGAAATTAAAATTCAATAACACCACCCAAGAGTTTTCTATGAAATGAAAGATGCCATGTGGTGAGATATAGATGAGTCATCACACAAGGCTACATTCTGAGAGTCCATGAGGTAATCAAAAGGTACCATGTGTCTGGATTTTGATCTAACTAGGCAGCTTAGTCATACTCAGGCCATGCAAGTACTTAGATTTATTTGATGTGGTAGCCACATGTTGAAATTTGACAATATTTATCTTTAAATCTAAAATTTATGGAAAATGAAAGATAAATTAGAGATAAATTGAACTATGGTGCAATTAATTTCTAAAATAAATAATTTCAAATTATTTCAAATACATGCAAGGTTGACAAGATTTCTATTAATACAACATGAACCAATATCACCATCAACATTTCATTAATCAAATTGGTCATTAAAAAGGATACACAATCAAGGATATTATTATTTATATTTTAAATTTATACATGTTTGTTTTCTTTTCTATTTGTGTTCGCATAATTTGACAAATCTCAAGTCGTTAGCAATTTGCACTCCTGACCATCATTATTGGAGTTTGAAAATTGTAGAAGGATATAAAAAGACATTGATTTATACCTAAAGTATTATAAAATATGGCATAATCAAGTCCTTATACTCTAGGTAAAATTATTTCCTTTGGGAATGATGACTTTCTATTTCAGAATAGTTCTTTAGTCATCTTTAAATATACTAAATTTATTCCTTAGGCCATAAAATTTGGTAACCTACATTATAGTAGCATATATTTTAATGTAAACATATCTAGGGATGTTGATGAGAGTGAAAATATGCCTCATGAAATCAAACTAGATTTTAATATCCTTTCCATTAATGTAGTTGATCTCCATAAGGCTATAACTATGCTATAGGTCACTCCATGAGCTTACCTAGTTTACAATAGTTTTGGGAGGTCAAAGTGTGAAGATGGGTTTATAAAATAAATGTCCCAAGGGATCTCTATTTATTTCATAAAAGACCATGTTTTGAAAAATACTATGACCTTACCTCACTGTAGATATAATATAACTAGGTCATCATCGATAACTGGTATGAATTACACCACTTGAAGGTCTTGGCTTCGTGGGTGATTGATCCAATGGGAGCTATTTTCATGAATGATCAAGAAAACTTGCCCATCTAAAAATTTATATGAGTTAAAATTGGCCTAACCCTCCTAAATATAATATTTGAAATTCCACACATTGCTTATGTGGACATAAGGACTATTCCATTGATGCAAATAATCTTGGAAGACAAGTAAGTCCCCCTACTTGGGGAAATTATCAATAATAACTTGGTGTATGTAATACCCGACACTTGAAATAATGGTACCCCCTTCTTTATGATGAGATACTTATTAGATGCAATATATGTAATTACTCAATTGGGTCACATTTCATGATCTCTTAAGCATCTAGTAGTTGGGTCTCAATTCATTTTTGCAATGCATATTCATAGATTCAGATGTAATATAAGAGTGATTATAAAATTATTCTACCCAATGGCCTATTGATTAATAAATGAATTTTAGATGTAGATGGTTTCCCCTAAAATCAAGAAAACCTTGAAACACATGGGTAGCTACTAGTTATACCTATATTGCATAGTTATCAGAGTGGAATGAGTGATGATGGCCCCTCTTAGACTACCAAGGTTTGTGCCAATGAAGCTAGCTAAAGAAGAAATGGTCTATCAACTTCTACATATATTTGATGTAATATTAAAGGATAAGAAGAAAATGGTCTCTCATAAGGTTCCTTAAAAACTATGGAGGACTAGGATTACCAAGTGGTATGATATTATTATAGCTACTAGGCATAGGGATACATACCTATTTCCTAAATATGACTTCAGACCATGAGATCCCAATAAGGTCATTATGAATAATCTATTAATATTCAAGAAAGATGTAGCAATGGAATACAAGCATCAAGAAGAAGTCCATGAGTGGATATATAGAGATGCTTTGAATGATGAGGTGGTACTCTAGAATACAATAATGAAGAACATTGAATTGGAGATGAGACTGGATAGGGAGAAGAAAAATTAGGATATTATTAAGTATCAGTCACCACCAACACATGGGAACATGTTTGATGCTGATTATGAGTAATGGATAGATGAATAAGATGAATAAAACATTCCTCTTGTTAGGAATATGCCAAATAAACCTCCATAACTTTCCACTTCAAGCATTTAAGACATACCTCTAGGATTTGAATAAGGAGGATCTATTAGTTAGCCTGACCCCTCCCAAGGGCCCACAATAATCTATGTATATGATATGGGATCCAATATATAAATCTTAGATCAACCTAACCTTGTTGTTGACCTTGAATAATTAGAATAATTCATTGAGATTTCTATGGAAGAAGTGCAAGCATTGGCTAGTAGAAACATTGAGAAAGTCTACAAGAGGAAAAGGGAGACTAAGACCATTATGAGAGGAGCAATAACCCATCCACTAGATTCTGAAGTGACTATAGATCCTCCAACTCAAGAAATCACCCTATTTATTAAAGAAAAAATAAGTGTTCCATCTCCAATATTTGATCCATATATTGCTATTTTTTCCACTAGCACACCACAGGCTACCCTTGGAGCACAAGCTCTGAATGTAAGTACCTCACCACTACATTCTTTTACAATTTCACATACATCTCAAACTACTTTTTATTTTGTATTTTCTCTTCCTACCATTTATTCCCCATTAATGAGCACAAAGCAAACTAGCATCCTACTTGGGACTACTCCTTTGTTTCTTCCACAAGTATCCTATCCATTGTTGTTCCCCCATTGGCTTCAGTATCATTAGTAACTACAACTACCATTGATAAATATGTAGTTGATACTAGATAGACCAAGTTAGTGTTTCATTGACATTTACCATCCCCCATTTCATTTCTCATTCCACTACAAATATCACATCTTTATCAGGGATTAGTGTTAGTCAGACTATTAGTTCTACTTCTTCCTAGGCAAAAACAACTAGTGTAACACTTGCTATTGGTTCCCCTACATCGACAAGGCCATTAAAGACCATTTCAAAAAAATTCACCTTTCCAAAGACACCATTTATTTCATCCCTAATTAATATTTCTATGGCTATAAAGATTAGTGTGCCCCCAAAATTGCCTTTGTTTATTCTAAATATGGGCATTGTAATAACTCTATTTGGTATACTTGGGTAGATAGACCCAACAAACTTGCCACACATTCCTAATATATCTCTATCCTTTACCCTAGATATACCACCTCCAACAAATCTAATGCATGTTATTGTCCCAAATTGGGTCATAGATATTATATTGGTAGAAAGACAAGAGAGACCTTAGGTATCCCTCTCTACATCACATATTATCATGAAATTTGATGTTTCTATAGGTATCATGAAAAGGGTGGTGAGGAGCTAGGTTGAAAAACCCCAATCTTCATCAGTTGTGGCTAATAAAAGTGAAGAGTCCCTCTTCACTTTGATAAAGAAGAGTAAGGTTGGCTTAGGTGAGTTAGATGAGTATGTAGAGGACCCTGTATCCATGGTCCAAGCCAATGCATAATCCATAGTGGCCTTAATGATAGGTATGTAGTAGGAGGTGAAGAGAGTGAGGGATAAATAATTACCTATAGTTCTAGAGAATACTATATTCTAAATAATAAATGTAATCATTAATGTCTTCAGTTTATACAAGGTCATGAAGAGAAGGCAAGAGGATGAGACTCTACAGTTACAATAGCACTACTTTACATGCTCTAAAGATTAACAAGGGAGGAGGTAGAGAAACAAAGGTTAAAATAGCAATCTGGTTAGTAAATAACTATCCAATAGCCCCTTCTATAGCAACAACTAACACCTCATCAAAATTATCTAGGGAAAAAACAAGTAGCATTACAATGATAGGTTTCGATTCAATCATAATGGCCACAACTAGCTTAGCCAATGCAACCAAGGCCTTGAGGAATATTCTACTTTGATTTGTAATTTCAAATTTGGAATATTCCCTTGTAATATGTGGCATTTTAGTTATTGTTATTAAAAAGATAAAATCCACTTGGATATATTTGCACATATTTTAATGGGCCCACTTTAACTTTCATAGGCGTTTTAAGGCCTATATATAGGGGTATTCCCCCTCATTGTAATTTTTAGGAATAATTATTAGATAATTAATGCAAAAGAGCTAAGAATTCATGAGATTGTTTGAATTCTCTATTGTGTGTTATATAATTTATGCTTCTCAAGATTTTAGATAATTAATGGTTTCTTTTCTATTGACTAATATATAAATAATATCAATGTATGTATCTGTTGGTTTGAGTTTAACACTAGGATAATAAATCTTCTAGTTTATTTTCTTTATTTCATCTTATTTGCAGTTGAATGTGCTTATGTAATATGTTGTGAATAAATTTAATGCAATACATGCTTTCAGATATATGCATCTCATTTCCTTTGAAGTCTAAATTGAAATCATTTGGCTTTGAGTATTGCACTATGGTTGGTGAATGCTAGTTTTACATGTTATTGTAATAGAGGTTATAATAATTGACACCTCTAAGCATCTGAAGCAAACTTTCTTTTCTGACATACCCTGATTACCTTTGGATCTGCTCCATGAGTCACTTTAGTTTATCTCATTCTATAAATATTCATGGTGTATTTATGCTTGGGAAATAATTGGAAAAGTTTATATCAATTTCACAAAGATTAAAAAGAAATAAATTGTCACTATTGTATAATCTAGTGTCCTTATAATAGGGTCTACTTGTAAACTTACAAGTGGTGGACATATCTATGTTGTTTTGCTATTTTTAGTAGTAGTAGTAGTAGTAGTGTAAACAAATCAATCCCCAAGTCTTATAGGACTTAAAATTGAGTTTATTACTTTCCTCCCATTCCCTATTGACACAAGAAACACATTAAGTGCATTAATAGGAAGGAAAGAGATGGTGCTAGAAGGAGGACCCCTATTCAATTACTTGCATGCATCTTGGTGAAATTGTAGTGTACTTTGTTAAATATATGCATAAATGTTTCAAAGTACATAAATATTATTAAATAACACTATATATATATATATATATATATTCTTTGTATAAATATTTTCATCTTTAGAGGATTCCATCAAATTTAGTGTTCATTCATATAGATTTGGAAATATTCAATTCTATTATCTAAATTTATGCAAAACCTTAAAGATGGGTGAAATACCCCATTCTTTAGGCATATTTAAGGTTGTTTTGATCATCTTTGCAAATGTTGATATAAATTTGGTAAATAATCTAGATATTTAGGAGAATTTATGTAAAGGTCAACTGTTGATTCCTTGCTTGTACTAAATCTAGACATTTAATATCATAATTGCTTTAATTCAGTTGGGATTAAGTAAACCTTTGTATAGATTTGTTCTAAAAGATATTTTAAAATTTTCAAATGCTCTCAGATTGTGAAATTATGAATAGAAATGATTTGAAATGTTAGTCAAACATTGATATTTTAAGGCTAATGTGTATAACTAACACTATTTGTGTAAGCTTAGATCCTCAAATATCAAGGTAAACCTATTTGATATGGTATGTAAAGGCTTTTCTACAATAAGTTGACTAATATTTGTAATATTTGACACTTGTGAAGATACCTTTGAAGTTCTTATAATCTCTATTTATTGATACCCTTCTATATCCCAAAGTTACCTAGGATTAGAACTAGATCTTGATCTAAAACCAAGGATCCTTTAACATCCCTAGAAATTCATAGGAAGGTAAGAGAATACAAAGGTAAACATATGAAGTCTAGGACCCAACAAAATTCCCCATCTAACTAAAATTTTCCACCCCTCTTTCCAATCATGGCATGGATATTTGTCTCATCCCTCAATGCCCCTGGAGTTGTGCATGATCTGCCAAGGAACAAAGAAAAATATTTTCCTCTCTTCACCCCCACCAATAGAGTAACCGCTAAAGAGAATATAAAGTCATTTTAAGCATATTTGAGGCTTATTAATGTAATAAATAAGGATGTATATTGACACCTTTTTCCATTTATATTCTAATATGTGGCTTATGATTGATTCCTCAACTTGCCAAAAGATTCCATCATGGTTTGGGATTAGTTTAATGATAATTTTATTGCCAAATTTGGTAGGGTAGTAAGCTTGTGATTTGTGTATCGATATTTCATTACCCTAAAAGGGGACATAAAGGGACCAATTATAAAATTCAACTCAAATTTACAAAAAATGTAAATCCTAACATCCCTACCCTATAGACTGGTAAACAATTTGGATTTAAAGATATAAAAAAATTCCTTAGTCCCAATGATAGCTATCTTCCTAAAAATATCCTTGAATACTAACATGTTTACTTTGTCATATGTTTAATCCATTCATATTGATGAGCAAATGCACTTCTAGGGGCATCCCACCTTTGTTATACCAAATAATGACCCAATGCTACTTGTTCTAAATGTCCTACCCAACATGAATCATAATCTATCTATGTTAAACCAAGTGATAGTGATTAAGAAGTTGCCATTAATCCACACTACACCCAACAAATAGCTAAGATTCTTTAATGAATAAAATGCTAGAGCATATCCCTAGAATAATATCATTCAAGCACTATTTCTTGTAAATAACACCAGTGTTTAAACTATGACCCAAAATAATAACTCAAACCTCCAAATGGAGAATTAGATTTGATATAGAGAACCATTTATAAACTTGTTGATGATTTATTGGATCTCAAGAAATAAATGGGAAATATTAGTGAGGGTTCCAATAGAAATTAAAACTTATAGAGATATAGAAAACTGTTTAATAGGTCTAAAAATAATAGTGAAACCACCTTGAAAAAGTTTCCTAAGATCAACATTTGTGAGTTATCTTTGCCAAACTGGTGCTAAGTGCACAATACAACTAGATATGGAGAACTAGACTACATTGAATTCTATCATGCATTCAAATCCATTCAAAGCCAAATAGAGGGGTTTGATATGAATCCCACTAATCAAAGTAATGATAAAGGCTTTGGTAATATCAATGATGCTTCTATAAATTTAAAAATAGTCCTCATGGTTGAGACTATGATTTTCCTAGTCAAGATGAAAATGAGCCTAAATATAATGTTGAGGAAGTGCATGCTTTCCAATAATACCAGAGGAGAAACTAAGATTTGATAAGTTCAAAATCCACCTCTAAAAACTTCCACCCCACCTAATAAAATATATACACCTCATGATGGTAGGGAAAATAATAGTCCTCTACCCCCTAAACGTAAGGAAATTCAACCAATAATAGAAGCTCCTTACACACCATCGAAGGGTGGATATAACATAGTGGAAGATATGAAAAAGATCAAGGCAAACATAAAATTACATGATCTCACTCAAATCAATAAATAATGTAATTTTCTATTGAAATCATTGAATGAGAAGACTAGCTCTAGCAAAGCTAAACCAGCTCATAAAAATGTGGTAATGTATAAGAGTAAACATGAAGTTCCACTATTTATATTAACTATAAGCATTTTTGGTAAGAATATTCATAATTGCTTGATAGATTCCATTTCTTTAGATAACATTATGTGTTTATGAATATATGAATTTTTTTTATTAAACCTAATCAAATCAGAGAAAGTAGTGGTGTAATTGTAAAAATCAAGAGTGAAAGTGGTGGGCAAATTATTAAATATTCACATGTAACTCGCTCATAAACCCCAAATCTAGTAGTTCATCAGCATTCAAAGCATTGACATGCTTGAGGCTTATGGATTGTTATTGATTCATAATTAGTCTAAATCTATAAATGGACATATGTCCACTGATTGTTCCCACATGTGGCTACCTTAGCATGGGATCCGCAATCAAATCAAGATTTACTAGGAACCTAAAATTAAATAGCCAATCATTGAATATAATTCCAAGAATGAAAAGGTAAATTACTAATCCTTTGAATTATATGTTTACACTTTTAAAAAACTACTAATTTTTTGTAGATGACAAGGTGAAATAAGAAATCAAAGGTCCCTAGACATTGCACTTTTATGGTGTGTGAGTTAAGCAAGGTTCTGGAGTTGAAATTGCTTTAACAAATCCTAAAGGAAAATAGTATCTATCTTCTTATAGATTATAGTTCACTTGTAACAATAATTTCTCAAAATATGAATCTCTTATTTTAAGACTCTAATTTGTAATCAAACATAAGGTAAAAGAAATGTTAGTCTATGGTGATTTAGAATTAGTTATTAATCAGGTCAAAAGCAGATATCAATGTAATCTTTCCTATTTAAGAAAGTATAAATTTAGAGCTTGGGGTTTGATTTAGTATTTTAACTCATTTAATATTGCTTCCCTACCCAGGGAGTATAACCAATTGGTGGATGCTCTAGATTTAATAACAATAAACCTAGTGCCTCTAGAGCCTTTGAACTTATAGGAGTTTACTATGGAAATGATTTCATGCCCTTATATACTAGAAAATATCAATCACTTCAAAGTTTTCTATGATGATAAGAAGATAATTGAATTTATGTGTAATTTTGGTGTATTTTAATCTTACATTATCAATGAATAAGATGGAATTTCTATAAAAAATTCAAATGACAATGAAGATGGATTAATCCAACTCAAGGAGAACTAAATCCCCAAGGGCATGATCTCCATAGAAAGGATGTTTGACCTATATAAATAAAGAATTAAAACTATAAACCCAAGGTGAGTGGAAAAGATTAAAATAAAGTCAACTTGGGAAATCTTGGGAATGAGCAAAGTGTCAACATTGGTTTAGTTTACATTGATAAAGAGCTAAAGGAAGCCACTACCATTTTAACCAAGTTCAAAGATATCATTTCCTGGTCATATGATGATCTTAAGATGCCTACAAACCCTTTAGACAAAGATAGAGGCCAATGAATCTAGTATTGGAACCACTAATTTATAAGGAAGTGAATAATTTTCTAGATTTAAGGATAATCTTTCCCTTATGGTACTCAACATGTGTTGTGATCTTGTGCTACTACGAAATAAGAATGGAGAAATTAGACTTTGTGTCAATTTTAAAAACTTGAATAGATCCTTAGAGAAGGAAAATTATCCCTTGCCATCCTTAGATGAGGTCATTTAGTTAGTGAGTGGGTCTAGAATGATGTCATTCCTTGATGGGTTTTTAGGCTACAACCAAGTCCTAGTGAATGAGAATGATAAAATGAAAACTACCTTCACCACCAAGTAGGGAACATTTGTATAAAAAAATTCCATTCAGATTAATCAATATAGGAACAAATTTAAAATGAGAAATGGACCATATATTCTAAGGATTAATAGGTAAGTGAATCATTATTTACATGGATGATCTAGTAATTTTTTCTAAAAATAGAGGTGATCACATGATGCATTTGGAAGAAGTTTTGGAGAAGTGTAGGGGGTATGGCATTTATTTAAACCCCAAGAAAAGTATCTTTTGTGTAACTAAAGGAAAAATTCTAGGACATGTACTCACCTATGAAGGTATGAATATTGACCATAATAGGATAAAGACAATTTCAAAGGTAAAAATCCCTAATAGCAAAAAAAATTTGAAATCTTTCTTTGACAAGATTAATTTTGTCAAAAAATTTATCTCTAGTTTTGTAGAGATTTTAAGACCACTCAACACAATGATAAATAAAGATGCAAAGATAAAATGGACTATTGAAGTAAATAAGGCATTTAAATACATTAAGGATGCTATTGTTTAAGCTCCCATTCTGATAAGTCCTAATTTTATAAAACACTTTTATCTATACTCTTTTACTTTTGATCACACTCTTGTCATTGTCTTGATGTAGAAAGAGGATGATAAAGAGCACCCTATAGCATTCATGAGCACCAACTTAAAAAACATGGAAATTAACTATTCTATTCTAGATAAGAAAACCTACACTCTGGTAAAGGTCATCAAGAAGATCAAACACTACATCCTATTAAACAAGATGTATGACATAGTGTATGATATGACTGTTAAGTTGATGATGGGACAAAATGAATTTGGAGAATGAAGAGGGAAGTGGATGACTAAACTCAAATAATATGATATAGAAATAAAATCTACTAAATTAGTTAGATGCCAAGGTCTAATCCATCTTATTTCAGGTATTGATCCATGCATTGATGTTTTTTAGGTTAAAGTAGGTCAAGTGTATGTGGTGATTGGTAAAAGGATATTGTTCACTATTTACTACATGGAGTGTCTCCCCCACACCTTAAAATGGAGTATAAAATGGCCCTTAGGATAATATCAGATCATTTTATGGTTAAAATGGGAGTCCTCTATAGAAAAAATATGAGGGGATACATCAAAGATGTGTTTTTAGAGCTGAAGCCACGTAAATCATGAACAATTCCCATGATAAACCAGGAAATGGTCACCCTTTAGGGCATACCATAGTGCACATGATATTAAGAGTAGGCTACTATTGGCTAACCATATTCAAAGATGCCCATGCTCATGTGTGAACATGTCATTAATGTCAAGTGTTTGGTCAATGAGAGACAAAGGCAACCATGCCTTTACAACCAGTGATTGAAATGAAACCATTTATATAATGTTGCCTTAAATTCATAGGAGTGATCAATTATAACTCCTCAATAGGGCATAAATTTTTACTCAATACCATAGATTATTTCACTAGGTGGACTGAAGCAGTAGCCACCAAGAATAGTAGAGTGATTGATGTCATCAAATTTCTAAAAGAAAATATCATCACTCAATTTGGGATGCCCCTATATTTGGCACGTAATAATGGCCTAGCCTTTAAGTTATCCAAATTCACTAAGTATGCATATTAAAATCAAATAGTCATCAAGTTTTCTTCAAACTATTACCCTTAGGGTAACGGAGTTGCCAAATCTACTAACAAAAACTTGATGAGTGCCATCAAGAAATCTATAGAGAAGAAAATTGGAGAATGGCAGCCCCTACTAATGTATGATTTATAGGTAGACATAATGAGATAAAAATAACCACTCAAGGCATCCTCATTCCTATTGGTCTATGATCATTAACCTATTTTTCCTATCACACTAAAGTTTCACACCTATAAGTTTATGGTTGAATATATGGAAGATGATGATAGAGTATAGTTTTGAATACTAAACATCATCTAAATGAAATATGCCATAGATGAAGCATAAAATAATTTTAGAAAGCATCAGGATGTTGTAAAGAGATGGTTTGATAAATGAGCCAAAGTTAAATCATTCCACATATCATACTTGGTCCTACTATGGGATAGGGCTGACGAAAAGAAGGGACAACATGACAAGATCACTCCTCTCTAGATTGGACCATATCAAGTGGTAAAAATATTGAGTGAAAATGAATTTAGGCTCAAAGACATGAAAGAGAATGATTTAACCTTGCCATTCAATGGGATGTATATGAAACATTATTTATCTATCACTCTATTATAAACTGCAAAAGGATAGTAAACTTGTTTAGAGTTAGAGTAGGTAGGAGTAGAGCAGTTTCCTTTCCTTCTTTGATTTCAAGTTATGCTCTTTCTCACTTTTTGATTGTTGTTCATTTTTTATTATGTGTTTTATCTTAGTAATAAGTCCTTTGGATAAGAATTAATTGGCTCAATATATGTTAGTCTGGTCCTAAAAATGGGAAGAAGGGATTTTTGGTTTTAAACATTGGTCATCCAAAAATTGAAAACCTATGGAAGTGTTTCAAATTAGAAAAGCTAGGTGGGATTAATTAGAAGTTAGTTTTCTCATGAAAATACTAAGTCATTTTAAGACTATAATATAGTTTAGATGAATGAACATTCTATTGAATGAGAGTTTGAATTTGTTTGGACCATCATACTATCACCTAAATTCACCAAGTAAATTTCTAGGGTAGAACTTGATATTTAAAAGTAAATTACATCTAGACTATGTCTTGACAAAACCTTACACCTAGCTAATTCTAGTTCCTAACCATTCTGGTTTTTGAATGTAGGTATATATAAAAAAATGAGTTAAATTAAATTTATAGTTATAAAAAATGAAATGACTTAAGCATTCTTTATATTATATATGATTATACTTTTATTATAACTTAGTTTCTCACTTGACCTCATAAGATGTTAAATTAAAGTTATAGTTAATGATGCCTTACAAGATGTCAAAGTTTAGACTACAGCCTATATAGATGGATGACCTCATCAAGCCTCACAATGACTTAAGGATTTATCACATATCATGAAAGACACCTAGAGAAAATATACCAAGTCTATGAGTTATGTGGCATAATCTAGAGGGATTTCTAGAAGCTAGCCATTGGAATTTAAATCTTGAGGCTATGTGTCAAGATCTTAGCCCCCACAAGTGAGCTCATCCAATCCAAGCCACCATACATCCCCCATGCATCCTTACATAGTGTAAAATCCTATGAGATGCTATTGTGTGTCTTAATATCAACTAGTTAGACCTGATTGGCCTTCTAAGGTGATGTGTGTCCCCTTTGGGTTCATCCAAGGTGACCACATGTATGTGTTGCATTACATCTATACAAAGCTCATGAAAGCTCACAAGGTAGACTCATAGTTTCACCCAAGACATATAATCAAGGTTTGATGATATATATTTGTTTGAGGTTCCTTTTAAAAATGAAACTTGGTGGAAGAACAAATAATATCCCTCAAGAATGATGCATGTCCCCTTTGGGCCCATGTGATGATGCCATGTGTCACTATTATGCTATTTCTATTCAAGATCCATGATCACCTCTAAGACATACACATGTCTCCACTCAAACCATTTTATTAGTGCCAATTTATCAATAGTTATCTAAACTACTTTTAAGAGAGACACCTATCAAGGAAATTTACAATTGCCGATGAAAGTAATGTCTGGCTTTCCCACGGCCAACCAAAATTGAACATCACCACTTGAGAGCTTGATATGAATTAAATGATGCCACATTGTGAGATATAGATGATTCATCATGAAAATATGTATTTCAAGAGTCCATGAGGCAATAAAAGGTGCCATATGTCTATATTTTGAGCCAACTAGGCAACTTAGTCATATTCAGGCCATTTGAGTGCTTAGCTTCATTTGAGGTGGCATCCATGTGTCAAAAGGTGGTAATATTTATCTTTAAAACTAAAATTGATGGCAAATCAAATACAAATTAAAGCTAAATGGAATTATGGTGTAATTAATAGTTAAAATAAATAATTCAAAGTTGTTTCAAATATATACAAGGTTGACAAGCTTGTCATTAATTTGGCATAAACCAAGATCACTATTAACATTGCATTAATCAGATTGGTCATTCAAAAGGATACACAAACAAGGTTATTTTTATTTTCATTTCAAAGCTATACACATTTGCTTTCTATATTGTTTATGCTCTCACAATTCCATAAAGCTCAAATCATTAGAAAACTTCACTCCCGATTGCCATTATTGGAGCTTGAAAATTGTAGAAGGAGAAAAAGAGACATTTATTTCTACCTAAAGTATTAAAAAACATGGCACAAATAGGTCCTTCTAATCAAAGTAAGAGTAGTTCCTTCAGTAATGATGACTTTCTATTTTAGAATGGTTCTTCAATCATCTTTAAAAATACTAAATTTATTCTTGAGGCCATATCATTTGGTGAATTACATTACAGTACCATATATTTTAATGTAGAAGTAGCTAGGTTTGTTGATGGAAATAAAACCATGCCTCATGAAATCCAACTAGCTTTTGATATCCTTGTTATTAATGTAGTGAGTCTCCATAAGGTCATAGCTAAGCCAGAGGTTATGCCATGTGTTGACCTAGTTTACAACACTTTTGGGATGTCAAAGTGCAAATATGGTCTAATTAAATCAATGTCTCAAGGGATCCTTATTGGTTTCATAGTAGGATCGAGCTTCCAAAAAACTATGACCTTCCCTCACTATAGATAGAATATAACTAGGTCATAATTGACAATTGGTATGAAGTGCGCTCCCTAGAGAAGGTCTTAGCTTTGTGGGTGACTGACCCAATGGGAACTATTTTCATGGATGATCAAGGAAACTTTCCCATCTAAAAATTTAGACAAAGAGTCAGAATTGGCCTAGCCCTACTGAATAGAATATTTGGTAGTCCACACATTGCTAATGTGGACATAAGGACTATTCCATTGTTATAATTTATCCTAGAAAACCAATAGATTCCCCCACTTGGGGAAATTACCAATAATAACTTAGTGTATTAAATACATGACACTTGATAAAATTATTCCCCCTTATTTATGATGAGCTACTTATTAAATGCAATTTATTCATGTACTCAATTGGGTCTAATTTCATGGTCTCCTGAGCATCTATAAGTTGTGCCTTAGCTCTTTTTTATAATGCATATTCATATATTTAGATGAAATATAAGAGTGATTATCAAATTTTTCTACCTAGTGGTCTATTGGTCAATCAATGAATTTGAGATGCAAAGGGTTTCCCTTGAAAATAGGAAAAACTTGAAAGACATGGATAAATACTAGTTATACCTAGACAACATGATTATCAAAATGAAAGGATGTTAAGCATGGGATATATTAAGAGGGGGGGTGAATCAGTATATCATATATCTTTTATTTAATCAAATTCCTTTTCTTTAACCACTGAATGATATATTCAATATATGCAATAAAACTGAAATAATAGCATGCACCACACAAGAGAGAGAGACACCATATTTTTATGTGGAAACCCAATGTGGGGAAAACACAAATAACTATCTCAATTATTTAAATGAGCACCAACTCAAGTTTATAAAGTTTTCAAGCACCAACTTGTAGGAGCACCAACACAACAATGATTTGTGAGCACCCACCCATAAGAGCACCAACCCCTCTTATGTATAAAACACAACTATCTCTCAATGTTTCTTTCTCAATAAATGATATAACACTACTATATATCTTTCTTTTCTCTCCTCTTCTCTTCTAAGCTATATAATACAATTACAAACCATGCACTTCCATATTACAAATGGATTCCCAAACCTCCTTTTATAGATTTCCAAATGACCTTTGGCATTCACCCTTTGAAATCTTTCAATTCACATAGAAAATGGTGACAAACTTGCATGACCCTTTTAATTCTTTCATTTGAAAAGTCACATGGTGACCCTTCATAGGGAAAAGTGTCCTTTCCATATTTTGACTTTAGTAGTGATTCTTTGAATTCCTCATGGTGACCCTTCATGGGGAAAAGTGCCCTTTCTCTCTTTTGTCTTTATTAGGTGACTCTTTAAATTCTGCATGGTGACCCTTCATGGGGAAAGATTATTTTCCCTCTTTTGTCTTTATACAACCAAAAATATATTCATTAATATTTAAATAATATTAACACACTTTAGCCAAGATATGAATATTAAAAACACTTTTAGACATAAAATGCTATGGGGCCTTTGTCACCAATACTACTAGACCTTTGACATAAATGAAAATATTTCCAATAACATCCCCCTTTATCATTTATGGCAATCTCAACCTAAAACTACCACATTCTAAAACTGGTACTACACATGCCAACCTAAAATTGAGACCTACACATACTACCAACTAAAAACATATAGTAACTCCCCCTTACTATAGTATCCTTTTTTCTAAACTTGTTCCTATACCTATTATTTTACTTCTTCACCTTTGACATCAATGGAAAAGGGTCTATCTTGGAGATAACACTTAACTCCCCCTCAATTGATGTTGATCCTCAATGGGAGGAAGTAAAAGAAATTACTCCTAACTTCTCTTGTAGATACTCAAATATGTCCTTTGGTAGTGCCTTTGTGAAGATATCTGATAACATAAATAAATTTTTGCCTATCCTCTAAGCATTTGTAATCAACACATTTGAATATTTTATTATAATCTTAAAACCTTTAGTATAAAACTTTAATGTGTGTCCCTAATCACACATTTGACTTACACTCAAAAAATTATGCTTAAGACCTTCTACATATAATACATTCTTAGTCTTGGTTTTACCATTGTCCAAACTTAATGTACCTTTTTTGGCTATCCTAGTAGTGGTATTGTCTCCAAATTTTATTGTGCCTAGAATATAAAATCTTCTTCTCAAATCTCTTCTTGTATCTGGCTTTTAAGTTTTTCTTGTATGTAGGATTTCCTTCTTCATTATTACCATTATTCTTATCTAGGCACTTAGCTACAAAATGTATAATATTACCACATTTAAAACATTTAAATGAAAAATTTCCTTGATATTTACCTGTGCCTTTTTTAGGCTTGTGGATGAATAGGGATTCATTGTCATCTTCTTTATCACTAGAGATGTCACTTGTTTCTTGAATATTATCCTTGTATTTCTTAGATGTTTTGAAAGTAGCTTACCTCTTTGAGGGTTTATCTTATTCAATCTACATCTCATATGCTATAATAATACCATGTAGTTCCTCCATATTTAACTTGGATAGAACCTTCATTTCCTCAATTGCAAATACCTTTGCATCATATCTCAATGGTAGAGATCTCAAAACCTTTTGTACCACCATTGAATCTTTTAAATTTTTCCTAAGGCCTTGAATTTGATTTACTATTTGATCAACTAATAAAAGATATCTTGTTATATTTTATTCCTCTTCCATTTTTAAAATCTCAAACTGTCTCCTAAAAGTCTAGATCTTAGCTTGCAAAACTTTTTCATCACCTTTGTAAATATTCTTGAGTTTTACCCAAGTCTCATAAGTAGATTTTCATTGCATAACTTTAAAAAATTCTGATTCACATGAACCACATAAAATATAATTTAAATCTTTAGCATTATTTTCACTTTCCTTTTTATCCATGGAGTAGTTATAGGTGTCTGTGGCTCTTCATATTTATTTATCGCTGCTTGTCAAATGTCAAATCTAAGGGCCATCAAGTAAGTCTTCATCCTTATAATCCAAAAATCATAATTTTTCCCATAAATAAAAGGTGCCTTATTTGTATAAGATACTTCATGTTCTCCATCTATCATGCTTTCCCTGATCTACCTTCAAGTTATTAGACTCTTTTTGAAGGAACCTACTATGATACCAATTATTAATCATGAAATATAATGAGAGGGGGGATGAATCAACATATCATATATATTTTAAATATTTTACTTAATCAAATTCATTTTATTTAACTACTTAATAATTCATTAAAGATATGCAATAAAATTAAAATAATAACATGCACCACACAAGAGAGAGAGACACTAGATTTTTACATGGAAACCCAATGTGGGAAAAGCCATGGAGAACTATCTCAAGTATGTAAATGAGAACCAACTCAAGTTTACAAAGTTTAAAAGCACCAACTTGTAGGATCACCAACCTCCTTGTTTAACACCAACACAATAATGATTTATGAGCACCCACCCATAGGAGCACCAACCCCTCTTGTGTAGAAAACACAACTATCTCTCAATGTTTCTTTCTAAACAAATGATAAAACACTACTATATCTATTTATTTTCTCTCCTTTTCTCTTCTAAGCTATATAAAATAATTACAAACCATGAACTTCCATATTATAAATGGCTTCCCAAGCCTCCTTTTATGTCTTTCTAAATGACCTTTGGCATTCACCCTTTGAGAACTTTCAATTCATGGGAAAATGGCACCAAACGTGCATGACCATTTGAATTCTTTCATTTGAAAAGTCACATGGTGACCCTTCATGGGGAAAATCATATTTTCTTTCTTTTTTCATTACTAGTGAATATTTGAATTCCTCATGGTGACTCTTCATGGGGAAAATAACCATTTCTCTCTTTTGTCTTTATCTAGTGACACTTTGAATTTCTCATGGTGGCGCATCATGGGCAAAAGCATCCTTTCCCTCTTTTTTTTTATGAAACTAAAAATATATCCATTAATATTTAAATAATATTAACACATTTTAGACAAGAAATAAACATTAAAAACACCTTTAGACATAAAATTCTATGGGGCCTTTCTCACCAATACTGCTAGACCTTTGACATCAATGACAATATTTCCAATAAATGAGTGATGGTGGCCACTCTTAGATTGCCAAGGTTTGTGCTAATGAATCTAGCTAAAGAATAAATAGCCTATCAATTTTTTGATGTATTTGATGGAATATTCAAGGACAATAATCAATTACCCCCATGAGGTTCCTTATAAACTAGGGATGACCAGGATTACCAAGTGGTATGATATTATTATAGTTATTAGGCATAGGGATTCATACCTAATTCTTAAAGATGAATTTAGACCATGGGATCCCAATAGGGTCAATAACAATCACATATTTGGATTTAATAAATATGTATCAATAAAATACAAGCATTAAGAAGAATTCCATGAGTGGATATCTATATATATATATATATATATATATATATATTCTCTAAATTATGAGGTGGTAATACAAAATGCAGTAATGGAGAACATTAAACTAGAGATGAGATTGGATAGGGAGACAAAAAATTAGGATATTGCTAAATCTCAACCACCACCAATACATGGGAACATGTTTGATGTTGACTATGAGGAAGGGCAAGATGAATAATATTAATACAACATTCCTATTGTAAGGAACATGTCAAATAGACCTCCAAAACTTACCACTTGAAGCATTCAAGACTTACCTTGAAGCTTTGATAAAGGAGGATATAACAATCAACATGACCCCTCTCAAGGGCCTACAATAATCTCTACATATACTATGGGAGACATTATAGAAATCCTAGATCAACTTGACCCTAATACTATTAACCTTAAGGAATTGTAATAATGTATTGAGATCTTCATGCAATAAGTGTAGGCACTAGCCATTAGAAACATTGAGAAAGTCTATAAAAGGAAAGGGGAGCATAAGGCCACTATGAGAGGAACAATAACCCCTCCACCATCTTCTCAAGTGACTACAAAGCCTCTAACATAAGTAACTCTTATATGTACCAAATTTATGTAAGAACAAACAACTTCTTCGTATCCAATAGTTGATCCATCTACAACTATTATTGTCACTAGCACACCACAAACTACCCTTAGATCATAAGCTCTTAATGTAAATACCTCACCACTACATTGTTTTCTAATTACAAGTACATCTCAAACTAATTTTTATTCTATATTTTCTCCTTATACTATTACTCCCCCATAATTGATCATAATGTAAACTAGCATCCCACATAGGATTACTCCTATTGTTACCTCCATAAGTATCCCATCCATTGTTATTCCTCCATTGGCTTCAATATCATCATTAACTATAATTACCTTTTCTCAATCTTTAGTTGATACTAGCCTAGGCTAAGCTAGTGGTTCCTTAGGATTTACCATCCCCCATTTCATTTCTCATGCCACTACAAATATTGGATCTTCATCAAGCATTAGTGCTAGTCAAACTATTAGTTCCACTTCTTCCTAGGATGCAACATATAGTTCAACACTTGCTATTGGTTCCCTTGCATCAACAAGGCCATTAAGGCCCTTTTCAAAACTTTTCACATTTCAAAAGACACCTTTGCCTACATCCCCATTCAATTTTATTATGGATGCAAAGGTGAGTGTGCCCAAAGAAATTCCTTCATTTATTCTAAATATGAGCCTTGTCAAAACTCCATTTGGCACACTTAGGTAGATAGATCCAAAAAACTTGACAAACATTATTGCTATAGCTCTATCCTCTAACCCAAATATACCACATCCAATACCACCTCCAACAAACCTAATGCCTATTATTATCCCAAAATGGGTCACAAATATTATACTAGTAGAAAGATAAGATATACCTTAGGTAGTCTTTTCTGTACCATGTATTTGTATGAAATTTGATGTTGTTATAGGTACCATGAAAAAAGTGGTGAGGAGGTAGGTTAAACAACCCCAATCTAGCTCAGTTGTGGCTCATAAAAATGAATATTCCCTCTTCACTTTAACAAATAAGATGAACGTTGGCCCAGGTGAGTTAGATGAGTATGCAAAGGACCCTATGTCCATGGTCCCAACTAATGCATAATCCATAATGGCCTTAATTAAATGCATATAGTAGGAGGTGAAGACATTACAGGAGAAAACATTGCATACAATGATGGAGAATACTATATAATAAATAATAAATTTAATCATCAATGTCTTCAATTTATACAAGGTCATGAAGAGAAGGCAAGAGGATGGGACTCTACAATTTAATGTGGTCTTTGAATATGAACAAATACTTGTACTCTATGATGCCAAGTTGGAAAACTTGGCTAGAGTGGCAAAGAACAACAAGTTCTTAGACCTAAAGACATTGCCATTTAAATGAATCATCTTGGCATAGATTATAATGATAAATAGAAGGATAATATTGAAAACATGGCTTGAATAAGTTAAGGATATAAATGAATCCTTATAAAAAATAGAGTTCAATATTTCCCTATTGATAAAGGATGCTATGGTCACTAGGGTGATCAAAACTTATGTCATATTTATGGATGATTAAGAGTTTAGGGTTTAAATGAAATAATTTGTTTCAAAATTCTAACAAGACATAGCCAATGCTAAGACTACCACTAAAGTGATGAACATTGTGGATTTTGCTAATGAAAGGAAAGAGAGAGCTGAGGCTATTGAATAAGTGTTGAGACATGTAATTGTAGAGAATAGTAGGATTATTCAAAAAACACCTAAAATATTTTGGCTTATGATCTTGAATTTTGATCAAATTGGCCAGGACTATTTAACATGCTTTGAAGTTTGGACAAGGGAGGATGAAAATAAACAAATGTTACAACAACAAGCTAGTTAGAAAATAGCTATCAAACAACCCCTTCCACGGAAACTTCTAGAACCTAAACAACCTCCTCTAGGGAAACAATAAGTGATGTTGCATGACAAGTTCCCCTTCAAGGACAAATGCCACAACCTACTCAACCAAGGCAATCAAGGCCTTGAGAAATATTAATCTTTGCTTTGTAAATTCTAATTTAGAATATTCCCTTGTAATACGTGGTAATTTAGTTATTGTTATTCAAAATATAAAATCCACTTGACTATATTTGGGAATACTTTAATTCCCCCACTTGAGCTTTCATAGGAATTTTGAGGCCTATATATAGGGGTATATCCCCTCATTGTAATTTTTAGGAACAATTGTTAGAGAATTAATGTAAAAAAGCTTAGAATTTGTGAGATTAGCTGAATGATCTATTGTGTGTTATGTATTTTCTATTTCTCATGTTTTCAGAGAATTAATGGTTTCTTTTTTTCTAACTAATCTATAAATAATATCATTATATGCATCTATTGGTTTGAGTTTAACATTAGGCTAACAAATCTACTAGTTTATGTGATCTATTTCATCTCATTTGTAGTTGAATGTGTTTATGTAATTTGATGTGAATAATTAACTTTCATAATACATATGCCTTAAAATATATACATCTCCTTTCCTTTGAAGTCTCAACTACATTCATTTGGCTTTGAGTATTACACTAGGGTTGGTGAATGATATTTATACATGTTATTAGCATTTAGGTTAGAAGAATTGACACCTCTAACTATCTAAAACAAACTTTATTTTATGCCTTACCCTGTTTGCCTTTGGATCTACCCCATGAGTCACTTTAGTTTAGCTCATTCTATAAATATTCATGGTTTTTTATGCTTGGGAAATAATTGGAAAATTTTAGATCAATTTCACAAATAATATCAAGAAATAAAGTGTCATTGTTGTATAATATGTTGTCCCTACAATAGGGTCTATTTATAGACTTACAAGTGGTGGCCATATCTCTATTGTTTTGCTATTTTTAGTAGTAGTTGTGTAAAATAATCAAGTCCCAAGTCTCCTAGGACTTATAATTGACTTTATTACTTTCCTCCTATTCCCTAGTGACATAGAAAGAACATTAAGTGCATCAAAAATTACCATATACAATAAATAGATGTATGAATTAAATATATAGTTATCAAGTGGTTAAAGTTAAAATCATTTTATATGAGAACCCTCTATAGTAAGTGGTAACTCCTCCTCTTCCACCACCACCATAGTTTATTGTGTCACCTATTCAAGAGAACTATAAATATATAATTATGAAACCTACTCAAGAGCACAATATAAATATAATTAGTACACCCATTGATGAGCATAGTTCAGAATCAATTGTTACACCTATAAAAAATCTTTATATACAATCAGTTAAAATGGTTCACATTCCTAAATAAAAAGATTCATATAAAATATTTATTCAAGGTTCAAATAAATTTAAATATTATGCAATGCATCCTAACACAATTCCTAGGATAGTCAAAAATATTCCATAGTGAACACAAGCAAGGATAATGTATTCTATTATAAAACAAACTCCACCGAGTCTTACATATTCTCGAGTTACACATGTGGAAAAACATTCTATGAATAATGATCAAGATAATTAAAATAAAACACTTGATGCATTTTACAAATTCAAATTCTTATGCATGTAACACTTTTCATTCATGAAAAGTCACCATCCCACTTTATAATATAGGCACACATGATGGTCCTCTCATTGATCAGATCAACTAGTTTCCTTTCCAACAACATTACAAATAATTAAAAAAATAATTGGGCTTGAGCATGACATAATATATTACTTTAATTCTTTGCATATGTTATTTATCACATATTTAGTAGATAACATAGGGTTTTTGATACACATATATTTTATGAGGTATATGAGTCTAATGTAAGACATACATTATACATGAATTCTTAGATGCTAGATTACATTCTACCAAGTGGCCATGCCTATGTTAGAATCATCTAATTATATATGTTATGTTATAACAAGTTATATATTTTTATGAACTTTCCACCATGTCAAGATACATATATTTTTTTAGTTAGGTTTCAAATTTTAACTAGAGCCAAAATTAGTTTTAGATCACAATGGAAGGTCCAATCTTCAAAAATGTTAAAAACCCACATCAATTTAAACCATTATTACTCTAAAACACTTTAAAATAGGGAAAATCCTAATAAACCTATGCTCCAAAATAAAAACTAACATATAATAAAACATCAAAGCGCAATAGGGATACTACAACCTAAAACTCTACCCACATGATAAAGAAATCGATTGATCATCCATAAGATTGAAAGTAGCTAATGGAAGTCTAATAATTCCATATTCCATTATGTACCATCAATGATAGAAGTCTAAGCATCCATTTGTAATCTTTCTTCTTCTATTTTCTTGCCTCTCTTCCCTTTCTTACTAAAGTTAGGGGTCTTCAAATTAGAGGACCTCTGAGCAATAGATAAAAAGGCCTTACTTGCTAGATCTTCTTCTTATTCCTCCCAAACCTTACCCTTCTTATTTATAACCTTCCTTCTATTGGAATATATCCATTTATGGAGAAGATTCATTTTTTTCCTCTTGCTCAAATTCTAAATCACCCATTTCCTTACCCAACTTGGATGAAGAAGGTTTTCCTAAATTCCAAACTATCCATTCTCCAGCCACTGAAACCTCATTCTTATGCATATTTTCCTAAATGTCCTAATGGAAATCCAAAGAAGGGGACTAAAAAAATGTATATTTATCCATGAACTGAAAACAATGCACCAAATCATGCTTCAAACATTTAAATTTTCTAATCCACTTCTATAAAATCATAGAATGGGATCCTTTTAAACCCTTCTCAGGAAAAAAATTAATCTTATGGTCCTTATGATTGAATTTAAAGCATCCAAAAGGAATACCTTCAAAATTAATAAATTAAGACCACACTCCTTAAGATGACACAATTTGAATGGAATGATGCAAAGGTTTGGACATATCAATAAACACACACACTTTGACATAACTCAGATGAGCTTCTATGGATTCACCAATCTTAAATAAAACACCTAATTTACTCACCATAATTTTGAAAAGACCAATATCTCACATAACTAGGGGAAGATTGTAAAATCTTACCGAAACTAGATCTTGTGAAATAACTATAGTACCTAAGTCAAATAAAGGTGTTTGGGGACAAAAAATACCCCTATTTATCCATAAACCAAGGTCCATTATTCCTTATAAAATCCTTGTCCTTTGGAGATTGAAATTGAAGCAAAAAATTATGTATAAGATAGATAGAAGGTGTTTTAAACTCTGGCTAGGAGCCAAAAGCCCATTGATGAAGAACTTCCCAAGAAGGTCGCTTCCCAATACATATGCCTATCAAAGATTTACTTCCCCATTCCATATCCAACTCTGAAAGCTCTGAGTCTAAAATTTACAAAATAAGAGGATTACCAAAAAAAATAAGGGGAAAATCACCAATAAATCCTATTTCCATAGTCTTCTTCTAAGAAATTTCTTCTTTTATAAGCCCCTTATCACCTCTTGCCTCCTTAAAACATTTTTCTAAAGGAATTTAGCTTTTAAGAGTTAGAATTAGATGTGATCTTAATTGAGTCTTGAGAATAGCTTACTTGTAGAATGAGCCACAAGAATGAAATGTATTAGAGATATTAATGCAACTTACATACACTAGAGCTTTAGGTATAACCCTAACCATCCTTGAAGAAAATATAGATAAAAAATTTGAAAAAAAGAGCCACCTCTTGACCTATCACTAGGTTCCTCTAGTTGATCAAACCCTAAAGCATCTATATAAGAAATGAAGCTAAAATCATGTTGCTCAAAAGGAGATAAAAATTGCCTAGATTCTTGATATTTATTCTTCCCTTTACCCCAATTTTGGTGAAGCATAGAACCAAACCCTACCTTGAATCCCTGATCTCTTCCTAGCCTACATCCCCCTTCTCCCACACATATCATTGTTGCTGCCACATGATTCTCCTCTACATATACATAATTCTTTTGATATCACTACACCACTACCATTAACATCCTCATAATTTTCTCACTAAAATTTTGGGGTATAGATATTTTTGAAATGGACCCAAAATTGCAAGCATTTTTGTAATTGGAATTCCCAAACTAACAATGAATAGTATCCCTAGACATGAACTATGGACTTACCTCATTAAATTAAACACATATTTCAAGCCAATGTTGACCCCCATCACATTAGACACTAAGTTGGTAGCCAATTTCATTATGGATAATTTTCACAAATAACCCACCATAGCTTAGTGTGGGAATGCCACTAAAGACTGGTCATCCTAGGGAATGGACCTTGAGATATCCCACTTCTAACACTCAGCTCACTCACTGCTAGGCTATCATCATTGGGTATATGTTAAGATATATATCTTATAAGTGTATTATTTTCTAGTATTTGACATTGTGATTTATGGATATGCTAATTTCATATAATATGTCATAGATACATATGGATGGAATATACTAGTTTTCAATTGTTTAATGTTATTTAATTTCATTTCATGATAGGCTAGACATTGCTTTCTTATTGTGTGTGGCCCTTGGCCCATGTGTGCAAATTTTATTAAACATGAATATGAGATTTATTCTTTGAATTTATGAAATTTGAACATGTCCATATATTGAGGACCTTGGTCCTATCTTTGATGTGACATTCGAACATGTCCCTTATCTATGACATTTTTAATGTCCTTTATGTGTGGCCCTTGGCCTTGTTTGTGGTGATTGTTGACCAAATTATGAACTCAAGTCAAAATTAGTCACCCCCTAGGTTGAAATTTCATAATATTACTAAAATATTCTCATGGTCTTATCATGGTCTTAAATGGTTCTAGAGAGTTCCATATGGTCATATTTGTCCTTGTCTAACTTTTTTAAAGTATGGTCTTATGTTCACTTATCTAGTCCTTTGGGTCAATTACACGGTCTTGAGATTATAAAATATAGTAAAAGTATTAGTATGGTATAAGGTAATTATAAAATTTTAATTAGGTTTCCTTAATATCATAATATCATGTACTAATCTTTTATTTGACTCTCATATGCAAAAATCACATTTTGGCCACCTTTTGGCCTATTTGGAAGAGTTAGGCATACCATTACAAGAATAAAACATTTAAAAAAGATTAAAAACATCACTAATGTTATAAATGGGTTATATATTTTTTAGGGATAGTAAGATACTAACAAAATCTATAGTTTAATACCTAATGGACTCTTTATAAGTACTTTTGGGAACTTGTAGGCCTTACAAGATCATATTTTTGTTGAAAATAGTTTTTAAGTGTTCCTTACAATATATAAAATATTTTTATATATATATAACAAGTTTAAATAGGAAATTACACTCTAGATACTATTTATCCTCCATCACTACCTTCACAAGCTCAGGAAGGCAAATTTGAAATGAATGGTACGACTAAGAAAGAGAGAGTTAGGAGATAAAACTCTATAAATTATTAGGGGTTATAGTAATATTAAAATAATTTGAATTATTTTTCATATTTATGGCTTATTATTTATTAAAAATCACTAACATTGATAGTAGGTCACTATGCCCTATCCATCTGAGAGGGGTCTATTCTTGCATCTATTTCTCCACTTAAGAATTTAATGGAGAAGAATGGTTTTTAGAATTGTTTTTATAGGTCAATAATCTCTTTTAAATGGTGGTTTAATTATTCATATAATCTTAATTAAGTGTATTCACTTGGAGGAAAAGTGTCTTGATGTACAAGGTCTTTTAATCAGTTATGCTACAAGTTTTTATTTTGTCTTGATGGTGGTCACTCTCAAAGTTTATAAATAATTCATAACTAATGGAATATAACTCATTTTCATGGAGTTCATGTGATTTTGTCTGAGATGTGTCTTTTATCCATATTATTTAAGTGTGATGCTCTTTGGGAACATGGTATGTGTTATTCAGTCCACTATATGTTTGATTGTCAAAATGGTATCAAATATTAGTGATATATAATAATTTAATATTTTGAGATAAAATTTCATTATTGGAAGTATGGAAATCTAAAGATAATAGTCTAAGCACACCTTCTAATGAGAATCACAAGTGTCTCTTCCATATACAAGCTTGTATAGACTGCAGAAGAAGATTAAATAGGCTTAGTGTCATGGGTAAGACTTGATACATCTCTTCATGCATTCATATGGCCGTAACTACCCCATTTCCATCATCAAGTTATTCAAATTGACTAGCAGCTCCAATTCCCTACACATAGACCCTACATATAAGATGATTATACATACAGGTCCATATGGATTTTAAAGTGAGTTGAGTGTAACATAATTTTGATCATATGCTCTATAAGACCTTTAAGGAGTGAAAATAATGGTGATGAAGTTTCAAGTATTGAAATTTCTAAGAACTTAATAAATGGCTTTGAGCCCTAAACAATCAAGTATAAACCTATAGGTCCTAGACATGTAGGTCCTCATTCTAGACCAAATTCAACCTTAGACCAATAAAATCAAAGATAAAACATGGAACCTAACCCCAAGGTAGATTATAAACCATTGAGGAGCATCTAGATTGCTTGCAAATCAAAGGATAACCAAGGGAAAAAGTTAATGGCCCTAGAAGACCACCTATAGTACTATGCACAAAAGGAGCAAGTGAGAAGTGGTTTGAAAATGTCATAAAAGGTATTGGTATGCACTATAGTAAAGTGGAAATAAAATATTTTTAATTGAATCCTTGAAAGCATCATGACATAGTGAGAAGATCAATCTTCAAGATAAACACAAGAACCAACTATCAAACTCTCCTTGAAGTCACCTATATGCAAACCTGAAGAGAAGTTCAAACACATAGTGACTAAGTTTGAGCCTTGGAAACTAAATTAATAAATGACATTAGTTTTTTTTAATTTAAATGATCAGAGATGGAAGGCTTAGAAGAGATGATCAGGTCAACATCTTAAATACCTATATATGCAGCCATCTAGCACCTACCGGTCGCTAATTGAACAACTAGCATTAAGCCTAAGGAGAGGAGATAGAGTATAATAAAGACATGATCTAAGACTCATTTGGGATATCAAATAATTCAAAATCCAAAATAATATAATTGAGGTGGGAGTGAGTTCCTAAACCAAAATACAATCTTGATCCTTCATAGGCCACCTACAGGTTACTCCAAGAATAGGCTAGTCTCTAGCCTAAAAGAAAGGGCAAAGGCATATGAAAGGATATAGGGTTTATCTCAATCAAAAAATAGGGTCATGTATATGTATATATATAAACAAAGTAAACATGATGATATTTGTCAAACCCTGAGTTCCAAATCTCTGTACATAATGAAAAGGTAAACTATGGGTTTGCCTACTCTTTATGAGGTTTTATTTTATTTGAAGGTGAGTGAGGATTGCGAATAAATATAAGAGAAGAAAGGAAATTTTGGAATGGTCCATAGTGAAATTAATACTTCATTTTAACCCTCAAGATGAATATCAAGGGTATACGTAGTTAAGGACTTAGTCTAGACCTTAATATCATAGCCTACACACAAGCCTACTTGCTTGGCTGAGTAAAAATGAAAAGGAGAAAGCCTAAGGGATGAAATAAATTTGGTGAATTATTTAATAATGTTATAAAAACCTCAATATAAACCTAAAATTGGATGACATATGTCTAAAAATTTGATGAGTCATGTTCTAAAGTAAACAAGCCTAAGATACACATAGGTATATCCTATAGTCAATCATGAAAGAGATTGATGTTTTGAGGCCTCTATAGGCATGATCACACTTTTAAAATTAATTGATAATATTTTTATGAGTGTAAAAATACATTCATGGTCACCTAAAATCCATACAGGTAAATAGCATACCCACTATTTTGTCTCAAACCTTACTCACTCCATTGACAAGGGATAGTCTTGAGACCAAGGCATCTATTTCAACTCAAAGCATAAAAATGTATGCCAAACCCCAAGAAGGGCCATTTAGGGAAAAAAATACATAAGTTTTTTTCAATATACTTTCAGGTGGCACCAAAACTTAGTTTTCAATCCAAATTCCCTTGAAGGTTAGTAAGGAGGTGATTGCCCTTAAACTCTAAGTCCCTTGACTAGTGCACCAAATGCATAAAGGGGAGTAATGATCCTTACTAGAGCATGTGTAATCATGGGTAAGGTTTTTTTTGGAGATTTTTGAACCTCTCCTAGAAATTAGATTGATTTTTGAGACCCAAAACCCAAGTATGGGAATGCCCCAATATTTTATCCTTCCTCTTGGATAAGATAAACATTTATTTCCTCTCCTCTATTGTGAATACTCTCATAGTATCATCTTCCATATTCCTCTTTTTGACCCTCTAATATCACCAAATATTTCTCTTAATTTCTACCCCAAATTTTCCTCTAGAAGGATATCAAGAAGTGAAGGCTAGATGATTTTAGACTAGTCCACATTTTGATCCTTGCCTTAGCTTGTTCTGATTGGGCTTTAATCAGGCTCTCAACATTCTCTTCATGGATTATAGCCTCAAAAAATATTACCATCCAAGGAATCCTAGTACAATAATGGTCTTTAAGACCTATGAATTCCCAATCCTAGTAGATGATGAGAATGAATTAGAGGATAATACTTATGAGATCTATACTTTTTCTCATTTTCAAATGAATAATCACAATTTGAGGAACAAGCATCCTGATGCTACTTATATGTCTTCAAAAAACATTGCTACCACTCCTTTAGATCCAAAGGTTAAAAAAAATTATCCCATTGGAATTGACATGTGAAATTAATAACTCTAAAATAAATAAAACTTAACCTATTATTTGTATCAGCTTCTATTTTTAGTAATATTCACATACAAGTACACGTAACTCTCAAAATCTCTAAAAATAAAATAAACACTAAAATTAACTTATCAAACAAATTTCAATTGAAGTTTAATTCTGGATACAAAAATAGACAATTTATAAAAAAAATAAAAATAAAATTAAACCACAATTATGGACCCTCATATAGTCACGTATAGCCTCCCAAAATGTTCATTGTCCTAATTCATTCAATACATCTAATATTGAAAGTGTCTTATAAAAATAACTACATCATTTGGATTCAGAGAGGGTAGTTTCCATACCTTTTAGAGATGTAAGAGTGTGAGACATCCCGACCCAAAGGTAGATTAATGCATCACTTAGAGTCAAAAGGGTGAATCCCTTGGTCTTGTTAGAGATGATATAACCTAGTATATCCCAACCCAATGGGTAAATGTTGCATCATATAATGTGAAGATGAATTATTTATGACTTATGACCTAAGAAGCTGAAAATGAAGTATGAGTGGTTAATTGGGACTATTTGGGGTGCACCATCAGTCTATGGGTGACACATAATTATACCTAGAATAAATTCATAGAGAAAAAATCTATGCTTAAATTATGACTTTTAATAAAAACCAATAAAGGTGTGACATGTGTAAGAAAGTAGGGGCTTGTTGAGTAAACTCTAAGGGATGTGGCTATGTGCCTACCACATGTTAGTTTTTAATGCCTCTCTCAAGTTTAAGAGAGATAAGCTTACCACTTGAAGAACAAATTCATACATTCACACCATCTCTCACACATTGTATGGGAAGCTAAGCCATTTGGAATAGGTGGGGGGTTAGTCAAGAATGTTTTCAAAGTGGAATGAGGTTAACTGGTGGCTTATTCTTTATGAATGATCATTATGACCTCAAACATGTCTTAAACCCTCCTAAAACCCTGATAATGACCAAACAAAACAAATGGACCACTAACACACATTTAATAACACAAATATATATTGAAACTTCTTATATGTTATTTATGACTCGAAGTAGGTTATACACATGTACTTTTATGTTGATGTCACATGTATAGATTGTAATAAATGCCATATTTTTCATGATTTTTGGTGTTTTAAAGGTGTTCTAAGCAAGGGAGAACTTCCCAATCATTAGATTAAGTAATTTGGGATTTGTCCTAATTATTAAAGTCCTAAATTTTTCATAGTATTTTTTGGAGGAGGTTAAATAAGGCTCATTTCCCAAGGTAATCTCAAACAACCCTAAAATGAGACTAGGTGGTAAGGTCATTTAATGGTTCTTTTACTTACATAAGGTATCAAGACCCCAAAATTGATATGGAATTTAGTGATATCCTAGGGAAAGTGAATCACATGATTTTAGGTGGTTCCACACGTGTGAGATATGTCTAGATCAACAAAACAGGGTTCTAGATAAGGAGGCCTAATTGAGGCCTAATGGAGGAGAAAGAAACGTAGAAAAGTGGACTTATATTCAAACTTTGAAGATGAAATTTGACATGGAGTTACAAGGCCATACTGGGTACTAGAATGTGCCTTCATTTTGTCAATACACTCCATGCAACTCCCTAGATAAGGAGGTTTATAAGTTTTTAGGGATACAAGGAAAATATGAATAGTGAGGGTTTAAAAATCAAAATGGAGTCTTAGGAGTTGTAGGAAATTTTGAGGTCAACATACCCCCATTTCTAAAAAATAGGGAACATTGTGCAAATCTAAACCTTAAAAATAAAAAATTGGCATGTTTTATAGATTATTTATATTTGAAGATCATCCATGCCTAATAAGGGTGGCCTATTTATTCATGATCTTGATTTAACTTCACCTAATATTGATAATAATGGATCTTTATGGTTCAGTTGTAGGTTTCTTGGGACCCTCATCAAGTGGATTACACTTGAAATTTATAGATTAATCCTCATTTAGGATTTTACCAGCCTTCAGTCTGTAGGAACTCTAGATTAAATCCATGTTCTAAATGCCTCAAACCCCTCCTTCGAAAATGCTTGCTTACATCCTTCAATTTAAATACAAATGTCATGGGAGCAAAATTGGTGGGAACACTTTAAAAGATGCAATGAACTAAGTTTAATTTTTATGCTAAAACTAATCATGTTTTTTATACGACCAAGCCCAAGCCTAAAAATCATGTTTTGTCCCTTTATATTTTGCCTCCATTTGTTTTTTTTTGTATTAAAAAGTTAGGTCTAACTTTTATGTTTACAAGGTCCTTTACTTTCCTAGATCAGACCCACTTTATGTTTCATGGTCCTTTCTAGTACTTTTCTTAACATCTTAGTCCTAAGGTCCTGTTCATGCTTTTTTAACATAAATGAGACCTTAGCCCTAAGACTTTAGCAAAGGTCTTTACATTATCCTGATCCCTAACTTAAATATATTACTTCTTCATTGGATCGATGGTTCACTCATCATCGAGTAACATTAATCAAATAGAGTGAAAGAGATCCAACACAAAAAGGCTTTAATCCATCTAGCCAATCTCGCTCGATCACTTAGATCATAATAAATAGTTTGAAAAATCCCATATAAATATAAACACTCTATAGACTCTTCACAAAGTTAATAGAGTCAAAGCTCGAGAGCCTTGCAAAGTTGCCATGTGGGATTCCCCATTCAAACTTAATATCAAAAGGACCTTGTGATAAGATCTTATATTTTAATTATTCAAAGGGGTAATCATTTTATTATGTTTCAAAGACAGGCTTATGACTTAATCTAATTTTATATAAAGATTTGAGATAACTCAATCTAGTTTAGGATTACAGGGACAAATAACGTTCCTCTATTCAAATCATGATCTATGGTTTGCACTTACTCACTTCATAAAATCTAATAGAGTGTATTTAACCCAAGCATCTATGGGGCCAAATACATTTAGGACTTAAATTTGACATTCATGTGAATGTCATTCACACTTACAAGGTCATCAAATTTTAGCCCTATATGAAAAGTTATTAGAGCTTAATTTTGAAGTTCACACAAATATCGTTGACACCTGTGAGGCCATCATTGACGTATGTGAAATCATCCAAATTTAGCTCAAGAGCTAATTTAACTCAAAAGACAAATGCACTTAAGACTTTCATCTCAATGTCAAAATTGATCTTCCATAGATTAATCTTGTTTATTTAAAGCCATGTCTAGACTCAAGATCCTTATAACTAGGTTTAGATTTGCATAGGCCAAGCTTGAATATCATACTAGAATCTAGTCATGTTTTTTAACATTGACCTAAATTTTAGTATATATATGTCCCATGGTATTTTAAGACTAATGAACTTAGTTTAATGAAAGGTCACATTATCATAAAACTTAGCTTAAAACTTTAATCTAAATTTTTATCATTTTTAATAACATAGTAAAACCCTAGGTTAAAACCTTACATTAGATTCTTTTTTATTTGGGTCCCCCTTTTAATGTGTTTTAAACTTAGCCTATAAACTTTGGTCTAAGTATGTTCATGTTTAATTTAAAAAAATAGAACTATATCCTAAATTATTTATCCTAAGTTATTTATGTGTCCCGATATTATTTAAAGTTTGTGTATATTTGTAGGATCTATGGCTCACATATGATCAGATAAGAAAAATCAGATGGTGAAAAACTAGGATGGACTTTTCAACAAATATTTAGGAAAGTGTGAGACTGCCACATGGTGAAAGTACATCAACATGTAGACTAATGATGTGCAGAGCTCTGAAGACTTGTAGAACTATGAAGTAGCACAATCATGAAGCTTGATATAGGCAAGGACCAATATCATGTAAGTCCTCAGATCAAGATCAATGATCCACATTTATCTATACATAAATATTAAACAATGCGAAACAAAAGTCATATTTTAGAAGACAATGTCTAATTATTTAAAATCATTATGAAAAGTGTCATGAAAGCTACTATTAGGATGCTACATAGATACCACATGGGCACAAGATGACAAAACTATAGATTTTATGGGCTCAAAAAATCAAACATATAAATGCAAAGGTCAAAATCAATTTGAAGGCACAAATTCACTTAAGTCCAAGTAAACTATCACCATTAAATCTAAAAAAAAGGCCCTAGACTCTACTTAAAGCCCTATTTTGATCCTGACTTAACCATAGTCAAACTAATAAGAGCCCAATTATCATCTAAACAAGTACAAACTGATCCAAATATTATTTGTAGACTATGAGTGAATAATTTAAATAACTCATAATCATTGCATCCTAAAAGTAACATAGATAAGACATCGAGCTATATTTGACCATGGATTTAGAAGGAAGGTTCTTTAAAGACACAATACTCAACACCATGTCCTCGAATGCTGGATAAAATAATTAATCCCAAATCTTTTGGACAATTGAGGAATTATAGCCCATAACCAAAGAAGATAAGAAGATTGCATCCTTCAAGACAAAAAATTATGACTTGGCTGTAGCACAAATGGCAATCCTTCACCATTTAGTAGCTAAATCATAGGTAATTCACTATATAGATGTTCTTCTCCCTATTTTTAAAGAATGTAAAATTAAAAAGGGCATGCTAATTAATGAGTGTAATCATAAATGCATTTAATAAATGTCCCCCATTACATTTGAGAACTAATAAAATAACCCCAAGCCTCAGGTAGATGTGCCCACACTCATTGAATGGGCTAAGAAAAATGACCTCAAAACCATCCTAATACCATGGTTGTATTTTGGAAACCATGTGTTTTTTTATCCTAGTGGGAATATTCCCATCAACCAATTTTGACCTAAAATTAGAGTAATAATGATCCTAATGAACAAAACCATGGAGGCCCCATAACCACTTATGTTGATAGCATATGGATGCCCCTAGTCTATTATGTGATTGAAAAGGAGATAACTCCTCCTATTGGTGAGATTATTAGCACATGATTATGTAGATAGATCTCCATAGTCAATAAAGATACTAGGAGAGAATTTTATATGATATATTGTCTCTTGGATTCCCTACTTTCCATAATTTAGATCCCTAACTATAGGGGATGGTCTCTTTAGAAGACACAGACAATATTCCAATTTTATTCCAGGCTACACATCTTCAAATATAGATAACATATCCAATTTATATGTGATTTCATCTATCCTCATGTGAATGATGCCATAAAAGGGAACTCTATGCCAAGGATCAACCCATTAGAAAATAAATCCATTGAATCCATTAGGGACATATGGTTTTACTTGGACTACATAGTCATCCAGATTGATGGAACACAATGCACTCTATTGAGGTTGCCAGTCCATGTGCCAAATAAATTAGCTGAGTAGGAAGTTACATTTCAAATATGCAATGGTATAAATGGTGTTTGTAGAGAGAAAAATAAATTATTACTACATATTCTACCCTTGAATATTGGTAGGATTGTCTTCCAATATTGGAACAACATTTAAGATATTGCTAGACATAGATCCTCTTTCAAATTATAGCATGATGAATTGAGGCAATGGGACCCAAATGATAAGGTTAAAAATCATTTGAAGGCCAAAAAAATAAATATGCCTAATGAGCATCACCCAGGTGTTTATCACCATATGTACACAAAATATTCATCCTTCTATGAATTTCTGATGAGGTTGAATAAATTCAACATCAACCTAGAAGCAAGGTTGATGAGAGATTAGAAAGAAAATGGTGACATTTGGCAACTTGGTTTGAGGTAGTACCACCTATTGTGGGGTCAATCTTATAGACCTCCTCCATCACAATAACATGCAATAACATAAGTTGCACAAAAATCTGAAGTGTAGATTGAACATATGCATGAATAAAGTAGACCTGGTGAAGGGGCATCATAATCAGCCTAACCTACAAGATGAGAGTTTCCTATTGAATATATAGATGTAATTACATTAGATCTAGGTGAAATAGTGGAAGATACATTATAAACATTAGCCAGTGCCTATGGGTTAGATGAAGAAGGGGGATAGTTGGAATAACCTCAACCCCAAACTAAGGAGAAATCAAAGGAAGAAAAGGATAAAGGAAATGAGGTAGCATTAGACCTAGTTCCCATTAGTCCCCCATAGAAGATCAAGGCTAAACTGGCACTACTCTCTACAAGACCAAAGATACCCAGACTAACCTTCACTCATCTATTGAGTGAGGTCAATATATTTATTGATGATAACCTAATTTATAGACCAACTATTCTTTAGTGGTTTTTATATGAAAAATTGTAAAAGATACCAACCATGTACTACCATTGATAAATCATAAAGTCAATAAACATTCATGTTCATGAGGAACTCAATCCTTACATTATGGAGTTGAAAAAATAAGAGAAAGAAGTAAAGATGACTTCCCCTATAAAGTCAAGTGGTACTCAAATGGATGCTCCTAGAACTTCAAGTGAGGCCAATGTTGAGATCCCCACTCTAAAAGTAACTAGATCATTATTAGAAGTTAGGTTTAATCTAGAGTCTACCAGCATTGAGTGAGTGATTGAGAAAAGGGCTATGATAGGGGGTGAAGAGTTCACCTTCCAAAAGGTTGAACCATTTGATGAGCCATAGAAATGTCCTATTCTTTTCCTCATCTATTGCACTCATCTAACTTGTTAACCAAGATTTAGAACACTTTTTCATAAGTTTCCTTATGCATATAACCATAATATTGAAAATAGCATTATATTTCTATAATATTTTAATAGTTATAATTATGTATTATAATTAAATATATGATGGCTATCTATTTCTTTAGGATTTATATAATGTGTTTTAAGGATGTTTTAGAGAAATAGGTATATAACACAGAACATCCTACAACAACAAAATCACATTACATAGACTATCCTATAGTCACTACATGATCACAATCGTGAATGAATAGATTTTGATTCCTCTTTCAACTGAATCATATAAACAATTATAACCTCCATGGAGCCCAATAAGGAAGTGATTGAAGAATGAAACAACCTTGTTTTTCTTAAAATAATTCACATGAAAAATGTCTTTAGTAAAAAGAGCCAATTTCAGTTATCCTAAATTAAATGTTTCTTAGATTAGGATATATATTATTTTGTATAAAATAATATATTTTTTGGTGTGTTTATGTGTGTGTGTGTAACAATAGAGTGGATATATAAGAATTAGATATTGATTAGAGATTATACAAAGTACATTTCGTTAAGAAACTGTTATTATAATTTCCTACAATAATTCTTTGCTACATTTTTAATTATTATGAACAAGCATTTCTGATTTCAATTAATTGTTGTGAGAGGAAGGATTAAATCTAGAGTCATAAGGAGGTAGTGACCCCTTTAAAATTATGCAACAAGAATCCAACCCATTTAAATAGCTAAGCATGTTATTTGATTTCTTTATGCATTGTGTGTTTTATTTCTAAATTGTGTGATTTACATTCTTGCTTAGATTTGTTTAAAGAAGCTTCCAATGTATAATTATTTATTTCATAGTATTATGTTTATGTTTTATTTCCATCATTTCATTTATTTCATAACTTCAACATCTTAGATAATAATTCGCAGAAGGTCAAATTAGAAGATTGAGTGTGCACATACAATGATGTCACCCTATTAAGTATACATCCTCAGGTTGACATTTAAATGAATTAGAAGGTCTAGGTCCATGGTAACTCTCCTTTTTCATTTTAATCAAGATAATTATATCTAATTATGAATCATTTTCTAGTGATTTTCAGCACCATTGTCGAGAAAGGGTGTCACACACTTTTAATCTTTAATCTTGATAGTAATTATTTTTAGACATTCATTATTTTTATTTCTAAAGATTGTTATTATTTAGATTAAATATTTCTTGCTTTTATAGTTTAGATTTCTATTTTTATAATTAGGATAGTGTAATTTTTTAAAAATTTCCTTATTACTAACCCTGTGCAAGCAGGGTGGGCAAAAAGTTAAAAAAAATTGGTTGATGTATGCAATGTGAATGGGACTATATAGGAAGATTTTTTCATAAATCATTGAACATTGATACAATATTCAAAATTAATCCTACAGAAATTGAGGATCATGAAGGAATTCTTAAAGATCACTCATAGTTGTCAATAAAAGAGGTTGAGAAGGAAGAATTTTTGGCTCAATTGATATCACAAGTTGGAGACCTTGAAGAGGTTCATACCCCTAGAAGAGAACCACATGTACCACCTCTAAGAATTCCCACCTTATCACCTCATACTTTTGAATATAAATTTTTCTTCCCTCCACCACCCAAATTTATTGCTAAGGAGGCATTCAAGGCTATTCTTACTCCTAGAAGTACAAGGCCAACAGAATCTTCTAATTTAAAGAGACTCTTTGTCAAGACACTAGCTAAATATTTTGAAACCTCCACACAATCCCCATTATATAAGAATCCATATATTCCTAAGGAAAAAGATAAATTTTCCATCTTATACACCCTAAGAAATAAAATAATTGATAGGAATTTTAAGCGGTAGGTAGAAACAACCTCCCATCTACCAACATGAAGAGTATTCATGGGGGATCACTAGGAAGAAAAAACTACCAATGAGTTTGCTAATTTTGAATTTTATATCCTTACTCCTGATGGAAATGTACCCATGAAGAATATTCCTCACTCTACCCTCCCTACTTTCAAGGGAAAATCATATGAGGATCCATACACATTTATTTTTGAGTTAGACACCTTATGTAGAAGATATGATTATAATCAAGATTCTCAAAAAATAAAATTATTTCTAGAAACACTCAAATAAGTAGTACTTAGATGGTTCATGGGACTTGGAAAGGATGTCATTTTTACTTGGTAAGAAATAAAGGATAAGTTTTTGATGAAATACCAAGACTATTGTAGGGGTAGGAACTAAAGGAGAGATGACATATTATGAATGACACAAGCTGATGATGATTCACTAAAATAATATATGGAAAGATTTTTGCTCATCTTAAAACATCCCAAGAAGACTAAAATGAACAAGGAATCAGTCAAGATGATATTCCTAAAAAGAATTAGAGATGATTGTTTAGAGGCACTATATCTAATGTCTGGTGGTGATGTTTCTATACTACCATTTGATTAACTAATAGTTCTATGTACAAACTAATCTAGATTAACCATGAATAAAAGTAGGGGAAGAACCCTTCCTAAAACTAAAGGTAAAGTTAGCAACCTGCTCCAATACATGAAGTAGGACATTATCAGCCACCTAGATATTCAACTTGATATATTACACACATGGAGGAAGCAAGAAGAAAATGAGAAATCATAAGCTACCTATTACCTTAAATACAAAAAGAAGAGGTGGATTTCACATGCCATTCCATGAAATCTTAGGTAGCCAGCATAACTAAGGAGAATCCTAAAATGGTAGAGCTACATGTCATAGGAGAAGATTAGAATCAAGTGTTTTTCATGGATCAATAGAAACCATGGGTAAAAAGACTAGGTAAAACATCAAACTCTATGTTTATAAATTCTCAATTCTCAAATAATCCTCAATATGGTTCTTAGATGAATATACCCAATCAAAATTAGACTCAAACAAGTTAGAAGCTACCCTAGAATTAATTATGGATGTAATAGAATGGAAAATAACATCAATCAGGGTAATTCCAAAACCAATAATGGTTCTTTCCCTCTAATCCATGGAAACAATAATGGAGAGGTAAGCAAGGCTTTCCCCAACAAATTCAACAACCACAAAAATAACAAGCCATAATTTTCAACACTCAACAGACTATTTGAATAACTCCATCATCCACCTAGCCCATCCCCAATCCTACCAATAAGTTGGTTCAATCAACATAATCTACTAAAATAATGTAATATCCAATATACACTTTGGATATTAATCAAGTTCAACCTCACTCAGGTTGTGTTCTTTCACAACCCACTTCACCCATAATCATAAAACACTTTGAACCATCCCCACTTCATACTAATCCACAACCACCCATGGCCAATTCTAAGCCAAGTCCATTAGAAAATTAAAAAACCTAACAATCCTCCTTTTCTAGAGAGATTGAACATATCATATCCTTAACCAGAGCCTAAATTTAATATTTTAGGATAACCCAAGAAAGTGTGAATAAAAATTCCACTCTTTCAAGAAATAAAGGAAGTTCCTTTCTACAATAAAGCTATTAGAGAGATATGTTTTAAAAAACTAGGAAGAAAGAAGAAGGATCCTAAAATAGTCCAAGTCATTGGCCAACTAGTGGATATTATGTTGGGAAACATAGTTCCCCTAATATATTCTTATTTAAGAAGTCTTATAGTTAATGTTAGCATCCATGGCCAACCCATCTCCAATAATTTAACTAATTTGGGCATAGCCATCAATGTGATGACCATGGATACCATGCAATAGCTAAAACTTACTACTCTCCATCCAACACCCACCCTCCTCCAAATGGTTGATAGATTAACTGTTAAGCTTGAAGGGATTGTCAAGGACCTTGTTGTCACTATGGACTCCTAGCAATATCCATTAGATTTTATTATCCTATAGCCAAAGATAAATTTGGGGGGTTATCTTCTCATCCTTGGCCACCCATGGTTGGCCATCATTGATGATTTTATTGGCTATAGATTAGGAAAAATTCTAATTTCTAATGGAAATGACACCAAAAAATTGGTTCTTTATATACTAGCTCAACCTTCCTATAATGATATCCCAACCCTTTAGATTGATAACTTTGAGGAAGTTATCTCCTTATAGAATCTTGCATAATTAATCAAAGTCCAACTCTATAATCACAATAAGAAGACATTATCCAACCGGTATCTTATAAAACACCTATCGATAGGATCCTGTAACCACCAAACTTCTAGAATGTACACCATGCCCTCTTCAAAATAACTTTCTTGAGAATGATCTTGCTAAAACTGTAAAAGACATTTGGACATTCCATCAATTTCTTCCTCATCAATGCAACTATGCTCTTTTAATCACCAACATAGAAACCATGCTTTCTTTAAGGAATCAAGTAGACATTCTTCCAAATAAACCTCTCAACATTAGCACCTCCTTAACATCCTAGCAATAAAGTTAGTTACTTATAATGTTGAGAAAGCACACCAAATAATTTACCTAAGATTACCATGACATGAGAGGAATACCCCCAAAATTATGCATGCATCACATTTACATTAAATAAGAATACAAACCTATTCACCAACCTCAATGATGAATGAATCTTGTAGTTAAAGATATTATCAAAAGTAAGTTGCAAAAACTCTTGGATGTAGGATTTGTTTGTCCTATTTTGGATAGCCAGTGGGTCTTTCCCTTGGTCATTGTCCTTAATAAAGGGGTAAAATGGTGTATTTACATTTATTATCAAGAATTGAATTCTACTACTAGGAAGGATCACTTTCCCCTTCAATTCATTAATAAAGTGATGGATACATTAGTAGGGAAAAAATACTTTTCCTTTCTAGATGGACATAGTGGTTATAATCAAATATGAATTGCTCCACAAGACCAAGATAAAATGACTTTTACTTACCATTAGGGAACCTATGCCTATGTTGTTTTACCATGTGGTCTTTGAAATGCCCTATCTACTTTTCAAAGGGTTGTTTTGAGCATATTTTTTGATCTCTCCCATGACTATATTAAAATCTACATGGATGATTTCATTGTCTATAGGTAGACATTCAAAGAAATGCTCACCAACAGAGAGAAAGTTCTTCAACATTATTAGGACCACCAATTGTCTTTTATCAATGAAAAGTGTTGCATGCTTATAACTAAAGGGATTGTGTTGGGGCATCACATATACCCTATTGAAAATAAAGTTGACCCATCAAAGATAAGTATCATTAAGGATATACCCACACCAAAGAAGCAAAAATATTTTAGAAGCTTTTTAGGACATTTCGGTTATTATAGATGATTCATCAAAGATTTTAGTGAAATTACCACCCCATTATTTAGATTGCCTACTAAGGATGCTAAATTTACATGGACCAATGATTTCCAAAATGTGTTATATAAAATCAAAGAAATTCTCATAACAACTCTTTTTATAAGTGGGCCTGATTGGAAGAAGCCTTTTCACATTCATAGAAATGCATCTGATACCACTTTAAGAGCTATCCTTGGCCAAAAATATGAATCTTTGAGTTATGCAATCTATTTTATCATCAAGAATATTCAATGGGTTGAAATTAACTACACTATAATAGAGAAGTAATTTCTTTCCATCATTTATTCCATCAACAAATTTTGACACTACATTATAGGTTACCAAGTATTCATCCACACAAATCATGCAATAATTAGGTATTGAATAAATAAACCTATTGTAATAGGTAAGATAATTCATTGGTTTATTTTACTACAAGAATTTTTATATTACCATTATGGATAGACTAAGTAAGGATAATGTAGTATAAAATTTTCTATCTCAATTATGACATGATGAGCACAGTCTTATTGTTGATGATTCTTTTCCTGATAAACATTTATTTGATGTAACAATTCAATCTCCTTGGTTCTTAGATATTTATAACTATCTTATTATAGGATCACTACCATAACATTTCTCACCTAGGGACAAACAACATATGATCTAAAAAAACAAAAATTATTCCTAGATTGTAGGATATCTCTTTATCACAAGACTAGACTCAATTATGAGAAGATGTATCTAAGAAGATGAAGCTTATGACATTATCATAGCCTATCATGATGAATCTTATAGGGGTCATTTTGTTTTCAAATAGACTACCATGAAAATACTCACTTATAGATATTATTGGCCTTCTTTGCATAAGGATGACATGATGTATACCCATAGATGTGATCAATACCAATGTATGGGATAACCCACTTACTCTTATGAAATGCCATTATAGTCACAACTATTTCTAGAACCCTTTGACAAATATATACTAGATTTTGTAAGTCCCATTGATCCTAAATCCAAAAATAAGGAATACATATTAGTGTGCACTAATTATGTCACAAAATGGGTAGAGGTCAAAGCCTTAATCCATGCACAAGATGAGAAAGTAGCTGAGTTCTTGTATGAATAAACTTTTACCCACTATGGAGTACTAAAATAAATAGTCATAGACCAAGGCCCTTAGTTCAAATTAGACCTCACCACTACCTTGGTCAAATAATATGAAATTAGACACAAAAATTCTACCCCTTACCATCCTCAATTAAATGGTCAGGTGAAAGTGACAAATAAAGAATTAGAAAATATTCTAATTAAAATTGTCATCCTACATATAAAATATTGGTTAACCCATCTTCTAAAATTAGTCTAAGCTTATAGAATCACTTGAAAATACACAATTGGTTTTACTCCATATGCACTAGTATATGGTAAAAATTCTATTCTACCCATTGAGTTTGAACATAAAACATTAAGGATAACACTTGATTTAGGCTTAGATATTTCCCAAGATCAAAAAGATAGGATCATGCATCTGAATGCACTTGATGAACTAATAAAGGAAGCACTTCATCACATTAAAATAGTGCAAAGACAATGTGTGGGTTGACATGATAGGAACATCAAGACTAAGAATTTCCAACTTGGTGATTGGGCACTACTTTTTGATTCTAAATACAAGGATCATAAAAGAAATATGCAGTCTAAATGGCTTGGGCCTTATTAAATTGAACAAGTTTTTTATAATGGAGATGTAAAAATCATGACCATTAAATATGTTTGGTTTTAACTTCTTATTAATAGCCATAGGCTCAAGCTATATAAGAAACCATTTTTTAAGGAAACTCTCACTCACTAAATTATTGAAGAAAAACATCCATATCTTATTCATGAACCAAATAAACCTATTGTTGTAGTTGAAGGGTATTTTTATCAACCCTTCTCTAATGTTTTCCAAGAGTAATAAAATTTCCTACAATCAATAACAAGTCATTCACAATGGCTTGGTCCGTGCTTAATAAAATCCTACCTCCTAGATTCCTATGATTCCAATTGAGTTTGGACCAAAAAATAAAAATTTAGAAAATTAAGTAATTAAAACCTTTAGGCATTGTCGATACATGTTGTCTAAAAAACTAGGTCACTAACTGATTGACATTTATTAAAAAAAGAAAGAGAAAAGGCACTACTCTGATTTAACAATTTTGGGAATATTAGTATATTATTCCTAAATTAGTTAAAGGGCATGAGTAGTAAAATAAATAAACAAATAGATAATAATTAATGTACTAATTTATGAAATTTATTGGTAATTAGATATTTTCTAAAAATAGTAATAATAGGTAGAAAATAAGACTTATCTTAAATTATGATGATCTGACTGAGATAAGATCTAATATTCACTATGTAGGCCTAGGATACTATCATAAACTAAGATCTAAACTTTGTTTTCTAATTAGATAAGAGCACTAGAATTAGATAAGAGTGGCACAAGTGCTATAGTCCACCTCTGTTGCTATTGTCCTAAGGATCTATGTTTTTTGGGTTTTATTCATCAAGTTTGTATGACCCTATCTCTAAAGTTTTAGTAGTTAGAAGTATATAAAGCTCTTTGTAGAGAAAATTTTCTTTTCAAACCCTATCTTCCATTATAATTTGACTAAATTTAAACAAAATGGGGGGTTAGTGTGTTTAAGATGCATTAGACATGCTTCAAAGCCTATGTGTAGGCATGCTACTTACATATCAATACTTCGAAGAGGGGTCAAGCCATATGTAGTTCTCCCTTTTAAAGTGCTTGGTGTAATTTTGATATCAGAATGCAAATAAATTCTAAATTAGGCATGCTTGAGATGACTAAAGATTGATGTAATAATTTTAATATTTTGGAAATAGTATTGGATGGTTATATATTTAGAATAAGGAAATGTGCTTGAGTAGTCTTGCTTACTTTGTGTCTTTTGACAACCCTTTCCAAATGATCTTTGAATGGGATTTTATAGGGATCTATTGGTCATGGATTGAATTTGATCACATTAAGACAATACAAATAATAATGGGAAATTGGAAGGAATTAACCATTGGGGCAAAAAAGGAGCTTGGACAACATTGCTAAAAGTGGATATGAGTGGCATTGGTGTTATAGTCCTAGTGTGGCACTATTGTCCTGAGTAAATAAGACCTAGGGGTGTGGATTGGTCATGAAAAAAGTGTCCTATCTCAGTTGGGATCAAGTTCAAAAGGCTATGCATGACTAGGAATCAATGAAAACAATCCTAAGAGGGTCATGATAGAAAGTAAGAGAGACCTATGGGTTGTGTTTCATTAACCACACTCAAGTTACTAATTTTGCATTTTTATATGACTACATTTATCCCCACTTTATTCTATTGATGAAACAAAGTGAAATAATAAGATAAAGGAAAAATAAAAAAGTGTACCTAAACTTACCTACAAGGGTGAAGCTCCTAAAGTTTTGTAATTCTAGGTGTGCATAGAGAGAGCACATTGTGAAGTGTGAATCTATAAGTGAAAATAAAGAGTAGATCAGTTCTTACTAGATAAGCTATATCTAAAATACAAATGTAAAATTTGGATAAAAGAAAGGTATATAAAGGAAAAAATACACCTCACCAAGAATGTGGACAAATAAAAAACATAGCATGATGCTGAGTGATGCCAAGTAATGTTAAGTAATGTTGGATGATGTTTTACCAAGAGTAATATCATGAATAGAGCTGAGTGCTTAATTCCCTAAAAAGTGGCTCAAGAATACAAAGGTTGGCCCTTTGGCTCCATTATTTCTTACTAAGTGAAGCTATGGGTCATGCATGTGTTAATCGATGTTTGGACTATGTGTCTAATCCCTCTGAATAGGTAGCTCAAGAATACAAAGGCTAGCTAGAATTGTGGCTTCATCATTACCCTGTGAAGTGAATCTATGAACTGATATCAATATGAAATGTATGTTGTATGAGATGTCTCTTGAAGCTTATGAATGTAATGTGATCTAAAAATGTTGGCATGGATAGTTGAATGTATGCTAGAAACTAAGCCACTCTTGGACACTCCAAAATATGGAGATTAGGCTTATATAAAAGCCACATCAAAACTAGGAATCTCACTTATGTGGAAGCCACTCAGGAACTTAGGAATGTGAAGGGTAGGTTTGTATGAAAGACACTATGAAATGATGCCAACCACCTATAGATAGAATAAATCACACAACTATTGAGAATGTCTGGATAATGTTAAACTAGGAAGGAAAAGAAACAAATGTTCTATGCACATTGCCCTCAATTACTAATGTCTGAAACATGGATTTTGATCTAGAAATTATACCAAATATTGTATCTAAAACTATAAGTGAGATCCATCATGATATGCATGATGTCACCTGTATCTCGGTTCTTTAAGAAAAATGTGTACTAAAACTATTGATTCTAAATTGGTTTGTTTATGTAAATCTATAGTTGAACCTAATTTTCTACCTACTTTTGGAAATTCTAGTTTTTCTACTATTTGAACAAGAGCATTGGAAATGGACATTAACACTACTAGTTTTATAATCTAGTCTTATCACTATTATCTTGGGCCAAATCTGGTGACTATTCTAGATTCTTAACTGTCTACCTGGTCTATTCTAACTATTTTGACATATGGTTGTTATTTTGAGTGTTCTAAAATTAGATTTTTTGATTGATACGAGCTCTAATCTATATAAAAAAATCTCTATTTGTTGCCCCCTCTTATAAGGGTAGTCATGTAAGAACCTGTGCAATTTATTGAACTAGAAATGAAAGTCTAGTTAGTTTTTAGTTGGAGGGATGGAGCATGGTGTCCATCATGGCATCTAATAAATCAAGATAAATGCATGATGTGAATCATGGCATTGCAAAAAATGAGAATAAAATAATCAACAAGAACACAAGGTAAGAAGCAAGAAGAAAAAAGTAAAAAGCATAAAAGAGTGGCCAAGGGGCCAATAAAACAATGGAGATGGGCACATGACACTCAAACTAAAAATCAAACATATAAAACATGTTTAAATGTCACATACACATATAGTTGAAACAAGAAAGTTGGTGTGAAAACCATAATCAAATAGAATAGTATAGGCAAGGGACATTGATACATGTCCAAAGGCACACACATGAATAGAAGCAAAAGACATTGACAAATATCCTAAGGCATACACTTGACATAGAAGCAAAGGACATTGGTAAATTTTCAAAGGCACACATAGGAGACAAATAGGAATTGGGAATGCAAACACATCAAGATACGCTAAGTAAGAAGATAAATAATGTAAAAAATATAAAATACAAGCACATATAACTAATCAAAGAAAGAGTATGAAAGTATGTAAGACATGTGAGTACAAGACTAGGTATATACAAATAAATACACAAGTGCTAAATACTAGTGAATGTTGATAGAGTAATCTATGTAAACTAGTAAATAATGTATTTCAACATGATAATTAGAGTGTGTGGTGTAATAATGACATAACCTAGATGGTGTAGTCATGCATAATATGCCCCTAGTGGGTATATGTATCGATGTTTGTCTCAATGTAGAAGTAGGATGCCCCCTCAATGGGTAGAGTGAAGCAATCAAAGAGGTAGATGTCACTGTACACACTCAAAGAAGATCAAGTGAAGCATAGTAATGTAGATAAATTGACAAACAATGGCATAGAATAGTAGATGTAAGTCTAGCATGATAGTATAAATGTAAAGCATGGATAATGCATATAATCAAAATGTTTATGGTTTTTTTATTTATTTATTTGCATGTTTTTATATTTTGAAATATTTGATTTATGTAAAATCAATCATAAAAAACTATGTATAGGTAAGCTAGAAAAGGATGATACTAACTAATGAGTCTCATGGGAGACTCCCTATCATGGTGTTTTGTATCAAGGAGAGGAATCATGCATGATCAGGATGCATTATGAATATGCTAACACTATGGCTCTAAAAGCTATATATGATATAATGATCTAAAGTATCTAAAGTGGGAACTGACTATGGGGTCCCCCTATAAATATGAGAAGTGGATGCAAATGTAGGGCTCTTAGGGACCCATCTGGTAGTAGGATAAGCTCTCTTAACATGTGCTCTACATGTAGATGAATTAGATCTTAATGAGACTACCCTAGGTGTGAATAATATAGCTAAAAGTTATCTAGAATTCTAAAGTTATGGAGGTGTATTAACCTTATATGCTAGCAATGGATGCCTGAACTGTGTCTAAATCTATACTAGAGGAAGAACTAGAAATGGTTGAGAAACTATAACTAGTGGAGAAACTGGAACTAAAATCTAAATTAGAATTGGTGACTGTACTGTAGAAGATGGCTCTGAAGTGGGGAGTGGTAACTCATATATAACTCCACCAACTATAATAACCTAATAAGTGTGAATGAATTTCATGCATCTATGAATTGTAGAAAGTAATACATAAATTTTCTAAATCCATGGTCAACCAAGTAACATATAAAAAAATCCTACACTAGGAACTATAGTGAATGGTGTGGCCACATGTGTTAGACCAACCTATAGAGGAAGTATAATTTCACCCAATGAACTCTGTATATGCCCACAAAATCCACTAATAACTATGTATGTCAGGGTAATATCCTAATCTAAATATCAAAATATTGTAATAATGTCATAGTACACATGTTTACATTGGATCCATTGTCAATAAAAACACTATGAATATGATGATTATGAATGTAGGATATAATAAAGAGTGAATGATAATCTAAATCATCCTCGATGATCTCCTGCTCTAAGAATGAGATAGAAGGTCTAGTTGGAACTCTAGAATTATATACACCAATCATGTTGCTCAAAGGATGTAACTCAACTAAAGGTGGCTTGTATGTATCTAGTTGGGTATGTGCATGATATGCATGGTGAACCCCTGATGTATCCCTTGTGTTTTATTTAGAATGCTACAAAAAAGGATTTAAAAATATTTTCAAATTTTTATCTTGTGTTTGATTTGTCTGAGGAGGCTCAAATGAGGTGCTAAGATCAATAAGAATTCCCTCTATTAAATCATGTATCTTGTATCTCAAACTGATGCATCTATTTATTGTATGTCCTAGTGCCCTATGAAACTCACAAAATTCATGATGATCATATCCTCATGGAAGAGGCTTTGTTGGGTTAACCTCGTAAATAGGAAGGAGATATATGATGTTACACTCGAATAAGTAATTCAAAACTTTGGTTGGAGAAATTGGTAGATTGGTAAATGAATGTCAAGGAGGTACTGATAAAACCACATGTTGAGGGGGCTCTAAAGCTACATTAACTATCTATTGATTTTGTGTCTTATTATCATTGACCTTGACATTATATGGGACGGGACTTAACTGTTACTCTTATTGGTTATTTTTGAGATACTTGTGTACCTGAGTTTGCCTATTGAAATTAAATTGACTTCTCTTTCCTTTAGTGTGTGACATAATTTAGTGAAGGAAGAGAATCTTTTGAACATAATTGATTCATGAAAATCTAGTAAGAGACTTTGTTTGAAGAGATCTTGTAACTCTTAATCAACCATGGGGTTATTCATTTTAGCCAAGATAGTCTTATATCGAAGAACATAATCTATGAGATATTCATTTGACCTTTATTTATATTGTGCAACTTAGGCATATGAAAACTTGTCACCAATGTTAATGATGAAATAGGCTAGGAACATGTCAGCTAAAGGATTGAATACACTGATTGACTAATTTGGTAAACTATAAAACCATTGTAAAGAATAATTATTTAGGCTCTTTGGAATGATCTTGGTAAGTAGCCAATCATTTGGTACATAGTCCAATCATACTGCATGAAAGGCTCTCAAATGTGTCTCTAGATCACCCTTTCCATCATAAAAAGTAAGTTTGGGTTGAACAAAACCTTATGGTAAGGGTGTCAAAGTAATGTAACATGCCAATGGTGTATGTAGGTCTGGAGGCACCTTGCTCAAGATGTAGCACCTTTGATTGAAGATATTTTATCTCTTGCACAAAGGTTTCCACATCAAGAGATAAAGATGTAATAACTATATATGGTGGCATAGAAGAAGGTTGAGTTGATATAGGGGGTTGTTGAGACAAAATTTCTCTTTTAGTGTCATTTACAACCAGCTACTCTATAGGAATGGAAAACTCAACTTATTTAGCCTTTTGGATTTTCATGAGATATTTTAATATAAGAGTATTATATTGAGGCTTTTTCTTAAGTCTTTCTCTAAAACTTTGGAGGATCAAATCTTTGTTGAGTATAACTTCATTATCAACAATGGGTGGAAGTAGATTAATAGTCCATTGTGGTGCAAAATTAGCATCAATGTGTACATCATCATTGGTATTCTCATATTTCTCATTGTTTGAATCATTCTCATTAAAATTGGTGTAATTTGGATGTGTATAATCTATAGTTGGAGTATAAATTGGTTATTTATCCATAATATATGGTTGAGTTGAAGGAATCTAGGTGAATTTAGGAGGATTGCCACAAGTCTTACACTTCATCTCGATGGAAAACATGCAAGGGACTTAGGTGGCATAAGGAAAACAAATTGGATAATAGTAGAAAAGATTAAATGGATATAATCAAAATAAGGAACTAGAATGTGAATAAAAATGAAACAAAGTTTATAAACATATAAGGTGATACCTCAAGAAGCAATAAGACCCAGTATATGCAGCTAGGGTTTGATATATAATTATTTTGAAAATATAGTATGAAATTTTGAAATTGAAAGTGAATTTCTAAGTTAGATATGTAAGTAAATTAATAATAAATATATAGGGATATTTGTGATTTAATGGGACCTAGTATATGCAACTAGGGTTTAGATTTTTTTTTTTTGAAATTACTATTGAATTTTGAAGGGATTTTATAATTTTAATATGCTATTAAAAATTCAAAAAATTGTTAGAAAATTATTGGAAAAATATTGGAACCTAGTATGGACAACTAGGGTTTGAAAGAAAATTATTTTAAAATTTACTACTAAATTTTAAAATTTGAAATGAATTTTTGATTTAAATATTCAATTAAAAATTTATTAGAAAAATTAGTAGTAATTTTATCCTATCGTTTTTAGTGTTTTTATGCACAAACAAAATAAGGTAGGTTCACCAAATGATTTAATAATTTTGGGAATATTAGTGTATTATTCCTAAATTAGTTAAAGGGTCTAAGTAGTAAAATAATTAAATAAATAGACAATAATTAAGCTATTGATTTTTTAAATTTATTGGTAATTAGATATTTTGTAAAAATCATAATAAGAGGTAGAAAATAAGACTTAGCTTAAACTGTGCTAATCTGATTGAGATAAGATCTGATATTCACTATGTAGGCTTGGGACACTATCACAAACTAAGATCTAAACTTCATTTTTTGATTGGATAGGAGCACTACAACTATATAGGATTGGTACCAACACTATAGTCCACCTTTGGCACTATTATCTTGAGGATCTGAGCATTTTGGGTTTTGTTTGGTAGGTTTGGTGACTCTGTCTCTAAAGTTTTGGTAGTAAGAAGTATATAGAGCTCCTTATAGAGAATATTTTCTCTTCAAACCCTATCTTCCATTGTACTTTGACCAACTTCAAATAATATTAGGGGTTAGTGTGTGCAATATGCACTAAACATGCTTCACATCCTATGTATAGGCATACTACTTGCATACCAATACTTTGAAGATGGATCAAGTCATATATAGTTCTTCCTTTGAAAGTGCATGGTGAAATTATGATATGAGAATGCAAAAAAATATTAAAATGGGTGTTATTTAGATGAATAAGGACTAGTGTAAGAATTTGATTACACTATAAATAGTATTAGATTATTGTATGCAAAGAATAGGAAAATGTGATTGAGTAGTCGTGCTTGCTTTGTGTCTTTTCTAACCCTTTGAAAATGATATTTTAATGGGATTTTATAGGCATATATTGGTCATGGATTGAATTTGATCGCATTAGGTTGACAAGGATAAGGATGGGAAACTAGAAGGAATTGATTATTGGGGCCACAAATGAGATTGGACAATAGTACCAAAATTACACAAGAGTGGCATTGATATTATATTCCTAATGTAGTGCTATTATCTTGAGTAGATGGGACCTAGGGGACTGGATTGGTCATGAAAAAAGTGTCCTAGCTCACTTGGGATCAAGTACAAAAGGATATGGATGACTAGGAATTAGTGAAAATAAGCCTAAGAAGGTCATTAGAGTAAGCAAGAGGGACCTATGGGTTAGGTTTCATTAGCCACACTCATGTTACCAATTTTGCATTTTTATATGACTAAACTTTTTGTTTTCAATTGTTTTTTCTTGAAATTTTATTTCCTTAGAGTAGAAATACAATTTCCTTCTTGTTACAAGATGAAAAACTTATTGTTGTAGGATAAAACTTGTTACTATAGGATAAAACTTGTTGTTTCATGATACAACTTTCTAATATAGGATAAAACATGTTTGTACAAGAAAAATTTCTTGTTAAAAGATGTATTCTTATCATTTCATCCTACATAAAGTGTTTTACTCCAAATCAAATGACAATACATGCCAAGACTGCCACTTTAAATCATCATTTGTGTATTAAGGAAAGGTATTCCTACAAGTAACAAGGTAATTATTTTATATTTATTTCATATCATATATTTTAATTATTACTAGGTGATGGTACCTTATGTCATTAATGCACTTCCATATCTTCTCCTTTGCTGATTGATGTGACCTTTGACATGTTGTTACCACCACCCTTTACTATTACCATGAGCTATTTTTCACATGTTGATTTTATCCCTCAAGGATAAGTGATTGTTTAAGTTGGGGGGAGATTTCAAATAATTAAAATAGGTTATTTCCCTCCCAAAGCAAAAATCACCAAAATTTAATTAGAGCCACAAAACCCTTACTACAAGAACATAGCCTACAACTCAAATTTCATCTCATAATATGGGAGGGGACTTGCTAAAACATGAACTGATTGATAAGATACAAACCCTAGATAATGGAATTATAGAATAATTTGTTGGATCATTGCATAATAGCCCAATAATAGTAAGAGGAATGTGTTTCTCTTAATTTATGTTCATTTCTTAATTAAGGAAGAAGGTAAGAAATTAGTAATAAGGGTGTGATAGAAGAACTTGGTTGTTGTGTGTGCATGATCTAGATGAGTGTGGAGAGTTCCTTTTTGTCTTGGAAGGATGACCTATAGATAAAAAATTAATAACAAAAGGGGTTGTTAGAAAGGTAGTAAGGTGGACTTCTTAGCATGAGCTAGATCAAGGAAGCATGAGCTTGCTAGGATGATATCAATCCACTCTTTGATAATAATTAAGTTGAAAGAAATAAATATGAAATACTTGCATTAAATAATAGAAATGAATAAAATAAAATGCAAGAAAAAATATATTCTAGATAAAAGAAATAAACTAAATATAGCAATAGTTAATCAATCATAGTACTAAAGTAGGTCAGGTCAGGTTCAAAAAATTAGGCAGGGGTTTATGAATAGGAAGGGACACAAAAATTTGGATTTGGTTGGGGGTATGGCATTGGAAAGAAATTATTATTTTTTTCCATATGACCATCGGTGTTTAGGGTGATTTTTAGTGGTTATGTTGATCATTAGTAGTTACCTGTGGATTTTAATGTTGCTCAAAAAGGAGTTACGAAATGGTGATGATTAGGTAAGGGTTTGTTAAGGGTCTAGCTAGGGATAAAGAAGTTAGAAGATATGTGTAGGAGGTATAATTTAGGTCTAGAAGTTAGAAACCAAATAAACAAATCTAAAATACAAAATATATACGATGCTTGTGAAATGGTTGATGGCTTATTGCTAGAGTAATTTTGGTCGAGGTTCAGACCTCTATTATAGTTGATGAATTTATAGAAGGAAGACTAGCTAAAAAGCTTAAATACCTATGTGTTATAATGTTTGTGATGATATTCACCACCTAATTCCATCCTTTTATAGGTAAAGAGAGATGGAGGATAGGAGGTTCCCTAGGAGCTTGACTTGCTGATTTTGATGCTTAATAGTTTAATATGCAAGGTAGACATATTAAATTGTGCCATGGAAGCTTGTACATAGCTAGTATTTATGTTATAATGAGGAAGACATGATCATCAATGGTTAGCCTAACCATTGACATTCATGCCGACCATTGATGGTCAAGTGTCTAGAGGTAAAGGGGTTAAGGTGGGTTAAAAGGGTTGGGTTAAGGGTTAGTTAGTAAGTTAGTGAGTTAGTTAGCTTAGTAGCTAACTAAACCCAAGCTCCAATGGGTTGATTAGTAGGTCTAAAAGTGTTAGGTGGTCCCTAATGGGTCCTAAATCATTTTTATATATAGAACCATTATGTGTGGTTTTATTGTGTCTATATTTCCCCCTTTTTTGTTATGCAGCTTTGTGTCAGCAAGTTGTAAGAAAAATGGATTATGGTTCAAAGGTTGGTTGTGAGTATGGGAGAAGGTTTTCCCCCTCAAACCAAGAGTTAATGAGGTGATAATGAAATCAATCTAGGTTTTGATAAGTGGTTTATGGTGAGTCATGATGTTCGTGATAAGGGTGTTTGAGCATTTGAAGCACAAACATGCACATAAAATGTGACTAAATGTGATATCCAAGATCATGTACAGACTAAGGTTGTTATAGTTGGTAAAAATAAGGGTGTTATAAAAGGACTAGTGATAGGGTAATCAGGTCACAACATTAAGCATAGCTGATCAAGTCATTCCCATCAAGTCTCCTAGAGAGGGTCAGTGTTTTTGTAGGTATCTAAGGTGAGAATTGCTCCTTTGAAAAACATGAATGGTCTGGTTGTGTAATAGTGGTGAAAATTTCAAATGTTCAACATGGCAAGGTTGGTTGGTGTGGTAAACAAGGACCAAGGTAAGGTCATTGAAAAATATGTGATGGATCATGCCAAAAATGGTCAACATCAAGGTAGACATGGTTGGGGTGTTAGTTGGTTAGAAAGGGTATTCTTTGAAGGTTAGTTTTGGTTTGGTGGAGAAGGTAAACTCCAAAAAAGTGGCACTTAGGTGTTGGTGCCTAAAAAATTTTAAATGTGGGTTTCTTAACTGTTGATGGTCAAGGGTTCCAAACTCAACCATTGATGGTCACCCTAATCATTGATGGTTAGGGTGAAACCCTAAAAGCATAGAATGTAAAAAGTGAAAATGATTATTCATTTTTACTTTTTGCATTTAACTCTTGTAACTTTCATGTTATTAGCAATTTGGTAATTTTAGACAATAGTACTAATGAGGTGGGGTTAACTACTAACTAGGTGGTTGTTGATTTATGGGAGGTGGGTGTTGAGATGATCGATTGTGGGATCTAAAATGTAGGGTGGATGAGGACATGATAGGGTAGTGGGACACAGGAATCATCCTTGAAAATGGTTAAGGAATGAGGTAGGTGTTACCTTAAATTATTAGATTAGTTGATTAGATCATTTGAAGTTGAATTTGGTTATTTTGTGTCTGTTTTGGTAAGGTTTTAGGGTTCTTTACCCTAATTTTAGTTTTTCGGTGTGATTGGTAAAATTAAATGGTGAAAATCAGAATTGAAGGAGTATTTGGGTTGGGGGTAGGGTAGAGGGTAGGGGTAGGTAGTTTATTTTTTGGATTTTGTTATTTTAGGTAGGTTTAGGTATTTTACCATTGGTAGTCATACATAATGACCATCCATGGTCATACCCAATCGTCAATCATCATATTTTATCATCGATGATCGACTACCAAAGATAAATGGTCACTTGACCATCAATGGTCATAGTGATCATCGATGGTCAGGTGAAAGCTGAAGGGGTTAGATAAAATATTTGTAGGAAAATGGGTTGGGTTTTAAATATTTCTAATGTTGAAAATGCTAAGGGTTGGTTGGGAAAGGGTAGCTTTTAAGTAGCAGTGGTGTGTTAAATTTTTTTTGGGTTAGGGTATGTGTTTATTGAAATGTTTTTATGTAAGCGTTTTTTGAGTTAAGGCTAGAAGTAAGCTAAAACTATTGTAGCATTATAAGGGTAGCATTGGAATAGGTTGATTTAGGTGGGTTTAGGTTGATAAAGAGGTTAATTTAGTTATAATGAATAAAATGAAAGAGCATGGGTAATGGTAATGGAAAACTAAGTGTGTGTGCTAAATTTGTGTTGGAAATATTGCCATTGATGTCAAAGGTATAGCATTTTTGGTGATAAAGGCCCCATTGCATTTAATGTTATTTGTAATAGATATATCTTGGTTAATGTGAGTTAATATTTATTTAATATTAACAAATATATTTTTGGTTACATATGAGACAAAAGAAGGGCCCATGGAGAAGTCAAAGAGCCACAGGGTAAAGACAAAAGAAGGATGGGATGAATTTTCCCATGAAGAGTCATCTTGGGGAATTACAAGAGTCACCAAGTGAAGACAAAAGAGTGAGGGCACAATTTCTCATGAAGGGACACTTTGAGGAATATGAAAAGTCACCAAGATAAGGACAAAAGAGGGAAGGACGTTTTTTTTCATGAAGGGTCACCACATGACTTTTCAAAGGCAAGGATATGAAGATTCATACAAGTTTGGTACCATTTTCCATGAGTATTGAAGGGTCACAAAGGGGGAAGGCCAAAGGTCATTTGAAAAGCTATAAATAAAGGCTTGAGAAGCCATTTGTAATATGAGAGAGAGAGGTTGATTTGATATTGTAATATCTAGCTTAGAAGAGCAATTATGAGAGAAGAATATGATTTGTATTTGTTATATCTAGCTGAGAAGAGAAAAAGTGAGAGAGAGGAAAAGAGATGTTGTAATGAACTATCATTTGTTGGGATAACAACATTGAGAGATATTTGCGTGGTATACACAAAGGGGTTGGTTCTCCTGTGGGTTGGTGCTCAAGAATAGTTGTTGGGTTGGTACTTGACAAAGGGGTTGGTGCTTCTGTGGGTTGGTGCTCGACAAGGGGGTTAGTGCTCCTATGGGTTGGTGCTCATGAATTATTTCTAGGTTGGTGCTCAGCAAAGGGGTTGGTGCTCCTATGGGTTGGTGCTCGTGAATAGTTGTTGGTTGGTGCTCGACAAAGGGGTTGGTGCTCAGCAAAGGGGTTGGTACTCTTTTAAGTTAGTGCTTATGAATATTGTTTGGGTTGGTGCTCATTCATATACTTGAGATTGTTCTCTTTGGTTTTTCCCACATTGGGTTTCCATGTTATATCTGGTGTCTCTCTCTATCTTGTGTGGTGTTTATTGTTTGAGTTTTATTGCATATATTGAATGTTTGATTAAGTGGAATTTGGTTAAGGAAAAGTTTTATAAGATATATGATATACTGATTCACCACCCCCTCTTAGTATATCCAATGCTTAACAATTGGTATCATAGTAGGTTCCTTTTTAAAAAGTTTTATAGCTTGAAGGTAAATCAGGAAAGCATGATGGCTGGGTTAGAGGAAGGATTTTATACAAATAAGGTACCTTTATTTGATGGGATGAATTATGCTTTTTGGAGCATGAGAATGAATATTTATTTGATGGCCCTTGGATTCGACATATGGAAAGTAGTGGTGGAGTAATATGAAGAGCCACAAACATCTGTAATTACTCTAGTAGAAAAGAAGGCAAGTGAATGTAATGCTAAAGATTTAAATGTTATTTTATGTGGTTTATGTGAATCTAAATTTGTTAAAGTTATGCAATGTAAATCTACTCATGAAACTTGGGTAAAACTTGAGAATATTTACAAAGGTGATGGAAAGGTTTAGTAAGCTAAGCTTCAGACTTTTAGAACACATTTTGAAAGTTTGAAGATGGAAGAAGAAGATATAGAAAGTTATCTTTTGTGAGTTGATCAAATCATAAATTAGATTCAAGGTCTTGGAGAAACTTTGGAAGAGTCAACGGTAGTATAAAAGGTGTTAAGATCTCTACCAATGAGATATGATGCAAAGGTTTTGGAAATCGAGGAGATGAAGAACTTAGCCAAGCTAAAGATGGATGAGCTTCATGGTATACTCATGGCATATGAGATGCAGATAGAACAAGATAAACCCTCAAAGAGAGAAGCAGCTTTCAAGACATCAAAGAAAGAGAAAGCTAAGATTAAAGAATCAAGTGATAGTTCCAGCGATGATGAAGATGACAATGGAGCACTTTTCATTCGTAAGCCGAAAAGAGGAATAGGTAAATATCAAGGAAAATTACTTTTTAAATGTTTTAATTATGGAAAGATTGGACATTTTTTAGTTAGATGCCCAAATAAGGGTAATGATGATGAAGAAAAAAATCCTACATATAAGAAGAATTTCAAAGGCAAATCTAAGAAGGGATTTGAGAAGAAGAGCCTATATTCTAAGGATCCTAGCTCAGTCGAAGATAGTGGAGTCAACAATTCAGAAGAAGAAGAGATTTAATTCATGGCCATACATGAAGATGATCAAGAAGAAGAAGAGGAGGAAGCTGAAGTGAATATGGAAGGAGAACTCATTTGTGCCCTAGAAGAGTTAAAAGTTGTTGAGAAGAAGAATCAAAGATTAAATCACCAGATCGAGAAAAATGAACAGGATTCAAAGGAAATGATTGAAGATGTACAAGCACACCTTGAAAAAGCCAAGAAGAATGAAGAAGATCTCATAGCACAGTTGAAAATAGCAAGAAAAGAACGTGAAAGCTATGTTATTGAAATTGCCTCTTTGAAAGAAGATATTAAGAAAGTAGTCAATGATAAAGTAGTTAGTGACTCAAAATTTGAGGATAGCACTAACATGATGAATAAGATATTGGAAAGTGAAAAAGCAAATTTAGATAAGACAGGGATCAGATTTGAAAAGAAGAGCTATGTTGAAGCTCTTAAAAAAGAGGAAATAAGGGAATAAGTGAAAAATATAGAGGACATTTCAAATAGAGAAGGATGGAGAGAACAAAGCTATTAAAGATAATCAGGTCAGAGATATACAAACATGTCTTATTTTTATGGATATTGTTTTTATTGTAATGGATATGGTCACAGGAAATTAGAATGTAGAAAAAGAGCTAAAAATTTCATAAATAAGGAGAAGGAAAGTCAAGTAGAGTCAAGCAAAAGCCACAACTCTTTTTCTCCTCTATCAAGCTTTGATGAAGAGACCATAGTATGCTACAAGTGCAACAACTTTAGACACATAGCTCGGTATTATAGAAGTGTGTTCGAATTAGTCAAGAAGGATCAGAGCTTCAAAGCTCCATTCATCAAGAAGAAGGATCAGAGTTTTAAAGATCCATTCATCAAGAAGAAGGATCAGAGTTTCAAATCTCCATTCATTAGGAAGAAGGTTTAGACATGTTCATGGTAGAAAAAACAACCTGAAGATTCTATGTTGGTGCAAACAGATTTACATGTAAGAAATAAAGATCAGCCATGACTCATTGATAGTGGATGTTCGAATCATATGACAAGAGATAAAAGTAGATTCATAAATCTAAAGAAGATCAATGGTGGCATAGTGAGATTTAGAGGTAAAACCACTGCCAGGATAGCCAAAAAAGGTACTTTGAGTTTGGATTATGGTATAACTAAGACTAAAAATGTTTTATATATAAAAGGTCTTAAGCATAATCTATTGAGTGTTAGTCAAATATGTGATCAAGGATACACATTAAAGTTTCATGTTGAAGGTTTTGAGATTAGGAGAAAAGATTCAAATGAGCTGATTGCAGATGCTCAAAGGACAAGGAACAATGTGTATGTATTATCAGATATCTTCTCAAAGGCATGATCAAAGCACACATTCAAAGATATGTGAGAGGAGTTGGGAGTAATTTCTATTACTTACTACCATTGATGTTCAACATCAGTTGAGGGGGAGCTAAGTGTTAGCTCCAGGTAGGCCCTTTGCCATTGATGTTAAAGGGGGACAATACTAGGTACAAGTATAGGTGCAAAAATAGGTACAGGGAACAAGTATAATTTGCTAAAATAAGGGGGAGTTACTGTATGTTTTTAGATGATAGTATGTGCAGGTGATAGGATGTGGTAGTTTTAGGATTGAGGATTCCATCAATGACAAAGGGGGAAATTGTTGGAAATATTGTCATTAATGTCAAAGGTCTAGCATTTTTGGTGATAAAGGCCCCATTGCATTCAATGTTGTTTGTAATTAATAGATATTGGCTAATGTGAGTTAATATTTATTTAATATTAATGAATATTTTTTTTGTTGCATATGAGACAAAAGAAGGGCCCATGGAGGAGTCAAAGAGCCATGGGGTAAAGATAAAAGAAGGATGGGACACATTTTCCCATGAAGAGTCATCTTGGGGAATTCCAAGAGTCACCAACTGAAGACAAAAGAGGAAGGGTGCAATTTCTCATGAAGGGACACTTTGAGGAATACGAAAAGTCACCAAGATAAGGACAAAAGAGGGAAGGACATTTTTTCTCATGAAGGGTCACCACATGACTTTTCAAAGGCAAGGATATGAAGGGTCATACATGTTTGGTGCCATTTTCCATGAGGATTGAAGGGTCACAAAGGGGGAAGGCCAAAGGTCATTTGGAAAGATATAAATAAAGGCTTGAGAAGCCATTTGTAATGAGAGAGAGATGTTGATTTGATATTGTAATATATAGCTTAGAAGAGCAATTGTGAGAGAAGAATATGATTTTTATTTGTTATATCTAGCTTAGAAGAGCAAAGGTGAGAGAGAGGAAAAGAGATGTTGTAATGAACTATCATTTGTTGAGATAACAACATTGAGAGATAGTTGTGTGGTATACACAAAGGGGTTGGTGCTCCTGTGGGTTGGTGTTCATGAATAGTTTCTAGGTTCGTGCTCGACAAAGGGGTTGGTGCTTTTGTGGGTTGGTGCTCGACAAAGGGGTTGGTGCTCCTGTAGGTTGGTGCTCATGAATTATTGTTGGGTTGGTGCTCAACAAAGGGGTTAGTGCTCCTGTGGGTTGGTGCTCATGAATTGTTGTTGGGTTGGTGCTTGGCAAAGGGGTTGGTGCTCTTATGGGTTGGTGCTCAACAAAGGGGTTGGTGATCCTACAAGTTGGTGCTTGTGAATATTGTTTGGGTTGGTGCTCATTCATATACTTGAGATTTTTCTCCATGGTTTTTCCCACATTGGGTTTCCACATTATATTTGGTGTCTCTCTCTATCTTGTGTGGTGTTTATTGTTTGAGTTTTATTACATATCTTGAATGTTTGATTAAGTGGAATTTGGTTAAGGGAAAGTTTTATAAGATATATGATATACTGATTCACCCCCCCTCTCAATATATCCCATGCTTAACAATTTGAATTTGAAAGTTATGAGATCAAATCTAGATGAGGGATCAGGTTCCTTAGATCTTTATGGAGATATATGGAAGAATGGCTGATGATGATTTGACACATATGGAGGAGGTCAAGCTCGATGCTATGATACACTATCACATGTATCATGAGATGTAGTGATGATCATGACCCTCATCAAGAGATGGGATCTAGACATGAACACCTTCCTCTTTCAAATAGGAGAGATGACCATCCTACTAGAGGATGTTCATAGTATCACATGGATACCCATTCAGAGGGAGTTGGTATACCATTTTGAAAGTGAGGAGAGGGATGATCATATAGAGCTTTTGTATGGTGAGTATGTTGATAGCTCAAATTATAGGAAATTGTTCTAGATGGCTCAAGATGATAGTTGCTTGATGATGATGATGATGATAGTATCCTATTTTACATTGCCAAATTTGAGTAGTGAGTAGTTTCTTTATCTACTATTAGGTGTTTTAGTGGAGATGTTTCTTGGTTAGATGGTTTTTGGGTGGGAATAATTTTTTATGGTATAAATTTACATGGAGATATGGGGGTTTAAATCTCACCAGAGATATGGTATTAGTGTGGGGTTTGTGTTTCATTGTTGGGCCTATGAGCATATTAGGGTCCTGAGGCTGGTGGGGCTACCATGGGAGGGATTTGCCTAGTTGTACTTCAGGGTGGGCTTCATGAAATAGAGGGGTGATTATGTGCTCATAGGAGCTAGAGGAGGCATGAGGGATATTTATTGGTTTAGGGAGGCTTTTGAGGCCTTAGTAGTTGGAGATGTAGTTTAGAGGTTTTATGTCATCTTCTCAAGGTCGGCCCATTACACTTAGCATATTTTATCAATACAAAGTTAGAGGTGGATTTTTGGGAGGCTAGAGGGTGAGACTAAGCTCATCCATTTTGATAAGGTTTATAATCATTTTGGGTTGGTACAGGGGATTCTAAGTCCATTCTTGAGGTACAGATAGGAGGATGTTGAGTTTTTGTCTCTAATGCCATAGCTAGTGGAGGTGGTTCTTGATTGTAAGGTGCTACCTATCTGAGTAGAGATAGATGATACTAGTTTTATTGATGGTTATGTGGCATGGTACCAAGCCATTTATGTAGCTATTAATTTTGGATGTGATGAATGGGGTTGATAGGCCATGGATATGGATCTAGTTGGTGGGCTTCCACAGGTATAGGTATAAGGAGGTGGCTATGATGGACATGTAGGAGAAGTATTGTCTATTGTATAGGTATATATTACATTGTTATAGGGGTATGTGGCCACATTATAGGGAAAAATTGTGACATTATAGGGTTAGGTTACCACAGTGATAGGTGATAGGGATCAAGCCAGAACCTCACTAGGATTGGTGACATAGGAGAGAGACACCTTGAAATAGAAGAGAGGAGTAGCGAAAGCACTATTAGGACCACCAAGTACCATCCCTATGGCATGATACTTGGCCATAGTGGAGGAGTTGAGGTATTATGAGGCCATAGTTCTAACATAGTGTCTTGATCATCCTTGATGGGGTGAGTATAGAGCCAACTTAGTAGGTAGGATAGTTATGGTGACTCCAAGTCAATGGGTCACCTTAATGGGTGGTCAAGTAGGCATGCTAAGAGGATAGGCACCAAATGGTAGTGGTAGTTTAGGTGGGGCTAGTGGTAGAGATGCCCCAAGGGCATGATATGTGATGTAACATGATATGATGTATAAATATAGATGTACATGATTTTGATACCAACCTACATGTTGATTTAATGAGATGTACATGTTTTGAGATACACACACACACATTATTACATGTATTATTTATTTTTATGACATGATGTATATGATGTTGATTAATGTGTGTGTGTGTGTGTGTGCGCGCACACACACACACACATGTGTGTGTGTTTGATTAATGTTTTGTGGTTCATGGTTTTGGTTTTGATGTTTATGATTATGCTTTATGATATGTGGACTCAGTAGCTTAGGCATGTGATGATCATGGATGATGTTTTGTTTTGTTCATGGATACGATGTTTATGATTATGCATGATTATGATGATGGTTTGATTATGGTTATTGATGTGGTTTATGATATGTGATGTTTTAAATATGGTTATGATGTGAATGAAAGGACACAAATAAAGTTAGATAACAAAGTAGATGTGGGAAAATAGATAAGAATCACAAGACATATGTCTACATGAACCAATGATGAGAGGATAATAAAAAATAAACAAGATGTCTTTTTCATTGGTAAGGATAAAAATAAATTTAGATTGTCTTAGGAAACACAAGCCTTTTGAATGCTTTGTATTAGCATGCTTTGGTTGATAAAAAGGTTTCTTAATCACATTATGTTATATAAGCTCATAATCCCTTGATTTATAGATTGTATAAAGGGGAGGTAGGTGGTAGGTGAAGGTTAAATGGGTGATAGGTAAGGTAACATTATGTGGATTAGTTTGCATCTTCTATAGGTGACCTAAGAACCATATTAGACAAGTCCATGTATTCATGTAAGGTGTAGACTGATCGATGTGGGAAGTCTACTAATGCTAGAAATTAAAGCTGATTATAGCTTTCTTGGGGTAGCTTATTCTGATTTTGATATATGATCTTTTATTATTTCTATGGTTTTGATAAGTTTATATAGTGATAAGTGTGGGAAGCTTCATATGATTTCTTTTGACAAATTTGACTTAGCCATCGTTTAAGGGAGTGGTCTAAATTTGTGTTTGTTTATTTAGTAGTTTTCCTTCAAGGGAGCAGTCTATCTTATAATAAATTTTGTTTTGGGTAGCTGTCCTTCAAGGGAATAGTCTAAAATGCTATAGACATGTGACCCAAGTGATATTTTTGTATCCAAAATTATTTTGATTCCAGGTTTAGACATGGAAAAGTCTATATAGGCTTAGAGTTTTACCTTTATGAGGGCAAAACTTTTAGCACAAAAAAGGTTAATGATAGGTGAAATGGTTCTTAGAGATAATGACCATGGGATTTTGTCTATTTAGAGATGAAAATTATTTACTAGAACCATATTATGGGTAGATCTATGGTACCCATATTTAGGATTAGGCTATGACTATGATGATTAATCACATGGTTCTATGTTGTAATCAGTTGTCCTTACAGGAAAAGGGATAGGCAAGTGAAGGTGAAAATCTCATAAATCAAGGGATGAGATTAAAGTATACAAAAGATGAGTTGGATCCTTCTTTAATAAAAGAAAGGATGTAGATATGAAGCATTGAGAGGCTCAAGTTCTATTTTACCTCTGAGAGAGGATAAATGATAATATCTTGATCCATACTTGTGGGTTATGATATAGGGTCCAATCCAATTGAAATCAAACTTGCCTTGCTTTATTTTACCCATATTAGTCACATTTTGAGTTTCCTTTAGATGAGATCTCTGATGTTGAATTCTCATTCTTTCAAGTGTTTGTTATTGGCATTCTTGATTCATTCTTGATAGACATGAATATGGTTAAGTACTACTAAGTGATGCTCATCAAGTAGCTCAAGTTGTGCTAGACATTCTTGATGATAGTCACTCTTATAAATGATGTCTTGTAAGGATACTTGAAGAGAAGGAATCTAGACTTTAAGAGGCAAAAATACCTCTACTTCAAAGACTAGAGAGAAAGGGGTATCCCCTGTAGAGGTTTGAATGCTAGTGTGATAGGCCCATAAATTGAAAAGGATATGAAAGTGCAAATCTTGAATACTCTAGTTAACATCTTATTGATGATTTTGTTAGAGGATTCTACCTATCCATTTAATTATGGATGGTAAGGTGAGGAAAATCTTAATTTAATTTTGAATGCATCATAAAGACCTTGGACTTGCTTGTTTTTGAAATATTTGCCATTATCGATGATGATATTATGGAGAACACCAAAATGATAGATGATATGATGATTGATAAAGTTGATTGTCTTGTCAATTTTACTTGAGATGAAAGGAATAGCTTTCACCCATTTAGTGAAATACTTAGTGGCAGTGATGATGGATTAGTACCATTGTGAAGAATGAAGATTGATTTACCCAATGAGATCTAGTCCCCATTTTGATAAGTGCTAAAATTCCTTGGATACTTGAATGCCATGGGCTATCATGTGATATAAATTAGTGGGATGTTGACATTTAACACACTTCTTTACATAATCACAATAGTTGTAATTGAGGGTGGGTCAATAGTAGATAAGGTGAAGGATATGTTTAATGATAGCTAAACCAATAAAATGTCCCCCACAAATTCTATCATGTATTTCCTTGATATCCTGATAATATTCATGGCTATGTAGGAAATGGATAAGGAGGCCATCAAAACCATGTTTGTAAATTATTCTCCCTAGTATGGTATAATGAGAGGTACTTTGAACAAAAGCTTTTTGGGTATTCCTAGAGAGGTTGGGATGAATGATGCTAATTTTGAGGTAGTTAAAGGTTTGTTTATACCATTTATCTAATGAAAATGCATCCACACTAAAAGTGGTAGGAAGGTTAAAATGGATATAAGGTGTGATAAAATAATGGATGGTGATAAAGAGTTTAGAATTAGTAGGTGCAGATGGGATTTAAGAAGTAAGGGAAGCCATTATATCTATGAACTTGTTAGTAGATTATGGGATATATTAGATAAGGTAATGATCAAATGATGTTAAGAGTACATCTACTAACTATTTATAATTTTTAAAGACATCATTCTTAAATTTGTAGGATCCATTGACTTGGTTGACCATAAGTTGGGAATCACCAAAGACATGTCTTAACTCCCAAGGCTATAATAGTTTGGAGACTAATTACTAGGGATTCATACTCAACCACATTGTTGGTGTAATCAAAATCAAGTTTTAAAGAAAGGGGAAGAGGTTTACCATTAATGGGAATGAGAATAACATCGAGACCCCCACCACACTAGCACTTTGAGCCATCAAAGAACATGGTCAATTAAAAAATGGGATCTTATTGAGAAAGATTCATGATGGACTCATCCAAAAATACAAGAGGAAGGGGTTGGTTATCTATTAAAGGAGATTTGGTCAATTTATTGATAATTACTTTCCCTTTAATCAAATTTTGATAGAGGAAATCAAGGTCAAACTTATCTAAGATCATGAGCCACTTAACCATATGCTAGTTCTAGTATGGTTTAGAGTACATGTACTTGAGTGGGTCAGTGCTAGTGATGACAAATGTTTTGTGATTAAGGAGGTAATTATGAAGTTTTGAAGCCATAAATACTAAGGCAAGGAAAATTATCTTGGAATGGGTGTACCAAGTCTCATACTCTATAAGTGTTTGACTTATATAGTGGATAGCTTTTTCTTTATTTTATTTATCCTGTTGAGTGAGCATTGCCCATAGGGAATGGTTAGTTGAAAATATATAAAGGTATAAGGGTTATTATTATTTAATAGGGATAAGAATAGGTGAAGAAATAAGGTATTATTTGAGTTAATCAAAGGCTTTTTGACAGTCCTTAGTCCACTTAAAATATGTATCTTTCTTGAGAAGATGGTGAAAAGGTTGACATTTATCTGATAATTGAGAGATAAAGTGATTGATGGATTTGATCTTCATCTATAGGCTACAAAATTGCTTAAGGTGGGTTGAAGGTGTCATTTATATAATTTCTCTACATTTTTTAGGGTCTACTTAGATTCCTTGAAGAGAGAGGATAAATCTATGAAGCTTTCCAGATAGGACCCTAAAAACACATTTCTTGGGGTTGATCCAGACATGAAAATGGATTAGGCACTCAAAGATAATTTTGATAACATCTAGATGATCATTTAAATATTTATATTTCCCAAAGATATCATCTACATATTCCTATATGCTTTTGTGGATGAGATCATGGAAGATGTAGGTCATCACATATTGATAGGTTATTTTAGCATTCTTTAGACCAAATGGCATGACCCTATAGCAAAAAGTTCCCCATGGGGTGATGAAGGAAGTTTTATGTTTATCTTTAGGGGCAATCAAGATTTGATTATATCCCAAGAAACTATCCATGAAAGATAACATCTCATGGCCAACTGTAAGATCCACAAGTTTGTCAATGCTAGGCAAAGGGAAGTCATCCTTTAGACAAGTGAGGTTGAGTTCATGAAAGTCAATATAGAGGTGAAGACCCCCTATGGGTTTGGTGATGGGAATGATATTATAAACCCATTATAGGTAGTCAATGGGTTGGATGAAGTCAACAAATAAGAGACATTGAAGCTCTTCTTTGACTAGAAGAGCGATATGAGGGTGCATCCTAATAAGTTTTTATTTGACATGTTTACCATCAAGATGGATGACAATATTATGGAGAGTAATGGATGGGTTGATCCTATGAATATATTGATAGGACCAAAAAAATGATATTCTATGGTCATGAATGAAGGAAGGGTAATCCTATTTCTCTATAAAATATAAGGATTGACCAATGTTTATAATGTGGGGTTTATCTTGAATACCCAAGTTGACATTGATAGTGGATTTGTTCAACATGGTTTGGTTCTAAGGAGGAAGGGATTTGTGGATAAAATAATCCCTCACACTAAGATAGGTGAGAATAGAATCATCATCCCAATGTTATATGGTTTGATGATAGGAGAATCATTTTCTACCATTTCAAGATGAATGAGAGGAAGGGTTTTAGTTTAGATGTCCTTTTGATAGGTTAGGAGGCCTAAACTAATAGTATTGACTAAATTTTTTTATGAAAAATGATTTTTAAATCCTCTAAATTTGAAAGAGATTGATTTGGTGATGATGGGATATCTTCATTAATGGTAGTGATGGGTTTAGGTGAATAGGTGGGTTCTTCTGGTGGTACAAACCCAAGGCCAATATCTCATGAGGTTTCTAGATTTTGATCAAAGGTAACTTATGAGGTCTATGTTCATAAAGTTCATGGACAAATCCCTTCTAGGCACACCTATGAAGCTAAAATTTAGCAAATGTTAGTTTGTCAAGATAGGAAAAGTTAGAGGTAAATGGTCAGGTGGAAAAGGTAGTGGTAGAAATAAGAAGTGGATGATCATGTCCCCCATAGATTAAATTGGTTTTATGTTTGAGAGGCTCAAAAAGAATGATGGTCTTGATATTAGGGCCATAAATAGGATCATGATCAAGGTTCCCATCCTTTTTAGGATTAGGAAAATCATCCAAATCTAAAAGATGATATTCCCCTAGTGAGAGATGTTGGAACATGGGTTCGAAGGGGTCCTCTATGGGGATTTGAGAAGAAGGGATAGAGGAGATATTTGAAGATAATTGATGGTAGGGGTAGAGTTGTTATTGATTGGTGGTGAGGTATATTGGGGAGGAAGAGAAACATCATTGGGTTAATATGTCATGTTGTAAGATGCAAAAGGACTAGGGTCATCTTGTATGGTAATGACTTGACACATTGATGCAAGGTGGATGGGACATAACTCATGGTGTGGTTCTAAGGGCATCCAAGTAATATGTTGTATTAGAACTCACCTTATACAATTCAAAAGAGCTATATAATTTTTTAAGGTCCCAAGTAGATGTGGAGGATGACTATCCCCAAGGTAGTGGCCATAGTATCATTGAAGGAGAAAAATACTATTATAGTTTTTGACATGATATTCTTTGGCAATTAGAGTTGGTCAGAAGTATGAGAGGAGATAATGTTATTACAAGTTCCTCCATCAATCATCACCCTTTTGATGTAGGTTTGATTGATGTATGTAATGATGAAGAGGGGAGGATCGATATCCTTAGGATGGATATAAGGTATCTCTGAATCTTGGAATGTGACAAAGGTATAAGTTTGAAGGGCTCTGCTAAAGGATGCAATAGGTTGAGGGTCATGGGGTTGGATTTATATAGATTGTAGGGACTTTATCAATGCTTAGAAATGATGGGGTGAGGTGATGATTAGTTTTTAAGGGTTCATTTTCACTGGTGTTTGGTAAATTTGTTTCAACACTACACACTAAATAGATTTGGAAGGGTTAGAAGGAAAAGCACCCAAAATGGATATTTTGTGTTTTGGTGATGGTTAAAGTGAAGGTTCAGGTTCTTAGGTTTAGCTGGAAGGTTGAGGGTTAGAATGGTATTTCCATGGAATGGACACTTTGGCCTTTCCTTTATCTTTTTTTTAGGCACAACATTAGGTAACCATATGGATAGTGTGGATGAGGAGAAGTGTTGGGCTAGATGGCTGCTCTAGTTCCTCCTTACTTTAAAATGAGAGTTCAGGAGTAGGTAAGTGTTGGATGGGTTCATTTGGTGGTTGGGTTGGTAATGAGCTCAAGGGAGGTTCATTTGATAATAGATTATCCTCATCCCTTAAGTTATGGACAAGTTCTTAGAGAGATTTGTAGTTTTTTATGTCATGTCCAGGTGTCCTATGGTATGAGTAGATTAGATTGTCATTGAACCAAGATGGTTTGGGACTTAAAGAGTTTTATAGGTGGTAGGTTTAAGGAAGAGGTTTGAAAAAACATTTATAAAATGTTTGAATAATATTTAATCAAAGGTGTTAGGGGTGTTGGGATTTTTGTTTTAGGAGTGGGAGCCTTCTTATGAGTAGGATTCACTATGAAATTTATAAGTGGTGAAATGGTTTTGGTAGGTGGTTCTAGTTGGGGTTATTTTTGAGGTAGATGATTTAGCTAATAAAGTTTTAGAGATAGGTGGGAAGGTAGAGGTAGATAGATTAGTTAAAAATGATGTGGAGTTTGATGATTTGGTGAGGGTAGGTAAAGGTATAATGAAAGGAGAATGTTTATTTAGGGTAGTTGTGGGAGGGTTCACCTTTTTGGTATAAGGATGAGCTCTTAGGATGGTTGAAGGATGGGGTCCTAAGATAGAAGGTAAGTGGGAAGGAGGTGGTATGGCTTTGGTTCTAGATGGGAGTTTGGATGACTCCACCTTCTTAGTTGGTTTAGTTGGGGTTTCCTTTGGTAGAATATATGGGGTTAATTCTAGCTTCAAAGATGGAGTAGGAAGTACTCATAGGTTATTGATAGGTTTGGTTAGAGGGGTGTAAATTAAATTGGAAATTTTGGATGGAGTTGTTTTATATGGTTCTCCCATGGTTTTGGAGGGTGAATTATTTGATGAAGGGTTTGAGTTGATGATAGGTTTGATGGTGGATGAAAGTGAGGTCAAAGATTAATGTTTGCTCTGATAGGGGAGCCCAAGATGATGCCAAAAGGTGGATATATCAAGATTGGGTTAGGAGGATAATTATAGTCTTTAGACTAGTCTAGAGAAGGGTTTATAAATTGGTTTAATTCCTTGGTCAATATTTTCAAAGATTAAGATCATTTGTTGAGGTGTGGGAATGGTTTTTCTCCCTTATTCTTGATGGAAGGTTCAAAAATTTGAGATGTTTCCTCTATGGAAGGAGTAGATAGGGTGATCTATTCTTTTGGGATGGTTTCCAAAGAGAGGGTGGGTGGGTCTATGAGGGGGGAGGAAGGTGTGATGGAAATGGTTGCTTAATTTTGTATTTATATCAAAGGAGAGGTGGGTAAGTCCATGGTCTTCTCAATTAAAGAAAGAGGGGTGGTTGCTTCCTCTGTTTGGTGTCCAAAAGAATATAGGGTGAGTTCACCATAAAAATGAGTGGAATGGAGGAAGAGGTAGTTGAATCAATGGTTACCTACTTTGGTGTTTCTATCAAAGGAGATGGGGCTAAGTCCATGGTCTCATCAAGTAAAGAAAGAGGGGTGGTTGCTTCCTATATTTGGATATGCAAAGGAATAGAGGATGGTGACTTTACCACTCCCATGAGTGAAGCAGAGGAAGAGGTAGTTGAGGTAATGGTTTCTTCAATGATAGGTTCACTAATAATAAAATTGACTCTATGGACCTCTTAAGCATGATATGATTCTAGTTTGTTATCATCATAGTTGGTAGAAGGGACATGATTAGGGAAATGTTTTCAAAATATGTCAAGGGACTAATTTGAGGATGCATTGGGATTATCAAATACAAGTTCTCCCTTATCAATCAAGTTTTGGAAAATAGTTTTAAAGGTGTTACACCTACTAACATCATGTCTAATGACATGATGGAAAGCACATAGATCATTCTCATTATACCAATCAGGTGTAATGTGAGAAGAATCAATTTTCTTGGGAGGTTTTATAGGGGAAAGTTATATGATGTTGGCTTTGAGAAATTTATCCAAAATTGAAGCTTAAGATTCCCTTATCAGAGTAGATTGTTTTGGGGTAGCTTAGTTTTGATTTAAATTTTGTTGGTTGGAAGTGTTATAAGAATTGGTTTAGTTGGGTTGGTTGATAGTTGGTGGTGGAGTGGCTTTAAGGATAACTGAGTTTGTGGATGCCTTTGGTTTGGTGTTAGGATGGTTAGATTGGTTGGTGGTTTTAGATGAAGAAGGATCATTGGATTTAAGGATAGAATTTTTATTTCTTAGCTTCAATTTTCCTTCATTAATGAGTCTAATTTATAGTTTGTGTGCCATGGTGAAAGCCTCATCAAAGGTTCTACAAGTTTAAACTTGTAGAGTGGGAGAGATGTGTTTAGCAAAATCTCGAGATAAAATTTCAATCAACTCAGGTTGAGGTAAATATAAAGTGAGTTGATTGATAAGACCTCTCCATCTGTCTATGAAGTTAGCAATTAATTTGTCATCAAATTGCCTAATGGAGTAGAGGTCAGTAATATAGACCTTATTAGATATATTGACTGAGAAATGATCTAAAAAGATTTGGTAAGTTTGGAAATGGAAAAGATGGAGTGCTTGGTGAGAGAAATATACCAATCTAATGTTGGTCCAGATAAAGATATGAGAAAAGTGAAAAGGAGGAGAGCATCGTCATATGCAATCAAATAGCTAGAATGGGAAAATGCTCTTAAGTGTTATTGGGGGTCCTCTTTGCTTTAGAATTTGGAATTTTTTTGTATTTCCCATTTAGGAGGATAAGGTTGGATAGGAATGGATGGGTGAATAGGTTCATTGCAGATTTGATCATAAGAGAAGAGGTTATAAGCCCTAGAAATAGATGACTCTAGGTTGGTCATTTTGTATATTAAAATTTTGATCAAATTTGTTTGAGGATGGAAATATCAATAATTGTGTGGTAGGTTTGGTTGGGGTTGGGTGGATGCAATATATGGATAAGTGATGGAATGTTGGGAAGATACCACATATTGGTATGTGTTCATTGAAGGTTGGGGTGATGCCACATAAGGTTTAATGGCCACAAAAGGTTGGGTAGAAGGTGTTATGTATCCTTGTGGATTAGGAACATATTGGTAGGATGTCATGGGTATTTGTTTAGTGATTAATATGAGTTGATTTGGAGGTATGAATGGGTTAATATTTGGTTAGGGTTGAGTGGTAACTCTTATACTAATAGGTGGAAGGGTAGGGGGTATGAAAAGCACTAAATTTTGAAGTGGGATAGAAATTAGTGGGTTGGTAGTGATAAGGGGAATGGTAGAAATAGGGGTAGAAGATATCCATACAATAGATGAAGTATGGGTAATAAGAGGTGAGGTTGCCCCTATGTTGGAGGTGTTGGTTGGTGTCAAAGGTGTTTGACTATTGGTTGGTATGTTTGATTGAGTTTGGGTAGAGGTAGAAGATGGGTTATCAGTGGAAGAAGATGATTGGGTGATCATAGGTTGGGTAGAGGTGGTGCCAATAATAAGATGGGGAGGCATACCATAAGGTGGATTACTAGGAAGAATTGAAGTAGTAGGTGTATGGTGAGATAGGGTGTTGAGATAATGTTGGAGGGCCACATGTTTGTTATTAAGGAAGGTAACAAAATTTGCATTACCCTTGACAAATATCTGAGACATGTTAGGAGGGGGGAAGGATGAGGAGAAATCTCAACATCAGAAGTATACTCCATGGAGGAAGAGGAAGAGGAAGGTGGTTCTTGGTTCATTTGATTATTCAACTATTTTATAGTAAATACCATGTGAGGAATAAAAAATAAATGATTAAAAGATCATAAATCAAACACAAAGCAAACAAAATAAAAATATCTCAAGGTAATCAAAACATACACTAAAGTGTGTTTAAAGACTTAGGATAATTTTTAGATTGCTTTTGGCTTATGCCTTAGAAAGTGTGAAGAAGAAATTTGGTTAGTAGATTATGTACTAAATAGGAAGTCTAAGGTTGGTCTTGGTGTTAAAGAATCAATAATATATATTTAAAGTCATTACATGGCTTGATATTAGGGCCAACCCCCTTACTTTGCACATCATAGTGATAAGGGTATCAGGTGCTTAGCCAAGATATACTAAATTTTAGAGTTTAGACTCAATCAAAGAGTTGAGTTTTGGTTTCTTTTCTTGGTAATGACCTCTAAGTAAGATAGCCAAAGGGTAAGGTTTACTACTAAGTGATGAAATACTAGTCAAGCCTTATATCAATTATTTTGATGTTTTGATTGATTATGTGGTTTGCTAAAGTGTGTGAGAACAAGAGTGAAACTATGATTGATTACTTTGCCTTTAAGTTAAGTAGCTGAACTAAGAACATGAAAGCAATCAATGTATGTAAGGTTTATTTTATACCCAAAAGAAATTTTCAATTTCATTGTATGAACATAGAATAAAGGAATAAAAGGGCACCTAGATGATTCTAAGTCCCAATGGGTGTGCCAAAATGTTTCTCTTAATTTATGCTCATTTCTTAATTAAGGAAGAAGGTAACAAACTAGTAATAAGGGTGTGGTAGAAGAACCTAAATGTTGTGTGCATGTGATCTAGATGAATGTGGAGAGATCCTTTTTATCTTGGAAGGATGACATGTAGATAATAAAGTACTAACAAAAGGGGTTGTTAGAAGGTAGTAAGGTGGACTACCTAGCATGAGCTAGAACCAAGAAGAATGAGCTTGCTACGAGGCTATCAATCTACTCTTTGATAATAATTAAGTTGAAATAGATAAATATGAAATAGTTGCATTAAATAATACAAAGGACTGAAATGAAATGCAAGAAGAAATAGTTGCTAGATAAAAGAAATAAACTAAATATAGTAATAATGGGTAAATACTAGTGCTAAAGTAGGTCAGGTTAGGTTCAAAAAATTAGGTAGGGGTCTATGAATAGGCAGGGATATAGAAAGTTGGATTTGGTTGAGGATATGGGGTTAGAAATCTCTTGTTATTATTTCTTGTCACAGTGACCATTAGTAGTCTAGGTAACCATCAACAATTATGCTGACCATTGGTGGTTAGGTAATCATCGATGGTTGGAGGTGACCATTGGTGGTTATGTTAACCATCAATGATTACCTATGGATTCTAAAGTTTCTCAAAATGGGTCAATGATTAGGTAAGAGTTTTTTAAGGGTCTAGTTAGGGATAGAGAAGTCAAAAGATAGGTGTGTGAAATCTGATTTAGGCCTGGGAGTCAGAAATGAAACAAATAAAGTTGAAATAAAAAATGTACATATTGTTTGATAAATGGTTTATGGTTAATTATGAGAGTAATTTTGGTAGAGTAATGCTACTTTGCCTCAAGAGAATTTTGGCAAAGGCTCAGATCTCTATTATAATTTTTGAGTTGTTGAAAGGAAGACTAGATGGAAAGCCTGAATACCTATGTGTTAGAATGCTTGTGATGAGGGATCCAATTCACCTCCTACTCCCCTCCTTTTATAGGAAAAGAGAGATGGAGGATAAAAGGTTGCCTAGGAGGTAGGATTACTGATTTTGAAACTTCATAGTTTGTTAACAATGGGCAAGGAAAGCACATTAAATTGTGTCATGTTATCTTGTACACAACTAGTATTTGTCTTAGAATGAGGAAGCCCTGATCATTGATGGTTAGCCTAACCATTGATGGTCAGTGTCACAAGGTAAAGGGGTCAAGGTGACTTAAAATAGCTAGGTTAAGAGTCATTTAGTAAGTTATGAGTTAGTTAGCCTAGTACTTAACTAGACCTAAGGTCTGATGGGTTAGTTAGTGGGTCTAGAAGGGTTATGTGGTCCTTAAGGGGTCCTTAAGCATTTTTACATTTAGAACCACTATGTAAAATTTTATATTGTCTATAGAATGGATATAAAGTTGAAAAAGATTGTCATTAGTAGAGTAATAATATTTCCATGAATAGGGGAGGCATGGCAAGACAAATTTTATGCCGAGGAAGAGAGACAAAAATTAATCAGAGGAAATGAAATCTTAGAAACTTCAAACTAGGACACTGCATGATTATCTCTACTAGGAAGATGGGCCAATGATACTAAGTTAATCTACAAATATTTCACTTGTAAAGGGAGGTAATCCATGCTGCATGGCATACACTTGAAGTTCATGAATCATTTATGGCATGTTCTAGAGATAAGCATCCACAACTTATTACTCTACATGATCACAAAAATGTCAGAGGCTTTTCAAAAATGTAATTCCAAAGCTCTTTCCCATCATCGTCTAATCTAGTTGATTGTTTAAGACTATTTTCAAAGGACTAAACCCAACATAAGTTGGGAATAATTTCTCCAAGTACTAGGAAATGTAGAAAGTGATAGAGAAGGAAATGAAATAGAAGAGAAAATAGAGGTAGAAGAATAGAGGATAGAAGAATACCTTCCTACATCTCCATAACAACCTATAGCCAAAGACCTTCATGAAGCTCCACAAGATCCTCCAATAGAAAACCTTCCTATAGCCACACAAGAATTTGTAGGAGATCTTCCTATACAACATAAGAAAATGCAACAAGGACTAAAGAAAAGACCTCTATGACCAGGGAATCTAGAGGAAAAAGGAAGAAACTCATTCTCCATCCTGATTTAGAGGAGTCTGAGGAGGAACTTCCACCCTCCTCTAAAAAGGCCAAGGTAATTTGTACTTCTCACAGATCTCATAGATTGAGAAGAAAAATGAGAACCAAACCTTATTTTATTATTAAAATAAATGAAGAATCTACAAAAAATTAGACTGCCAGTAGTGATGAATCTCTAGAGGATAAAACAAATAATTAATAATGTTCTCTAGAATATAATTAGGAAATAAAATAAGTAAAGCATAGTTTTGAAGAGTTGCATAAGGAACCAATTTAGGAGGAAGTGGAAGAATTAGAGAAACTATTGGGAATAGTTTTCACATTAGGTAGAAATAGGTATTTATGGGATGGTAAATAGTAAATTTGATATTTATTGAGAGGTAAATAAGTAACAGGTTAGTAATTAGTAAATCAGAATATTGCTATATATAACAATATTATGATAAAATATTATATTTTTGATATATTGTTAATAGTTATAACAATATATCATATTTAGTGGTGTGCTTAATGGGAGAGATTTTGGGTGAGAAATAAGGGGAGAGAATATAGGAATATGATTCCTATAAATATGTAATCTCATAGAATGTTTTATTATTCAAATTAATCACAAAATTTAGAGAATAGAAGTGTGAAATATATTAGTGTGTTGAAATTATTTATCTATTTATTTTTCTACATGAATTGAATCTATTCGACTATCCACTAATTTTTATCATTAGTATCAGATAATCTTATGTTCTTGAGTAAGGTTGTTTTCAATAAGAGTCTTGAAATATAGTTAAAATAAATTTCATAATGAATAAGAATATGGGCGATTTGCATGTGTAACCTGGTCATTCACTATTTAATAGTGCATACTTTTCTATTCAAAAACTTATATATGGGACATGATACACCTACATTTTTGGTAGAATTTAGTGCTAGTTAAGACATCTTCCATTAGGTTTCCACATTTGGCATCCATACTTCAAATACCTCTATACATCTCTAAGTTTGAAGAAGCATTATAAAATCTGATCCATGTGTAATCATTAGTAGTATAATCTAATGTGGAAATGTTAGGCATTCATGATTTCTAATCTAATGCCATTTTTAGAGTCTGAATACAAATATATTTGTATCAAATCATGTACCCCTAAATCTACATCAAAATTACCTAGTAGAAAATTAATTGATTGATGGATTGACTAATCTACCAGATTATGTAAATACCACTTGTTTTTGGCTCAGATCTATGGGATATGTATATTTTACATGAGTTCATTGTTGTTCACACAACTCATATTATCACATGCTCTCCATGACAATCTATAGTGTAAATTGATAGCATAGGTTGTTATAAATTTGTAGTGGAAGGTTTGTTGTTTTTCACCTTTACATCCTAGAAAAGATTCATGGCTGCATAAAATATTCCATTAGTTTATATATGCTCTAAAGGTTCAATTTTTCTTATGGACTTTGTCCAAACATCCATAGAAGATCATGGCCTACATACATGCATTTGAAAGTAAATGGTCAGTTGTCACTATCAATTCTTTGATAATCATTAGTTTTTTTGGATAATATTGTCTTCTTGAAAAGTAATACTCTATCATACATTTGAGTGAAAGTTATATGGTCCATGTAGTCATTTAGTCATATATGTTTTGTAAAGTTTTGGGTAAAAAATTATCTAGTTTATACTCTGGGTCATTTTTGTCATTCCTTAGTCTATGAGAATTATTTTTTATTAGGATTTATAAGCCTTGTTTCATGTTTTCATAGTATTATTTTATTATGTTATTAAATTATCAAAATTGACAAAAATTACAAAGTGTTAAATTTATTTTTGGGTCACAAGTAATATCCAAAGTCTTTGATGTAAAAATAGTCTTTATTATTTTCATTAAAAATTCAAAAATGTCAGAGTTTCTCATTGAATCTTATTTAGGTGAATATTAGGGTCTTGTTTAGGTGATTACTAGGAAACACTTTTTGTATGGATGCATTATCAGTGTAAGTCGATGTCTTTAAGTTGTCAAAAATTGTAATAAAGACATATTAGCTAAAATGAGTAAAATAAAAGACACAAATAATAAAAATATAGAGAAAAAATAAGAAAACTATAAGTTATATATATTTAAGATGCTAAAACATGTGCACCTAGATCTTGATATTTATAGCAAAGGTATGTATACAATAGTCTCTTTTATTAATGATATCTTTGATAAATTGGATTAAAAGGAATCTAAAATTTCTCATCACAAAAAAAAATTAGTTATTAAATCTATAGAAATACTGATAGCTTTACATCACGTTTTGCCATGAAAACTTACTAAACATGCCATTTTTGAAGGCACTAAGGTTGTCACCGGTTTCACCAGTTCTTGAGTAAGTAGTATATGATACTAGGGGATGGAGGATACACAAAGGAAGGATGTCTTTTAGATACCTCTTGTCAATTACCAATGATGGGGTTGCTTCATGTTTTGGTGACTTTGTGTGGTGCGTATTTCATTTTAGCATGGTGTGCTTTTTCAGTTTTTTTAGTGTGGTAGTTACTATTATTTTTAGTTGTGTGAAAAATAAGGATATTTTTACTTGTTCACTTATGAATATACTCCCATGTAACCATTTTTATATTTAAATTGGATAATGTTGACTTAAAAAGCATTGTAGTAATTATGTTGTAAGGTTAGTGGTGAACCTAAGAAAACCATTTTGTAAGGCTAGTGGTGAACTTGTGAAAACCATTTTGTAAGGTTATTGGTGAACCTATAAAACTAATTACAGATGAGTGTGAAGGAAGAGATGTTTTATGGTAGATATATTTGGAGAATATCATGATCACACGAAGGTGGAGTATACTACAATCAAAAATAGAGATATATCCTACCATGTAAAAACTATGGGGGTAATGTTTGGAATAGTTTTCACATTAGGTAAAAATAGGTATTTATAGGATGGTAAATAGTAAAGTTGATATTTACCAAGAGGTAAATAAGTAATAGGTTAGTAATTAGTAAATCAAAATATTTTTATATATATTAATATTATGATAGAATATTATATTATTAATATATTATTAATAGTTATAACAATATATCATATTTAGTGGTGTGCTTAGTGTGAGAGATTTTCAGTGATAAATCAAGGGAGAGAATATAGGAATATGATTCCTATAAATATGTAATCTCACAAAATGTTTTATTATTCAAATTAATCAGAGAATTTAGAGAATAGATTTGTGAAATATATTATTATGTTGTAATTATTTATCTATGTATTCCACTACATGAATTGAATTTATTTGGCTCTCCACCAATTTTGATCAGTAACCTATTACACAAATGGAATTTCCCACTTTGGAGCAAGCCATACAAGAAATGGAGTGATTAAGAAAGAAGATACATGATCAGTCTAGAGGAGGACTGGATGCAATTATTACAATAACTTCTCAGCTACAACCCTTTGCTAAAGACCATCTTGTAGTCATCATTCCACAACCTTTTATAGAGGTAAATCAACAAGAAGAATTTAAAACTACCCAGGAAGTAAGGTGTCAATCCTCATATGTAATATATTCTAAATTGATGAATTGGATGGATAGTCAGTATAAAAATATTAAGGAATTAAGAAAAGAAAATAAGAATTTGAAAGAAGAGAATAAGTTGAAGGAAGAGAGAATATCCAAACTAAGGCAAAAAATTGAAGATATGGCTGGTCTTACCCAAGATATCTTTGAATGTAGGCCTCCTACAAGAGTTTATTCAGCCTACCTTGAAGAGCAATGGCATAAGTTCAAATTTTTGAGAATTTATTGTGATATGCCTCATAAAGTCATTAATCCCCTCTCTTTTTTTCTATATATAAATAAAGTTCACAAGAAGAACAAGCATAATTGTGTAAGTTCTACCTACACAATTATGATGTTCCTTATGATAGAGAGTTGAACTCTAAGCTATATGTTGGAGATGTCTAACTAAATGCATCTTCATCATATTTGTTGAATGATAAAAGAAGAGGAAGAGAAGTAGCTAAATATAGGAAAAAGGAGAATGAAAGCCAGCTACTTATCAAGAGAGAATCAATTGCCCTTGATGTTGTATTGATTGAATGGGATAATATCGTGTTGAATAAAGAAGTCAAATCTTGGTTTGAGAAGAACTATGAGGAATCCCAAGATTTTTATTTAGGATTGAGAAATTCTATTGGTCTTATTATAAGAGAACCCTATAATAAATGATGGAATGAGATCATTCCTACACTGAGAAAGAGAGTCATATTCTCCTTTTAACTTAAAGGTAGTATTAAAAAAGATCAAAAAATATATTCTTCTTGTAGGTGATATGGGATCTCAGTTATTGAACATCAAATTCCACCCCCCTCTATTTTGGTATCCTATTACAGATTGGTTGGATAAGGCCCTAATGGATGAAGCTATAGAGGTTAAAATCAGTCAATTATTTGAACATAGACATAGATTTTATGCTCACCTCGCTAGTGGTGCTATAGATCCCATGAATTTTAGAGTTCTTTGTGAAATGGGAATGAATAAGTGTGTTGCTTGAGGTCAAGCAAGATCTTAAGTTGGGAGGTGTGATGAGCCCCAAAAATGTCTTGTTCTTGTCCTTATCTATTGCACCCATCCTGCTTGTTAACCATGCTTTTGAACACATTTCCATAAGTTTCCTTCTACATATATCCATAATTTTACAAATATCATTATGTCTATACTCTTTTAATAGTTAGAATTATGTATTGGAATTAAATATATGATGGTTATATATTACTTTAGGACAATTTTATATAATGTGTTTTAATTATGTTTTAGAGAAATAGGTATATAACAAAGAACATCCTACAACAACAGAATCACATTACATAGACTATCTTGTAGCCACTATGTGATCATAGACATGAATGAATAGATTTTGATTCCTCTTTCAATCGACTCACATAAGCAAATATAACCTCTATGGATCCCAATAAGGAAGTGGTTTAAGAATGAAATAGCCTTGTTTGCCCTAAAGGAATTCACATGAAAAACGTCTTTAGAAAAAGGATCCAATTTCAGTTATCCTAAATTGAATGTTTCTTAGATTAGGATATATATTGTTTTGTATAAAAAAATGTTCTCTATGGTGTGTGTGTGTGTGTGTGTGTGTGTGTGTGTGTGTGTAATAGTAGAGTGGAGATATAAGATAGTAGATGTTGATTATAGATTATCATAAGTACATTTTTTTGAGCAACTATTATTTTAATTTCCTATAACAATTCATTGCTGCATTTTTTATTAATATGAACAATAATTTATGAGTTCAATTAAGTGTTTTGAGAGGAAGGATTGAATTTGGAGTCAAGAGGAAGGGCCCCCTTTAGAAGTCTACATCAAAAATCCAACCCATTTAAATAGCTAAGCATATTATTTGATTTATTTATGCATTGTGTGTTTTATTTATGATTTACATTATTTCTTAGCTTTTTTTAGGAAGATTACAATGTATAAACATTTATTTTATAGTATTTTATTTGTACCTTTTCATTTACTACATAAATTCAACATCTTAGATAATAATTAGCAGAAGGTCAAATTAGAAGATTGAGTGTGCACATATAGTGATGCCATCCTATCAAGTCTAAATCCTTAGGTTGAAATTTAAATGAAGTAAAAGATCTAAGTCCATTATAAATATTCGTGTTCATTTTGATCAAGAGAAGTATATTTGATTGTGAATCGACTGCTAGTCACCATTTGTCAATTTGACTCTAGTAGCTAGACAAAAGCTAGGATAGGACAATATATTTGAGAAAAAGATCCTTGAAGTAGTCCAAGCTCAAAGTTATTAGTTGAAAATAATGAAAAAGGGTTTACTACAAGAAAATAATAATTTAAAAGAGGATTTTATGTTATCCGTTCATGAAGATAGGTTAAATAAATTTGAACACATCATGGTGTGACTATTTAGCTCTTTGAAAATAGCCAGAGCAAGACAAAAGGAAATAGGGATGCAAATATCTAAAGCAATAAGCCAAGTTAGCCAATGGTAGGTTAAAATCTTCTAGGTGAGGGAATGGATTAAGGAGTTATCTAAGGATCTAGTCCCAGGTTTTAGAACTATCAACAAGGCACATTTGAATATGGCCATGGACATATTGGTTGACAAAATTAAGGCCTTGGATAATTGGTCCAAGGGTATGGAAAACCTTACTAAAGACTTCAAGCATTTGGAAGTTAAAATTCATCATATCTTATACAACTTGATCAAATATCCTACAACCCTGAACCCACTAGGTTTCATAAGAGATGAAGAGTTAAAACAAAGGACCTTGCAATTCATGCAAGAAGTGAGAAAATAGGGAGAAAACCAAATAGCTAAAGGCAATAGAAAATTCATGGGTTTACTTCTCTCCTCTGAGTAGAAAATAGGAGATGATAAGGGTGTCAAACAAACAAGGTTGAAAAGGATCTAGAAGACTTATAATACCATGGAGAAGATCTTTTCTTAAAACTAGTAATTGATCTTCAATTTATCAATGACCAATACTACAGATTGAAGATCCTTCTTCAAAAGCAAGTGGTTACATCAATGTAGGGCCCACTAGCTGGTTAGAAATATTCTATTCCATATGAATTTTATAATATTTAAAAATTAGAATATTCTCTTGAAAAGGCATGTGAATTTTTTTTATCACATTTACCTAAAGGTCAGGTCATTTGGAAAACTTTAGTGTATTCTATAAACTTGATAAAAAGGGTAGCTGACCTTACTTTGTACACTTGTAAATTGATGTAATTGACTGACATGCTTCCTTATATTATATAAAAGGATCATGGTCCATTTTATAAAGAGGAAGGAGTTTTAAGAGCTAAAACTACTTTGAAAATTTTGGAGTAATTTAATACAAGTAGGGAATATTGTAAAGTTTGTCTCAATTATTTGTGTGAATTGTTATCATGGCTTCTCTCTCAATTGTCTATTCTAGGTCTAAGATTTGAAGGGTTTTTTAGAATTATGGACATGTATTTTCAATATAGGATTCCAATTTGGGCCAACACTATATTATTTGAATATCTTTGACTTTGATTCATTTTATTTGATCTACATAAAGTTGTACAAATTCTATTTGATTACAGTAGTACATCTTTAAAATAAAATCAATTCTTACTTGTATTTCTTCATATTATCCTTAGATACTTGCCTGTTATATAATGAGATTTGAGAATATGATATTTTAAATTTTGTACATTGGTTAAATACATGTTCAATTTGAATTTAAGCCTTGTCATGATGTTTTAGACCAAGATCAATAATCATATATTTTCTTTCTACCCTACCTTTCCTTTTGCTTCTTTTTTAACCAGATCACCCTAGTTTAATTATCATTGTAAATATTCATTTAGATTAATCTTTATCTTAGAGTTTGATCATATTTCACTAATAATAGAAAATATGCTTCATAATTTGCATAGATTTTTTAGCTAGACCATGGTGACTCCCAATCACCAATCAATATAAATATTGTGGAATAGTCTACTTTTTCTACCTTTATTTCATCAAAGATAATCCAATTATCACAACTTGAAACTCATGCTTTGAATTCTAAAATGAGAATTATTCTTTCAGCACTAAGATCACTTGTGAAACATGTAGAGACATCAATAGGTAGAGCTCTATTGGCACTAAAAGGAGGGTAGCCAACAAATCTTTCTAAATTTTTAGAATCTTTACTAGTTTTGGTGTGTTTTGATCTAAGGTTAGTGTTATATTTGCATATGTGTGTAATTATTTGCATAAGTGTGTAAATATCATCTATCTTTGTGGTATTTGACCCATATTTGTGCTTCTTTTTGACAAAGATCAATTTTCTTCAAAGATGGATGTTTAATTTTGGTAAGGATAGCCTAAAATATAAGAATTGATCCGTAAACTCCACTGATAAACTCTAAGTGAAATTTTAAAAGTACAGATTCTAAATTTATCAACTTATAAGATGTTGGAATGATTAAAAAAATTGATTAAAATCTGATCCAAGAATCATGTATCAAAAATGAAATAAAGGTGAATTGACAAATCACATCAGTTATCCATTGAAACCATCCAATTTTCCAAATTCTTGATTTTTATCCAATTTCCCGTAAATGATAAAATGATTAAATTTTTCATTCTAATTTAAATCTGAATTATAATCTTCAAATTAACTAAAATTGAAATGTAAAAATGAATCCAAAGATCAAGACACAAAAATTGTTTACGGGGTTCGAAATTCCTATGTCCCCAGGTTCATATTAAACTGATCCATTAATGTTACTCAATTTTACAAGTTAAAATATAATTAAAATCAATAATAGATCATTTATCTCTACTAAAATAGTGTTTCAAACCTTCTAAATACCTTGGCTAACTCAACACGTCCTTCACCTTCCTGAATCACACGTAAAGGCTTCTCCAAATCAAAATTGGTAACTTATATAGCTCAAAATGGCATAAAAAATTCTCCAAAATTGTAAAATTAATATACTACATAGAGCATATCATAATTCTAAACAACTTTTTAGTTTACTTTGAGCTCTGATTCGGCCTCTAAAGGCTCTAAAATGACCAAATATTGTAGGTAGGTCTATATTTTCCCATACACAGTCGGCTAGAAGCTTGCCTTCAAATACAAATTCACTCCTTTCAAATCACTTGGAATTCCATAGCTGAAGTGGTCAATGCCTATCCCTTTTAGTCAGTAGGTCAGGAGTTCAAAACTACCTTCCACCTTTCTAGGCACTTGGGAAGAGAGAACTAGGCACTTAGCATGACATTTGAAAGTTCTTCCCTCCTTTTTTGGCACCCTTGACTATTCCTTGTCTCACATGAATTGGGTAATGCTATTTTACATGCCTCAAATAGATGATTTTGTTTCTATTCAAATGCCTAATACTTAGGTGCCAACTCAAGCTGTACTTTGACTTGGTCCATGCATGATGATGTGGCAGATGACGTGGCAGTTTCTTTGGCGCCTTGCTTCAAAGTTTGAAAATTTCAAAAAACATGTAAATAAAAAACACCAAACCAAAATTTTTTTTCACCTAATTATTTTTCCACATGTCAAATGGCTATTGGTCCACTTGGCATATTTCTACAATGCCACGTCACTTTTGACACTCCCTGTCACAAGATTTCTTCAACTAGCCATATCTTGAGCATCTAGACTCTGTTTTTCAACCTGTGAAAATTGTCATAAAGCTCTTGATGAGATCTACAATATGAAATTGGTTTCATAATAATTTGGAAACTTTTTATAGAATTAACTTTGGATCACACCTCCCTATAAAAGAGGCTTTTGGTCTCCAAAAGTTGACTATCACCTAAAATTTTATAACTGGTCTACTGCATCCATGAAAATAGAAACCAATCATAGCAAGAGATATAAATAATTGAATTAAAATGATTCAAAATAAAAATGTATAAATGCCTAATCTAAAGGCATGAGTAAGTGAATCTGTAATTGCAAAAGTGATTACAACATATCAAACTGCCTACCCAAATGTCACATCCTATAAAGCAGTGAATTGCCAAAAACTGAAACAACTCCCAATGTAACTACAAGACAAGTTTATAATGCCAAAAACATACAATTAATGTTGTAGGAATTTTTAAATACAATGCCCTAGTATGGGACTTATATGCTAAGCAAATGCAAACAACCAAAAGTGTATGTTGCCTAACATCTAAACATGCCCAAAGGGTCTTAACAATGCATCTTATACATCCATGTGTCAAAAATAGATACATTCAAAATAACTGTCAAATAAGTATTTTAATGAATTAACTCAACCTACCACATGCATTCTACTATTATCTCCATCTGATCAAATGAGTTAATGTCTTATCCATTATTAGACTACCCATACAATATATTCTAGAGATCAAAAACTTAGAGTTATCAAAAAGTGAGAATTGGAAAAACTTCATATGATAAACCTATCTTGAAGTATTCCCACCAACTCTAATATACATCTATCAAAGCTTATTCATTCCCTTAGGTGAATTCTTAACCGTGCTTTGCAAAAAAAATGTAGTGATAATCCACTTAACCATTTTTTTCTTCCTAGTGAAATTGATTGTCTTAGTGGATTCCTTAGCATCATTATGGATTGATTTAACTACATTAACCTTAGTAATAGGTTGATAAATCATCTTAGTTTTACCATTACTTGAATGTGAAGATGCATGAAACTTAAAACATCTATCAATCCTATGTCCACTCACTTTACAATGAGTACAAACATCCTTCTTAGGTGAGGTCCCCTTTTGCCAATTCTCAACTTAACATGAGAATGGTCTTTCAAACATGAAATTTGATTCAACAAAACATTTCATTTCCAACAAGTCTTAGCACTATGGTTATTCATCCCACAAAAAGTGCATGGAAATGATTGCATTACCTTCTGTACATTATATCCAAATTTTTTAAAAGTATCAATTGGATCAAAAGATTTAGTGTAAGAATCAGGAGGTGGAATATTAATACCTCTTTTACCTTTACACCTTTGAACTAGTGGCCTATAACCTTCGATATTGGAAGTTCATCTTCCTTTAGCCATGGAATAAACTTGTCCATCATCCACCTGCACACTAGTATAATCCAAACCTACACGAAGAGGTCTATGCTCAACTTGAATTGGTTTAGATATACCTTGGCTATCTCTACCAAGTCCTCCTTCATTATAACCCATTTTAAACAACAATTTAGATCCTATGCCCTTAGTGTATCTTTAAAAATCACCAAAAACAATATTACTAGAATCTAAATCTGAAATGGGAGAAGAAGATGAAGATTCATGTGGTGAAAAACTTACAATGCACTTAGTCATAGTTTCTACATCTGAAGTTGAAGGCTTTACCTTTTCACACTCACCACATTGCAATCTAATCAAGAGCTCATCCTTGGATTCAAGCTCTGATTTTAAACTTGCAATTTGCTCTTCAAGGGAATAGAGCTTGCATCTCAGGAATGCATTCTCATCCTAAATTTGGCTATTGATGCTTTCAAGCTCTTCCATCTTGGCTTTATGTGACAACTTGCCCATGGTTTCTTGTAAACACACTAATTTTGCAACTGCACACTGCAATCTAATCAAGTGATATGGATAACCAATAAATCGAAAGCAACTGTCAAAACTCAATCGGAAGTTAACCCAGCTTTCTAACTGCTCTGATACCAACTTGATCTATAAAATCCATTGATAAAATCTAAGTGAAATTTTAAAATTATGAATTCTAAATTTCTCAACTTATAAGATGTTGGAATGATTAAAAAAATTGATGAAAATTTGATCCAACAATCATGTTTCAAAACTGAAATAAAGGTGAATTGACAAATCACATCAGTTATCCATTAAAACCATCCAATTTTCCAAAGTATTCATTTTTATCCAATTTCCCATAAATTATAAAATGATTAAATTTTGCATTTCGATTTAAATCTGAATTATAATCTTCAAATTAACTGAAACTGAAATGTAAAAATGAATCCAAAGATCAAGACACAAAAATTGTTTACGGGGTTCAGAATTCCTACGTCCTTGGGTTCATATTGAATTGATCCATTAATGTTGCTCAAATTTGCAAGTTAAAATATACTCAAAATCAACAATAGATCAATTCTCTATGCTAAGATAGTGTTTCAGGCCTTCGAAAGACCATGGCTGACTCAGCACATCCTTCACCTTCCTGAATCACACGCAGAGGCTTCTCCAAATCAAAATTGGTAACTTATATAGCTAAAAATGGCATAACAAATTCTCCAAAATGGGAAAATTAATATACTACATAGTGCATATCGAAATTATAAACAAATTTTTAGTTTACTCTGAGCTCTGTTTTGGCCTCTAAAGGCTCCAAAATGACCAAATACTGTAGGCAAGTCTATATTTTCCCATACATAGTCGGCTAGAAGCTTGCCTTTAAATACAAATTCACTCCCTTAAAATCACTTGGAAGTCCAAATCTGAAGTGGTCAGGGCCTATCCCTTTTAGGTGGAAGGTCAGGAGTTCAAAACTGCCTCCCACCTTTCTAGGTGCTTGGGAAGAGTGAACTAGGCACTTAGCATGACATTTGAAAATTCTTCCCTCCTTTTTGTGGCACCCTTGACTATTCCTTGTCCCACATGCATTGGGTAATGCTTTTTTCCATGCCTTAAATGTATGAGTTTTTTTCTATTCAAATTCCTAAGACTTAGGTGCCAACTCAGGCTGTACTTTGACTTGGTCCATGCATGATGAGGTGGCAGACGACGTGGTAGTTTCTTTGGTGCCTTGTTTCAAAATTTTAAAATTTCAAATAACATGTGAATAAAAAACACCAAACCAAATTTTTTTTGCACCTAATTATTTTTCCACATGTCAAATGGCTATTGGTCCACTTGGCATATTTCTATAGTGCCACGTCACTTTTGACACTCCTTGTCACAAGATTTCTTCAACTAGCCATATCTTGAGCATCCGGACTCCATTTTTCAAACCATGAAAAGTGCCAGAAAGATCTCGATGAGCTCTATGCTGTGAAATTGGTTTCATCATGATTTTGAAACTTTTTCTAGAATGAAATTTGGATCAAGAATCTAGAGTATGTGAGGTTAGAATAGCTTATTTTTATCAAATATTGGTAGATCCTTTACAAATTCAAGGTCATTTGAGCTTAAAAGTGTAAATATCAATCATATTTATGTATTTGGACATATTTTGAGCTATTTTTGTTGAAGATATTATTCCTTTGTTATTCTTTACATGAATCCTTGTAAAATTTGTTTAAATGTGAAAGTTTATCCTTAGTTCTTTGTAAAGATTAACTAAACACATCATATTTCAAACAATATTCAAAGTTCTTAAGCTAGAATTGCCTAGAATCAGAATGAGATCACATTAAAAAATAAGGGAACCTCTACTTGAACTAGATATCCACAAGAAAGTTAGGAGAGGTAAAGGTAGGCATCGACATTTGAAGTCTTTGATAACTTCACCACTCCAAGGTACTCCTATATTTGACTATCATCAAGGTATGGCATGGTTAGGTGATTCTTCCATCAATGTACTAGGTGTAGTACATGATCTCCCTTGCAATGTTGAGAAATATTTATAAACATTTAGTCCAAATGGTGTTGTAACAATAAAAGAGCACATTAAATCATTCAAAGCTAAATTAATATTGTTAAAATGTCACCCATGAAGATGTAAAATGTAGGTTGTTTCTTTTTACATTTAAGGATGCTGCATATGAATGTTTTCTTAGTTTTCTTGACAATTACATTACCAATTGAGATGGTTTTAACAATATCTTTATTGATCAATTTGGCAAGGTTATTAGTTCCTATATCATATACCAATAATTTACCACCATCAAAAGATATGCTAGTAAGTACATAAGATAATTTAATGCCAAGTTTCAAAATATGCATAGTTAGACCATAGATCCATACAAACCTGATGAGGTTTTGGATTTAAAAATATATAAAGACATAATAAATCCTAACTTTTGTATTCCTAAAGATATCTCTTCTAGTTATAACCACCTTAACCCATGCCTATTCTAAAGTAGTAATCATTAATGATCAAATGCAACCTCAAGGACAAATGGATTATTCCATCCCAAATGTTAATCCACATATGCCCACCTTGAATATATTCCATAAAAATAATTATAATAGGCTAGCTCTGAATTAGATCTCAACATTAAACGAGTTACTCTTGATACATAGTACCTCAAATCAGAACTTAGGATTCCTAAGCCATTCTACCACTAGGTTTAATTCAAATGATCAAAAGGAATTAGTACCAACCTCTAGTGCTAACCAAGTTCATAGCTTTGAAACTTGCAAGAGTGAGAATGCATTTATATTAAAAATGGTATAAAATCTTATCACTAACTTTTTCAATTGTAAAACAGGTCAATCATACTAGTGAAAGCTTAGGTAGGAACTTCTCATTCCAAAGATTTAATCAACCCAATAATAGGTTTCATAATTATAGATTTCATAATAATAAGAAAAATGAATCACCTTTTGATAATAATAACATGGATATAAACCTTATTGATATTTCTTTATTTGATTATTATAGAGTTCATTATACTACCAAACATGGGGAAATAGATTGTATCAAGTTCTATAAATATTTTGAATCATTTCAGGAAGAATTGGACACATTTGAATTAGTTTTTAACAAATATAATGGTGTAGGTACATCAGTATCTAAATTTACTGACCAACGCTTCATGGTGGAAACATTCAATTTCCCCTTTCAAGAAGACAACAAACCTGATGATGTTCCTAAAGAAGTATAAGCTTTTCAACAATTCCTCAAAAGCACATATCCTCTAAGGAATATGGAATACAAGTAATGCTTGACTACTTCAACTCCTCCAAACAAATTTGGTACCCCCTAATACTAATTTAGATAATAACCTAGAGATTCCAAAGATAAGTACTTCTAAACATAGTATTAATGCTTCTAATTCTTCAAATAGGACTGGTTATAATATTGTGGAGGATATGAAGAAAATTAAAGCTAACATTACTTTGCATGAATTGATGTAAATCATTGAAAAAATTGATCTACTACTAGAGTACCTATCTAAAAAACTTGGAAAGCCACCCAAAGCTGATAATGCCAATGTTGCTATGTACAAGACTAAGATGGAGTACCCACCTTTTCTGCTTATTATCAAAATGTTTCATAAGAACTTGTATAATTTTTTATTAGATTATGGTACCTATACAAACATCATGCATATAGGTGTTTGTAAATAACTTAGTTTGACCCCATTAAATTAGATAGGGCTATCACCCAATTAGATAAGTCTAAGATCAAAATGATTGGGGAATTGTTAAATGTTTACATGCAACTAGATTCTAATCCAAGAGTCTAAAAATTCATAGACATCTAAGTGGTGGATATTCCTAATGCCTATAAACTAATTTTATGTAGAGAATAGATAAAAGATATAAATGGATATATGTCCATAGATTGTTTTGTTACCTTGGAAAGGAGTTGTAAACCAAATTAGAGTTAAAAGAGATCTTAGAATGAAACATATGATCACTAAATACAATGGAATGAATGAAAGAGTCAATATAATTGACTCTAAATTAGGGGTTTTCACTCTTGAAACTACCAAGGTAGGTGATCTTAAAACTTCCCATATCATTCCTAGATTATGGAAGATGCATTTTGATGGTGTTAGGTGTAAATATAGATCTAGGGTAGGCATTATTCTAATCAACCATGTTGGTAATGAATGTCATTATTCTTATATAATTTATTTTACATGTACCAATAATCTCATAGAGTATAAGGATCTCATCCTAGAACTAAAATTTTCCATCAAAAACAAAGTCAACGGATTACTAGTTTATGGTGACTTAGAACTAGTACTCAATTGGGCAAGGAAAAAGTATTAGTGAAAATTATCATACCTTAAGAGGTAAAAATTTAGGGTCTAGTATTTATTTTAATCTTTTTATGTTTTCAATATTATTTCCATCCCTAGGGAGGAAAAAAAAGTTACTAATGAGCTAGCCTCTATTGTAGCTAATCTCATGCATGACCAGGACTCACCAAAATTTAACATTAAGTTGATACCTTGTTCTTTTGTCCTTGACAATGTAAACTATGTGTAGGTCTTTAATGATGACTAATAAATCCTAAACTTCATGACTAATTCAGGAGCATTTGAGGCTTAAATCATAGATGAGGCTAATGAAAACACCCTTGAAGACAAATTTGATGGAAAATTCATTAAACTAAAAGATATAAGATCCCTAAGGGAATGATTGCCCTAGAAAGGTTATTTGATGAAGATAATCTAGTTGAAGCCTCTAATATTCTCAAAGTAAATGGGAAGGATTACAATATCGTTGATCTTGGACATCAAGATCAACCTCAACTAGTCAACATTGGAAAAGCCTATACAAGTATCAAAAATAAAAGAGCTAAGGAAATGTTAACAAAGTATAAAGATGTAATATCTTGGTCATATGATGAATTCAATATTTTTGATCCAAGGGTCATCACCCATACCATATCTCTCAAAGAGAAGTGCAAACCTTTTAGACAAAATCAAATCTTGTAAATACTATTTTAGAACCCATGATTCTCAAAGAAGTCAAGAAATTATTGGATGCTAGAATTATATTTCCCATTAGACACTCTACCTGGGTTGCTAATTTGGTACTAGTTAGAAAAAGAATGGTGAAATTAGATTGTGTATTAATTTTAGGAATATAAATAAGGCATTTAAAAAGGATAAGTATCCTCTTCCATCTCTTTACCAAGTAATACAAATTATTTATGGCTCTACCATGATGTCATTCCTTGATGTTTTTTTAGGATATAATTAGGTGCTAGTAAACTAGGAAGATAGAATGAAGACAACATTTATAACCAATTAGGGCACCTTTTCCTATAAGATAATGCCTTTTGGGCTGATCAATGAATGAGCTACATTCTAGAGAGACATGGACCATGCCTTTCAAGTTTTGATTGGTAAATGCATCATAATTTACATAGATTATCTAACTATTTTATCTAAGAATAGGGAAGACAACTTCATGTATTTACAAGTATTTGAAAGGTGCAAAAGGTATGGAATTTCCATAAACCCCAAGAAAAACATTTCTTATGTTATTTAGGGAATTTTTTAGGACATGTAATTACTAAAGATGGAATATCTATAGATCCTGAAAGAATAGTAGCTATATCAAATATAGAACCTCCCAATAGTAGAAAAGAATTGAAATAATTTTTTGGCAAAATAAACTTTATGATAAAATTCATTTCGAGCTTTGAAAAAATTGTCAAATCATTAAATGATATACTAATAAGGATGATAAAGTCTCATGGAATGAGGAATCAAAGAAAGCCTTTGGGGACATCAAAAAGGTAATCAATCAAGCCCTAGTATTGATAAGTCCAAAAATTTTAAAGGATTTTTTCCTTTACTATTTTGCCTCTGATCACACCATTATTGCTATTTTAAATCATAAGATAGATGGGTGTGACCATGTAATTTATTTCATGAGCACTAACTTTAAAAATTCTAAGTTAAATTATCCTTTTATTGATAAATAGGATTTTGCATTAGTCAAAGCCATCAAAAAATTTAGGCATTACATTCTTAGGAATAAAGTACATGCCATTCTACCAAACCCAACCAATAAGTTAATGCTAAGTCAATGTGAAATTGGAGAGTGAAGAGGTAATTAGATGTTTTTTATTCAAGAATATGACATAGAGATGAATACTACAAAATTGGTAAGGTGTCAAGGTCTAATTCAAATGATTCCCAATATTATCCCCAAACTAGGTATTATGTAGGTCAATCGATAAAATTTTTAGCCTAATGACTGGTATGATCCCATCATTCACTTACTAATTAATGGAACTTGTCTTTCAGGACTAACTAAGGAGTAGAAACAATATCTCAGGCTTAGAGCAACTCAGTATTTGATCAAGAATGAAATCCTATATTGAAATAACTTTTAAGGTATGTACTTAAGATGTGTATCTAAGGAAGAAGCATCCAATATCATGAGGACATTTCATGAAAATTTGGGAAGTAGGCATCCCTATACAAGGAAAACATCTCAAAAGATCCTTAGGGTTGGCTATTATTAGCCCACCATCTTTAAAGATGCTCATAAACATGTGAGAATGTCATTCATGATATATCTTTAGCACAAAAGAGCTAAAGGTAGCCATGCCTTTAAAACCAATTATGATTGACAAACCTTTCACCTACTGGGGGATGGATTTCATTAGAGTCATCAATCCCAACTCATCATAAGGCCATAAATATGTTTTGACAGCTACTGAGTATTGCACTAGATGGACTAAAGTAGTAGCTACCAAATAGTGCATAATTGAAGAAGTGATCAATTTTTTAAAAGAAAACATATGCACCAGATTTGGGACTCCACTCTCTTTGGTATGTGACAATGGGTCTGCATTCATATCCATATAAATGATATAATGGGCATATGATAATGGTATTATCATCAATTTCTCATCTAACCATTACCCTCAAGGTAATATAGTATCTAAATCAATGAATAATAACTTGATGAAGGCAATTAAGAAGTCTATTGTAGAAAAAATTAGAATATGGCATAAGGTCCTCAAATATTCCCTTTGGGTAGATAGAACAAGAATCAAATAGGATCATAAAGCATCTCCCTTATTATTATATGGCCAAGATTCCATATTCCCTATCACACTTAAGTTACCAACTTACAAGTTTATGCAAGAGTATATAAAGGAAGACCAAGAATTTGTAAACTCAAGGCTAACTTGACATAGTTCAGATAAAGGATGCTCGAGAAAAATATTTTTCTAAATTTAGCAAGCGCCAGACCATAGTAAAAATGTGGTTTGACAAGTAATCAAAATCAAGGTGTTTAGGTAGGGAGATTAGTTTTTCTCTATAACAAGGCATCTGAGCCCAAGGGAAAACATGGTCAATTCACACCTTTATGGATTGACCTTGATTAGATTGTATAAACACTTGGAGATAACACCTTGAAACTAAAATATCTACAAGGAGAAGATTTCACACTACCCACCAATGGGAAATATCTCAAGCATTACTTTTTTGCTACTCCACCTAGGATCTTCATAGAGTAAATCTATAAGGATGGTTAGAAGTAGTGTAGGTAGGATAGTTCAATTTATTTTTTTCCTTTTCCTTCATAGACCTTATTTATACATAATTTTTTATATATTTTATTGATTTTCCTTTGCTTCCTAATTTTTTACTTTCTATTGTGTGTTTTCTTTCCATTGTATGTATTCTTTCTATTGCTTTGTTCCTTGCTTCTAATAAGTTATTTTGGATAGCCCTTAGCTCAAAGTTCACTTGATTTCTCAAAGAAATCCATAAGTTTAGAAATGTAGGTATGTATCTTAATAATTTGATGACCATGGGATTGAAATATGAGCTTGATGTTATAATTTAAAGAAACTAGTAAGGATTGGTTAATAGGTTAACTATTCCATAAGGACTTAAGATTGTTTTGATCTAAAATAAGTTTTAACAAGAATTATACATATAGAATGAAATCTTAAATTATCAAGGCACAATCACGTTTGAACTTAAAAACTATCCTTACCTCAGACAAAGGTTACAACCATAGGTGATTATCTAAAGATAAGACACTTGACCAAATCCTTAAGCCTAACAATCCTGGTTCCCAAACTTTGTTGGAAAGCCCAAAAGATATAAAAATACAAAAATAAGATATTATTTCAAAATAAAAATCTTTTCAAGAAAAGGTGATTATGGTAATCTCCATTGGGGCTATGGACACATAGATGGTAGTGGAATAAGGCCATGAGTGGAACCAAAGGCATTTCTATCAAGGCTATGAACACCTAGATGGTAATAGAGCAATGCTCAAGCCTCCCTTAAACTAAGAGATGATGCTTAATGAGTATCCAAACATGTTACAAGTCAAGGTTAATGATTAAAAACTTGAAACCTAAAAGTTATCCCCTAAATCTCATGGAAAATAGTAAGTGGAATCAAAGCACACACACAACATGGCTATGTTTTGATGTTTAATCCTAATTTTGTAGATGTAAGGTTTATTTCAACCATGAACTAACCTTAATAATGGAATTGGTCAAGTGGAATAAGTGACCTAGTTATTTTTCTAAAATAGAGTCTCTAAGTTCTAACATATTGTTGTGTTTCCTCAGAAATTACCTTTTTTTGAGGTCAATGTACCCCCATTTTTGAAAAATAGGGACCCTTGGGAAAATCTAAACCTTAAAACTAAAAGCTTGGCATGGTTTTCAAATTACTTGTATTTGAAGATCATCCACACCTGATAAGGGTGGCCTATATGTTCATGATATTGCTTTAACTTTGCCTAATATTTCTAACAACGGATATTCATGCTTTAGTTTTAGGTTTTATGGGACCCTTATTGAGTGGATTACACTTGAATTTTATTTATTAATCCTCATTCAATATTTTACTAGACCTTTCTTTGTAGGAACTCAAGATTAAAAACATGTTATTAACACCTTAAAACCCTCCTTTGAAAACCCTTGCTTGGATGCTTTAATTTAAATCCAAATTTTGTGAGAGTAAAATTGGTGGGAACACTTTCAAAGATGCAATGAACTAAGTTTAATCATTATTCTAAAACTTAATCATGTTTTTAACACAACCAAGCCCTAACCTAAAAATCATGTTTGGTCCATTTATATTTTCCCCTACTTTGTTCCTTTTTATTTAAAAAAATAGGGTATAACTTTCATGTTTGCAGGGTCCTTTACTTTCCTAGCTTAACCTCACTTTATGTTTCATGTTCCCTTTTAGTACTTCGCCTAAAATCTTAGTCCTAAGACCCCATTCATGTTTTTTAACATAAACAAGACCTTATCCCTAAGACTTTAGCTTAAGTCTTTATGTTTTCCTAAGCCCTAACTTAAATATCTTGCTTCTTCACAGGATTGATGGTTCACGCTTCATCAGGTAACATTGATCAGATGGAGTGAAAGATACCCAACACAAAAAGGCTTTGATCCATCTAGCTAATGTCATTTGATCACTCAGATCATAATAAATGTCTTATGGGAGACCATACAAATATCAACACTCTATGAACTCTTTATAGAGTCAATAGAGTCAAATCTCATGAGCCCCATGGAGTTGCCACATGGCCTTCCCATGTTTGAACTTAATATCAAAAGGACCTTGGGATAAGATCTTGCATTTTAATTATTCAAAGTGGTCATTATTTTATTATGTTTCAAAGACTTAGGCTTATGAATTAATCTAATTTTTATATAAATCTTCGAGTTAACTCAATCCACTTTATGCCTGTAAGGACCAATAACATGTTTTTATTTAGATCATGATCTATGGTTTGTACTTACTCATAGGAGATAATATAATCAAGAATACTTAACCCAATATTTTTTTGGGTAAACTGCATTTAGGAATTAAATTTTATGTTCACATGAACATCATTGACACCCATGAGGGAATCATTTACGTCTGTGAAACCATCAAAATTTAGCTCAAAATTCAATTTCACTCAAAAGATAAATGCCCTTAAGACTTGCATATCAATGTCAAAATTAATCTTTCATATATTAATATGGTTTATTTAAATCCATGTCTAGAATCAAGATCCTTATAACTATGTTTAGATTTTTATAGGCTAAGCTTGAATATCATTCTAAAATCTAGTCATATTTTTAAACATTGATGCAAACCTTAGTCTATATATATCCCATGGTATTTTGAGCCTAATGAGCTTAGTTTGATGAAAGGTCTCATTACCATAAAACTTATCTTAAAACTTTTAATCTAATTTTTTATCATATTTATTAACATGGTAAAACCCTAGGTTAAAACCTTTCATTAGATCCTTTTGTTATTTGAGGGCCCCTTTTAATGTGTTTAAAACTTAGCCTAAAAACTTTGGTTAAAAGTTCATTTCATATTTATTAACAAAAAATAGAACCATAGCCTAAAGTATTTAGCCTAAGTTCTTTATATGTCCTGATACTCATTAAAGTTCATGTATATTTGTAGGATCTATGACCCACATATGATTAGACAAGAAATATTAGATAGTGTGAAACCAGAATGGACTTTTCAATAAAGCTTAGGGAAAATGCGAGACCTCCATGTGGAAAAATCATGTCAATGTGTATATTGGTGATGTGTAAAGCTCTAAAGACCTACAAAACTACCAAATGGCATAATTATGAAGCTTGATATAGATAAGGACCAATAGCATGCAAGTCCTCATATTGAGATCAATGGTCCATGTTGATTCATGCACAAAGATTAGATAGTGATAAATAAAAGGTATATTTTAAAAATAAATGATTAATTGTTTAAAATAATTATGAAAAGTATCATGAAATCTACTGATAGGATGCTACATAGATGCCATATGGGCAAAAGATGACAAAACTAGAGATTTTATGGGCTCAAAAAAGAAAACATATAGATGCAAAGGTATAAATCAAATCTAAGGCATGAATTTGACTAAATCCAAGTAAATCATCATCATTAAAGTTGTATAAAATCCCAATCCTCCACTTATAACCATAATTTGATCTTGAATCAACCATAGTCAAACTAAAAAGAACCTAATTATCATTTGAGTAAGTACAAACTGATTTAGAGACAATTTATAGATTTTTAGTGAATAATTTATAGAAATCATAGTCATGACAACCTAGAAACAACATAGAGAAGACATCTAAGTATATTTGACCATAAATTTATAAGGAAGGGTCTTTAAAGAAATAATACTCAACATCATGTCCTTGACCACTGGAGAAAATAATTGGTCCCAATTTTTTTGGACAATTGAGGAATTGTAACCATAACCAAAGAAGATGAGAAGATTGCATCCTTCAAGATAAAGTATTGCAACCTATTTGTAGCACAAATGGCAAGCCTTCACCATACAATAACTTAACCAAAGGTACTTCACTATACATATGTCCTTCTCCCTATTTTTAAAGAATGTAAAATTGAAAAGGGCATGCTAATTAATGAGCATACTCATAAATGTGTTACCTATGTATCCCCTATTTCATTTTAAAATTACTATAATATCACCAAGCCCTAAGTATATGCATCGACATTTATTGAATGGTCCATGAAAAATGACCTCAAAACCATCTTGGCACCATGGCTGTATTCTAAAAACCATTTGTTTCTAACCCTAGTGGGAACATTCCTATTAGCAAATTCTGACTTGGAATTAGAGTAATAATTACCTTGATGAATAAATTATATGGACCCCTCAACCACATATGTTGATAGAATATGGGTACCCCTAGTCTATTATATGATTGAAAAGGATCTAACTCCTATCAGTGAGCTTATCAACACATGCTTATTTAGACAAATGTTCATATTCAAGAAAGGTTTTGGGAGAGAATTTTATATGATGTATTATCTCGTAGATTCTCTATTTACCATAATTGATATCCCTAGATTTAGGGGATGATCTCCTTAGAGGACATAGATAGTTTCCTAGTTTTACTCAAAGCTACATATCTTCAAATACAGAGAACATATTCATTTTATATGTGATTTCATCTATCCTAATTTGAGTGAGGCCATAACAGGTAACTCTATTTTAATGATCAACCCATTGGTAAAAAAATCCATTAAATCCATTGGGGACATAAGGTTTTACTTGGACTACATATTCATTTAGATTAAGGGAACATAATGCACTCCATTAAGGTTTCCATTCCATGTTCCAAATAAATTAGCCGAGTAGGAAGTTACATTTCAAATATGCAATGGTATAGATGGTGTTTGTAGAGAGAAGAAGAAAGGATTACTACATATTCTACCCTTGACTATTGGCATGACCATCTTCTAGTATTGGAACAACATTGAAGATGTTTCTAGACATAGATCCTCTTTTAAATTGTAACATGATTACTTGAGGCAATGGGACCCAAATGACAAGGTCACAAAGCATTTGAAGGCCAAAAAAATAAATGTGTTTTTTGAGCATCACCTAGGTGATTATGACCATATGTGCAAAAAATATTTATCCTCATATGAAGTCTTAATAAGGTTAAAGAAATTCAACATCAACCCAAAAGCAAGCTTGATGATATATCAGAAAGGAAATGGTGACATTTGGTAACTTGGTCCAAGGTAGTACCACATATTGAGGGTTAATCTTTTGGACCTCCTCTAGTACAACAACATGTAGAAACACAAGTTACACAAAAAATTTAAGTACATATTGAATAGAGGCCTAAATAAATTAGACCTATTAAATGGGCATCATCTTCAACCCAACCTAAAAGACCAAAGTCCCATATTAAATATATAAATGTAATTGCATTGGATCTAGGTGAAATAATGGAATATGCATTACAAACATTGGCCAACACCTACATGTTATATGAATTAGGGGAATATGTTGAAGAACCCTAGCCCCAAACTAAGGATAAATCAAAGGAAAATAAGGATAAAGGAAAGGAAGTACCACTAGCCTAGTTCCCATTGATCCCCCATAGAAGAGAAATTTTTAACTAACATTGGTATCTACAAGACCAAAGAGACCCAGACTAACCTTCACTCATCCATTGAGTGAGGTCAATATCTTTAGTGATGAGAACCCAATTTATAGACCATTTATTCTTGAGTGGTTTCTATATGGAAAATTGTAAAAGATACCAACCATGCACCACCATTATGTAATCAAAAAGTTAGTAAACATTCATGTTCATGAGGAACTCAAACCTTAGATTATGAAGCTATATCAAAAAGATAAAGAGAGAAATATGACTTCCCTTGGGGATTTATGTGGAACTCAAATAGATGCTCTTAGAACATTAAGTGAGACACATGGTGATATCCCTACTCCAAAAGTAACTAGATCATCAGTAAGAGTCAGGCTTAATCTAGAATCTGCCAGCATGGTGAGAGTGAAAAAGAAAAGGGCTATGGTATGAGCTGAGGAGTTCACCTTGAAAAATGTTGATCCATTTATCAATTTCACTTTAGTAGCTAGACAAAAGCTATAACAAGACAATATATTTGAAAAAAAATCCTTGAATTAGCCTAGGCTCAAAGTGATCATTTTCAAATAATGATCAAGGGTCTACTAGAAGAAAATAAGAATTTAAAAGAGGTTGTTATGTTTTCCATTCATGAAGATAGGTTTAATAAATTTGAGGACATCATGGTAGGATTATTCAATGCTTTGAAAATATCTAGAACAAGACAAGGAAATAGGGATGCAAATCCCTAAAGAAATCAACCAAGTTAGCCAATGGTAGGTTACAATCTTCCAGGTGAAGTTAGAGGGAATTGATTAAGGCCATGTCTAAGGATGTATTCCTAGATTTTATAACTATCAGTAAGGCACATTTGAATATGGCCATGGCCATATTGGTTGACAAAATTGAGGCCCTAAATAGTTGGTCCAGGGGTATGGAAAACCTTTCTAAATACTTCAAGCAATTAGAAGGTGAAATCTATCATATCCTAGACAACCTAATCAAAGATCCTACAGCCCTTAGCCCACTATGTCTCATTGGAGATGAAGAGTTTAAAAAAATGACCTTGTAATTCATGCAAGAAGTATGAAAAAGGGAGAAAACTATACAGCTGAAGGCAATAAAAAAGTCATGGGTTTACTTGTCTCCTCTAAGGAGACAATAGGAGATGCCAAGGGCATCAAACAAATAATGGAAAACGTTGAAAATGATCTCAAAGACTTAGAATACCATGGATAAGATATTTTACTAAAATTGGTAATTGATCTTTAGTTTATCAATGACCAACACTATAGACTGAAGATCTTTTAGCAAAAGCAAGTGGCTACATCAACACATGACCCACTAGCCAATTTGAAATATTATATTTTATATGAATTTTTTAATATTAAAAAATGGAATATTCTCTTAAAAATGCATGTGAAAATTTGTTACCACATTTTCCTAAAGGTTAGGTCATTTGGAAAACTCTAGTGTGTTCTAGAAACTTTTTAAAAAGGATAGTTGTCCTTACTTTGTATACTTGTAAGTTGATGTAACTAACCAACATGCTACCTTACATTCTATAAAAGAAGCATGGTCCATTGTAAAAAGAGAAGGGAGTTTTAAGAGATAAAACTACTTTGTAACTTTTGGATCAATTTAATATGAGTAGGGAATACTGTAAAGTTTGTCTTAATTATTTGTGTGAATTCTTATCATGGCTTCTCTCTCGATTGTCTATTTTAGGTCTTAGATTTGAAGGGTTTTTAAGAATGCTAGATTTGTATCTTCAATACACAGTTTCTAATTTTGGCCAATGCTAGATTAGTTTAATGTCTTTGAATTTTCTTTGTTTTATTTGCTTTGCATAAACATATGCAAATGTTATTATGATTGCAATAGTAAATCTTTAAATCAAAATCAGTTTTTACTTGTATTTCTTCATATTATCCTTAGATACTTGTCTAGTGTGTAATGGGATTTGAGCATATGATATTTTACATTATGCATTGGTTAAATGCATGTTCATTTGGAATTTAAGCCTTTTTATGATGTTTGAGATAAAGATCAACAATCATATACTTTCTTTTTGCTCTACCTTTCCTTTTTGCTTCTTTTTAACTAGATCACCCTAGTTTAAGCTTCATTGTAAATATTCATTTAGATTAATATTTATATTATATTTTGATCATAATTCACTAATAATAACATAGATGCTTCATACTTTGCATATATTTGTTAGTTGAACCACAATGGCTCCCAACCATCGATCAATATAAATATTATGGAATAGTTTGCTTACTCTACCTTTATTTCATCAAAGATAATATAATTACCACAACCTATAACTCATGCTCTAAATTATTTAAATTCTAAATGATAATTATTATTTAAACACTAAGACCACCTATGATACACATAGAGGCATCAACAAGAACCAAAATGGTTTTTTTTAGGTCTAATAACATATTTTAAGACCATCCATGTAGAAAGAGTTACTTGAAGAATATTAATTTGAGTTTTGGGTCACTTGGACCAAGCTAGGTGTGGGAAATGAAGATTTTCAATCAACTTATGCACATGAATGATTGAAAGCTAGATTAGAGGAGTTTACTAAAGCATGATAGGTGTCAAATGAGTTTTATGAGATCATTTCATGGTTAATTCATGATGGATAAGTCCATTTTTCACTCTTCTTATGCAAATGAGGAAAGGTTTCAAGAAGTTAGTCAAGTTATTAAACCAATTTTTAAACCCTACACCACATGGAGTATTGCAACATATTCAAAAGTGAGACACATGGATTTGGATGTCTATTCATGACTATTATATAACCCCCTTTATTTTTTTAAACTCATGAATACACTTGTTAATCCTATTCTACTACGTCCCTGTCTCTCTCTTCACACATCTTTATATAAGTAGCCACTTTTGGATTTATAATCAATCCACATTTGGTATTGTGAAGCCCTAATAGTTTTCATATAGATTTTTCCTTTGAATTAAATATTTCAAACTAGTTTTGAGTTCTCAACTTCTTGTCTAAGTGTGTGAAGTAGTGCATATTTAAATGGCAAGTGATAATCATCTATCCTTGTGTTCACCTTACTCTTGATGTTTTGTGCAAGCAATCCAATATCTAATAGGTCATATAAAGTGTAGTTAGTGTTTTTGTATGTCTCTAGGTGTAAGGAAGAGTAGCAGTGTTTGAAATTAGACCTCCTATTCATACACCTTGAGAAATGTGTTACATCTTACCTCCATGCTGAAATACTTATGTTAGAAAAACCTTGGATATTGAGATTAGTTTTGTCAATCACCTTTCATAATGAAAGTTCATGGTATTTTAACTTCATGTATAACCTCATTAGGTTAGGTTTAATTAATGTTTTTTCTCTCCCTTTTTTATCTAAATAAGATAGTAGCATAGCTGATGAGCTTGAATAGACATGTCAAGGGATCTAGCCCTTCAATATAGAGGTTTACCGCTACTATAGACAACCCACAGGTCTAGGGGTAATCCTATTATTTCACTCAATTGGAGTAGGCTTGAAATACCTCTCCAAGGGTAAATAATTGAGTGATAATAGTTTTAGCATGCCCATTGGGACAATTTTATCAAGCATTTCTTATCAAGATGAATGTTGGTTTTGACAATATCACAGCTGCATAAGTATGTCCTACTCAACATTTGGAGACTCCACGAAAGGCATAACATCTAGTTGTAGACCAGTTTCTTATTTTTGTGATTCATTGTATTTATTAAGTTAACTTCTAGTAGAGGTAATCATTCTAAAAATCCACTCTCTCATTTTGAGTTTCCTCTTGAAGTTTAGTACCCTGAACATATCTTGACACTTGAAGATCTCAAAGAACAAGAAGACTTTGAAAGTCAAGAAGATCAAGAGAGTAAAGAAGATTTTGAAGATAACATGGCTAGACAATATTATATCCTAGATTTAAATGTTGAGAAAAACCCATAAACATTGCTTCTTATGATGATATCCCTCCCAATGATAACAAGAGTTTCCTTATTTAGATGTGGAAGGTCCTATCATCCAAAGTTAACATACTAGAGAGATATCTAACTTCTAAAATTTTCATAATATTAGTGAGATTAATATAGAAATTAGATTTATTACCATGTATCTTAGGGGAAAGGCCCTTGATTTGTATAGAATATTTCTACGAGGATGCATTACTACATGGGATGAATTTAGAGAGTTGTTGACTCAAAGATTTGGGGACAAGAGTGATCACACATCACTAATTCATTAGCTAAATGTTATCCAAAGAGGGCCTAAAGAATCTATGCATGATTTCAATGAAAGGTTCTAAAGGACATGGAATAGGATTTCACCTCCCATGAGACCCTCTACAATTTTTTTTTCCTAACTTATCTTAGATTTATTGGGACTGATGTAGCTATCATGTTACAATATATGGGAGGATACACCTTTCCTAATGCCTATGATGTGTTTGTTAGAGATTATAATAGTTTGATCCAATCTAGTAAACTCCATCCAAAGGCCTCAATGCATATCCTGCCTAACATGCCTAGTACTCCTACAATCCTTACACCATTTCCAATTCCAAATAGTAAACCCAAAGATAATTTTAATATATTAGATGGTGTTATTGATTGGGAAGCAAAATATAAGGCCTTAGTATCTCCAACTAGGCAATCAAGTCAACATATTCTAGCTCACCAAAACTCCTACTATTACCCTCCCCAAGCAAATAGATTTACACCTCTGCATAATGGTCAAGGGAGGGGATAAGGTCAACCTAATTTTCATGGGTTACCTAATGCCTAAAATCCAAATTTTGCTCCCACAATAAGAGCCTTGGTTCAAGTCCATAACAACTTAGTTCAAGCAGAAGAATGGCTAGATTCTTAGGGGTAGCCTTAAGGTTAATTCATGAATGCTAATGAGTTTTAAGGTAATTATTTGTTTTTTTAATGAGGTACTAATCCTTACTTGACATTAGAATATGATGGCTCTATGTAAGCATAATAAAATGGATAATGTAGTAATCAAGGAGCAAGCCTTATGATTTTCCAAGTGGAGGATATATTTGTCCTAAATTAAAGAACCTTAGTTTCAACCAACACAAGTTAAAGAGGAGATATTTGGGAGATGTTTAATATATGGATACAACTCCAAACAACCCCCTTCAAGTAAGAATGTATGAGATCAAATGTGACAGCCTCTACAAGTCATGTACCTCTTTAAAATTAGAACTTGGGAAGGTTGGTCCAACCTTCATTGCCTCAATCTCAATGTGATTCGTTACCTATTAGGATACAATAAAATGTTAGTGTATCTCCTTTTAATATAATTGACTCTTTCAAGAACACAAAAAAAACATATCCCTTTAAGAAGTACTCCATCTAATAAGTTAAAAGGAACTAATCCAAGAGCAGTTATCCCAACTCCATATTTTCCCTCAAGAATCAAATCATATTGGTATATCCCTCACAAATACACCTAATAATATTTTTGAACCCTACACAAAGTATTAAAATCCCTTTCCTTTATAGCTTACCCTCATTATGGGAGATAATCTAGTCCATAATTACATTTTGGATAGTGGGGCAAGTACTTTAGTTATGCCTAAACTAGTTGTAGACAAGTTGGGCTTAAAGTATGAAACTTATAGAAAAGGAGTGTTATAGATAGATTGATTGAGGGATCATCAAAGTTTTTAAAGTGTTCTTGCATGACTTCCAAAATTTTTAAATTGTACAAGACATATTAGTGGTGAATGTACCTTCACACTTTACCATTTGCCTATTAAGAGACTTTACTACCAAGATAGGAGGGTATGTTACAGTTGATTAGTCTTTCATAGATTTTATAAATAGGTATGGTGATAAAGTGAAAATAATAACACAACCATTGGCCAAGTTTCACATTGACTCGTATGTGGAAAGTAGTTCTAATCTAAATTGCACTATCAATGAGCAAGAGGATCATGTAATAAATGATGGATCATATTCAAAAATTGAAGGTATTTATGATCTCTTCTTAGATTAATATGGTGTTGAGACCTATGAGTATGATCCCTATGATTTTATTAAAGAGAAAATCCTTGGTACATATATTATTCATGATGAGGGTGATGGGAATACTAAGGTAGATCTTAATGACTCCCTTACACAAGCTGCAATGGGTAACTACTATCATCATATGGATGATGATGATAAGTTTCCAAGGGTGATATGTCATGATGGTAATGAAGATTGTGAAATTTTACTCACCCAAAATGAAGAATTCCATGAGTGTGATAGTCATGAAGAAGAAGATGATCTAAGGCATTAGTTTCATGATATAGTTCAAGAGTTTGAATAAGTAAGGCAACTCTGCTTCCTAAAGAACATGATCTTGATAGTAAGGTCATTTTTCGACCTGATGAACATGAAAAATAATTTAAATTCACTATCAATCAAACTATAGTATTAGAGGAGTGAAACCAGGCCAAGGTAAAAGTTTGTGTGGTTGAAGAGTAGCCTAGGCCTCAATATGACATTGAATCAGTTGTAAACATGTTTGGATAGAAATAAGGCAAGTATGATGGTCCTAGACATCAAGTACATCATGTTATAAGTGAAGGTGAAGTTGAGAAATATTTCATGACTCTCAAGAAGTAGATTGAAAAGCATCAAATGAACATGAAGGAGATCAAATACGCTGAACTACCAAGTAGACCTAAAGGAGAGATAGGAAGACCATTCAAAGGAGTTTCAATTGATCCACTTATAGCTAGTAGAGGTTCCTTGAGTGGTAAGTCCTTTGATCACATTCAAAAGAAATTTTCTTTGAAAAACACACATCATATGGAGACTTGTTCTCATGAAGTAGATGCAACTCAAGAAACATTCTTTTTTATCTTGGTTGAATCAAGAGGAAGTGTTTCATCACCTCAAACATGTTTTGAGGTCAATACATCGTAGGGTAGGTATGTTTTTATTATTATTTTGTGTGTGTTTTCCCTAAATTCCTTTGGCATAGTGTGTGTTTGGTGTGATTTTGATGTCTTTGAAAGGTATATCAGTTTCATATTATAGTATAAGAGTGACTCCATTACCCAAAGAAAAGACAAGGTTCCTATTCTATTAGCATTATAGGCATGTTACCATTATGAATCATAAATAAAGTTGACTAAATTTTGATCTCAAGTCAAAATTGTTCACCCCCTAGGTTAAAATTTCATAGGGTTGTAAAAATATTCTCATGGTCTTGTCATGGTCTTAAATGGTGCTAGGCAATTCCATATAGTCATATTTATCATTATCTAACCTTATCCAAAGTATAGTCTTATGTTAACTTATCTAGTCCTATGGGTCATTACAAGGTCTCGAGATTTTAAAATATGGTCAAAGGTTTAGTATGGTCTAATTTCATTATGAAGCCTATTAAGGCGTTTTTAATATCATAATATCATTTACTAACCTTTTATTTGACTCTCATATGCAAAAAATCACATTTTAGCCACCTTTTGGCCTATTTGGAAGAGTTAGACGTACCATTCCAATAATAAAATATTTCATGAAATTTACCAACATCCTTGACATTAGAAATGGGTCAGATAATGTTCAAGAATAATTAGAGACTAACAACATCTATGGTTATATGCCTAAAGGGCACTTGACAAGTACTTTTGGGCACTTGTACAGCCTTAAAATATTATATTTTAGTTGTAAATGGTTTTTAAATGTCTCTTAGGTTTACTTAGATGATTTTATAGAATTAGATCAGGTTTAAAGTTAAACTAACACTCCAGACACTCTTTCTCCCCCATCACTACCTTCATAAGATTAGGAATGAAAATTTGAAATGAATGGTATGGCTAAGAAAGAGAGAGTTAGGAAATGAAAATTTTGAAATTATTAGGGGTAATAGTAATATTAAAATAAGTGTCATTAGTTTTTATATTTATGACTTCTTATTTATAAACAATCGGTATGAGTGACATCAGGTCACTATGTCTTATCCATCTGAGAGGGGTCTATTCTTGTATATGTTTCTCCACTTTATAATTAAATGGAGAATAATTGTTTATGTAGTTGTTTTTAAATTTCAAGGAGATAATTTTCATGGTGTTTTAATTAGTCAACCCATCTTCATGAAGTGTCTTAACTTGGAGGAAAAGTGTCTTTATGTACAAAGTCTTTAAGTCAATTCTAAAACAAGTTTCTATTTTGTCTTCATGGTGGTCAATATTAGATTTTCTAAATTATTCATCACTCAAGTAATATCCCTTAGTTTCATGGAGTTCATGTGTTTTTTTTATATGTGTCTTTTGTCCATATTCTTCAAGTGTGATTTTCTTTGGGAACATGGTTTATGTTGTGTATTCCACTATATCTTTGATTGTCAAGGGAAAAAATATCAATTATATATCATATTTTAAGCTTATGAAATATAATTAAACTTCTATAAGTATGTGAAAATGAAGATAGTAGTCTAAGCACACCTTCTAATGAGAATCACAAGTGTCTCTTCTATATACACACCTATATAAACTATAGAAGTAGATTGAATATGCTTAGAGTCATGGGTAAGAATTGATACTTCTCTTCATATATTCATATGGCATTGAATACCCCATTACTATCATCAAGTTTTTCAAATTGAGTAGAGGATCCAACTCTATACACACAAACCCTACAAATAAGATGGTTGTACTTACAAGTTTGTATAGACTTTATGGTGAGTTGAAGGTGACATAATGCTAATCATAGGCTCTATAAGACTTGAAGGTGTGATAATAAGGGTGATTAAGTTGACATATGAAAAGTCTAAGAACTTGAGAAGTAGATTTGAACCTTAAATAATCAAGTATATACCTATAGGCCCTAAGCCTATAGGTCCTCATTTTGGACCAAAGTCAACCTCAAATAATAAAATCAAATAAAAAACATGGAACCTAAGCTCAAGGTAGATGAAGGTAGATTAAAAACCATTGAGGAGAATCTAAATCACTTGAAAATCAAGGGATAACCAAAGGATTCAGTTGATAGTCCTAGAAGACCACCTACAGTTTTGTGCATTGAAGGATCAAGTTAGAAGTGGTTTTAAAATGTCACAAAAGGTGTTAGAAAACCTTGTAGTAAAGTTTAAATAAACTATTTTGAATTGAATCCTTAAAATAATCATGACATAGTGAGACTATCAATCCTTAGGATAAATTCAAGAACCAATTGTCAAACTTTCCCCTAGCAATCACCTATAACCAATCTTGAAGAGAAGGTCAAACACATAGTGACTAAGTTTATGCCTTAAAAACTAAATTAAAAAATTCCATCAATTTTTTTTAAGTCAAATTAGTATAGAGGGAAGGTCTAGAAGATATTATCAGATCAACATCTAAAATACCCATATATGCATCCATTTAACATCTACAAGTTGTTAATTAAACAAATAACATTAGGCCTAAGGAGAGGAGGTAGATTAAAATGAAGAGATGATTTGACACTAATTTGGGATATTAAACAAGTTAAAATATAAAATAATATCATTTATGTTGGACTTAATTCCTAAACCTAAATACAATCTTGATCTTCTAAAGGACACCTACAAGTTACACTAAGAATAGGTTGGTCTCAAGCCTAAAGAGGTCATAGGCATATGAAAGGCTCTGAGGTTTATCTAAATAATAAAATATTTTAATAGAGATATTTTAAACCAAAGGAAACATGATGACATTGGTAAAACACTAAGTTCCAAATCTCCATACACGATCAAGAGGTAAACTATAGGTCTGCCTGCTCTTTATGAGATTTTACTTGATTTGAAGGTGAGTAGGGATTGTGAATAAGTTTGAGATAAAGAAAGGAAAATTTTTAATATTTTAAAGTTTAATAAAGACTTAATTTTAACCATAATAATTAACGATAAGGGTATACATATTTTAAGACTTAGTCTAGACCTAATGAGCATAACCCACACACAAGCCTACTTGTTTGGGTAAGTAAACAAGAAAAAGAGAAATCCTAATGGATAAAATCCATTTGGTGAATTATTTAATAATTTTTTAAATGACCTAAATATAACCCTTAAACTATATTACATAGGTATGAAAATTTCATGAGTCATTTTCTAAGGTAAAAAAGCCTAAGATACACACAAGTAGATCCTACAACCAATCATGAGAGAGATTGATGTTTTGAAGCCTATATTAGCATGATCACACTTTGAGAATAAATATAGAAGATGGTTATGAGTGTAAAAATACATTCATGATAGCATAAAATCCATATAGGTATCTAGTATACCCAATGATTTTTCTTAGACCTTGCTCACTCCATTGTCAAGGGGCAGTCTTGAGACCAAGGGGTATGGTTGAACTCAAAGTACAAACAAATTATGCCAAACCCCATGGAGGGACATTGATGAAAAATGTAGACATATAAAATGTTTAAATATACTTTTAGGTGTAACCAAAATTTACTTTTAAATCCAAATGCCCTTAAGGACTAGCAAAGAGGTGACATGCCTTAAAACCCAGATCCCTTAACTAGTGCACCAAATTTATACCATGGAGTAATGATCATTCCTAGAGCATGTAGAATCATTTGGAACAATTTTTTAAATATTTATAAACCTCTCCTAGTAATGATATTTATTTTTGAGATCCAAAACACAAATTAGACCTCTCTCAAGTTTAAGATTTCTAAGCCTATCACCTGAGGAACAACTTCATACACTCACACCATATCTCACACTTTTCATGGGATTTTTAACCCTTTGAAATAGGTGGTGGGTTATTAAATAATTCTTTAAAATTTTAATGAGGTTAATTGGTGGTCTATGCTTTATGAATGATTTTTAAGACCCAAAATAGATCTTAAACCCTCTTAAAACCTTGATAGTGACTAGGAAAAAAAAAATGGACTTATAAAACACATTTAATGCCAAAATTTCCTCCTAAAATATATTTTATGTTTTTTAGGACTCCAAGGAGTTTATATTCATGTACTTTGATGCTAATGTTACTTGTATAGACTGCAATAAATGCCCTATATTTAATGTTTTTTGGTGTTTTATAGGTGTTCTAATAAAATTATAACTTCCTGATAATTAGATTAAGTCATTTGGGATGTGTATTAACTATTAAATTCAAAAAAAATTCATATGATATTCTATAGGTGGTCAAACAAGGCTCATTTTCCAAGGTAGTCTCAAACAAGCCTAAAATGAGACTAGGTGGTAAGGTCATTTCATGGATCATATACTTCCACAAGGTCTCAAGACCCCCAAAATTGACATGGAATTTATTGATATCATATGGAAATTTAATCACACACTTTTGGGTGATTACACACATGTGAGAGAGTTTAAGAGAAATAAAATATGGTTATAGGCAAGGAGGGCTAATTAAGGCCTAATTAAGGAGAGAGAGGAAAAAAATAGACTCCTACTTAGAATTTGAAGATAAAATTTGACATGGAGACAAATTAAGTATTGTTTCCTAGAATATTCCTTCAATTTGTCAATAAACTTCATAAAACTCCTTAAAAAATTAGGTTTATAGGTTTTTAGGGCTACAAGGAAAATAGGCCTAATGAGCCTTTAAGAAGCAAAATGGAGTCTTGATATTTGTTATAGGAAAAAATGGCTTGTTTTGGGTCTGATAATATATTTTGAGACCATCCATGGAGAAATATTTACTTTAAGAAGATGAAATTTAGTTTTGGGCCACTTGGACCAAGCTAAGTGTGGGAAATGAATAGTTTAAGACACCTATGGACATGAATGATTTAAAGTCATATCAAAGGAGTTTCTTAAGGCATTATAGGTGTCCAATGATTTTTATAGGATAATTTCATGGTGAATTCATGATGGATAAATCCATTTTTCATTATTATTACACAAATAAGGGTAGTTTTAAAGAAGTTATTAAAGGTTTCAAACTAAGTTGTAACCCCTACACCACATGGAGGGTTGGAACATCTTCAGGAGTGAAACACATGCATTTAGAATTCTATTAAGGACTATTATATAACCTCCTTTATTTTTTCAACTCATGAAGACACTTGTCAATCCTCTTATACTATGCCCCTCTCTCTCTTCACACTTATCTATATAAGTAACCACTTTTAGCTTTATAATCAATCCACATATGTTATGGTGAAGCTTTGCTAGTTTGAGTTCAAATTTTTCCTTTGAATAAATTATTTAAAAATGGTTTTTATTTCTTAACTTCTTATTTAAGTTTTGAAGTAGCACATAGTTGAATGATAAGTGGTAATCATTTATCCTTATGTTTACCTTACTCTTTCATTTTTATGTGTAAGTAGTCTAATCTCTAACAGGTAACATGAAGTGTAGTTAGTGTTTTTGTATGTCTCTAAGTGTAAGGAAGAGTAATAATTTCTAAAATCAGACCTCTTGTTCATCCACCTTAGGAAATGCATTGCATCTTACCTCCATGTTTAAATACATATGTTAGAAAAACCTTGGATATTGAGATCAATTTTTTCAATCACCTTTCATAGTGCAAGTTCATGGTAGTCTTATGGAGTTTAACTTGGTGTATCACCTCATTATGTTAGGTTTAATTCATGTTTTTATCTCCTTTTTCATCTCAAAAATTTAGTATCATAGGTGATGAGCTTGAATATACATATCAAGGGAGTTATCCATTCAATCTAGAGGTTTACCCCTATTATAGATGACCCATAGGTCTAGGGGTAATCCCATTGTTTCACTCAATTGTAGTAGGCTTTAACTACCTCTCCAAGGGTGTAAAATTGAGTGACAATAGTGACATAATCATGTCCATTGTATTCATACCTTGTATTTATTATGTGATATTAAATAATATTATGATTTTTGTGATTTTTAAGCTTGATTAGTGGTCCCATGATATATATCATACACTTTTAATATGTAGTATACTTCAGATATAGTTACTTTACTATGTGCTTCATTGATAAATATTTATAAATATGACACTTGTATGCCTCACATTCAATATATCACATACATGTTTTAATATAAACTATATATATATATATATATATATATATATATATATATATATATATATATATATATATATATATATATATGATGACATTATATATAACATGATGACATAATTACTACCTATATCTATATCACATGGTATGGTTAACTTTTATTTTGAGATGAGTGTCTTTCAGGATACATCCCTCATCTCAAAAGGGGGAATCACTATGGGATTTACTTAAAGATTTGAACCTTCATGAATATAAATATCAAATGTTTGATAGAGCAAAAGTTTTAAAAATATAAATGATAGGTTTTGAAATATTCAAAGTAAAATAATATCTGATTTCATAGTAGAATATAAGTTTTCAAATGTTCAGACAAAATAAAAAATTAAATATATGAAGAATATTAGCACACTAATATAGATCATGGGGGAATATGGAATTCATATGGACTCCCTTTTCAAAGAAAAAAATTACATATTTATACACACTTTAACACATATGAAAAAATAGTTACAAGATAAACATACAGCATGTTTCAAATAGAATTACAATTGAGCATATAGGTGCATGAAACTTATTCATGCTCTTGATTTTTAAAAATTCAAATTTTAATCTTAAAATGTATTGATAATTTTTAATTACCACATATAAAAAGGAAAAAATATTCATTTCAAATCAAAATATATGAGTAATGTTGTCATTAAGGAGTATGAATATTGTTCATTCTCTTTTTATCATGAAAATATAATCTAGATCCACTTGCAATAGTGTGATTAAAGCTTGTTGTGGGTAATGTATATTGAGTTTCAACAATGATCAATAGAAATGGAATTAATTCTATTGAAACCTTTATCTAGTTCCATTTACTATTGTTAATGATGTACATTTGAGTATGGTCACACTCAATAACCTTGGTATCACTTCTAGAGAATCTATCGTGATTACACCGTTTAGATTAATAAATTGAGTACTACTCCCTATTCATGAGAGTTGGAATATTTCATCTTTCCAATTCAATATATTTATTCATTATTAAAAATTAGGACTTGATCATTCTCAATTTGTCATTGGTTCAAAAAATCCAAGTTTTTTAATAAGGGGGCATGATTCTCCATCATTAGTTATAGGATTAAAATTAATTTGATTTCATCTTTATATAGGTGTATTCCTTCATTTTTATATTTTAAAATTTAAAATTTTATATTTTTAAATTTTCAAAATGGACAAAGGAATACGTCATGTGTTATTTCAAGTTTTTCTACATTTGAGTGCCTTGAAAAATTGAAGCATTTGCTTAAAGATAAAGTGTATTGGACACACTCATGTAAAATTATTTATCCTTTACTATAATAAAGGTAGAGGGAAATGTAGAGAGATAAATCTTGTCATAAGTAATTTAAAATGATAATTATTGATGCATCCTAAACCACAACTTTTGCACAGATACATGGCTCTTATTCACCATTCCTCTAAGCCATTTATCCATATATTAAATCAACCCTTTTGTTTTCTTTAGTCATTACAAATAACTCTCAAATTCAAATTCTCAATCTAATTAAAATCACCTTTGAAATATCTCTAGATCAAGATATGTGTCCCTAATATATTGAGATAAATATACCATAGGAAGACAAGAGCACTACTACAGTCTTATCCACTTAGGCTAGCCACATCCCTTACTAAATAATTCCTTATTTCCAAATTTGAAATCAATATTTTAGGTCCTCCCCCTAATTTCATAAGGTTAGATAAAGGATATTATCAAAAGGTTTTCCTACACACACACACACACACAAGGCCATTCTTTATCTCCACTTGGTATTAAATTATTTAAAGCTTAGACCCTATTGCAAAATGATAAAAATTTACTTATTATTTCTAATTCAAGATCACTCATAAAGATCAATGATAAACCAAGTCAAGATTATTCCAAATCAAGTCAAGAGCTATCATTATCAAGTATCAAATTCATTTTATAAATATATACACATTTTCAAAGAGCATAATTGAATAATCACTCGTGGTGAGAGAATTATGTGGGATTGATTTCCCTCCTTAGAGTATTGTATATGTAAACAATAGTCAATCATCAAGGTGGTGATTGACGCCATCTTAACCCATTACACTCCCCCCCATTTTTAGGCTTTCAAGATATAAAAATACCCTTATGGTTTCAAAGATAACATAATTAAAAACATGAATTCTATGTGGTATACTTCTATTGATGCACTTATTATGCTCCCTATGTCATTACATAATAAGGGGAAAGTAAGAAAATCAATTTTAAGTCCTAAAAGTCTTGGGGCTTGAGTTGTTTATACAAATATTGTTGGTAATAACATAAATATTAGAGATATAGTCACCACTTTGAAAGTATACAAGTAGACCCTATTGTAGGGACAACAAATATTTATGTAGTGACACTTTTCTTGCTAATCTTTGTGAATTATCTTAATATTTACAAATTATTTCCAAAAATGTAAATTAACAATGGATATTTATATCATGATTCAACATAGAGTGATTCATGAGTGGATCCAAGAGTGAATAGGGTAGGGAAGAAAGGAGGCTTGCTTATGATGACCAAAGATACGAATTCTACTAACTTCAATGGCAAGACACATAAAACTATCATCTACTAACCTTAACATAATTCTCAGAGTTAAATTTTTTTTAAAGCTTCATAGGAAAGGAAATGCATACATATAAAAACATAATTTTCATAAAATTAGTCAATCATAGTAAATAACATAGCATATTCAATTTTAATGAGAAGAGAATAAAGGAGGTATACTATAGATTTTTTAGCCTAGTGTCAAGCTCAAACAAACAAATGCATATATAGAATGTAATTAAAAAATTAAATTGAAGTAAATAAAATATCATACATATATAAATATGAAAGTTAAGAAGTCACAAAATACACACAAAAGAACACTACAAACAAACACTCAAATTATTTGGCTATTTGTATTAATTTTTGCAATAAATGTTTTCTAATTTACAAATGAGGGAAACATCCCTATTTATAGGCTTCAAAATTCCTAAGACAAGTCTAAGTGGGCCTAAAAACAATGCCCAAATTTATCCATGTAGCTTAAATTACCACATTACAATGGAATATTCCTAATTCAAAAGTATAAAGCATAATTAAATATTCCTTATGGTCCTAGAGGGGGATGTTGGATGACTTGTTATTGTTGTTTTCACTTCTCTATTTCTTTAGTCCAAACCTCTACACATGCCTATTAATCTTGGTCTATCTAAGATAAGTCTAAGATCATGGGCCTAAATAAATTTGGTATCACTTAGATGATCCTACCATGCTCTATGAGTATTAGCAATAGTGATTCCTCAATCACATCTACCTTCTTTGACCTTTGATTGGAAAATGCCATAATTTTTATTAATTCTATATTACTCTTTACACTAGCCACATCCTGATATAATTGAGAAATAAAAAAATTCATTTTTGCTCTAAAAACTTTCTCATCCATGAGGGTACCATCAGGGTTGGTCACCCTGGTGATTATGGCATCTTTTAGTAGCAAGGAAATCTTTAATTCAATTTTTTCAAAGGATGTATTTGCATCCTTGAGATGATCTAACAATGTGTTAAAAATACTCCTCTTATTCATGAAGATGGTCTATTCAAGAATAATGTCTTCAAGAGGAAATACTTTGAGGTCAATAAACTTATTGGTTCTCACCACTTTATCCAATTTTTCCATCTTGGAGTCATAGAGTGCAAGTTTTTGGTCAAATTTGATGACCACTTTGGTTTGATTGATCCCATCTTCCTACCTCTTTTTCATCAACTTATATAAGCTAAAGACATCAATAACAACATTAATTATTGAAATCAAAGTTCCCTCTAGCATAGTGGGTAATCCTTTCTCTTTCAACCTTTTTAGTTCTTATTATAGCCACTTCATCAAGGTAATAGTATATTCCACCTATGCTTGCACCAAGGATATAAGGTCCTATACATACTATTTTACCTCTCTAGGGCTAGCCTTCCTCTTTATGGTCAAGGTGAAGATGGGTTCTTCACTCTCATAAACCATTATAGAGTTTGACTATGGATTTTATACCTATCTTCTTACCAGTCTCTTCATGGTTCTAATGGCTACATCAGACCTCATGCCAATTTGGGTTACATCTTGGCTCAATTGAGGCCACCCTTGAATTATTGTTTACATCATGTCCCTCACCTAATTTGGGGTGGTTATATATGGTGGCTATGTGAGAGGTTGTTGTAATGGGAGAGCCTAGGTAGAAGAGGAGGAAACCAAGGTTATGGTAGGAATGAACAAATTGGTTAGATGCAATTGCCCAAGTGGATTAAATAAATATTTAACAGGGCCCATGTTAAGGATCAATGAAGGCAATGTTGAAGCCCAATTATTTGGGTAGATATAGTGACATTAAGTGTCTTATAGAATGGGAAAATATTTGATATGGGTATCAATGGCTTAGTGGATGTAGGGGAGCCAAGGGAGACTGATGCACTAGAGGTGGGTACTTGGGAAGGAATAAAACACATAACCTAGCTAGAACTAGTACTCTAGGAGTTTAATGGAGGCAGAATATTGATAGTGGCATAGAAGATGAAGTGGGGAATGGTGCCTCAAAGAGAAGAAGTGGTAGGGGATGTGAACGTGGGAGTGGCAATAGTAGTAGAAGTAGGAGTAATTATAAATGTACTAAAAATTGGGAAGGAAAGCAAAGGTGTAGTTCTTACTGAAGGAGTTTTAAAAGTTGATGAAAGGGGTACTATTCCTCTCATGGTATCCCTAGGAGACTTATTCCTTGTGTAAATCCTTTCAATAGTTCTCCTAGATAGTGTCTATAGTTCCTCCATTGAGAACTCAATTCCTTGTGGGGATCCTTTAAGATCAACAATATTAGGTCCATATTGGTCCAAGTTCTCTATGGAAACTTTTCTAGAAGATGTAGAGATAAGTGTAGACCCTTGAGAGGGGTTAGGCTAGATGCTAAATTTTCCTAGATTAGAGATTTGTGGAATCTCTTATCTAATCATAATAGCTTGTAATGGAGGCTTATAGGGTTTGTTCCTAATGAGAAGAACATTGTTGTCTTGATTTTCCTCTTGCCTAGTCTCATAGTCTACATCAAACATGATTCCTTAAGATGATGGTGGTTGAGTCCTTATGTTGTCCTCCTTTCCTTATCAAGCCTAATTTAAAGCTCTATATTTTCCTTGGAAGCATTTTTGATGACCACCTCATCATTCATTGCATCTAGGCAAATCCACTCATGGACCTCTTCTTCATGCTTGTATTATAATGCCACATCCTAATAGAGTTTAAGCAGATGTATAGAAATGACATTTTTTGGGTCGCATGCCATGAAATTATCATTGGAAAATAAGCATGATTCCTTATTAGTTACAACAATTATAATGTCCTACCATTCAATTATCTTAGTCTTCCCTAGCTTATAAGACATTTTATGGGGAACTATCTTCTTTTTCATTTTGAATATGCCATCAACTCCATGGAGTAGTTGATAGGTAATCTCCTTCTTTGCCAATTTTATTATCACATATCTTGGTAGCGTAAGGGGAGTTACCATTACCCCTTCTACTTGGATGAATATGTAATCAAAGTAGAGCTAGAAGTTCCCCATGTCTCTCAATGTCATTATAACTTTTGGAGGGACCCTTGGCATCTCAAACTCAATGATAGATTTGTAAATAGATGGATACAAGTTTTTTATAATTATCTTGATAGTTCACCTGAAGTGGTGGATGTGTAATGTAGATAATGACTGGGGCACAACTTCTTACCTCTCATGGGACCATGTATTTGGACCTAATTACATATTTGTATAAACTACATCTAGTAGATAGATCATCATAAATAATGGGGATCCATTATTACATGTGTTATTCATAGTAGTGACTAGATTATTTCTAACAATATCCCCAAGTGGGGTAATTTTCTAATCCTCTAAGATAAACTATAGTAGTGAAATAGTCCTTATGTTTTTATAACCAATATGTGAATTGCTAAACACTCTATTTAGTAAAGCCAAGCCAATATTTACCACTTTATTGAATTGTTGGATAGGTAGGTCCCCTTGTTCATTCATGAAGGTAACTCCCTTGGGGTTAGTCACCCATGATGCCATGACTATGTCTAGAGAGTGCACCTCATACCAATTGTCAATGATTCTTTGATTCTATTATACCTATGGTAAAGGTAGGTCATAATACTTACCAAAACTAGGCCCGATGATGAAAAAAATTGGTGTCCCTTGGTTTAATAATTTTATCAAATCGTCTTCACATTTAGACATTTGAAAGATGCCATATATTAGGTCATCACATGACATGACCTCTTATTTTGTTATGGATTTATGAAGATTGATAGCTTGGATTAATAGGATATCTAAACCAAGTTAAATAATGTGGGGCATGGCCTTAGAATAATCAAGATCCCTAGATCCTTGAACATTGTAATAAACACTATTGTAATGTATGTCCCATGTGTTTATGGTGGTGGGAATGAACTCTATGTTCTTTAACATGACTGAATTACCATACTAAACAATAAAATCATCATTCCCAAATATACCATTATTACCTAAGGTGGAGGGTCATACCTATGCCATTTTTACAATGTTTTGGGTAATAACTAATGTCCTCTTATACTTATCTACATCTTTAGAGATCCAAAAATAGCATTTTGGGTGTAATATGTCAAGACCTTAATCTTGGTTGAATTGAGAAATCAAATAGTGGAGAGATAAAATTTTTAGGGATTTGGATGAAAATGTAGGTATCAATTGTCAATTTAGATAGCCTTTTGAATATTTATTTGATTAATGTAAGGTTTGATGACAATTTTAGTTCATGCCATATTAATGGTGAGCTCATCACCTTAGCATATTTTCAAACTATTTATTTTGGCATTTAATTAATTTAGAATTCAAATTTAGCACTAATTTAATTTTTATTTTCCATCAATTTTAGCTTTAAAGATAAATATTACCACCTTTTGACAAGTGGCATGCCACCTCAAATCCATCTAGGCATTCATGGGGATTGAATATGACTAAGCAATTGATTTCTCTTGAGCTCCCAAAATGTTACTTAGTGTGATGAGTCATTTGTACCCTACCACATGGAATCTTTGGATTCATGGTGAGCTCTTGGGTGGGGCCCTTTAATTTTTTTTGGTTTTAGGAGTGTCATGTGTCATTTTTTTAGGAAATCAATGTTTTTTCTTTGCCAAGTGACTTTCTCATGGGCAATCATGACTTTGTTTTGATAGGTGGCACTTTTAGAAGGCTCTAGATAGCTTTCAATGACTTCATGTTAATCATGTGTCTTAGATTATTCCATTCATCACTCTTAGAAGTGATCTTAAAGATCTAAACATGTATCTCTATGGGAATGACATGTAACATCATTTTTTAGGTCCTTAGTAGACACACATCACTTTAAAAGGTCTTCAGAGGTGTTCTAGTGGGTCTTTAGATAGAAGTAGCATAGGCATGACAAGTGTCATCATCACCTAAGTCCAAAGGGGACACACATCTTTCTCATATGCTTCTCTTAATTTTTCAACCACTTGTCATTCATAGAAGGGGCTTTCAATAGTTGTTCAAAATCAAGCCTTAATTAGATGGATCAAGTGTTTACAGATGTCTTACTTACAAACTCTCATGAGATTTGGATCAGATGAGATGTGGTGTTGAGACACATAAATCTCAAATGAATCAAGAGATAACATGCATCACTTTGTAATATCATTTGGGTTTGAATGGTCATGCTTGGGATAAGGGGAAGCATCTTATGGAATTTTAGATCATAATGGGATGTGTGGTGGCTCGCATTTGAATGGAATTTCTCATAGGATCCAATATCTTGACATGTAGCCTATGGGTTTGAATTATAATGACTAACCCTTTCATGAGATCTCAATATTATGCCTCATGGCTTGCGAGATTGGTAGATTTATCCCAATTATCTTGAATGGGGCACATTTCTCTTGACCAATGGTGTAAGTATAAGTTCTAATAGAAAGAATTAGGCCTTTAGATAAGTACCATGGTAACACTTGGCATGCTAAGGAGTGTGTTTTTTTAATAAACCCTTTTATAATTTTATGTCCCACAAGGCATCACAAATCATTATATTTATGTTTACATCCTATAAAACCAAATGAGAAACCAAGTTAAATTTTTAAAAATGTCAAATTCTTATCACAAGAAAATTAAAAGAAGTTTAAGGCAAATTTTATAAGTAAATGATTTAAACAAATATGAGGTTATTCTAGTAAGATTAGGAAATTCTTATGCCTCTCATGCCGATTGGATAACTAGGCCGATCTTCTTTAGCAAAGGCCTATCTACACATTTTGAAGCCTTGAAGGTTAATAATCCATTTTTAATTAAAATTTGAAGAGAACTTGGTAGTAATGAAAATGTTTTTATGTACTAATCTCTAATTTAAAAATGGATGTATTAACCAAAAATTTCTAGGAAATATTAAATCAATTTTCTATGTATTCAAAATGACTTATCAAGTTGGGAATTTTAAGCATTTTTGAAAATTAAAATAAGGACACCATTATTGGAAGAGGGGTTAGTTTAGCATCAACAAATGGTGACCTCTATAGGTAAACATTAAAGGATGTTAGAATCTAGATCTTGTATTTATATATGAATCATAAATTAATCATCTCACTATGATTTTTAGTCAATATCAAAACTACTTTCTAGAACTAATGAAATCTCACAAACTAGAAATAGAGTTTAAATCTTGTAGACAATCATACTATGTGTGTTTTTTGAGGTTCATTAAACATTGCCATTGGGTTCAGAAATGATAAATTTTGAGCTTCAAGACATCAGATATGAAATGACTTAGGCATTCTTTAATTTTATGAAAGTATTATTTTCTTAATTAAGGATGGCTTGGGCATTGCTCTGCTACCATAAAAACATATATATCCCCAACAAAGATACCTTTGGATCCACTCCAAGCCTTGATCTACTACCAACTAGGCATCCATAGGCCCGGTAGAAATTTCCTAAATCACCACTCATGGAATATAAAGGAGTTTATGATTTCAATTTATTGGTGTATCATATTTTTTATTTTATTTTTTTATACCTACTTTCATAAAATAGAATGGTTGGGAACCATAATTAGCTAGGTGTAAGGATTGCATCAAGACATAGTCTGAATGCTATTCACTCTTAGATAGAAAGTTCTATCTAGATAATTTATTTATTGAATTGGTGTGACATTATGATGGTCAATATAGGTTAAAATTATTTTCCAATCTAATGTTTAGTCATCTGAACCATACTACATCCTTAAAATAACATAGGATTTTCATGAAAGGACTAAATTCTAATTAATCATGTCTAATTTTTATAAATTAGAACAATGATATAGGATTAAAAAATTTGGACTACCATTGTCAAATATCCATAATCCCTTCTTCCCATTAAGGATTAGATTAACACAAATTAAGCTAATGAATTCTTGTCTAGAGGATGTATTACTAGGATACAACACACAACAAAAAACAAACACACAATAGAAAAGCAAAGCAAGAAAGGAAAAAATGGAGAGCAAAGTAGGAAAAAAAAGTGGAAAGTAAGAAAAGACAAAATACAAAATCAAACTACTCTACTCCTACCTACTCTAATTCTAAACAAGCTGACTATCCTTCTAGAATTTATGATGGAGAAGTAGAGAAGTAATGTTTTATATACTTCCCATTGACTGGAAAGGTTAAGTCATTCCCTTATAGGTCTTTGAGTTTGAATGTGTTTTCATCACTTATTTATACTACTTGATAAGGTCCAATCTATAAGGGAGTGAAGTTGTCATGTTCTCCCTTTTTTTTTATCAACCTGGTCCCATAGTAGGACTAAATCTAAGATTCAAAAAGATTTAACTCTAGCTCACTTGTCAAACCATCTTTTCACAACACACTAAATCTTTTTAATGCTTCATCTATAGCATCCTCCATTTGGATGATGTTTATTATCCTATATTACACTCTTTTATCATCTTCCATGAACTCAACCATGAACTCATACATGGGTAGATTTAATATGATGGGAAATATAGGTTTTTACCCATAAACTAGTAATAACAAACATGTTTTGAGTGCCTAATTATATCTGGTTCTACCTACCCATAGAGATTATTTTATTAGGGACTACCATTCTCTTGGTTTCTTTTGTATAGACTTATTAATTGCATTCATCAAGTTTTTATTAGTGGATCCATCCACTCTATTACCTTTAGGGTAGTAGTTTGAAGTAGACTTGATGATTATCTAGTTGTCATATGACCATTCAATGAACTCAACTAATGCAAAGGTTGGGACATTATCACACACCAAAGATAGGGGTATCCCAAAATAAGTGAGAATTTTTTCTTTTAGGAACTTGATGACATCAATTATTCTACTATGTTTAGTGGCCACTACTTCAGTCCCCCTAGTGCAATAGTATGTGGTAGTAAGTAAATTTTTTTCCCATAAAGGAGTAAAAGTTTATTACTCACATGAATTTGAGGCCCCATTATGTAAATGACTTTTCCTCAATTATAGGGTGTAAAGGCATGGATGCCTTTACTTCTCTTTGATCAAATACTTGAAATTGGTGGCATGTTCTCACATGGACATGTACATCCTTGAATATAGTTGGCCAATAATAACCATATATAAATATGTTATGTGTAGTGGTACCTCCTAAAGTATGGTCACTTACCATCTTATCATGGAAAATATCCATCATCTCAGTGGCTTTAGCTTTAGAAACACACCTCAAATAAATTCCTTCATAGTTTTTCCTATAGAGGACCCCTCTTTTGATCATAAAGTGAGATGATATCATCTTAAGGGATATTTTATTCTCTCTCTTTAGGTGTTAGGGACATCATCCATTCAAAAAATAATGAACAATGTCCTTATACCAATCTCTTTTAAGCACTTGATTTGCTTTGACCTGCAAGACATCAATATGGGGATCAATGTTTACGATGAGTTGGGTAAGACCTTAAACCCTAACTAAATTAGAAAATTTTATCTCAAATTCATATTATTAAATATTTTTCATCTACTTCCCTCTTCTTTCCCCAAGTTTATTATGTCCCAACATTAGTTTGACAACAGGATCAGACTCTATGGTGTATGTCTTGTTCTTGAGGATGTAGTGTCTAAATTTATTTATAGATTTCACTAGTGTGTAAGATTTCTTGTCCAAAATAGGATATTTTACCTCCTCATTATTCAAATTGTTTTTAATAAATGCTATGGGGTGCTCTTTGTCATCTCTTTTTTTTGTTAAAATGGCAGCAATAGTATGATTTGAAGAAAAAGAGTATAGATAGAAATATTTATTAAAATAAGGACTTATTAGAATAGGATCTTGAATAATAACATCCTTGATGTCTTGAAAGGCATTCTTTTCTTAAATGGTCCATTATATATTTGCATATTTCATTAAGATGGCATTGAGTGGTCCCACTATTTCTATAAAACCAAAAATAAACTTTTTTACAAAGTTGATTTTTCCAAAGAAAGATTTTAACTCTTTCTTGCTATTGTGAACTTATACCTTTAAAATTTAATTAATCATATTAGGGTAAATAGTCATAAATTCTTGAGTGATTACATGTATTATGAGTTTACCTTTAGTCACATAAAATATTCTTTTCTTGGGGTTCAAGGAAATGTCATAACTTTTGCACTTCTCTAGCACTTGTTCTAAATGCATCATGTGATCTCCCCTATTTTTATAGAAAACTATTAGGTCAGCCATGTAATAATAATGCATTTACCTATCAATCCATGGAATTAATGGTCCATTTATTTTTGGAAGGTTTCTCCTATATTGATTAGTTTGAATGGCATTCATTTTTAGGCAAACATTCCCCACTTGGTTGTAAAAATAGTCTTCATTTTGTTGCTTTTATTCACTAGGACTTGGCTGTAGCCTAAAAATCCTTCGAGGAATGACATCATTCTAGATCCACTTATTAGCTATATAACTTCATCCAAAGATGGAAAAGTATAATTATCTTTCTTTGAGGATTTGTTTAAATTCCATAAATCAACACAAAGTCTAGTTTCTCCATTCTTCTAAAATAACAAAAGGTTTGCATCCCATGTCAAGTGTCATATAGGAAAGAATATTCTTGCATCAAACAATTTATTTACTTCTTTATAAATCAATGGTTCCAACACTATATTTATTGGTCTTTGTCTTTGCTTGAAAGTTTTGAAGACTTCCTTTAAGGGGATAGTGTGAGTGATCACACTAGTGTCAAATATCTTGAGGTCATCATATGACTAGGTGATGACATCCTTGAACCTTGTTAGAATAGAATTAGATTTTCTCAATTCTTCATTGGTGAAAAATATACCAGTTTTAGCATTATATTTATCTCTATGATCTTCCAAGTTCACTTACTTGTAGTATTTTCCACTTACTTTAGGTTTCTTAGCTTCATTTCATTATCTATCTAGGTCAAACATTCTTTCCAAAGATATCATACCCTTAGGAATCTAGTTCTCTTTAATATGCATAACTCCATAGTCACTATCCTTGAAAATTTTATATAAATTTCATCCTATTAATTTATGATATGAGATTAAAATACACGAACATTACACAAGAAGTCAATTATCTTCTAGTCATCATAAAAAAATAAGAAGTGATTGATGTTATTTGGTACAGGGGGAATAAAATTATTTAAAAAAAAACTCTTGAAAATTCAAAGCCTCTGAAGGCACCAAGTTTTTTTATATTGAATCCAAAGCATCTACTAAGTGGTTATATTCCCTAGGTAAGGAAACAATGTTGAATGAGTCAAAAAACTTGACTAAATCCCAATATCTAAATTTATAATTTCTTAAACAAGAAAGTTTGCCTTGATATCTACTCTTAATTTGATTCAAAACTACTTTGGAATCCCCATAGACTAATAATTATGTAACCTTATGTTTAATTACAAATTGAAGTCCTAAGATAAGAGCTTCATATTCTATTAAGTTATTAGTGTGAGATAACTATAAAATATAGGAAGCTAGATATTGTTTGCCTTTATGATTTGTTGGAACGACACCAACACTAGAGAATTATTTAGATCATGCAACATCAAAGTGAAATGTCTAATGACCTTAGTTTCCTTCCATAACTCTATCACCTACAATAATTTTAGTGGTTTCCAGAGTATAAATACCTAAATTAGAGGATTGGCAATTTAACTTCTCATTTTTGGCGTTATATTCAATAATCATGTATGTAATATTGGGTTCCATATCAATCCTAACTTGATTGGGTATCCCATGCCAAGGTATCCACATGTGAGAGTAATTCATGGGCATGTATCCATTCAAGGATTTTGTCTAGTTATGGTTCAGTAAAAATACATAAGCTTCAAGTATGTCAGTGACTTGAATATCAATGAACTATTATATTTGAGGCTCATGAAATAGATGCATATGGATGTTCAATAATTCACCAATCACCTTTACTCATGACTTATCCAACTGCACTACTACCTTTTTAGATTTGATTGGGTTTAACCCTAGTTTTTTACAAATTCCTAAAGGCATAATTATAGATAAAGTACTAGAGTCAAGTAATCAATTATTAATATTATTAAAAATAATTATAATAGCAACAAGAATGGTGTAACTGCATGTTTACTCTTGTACATCACCAAATTGGCAAGGGCTTGTCTATCCTTGTTGGAGCTAGGATTCTCATTTAAGGATTTTAATAGCAAATCACATTGATTAGTGACTTATGTGAGCTTGTGCAATGTTATATTTACCTTGATATTCTTCATGCCTTCCACTATGTTATATCCACCTTTGTTGATGTGGTTTAAGAGCCTCTATTGTTGGTTGACTCTCCTTACCTTCAGGTTGTGGGGGATTATTATTTATCTTACCATTAAGAGGTGTGTCTGGTTTGTTAGGTGGGGTGAAATTTGTTAGAATTGGGATATGACATTTTCTTATCAATGTGTATTTTCTCCTTTGGTACTTATAAAAAGCATGCATCTCTTCAACATTATATTTAGGTTCATTCTCATCTTGGTTGGGAAATTCATAAGTCTCAACCATGAGGATCAGTTTAGGTTCTCTAAATGTATCATTGGAATTATCAAAACATTTATCATTACCTTTATCAATAGGATTCATGTTGAATCCCTCCATTTGGATCTAAATGGATTCAAATGAGTGATAAAACTTAACATAGTCAAGTTCTGCATGTTTAGTTATATTATACACTCGACACCAATTAGGCAAGGCCATATCACAAATATTGATCTCTGGTAGTTTTCTCAAAGGGGGATCACTATTTTTATTAGGATTGTTGAAAGGTTTATTATATCTTTAGAAGTTATAATTCCTCTTTTAATTTTCACAAATGTTACCCATCTATTTATTAAGATATAAGAAATAATTGGCTAGTTTTTGAACAATCCTTTGTATTGAGTCTAACTCTCCCTTTAGAGCTTACATGCTCTTATTTTAGGTGGTAGTTTGGATATTTGTGTTATTTATTGGAAAGATAATTTTATTATTCTAGGGATGAGCCCCTAGAATTTTCTTGGTTAAATAAATATAGTTGTTGGTTGGGTGTTACGTGGCTTAGGGGTAACTGGGTAATTACTAGCATCTCATTCTATACAGGGTGATTTTGGTTCATATTGGGTATGACATTAAAAGCAAGTAGATTTGGATCAAAATCTGGTATGGAAAAGGTAGGATGCCCCTATAGGTGCATTTAATCATCAATATGAATAGCCTCATCATATGCTAATGGTAATGTGTCAATATTTAAGGCTCTTCTAAGAAAGAAAACTATCATTATATCCAAATCATTTTTGTATATCTCCAAGGATAACTCATCTACCAACTTATATGGTGGGGACATTAGGTTGTACATATTTTGGAACCTAGCATTGAGTGTTCTAATTAGTTCCTTTGGGTCCCTTTTGAGGGTGGTAAACTATTGGTACATGACTCTTAGGCTAACTACCCCACCAAATTATGTAATAAAAGTGTCATTAAATTAATTCTATCTTGTGATGGAATCTTTGGGTAGTTTAAGGAACCAATCATAAGAAACATATCAAAATATGAAAGGAAAGAGATGATAAGCCATGTCTTCATGCATCACATTAAGCAATCTTGAAGATACATTAAAGGACTTGATATGTTCTTCATCCATCGCTTTACTTATGGGGGTAAAGAGAGGCAAATATTTCTCTAGATTTCTTGGCAAATAATGGATGAGTCTCAAGATGTTGATAGATGGACCAACTAAGTATGCCATGACTAGTACAAAGGGTTGTAAATTTTGGTTAGATAGAGAATTTGGCTAGTTTTTTAACTTTATACATCTTCCTTTATCTTCTCTAGCTTTTCTATGGGTCTTTAGAGATGTTAAAGGGGTTCTAGGTTTAGATCAAGATTTGGTCCTAATCTTCATACACTCTAGGATGTATAATGGGTTCTAAGAGAAAAGGAATTTAAAAGATAGCCTTCACAAGTGATAAATATTAGTGAATATTTGACATAAGATCTTAGATCAAGCAACTCCACCTTGATTTTTTAGGATCCAATCTTAGAAACCTTAACTTCCTTAAAACCTACACAAATATTGTTAGCCTTGCATGAAAATCTACAAAGATCAGTGTTAAACTAACAAATCAAAGGATTTTTATGATTTATTTAATAATAAAAAAGTATTTGAGTGCTATAATTTTTCATCACAAAGTTATGTAAAGGTTCACTACAATATAAATGAAATAGAACAATTAAGATCTTAAATGCCTAAATTTAATACCTACAATGTCTTAGAGTTTGATCTTTGCACCAATACTTAGATTATTTAATAGATTTATATCAAACTTTGAAAATATGATCAAAATAATCTTTAATATGGCCAAATAATAGGGTATTTCACCTATATTTTCATGATTTAAAGTAAATATCTAGATTATTTTACCAAATTTGCATAAATGAACATTAATTTTGATGAGATCTTTTAAAGAATGTAAATATTCATGCAAATGATGTAGATCCTTAGTGTTATTTACCAATATATGTGTAATTTGAAACCCTTAACCATTTATATAATTAATTACACTCTAATTCCATAAATATTTATGAAAATAGTTGCATACGGCCTTCATTCTAATGCTAGCATTTTACCTTCCTATTGATGCACTTATTATGCTCCCTGTGTCACTAGGGAACAAGGGGAAAGTAAGAAACTCAATTTTAAGTCTTAAAAGACTTGGGGCTAGAGTTTTTTATATAAATATTTTTAGGAATATCAAAAATAGTAGATATATGGTCACCACTTTGAAATTCTGCAAGCAGACCTTATTATAGGGATACCAAATGTTTATATAGTGACAATTTTCTTGCTAATATTTATGAATTGTCTTAATATTTTCCAATTATTGCCCAAAATTTAAATGAAAAATGGATATTTACAACATGATCTAACCTATATTGATTCATGATTGGATCCAAGAGTAAGTAGGGTAGGGCAAAAAGGAGGTTTGCTTAAGATGACCAAAGATACCAGTTCTACTAACTTCAATGGCAAGAAACATAAAACTAGTATATATCAATCTTATCATAAATTTAAATGTCAAACAAATGAAGTTAAATATTCAAAGGAAATAAAATTCATACATATGACAACATACTTTACATAAAATATCTCAATTTTAATGAGGAAAAAATAGAGCAAGTATACTACAGATTTGTCAGCCTAGCATCAAGGTCAAACTAACATATCCATATATAGAATGTAATTAAAAAATTATATTATAGTAAAGAAACTATTATACATATAGAAGCATGAGAATTTAAAAATAACAAAACACACACAAAATAACACTGTAGACAAACTCTTGAATTCTTTGGCTCTTTATATTAATTTTTACAACTAATTTTTGATTCAAAAATAAGGGAAACATCCCTATTTATAGGCTTCAAAATGCCTAATACAAGTATAATTGGGAACAAAAATAGTGGCCAAATATATACATATGGCTTAAACTACCACATTATAATGAAGTATTCCTAGTTCAAAAGTATAAAGCATAATTGAATGTTCCTTATGGTCCTAAAGGGGGTTGTTGGCTGACTTGCTATTATTGTTATTTATTATTATTATTAGCTTATTATTTAGTATAAACGTATACACATGCCTAATATTCTTGGTTTATCTAAGATAATTCTAAGATCATGGGCCTAAATAAATTTAGTATCTCCTGGATGATCCTACCATGCCCTAGGAGTATTGGCCTTAGTCCTTCCACAATCACATTTGTGTTCTCTAGCCTTTGATTGGAAAATGCCACAATGTTTATTAATTATAAAATAGTCTTTACACTAGACACATCCTAATGGAATTGAGAAATAATAAATTTCATTTATCCTCTAAACTCTTGCTCATCCATGAGGGTGCCATCAAGCTTGGTCACCCTCATGATCATGGCATCTTTTAGTAGAAAGGCAATATTGAATTCAAATTTTTCAAAAAATGTTTTTGCATAATTTATCTGATGTAGCCTTGTCTTCAAAATCCTCTTCCTATTTATGAGGATGGTCTATGTAGGAATAATGTCCTCAATAGGTAAGAATTTGAGGTCAGGCAACTTATTGCTTCTTGTCAATCTAGCCAAATTTACTAACTTGGTGTCATAGAATGCAAGATTTTGGTCAAGTTTGATGACAACTTTAGCTTACTTGACCCCATCTTCCTACCTATTTTTCATCACATTATACAAGTTAAAGACATTAATGAAAACATTAATTATTAAAATCAAAGTATCCTCTGGCATAATGGGCAGTGTTTTCTCTTTCAACCTATTTAGTTTCTATTACATCCCCTTCATCAGTTCAATAGTGGATTATGTATGTTCTTTCATTCATGATATAGGGTCCTCTACATACTCTTATACCTCTCTGAGGTGAGCCTTCCTTTTTTTGGTCAAGGTGAATAGGGGTTCTTCACTCTCATGAATCACTATAGAGATTGACTATGGCTACTTTACTTATCTTCTTACCATTATCTTCATGCTTCTAATGGCTACCTCAAAATTCATTCCAATTTGGGTTGTATCTTGGCCTTCTTGAGGCCTCCCTTTCCTTATTATTTCCATCAATTCTCTTACTTTATTTGGGGTGGATATATATAGTGGCTATAGATGGTAGCTATGTGAGAGGTTACTATAATGGGAGTGCCTGGGTAGAAGAGGAGGAATCCAAGGTTGTGGTAGGGATGAACAAATTGGTTGGGTCTAATTACCCAAGTGGATCAAATAAATATTTAGTAGGGTCCATGTTAAGGATGAAGGAAGGTAATTTTGAATTCCCAATCATTTAGTCATATATAGTGAGGTTAAATGGCTTGTGGAAGGGGGAAATCTTTGAGATGGGCCTTAATGGCTTAGTGGATGAAGGAGAGCCAAGGGCAAGTAAGGCATTAGAGGTGGTTGCCTAGGATGGAGTAGAAACCATAACTTGGCTATCACTAGTGCTCTAGAAGATTGATGGAGGTGGAATTTTGATAGTGACATGGGAGATGAAGTGGGGAATGGTGCCTCTAAATGAAGCAGTGGTAGGGGATGTGAACATAGGAGTGGTAGTAACAACAAAATAAGGAGAAGGTGTAAATGTATAAACAATTGGGAAAGAATGCAAAGGTGTAGTATTTAACAAAGGAGTTTGGGAATCTACTAGAGGGGGTATTGCTCCTTTGAAGGTATCCCTAAAAGACTTATTCCTTGTGTAAACCCTTTTAGTATTTCTCTCAACTAGTGCATGTAGTTCCTCCATTAATAACTAAATTACTTATGGGGATCCTTCAAGCTCAATAACATTAGGTCGAAATTGGTCAAATTTCTCTATGGTAGTTTCCTCAGAAGATATAGAGACAATTGTAGGCCCTTGAGAGGGGCCAAGCTAGCCATTATATTTTCATAGATCAGATCTTCGTGGCATATTTTGTTTACTTAGAGTATCTTACAATGGAGGCCTATAGGGTTTGTTCGTAATGAGAGGAAAAAATTCATCTTGTTTTTCCTCTTTCCTAGCCTCATAGTCTACATCAAACAAGCTTCTATGGGCTAGTTGTGTTTGAGGCCTTATGATGTCATCCTTCTTCCTTTCCCTATCAAGCCTCATTTTAAGCTCTATATTTTTCCTAGTAGCATTTTTGATGACCACTTCATCATTCATTACATCTAGGTAAATCCACTCATGGACCTATTCTTCATGATTATATTATAATGCCACATCCTTTTGGAATTTAAGTAGATGTATAGAAATGACATTGTTTAGGTCTCATGCTGAGAAACCATCTTTAGGAAATAGGTATGAGTCCCTATGCCTTTCAACTGCTATAATGTCCTACCATTTCATTATCTTAGTCCTCCCTAACTTAGAAGGCATTTTTTGGGGGACTATATTCTTTTTCCTTTTGAATTTACCATCAACTCCATGGAGTAGTTAATAGGCCATATCCTTCTCTACCAACTTTATTGACACATATCTTGGTAGCCTGAGGGGAGCTACCATCACCCCTTTCACTTTGATAACTATGAAATCAGGGTATACCCCAAATCTACCCATGTCTCTCAATGTCATTCTAACTTTTGGAGTGACCCTTTGCATCTTACACTCAATGATAGATTTGTAAATATGTGGATAAATTTTTTCTAAAATTATCTTGATACTATACTTGAAGTGGTGGATGCAAAATGTAGAGAATGATTGGGGCACAACTTCTTACCTCTTAGAGGACCATGTATTTGGACCTAATTATGTAGTTACATAGATTTAATCTAGTATATAGCTCATAATAAAGAATGGGTGTCTATTATTTCATGTGTTATTCATACCAGTGAATAGATTCTTGCTAATATACCTAAGTGGGTTAATTTGTTGATCCTCTAGGATAAGCTACGGTATTAAAATAGTCCTTATATTTGCATAACCAATATGTGTATTACCAAATACTCTATTTAGTAAAGCCAAGCCAATCCTTAACCCTTTCGTGAATTGATGGATAGGTAGGTCCCCTTGTTTATTCATGAATATAACTCACTTTGGGTTAGTCACCCCTGATGCTAGGACTATGTCTAAAGAGTACACCTCATACTAGTTGTCAATGATAATATAGGTCCATCAATGAAAGCAATTATTATCCCTTGGTTTAAGGACTTGAGAAACCCATATTAAAATTTAAACATCCTGAATATGTATACCATATACTAGGTTAGTACATGGCATGACATCTTGATTGGATGTAGCTTTGTGGAGATCAGTAGCGTAGATTGCCAAGATATTTGAAGTGAGTTGAATAATGTGGAGCATGGTCTCAGAATAATCAAGACCCCTATCTCTTTAAACATTATCATAGAAATTTTTGTAATGTATGCCCCTATGCTTATGGTTATGGGGATGAACTATGTGTCCTTAAACATTATTTAATTGACAGACTAAAAAATAAAGTCATCATTCCCAAATGTAACATTCTTACATGAGGTGGACGGTTCTATCTATGACATTTCTATAGTGTTTTGGGTATAATATAACATATTATTGTATATCTCTATAACTTTAAAGCTATACCAATGGTGGTCCAAGTGTAATTTGTGAATAACTCAAGCTTGGTTGAATTGAGAACTCAGATAACAGAGAGAAAAAATTCATAGGGATTCAAATGCAAATATAGGTAGAAATAGTTGAGATGGGTAGCCTTTTAAAGATTGATTTGATTAATATAAGGCTTGATGGAAATTTTGGTTCATGTCATATTAATGGTGAGCTCATCACCTTTGCATATTTTTGAACTATTTCTGTTGGCATTTAATTGCTTTAGAATTCAAATTTAGCATTAATTTTCCATCAATTTTAACTTTAAAGATAAATATTTTCACCTTTTGACACATGACATACCACCTTATATCCAACTAGGAATTGATAAGGCTTGAAGATGACTAAGCTACTTAGTCAGCTCAAATATGGATATATGACACCTTCAAATTACTCTCAGGCTCTCAAAATGTAGCTTAGTGTGATGAGTCATTTGTACCCTACTATATGGCATATTTTGATTCATGGTGAGCTCTTGGGTGGGTCTCTCTATTTTTAGTTGGTTATGAGAGTGCCATGTGTTTATTTCATGAGAAATTGGAGTTTATTATTTCCCATGTGGATTTATCATAGGTAATCATGACTTTTCTTTGATAGGTGGCACTTTTATAAGGCTCTAGATAGTTGTCAATGACTTTGTGTTAATTATGTGGCTTAGATAATTCCACACATTTCTCTTGGAATTGATCCTAAATATCTCTAAATTTAGCTCCACATTAATGATATGTGACATCATCTCATGGGTCCTCAATATACATGTGTCATGTCTATGGGTCTTTAGAGGTGTTATAATGGATCTTTAAATAGAATCAACATGGGCATGACAAGTGCCATCATCATGTGGATCCAAAGGGGACACACATCATTCTTTCTAGCTTATCTTTATTCTTTTACCACTTATCATTCTCAAAAGGGGCCTTGGATAACTATTCATAATCTATCCTTGATCAGATGGCTTGAGTGTATATACATGTCCTTAAAAACTCTCATGAGCTTTGGATTAGATGTGATGTAGTGTTGACATGCCTCAATCTTAAATAAATTATCAGATAACATGCATCTTTTTAGAATATTACTTGGGTTTAGATGGTCATGCTTGGGATACATGGTGGCATCTCAAAGAATTTTAGATTGTAATAGGCATGTGGTGGCTCATATTTTAATGTACTTTCTCATGGGATCTAGGATCTTAAAATTTAGCCTATGGATTTGAATTCCAATGGATAACCCTTTTGTGATCTCTTGATATTATGCCCCATGGCTTATATGATTGGTATATTTGTCCCAATTATCTTTTGGGAGGTAAATTTCTCTCAAACAATTTCATAACTCCAAGTTCTGATATAAATAATTAGGCCTTTGAATAATCACCATGGAAACACATGGCACACTAATGAGTGAGTTTTATTTTATAAGATCTTTTATAATTTGATGTCCTATGAGGCATTATAAACTTCTATGTTTAAATTGACATCATATAAAGCCAAATGAGAGACCATGTTAGATTTATAGAAACATAAAATTATTTTCACAAGAAAATTAAAATAATTTTAAGGGAAATTTTATATGTAAATTATTTAAAGAAATATGAGGTTAGTCCAATAAGATTAGGCAAAGCTTATGGCTCTCATGTCAATTGGAGAACTAGATCAAGATTTTTTAGTGCAGGCATGCCTACACAATTTAAAGCCTTGAAGGTTAATAATCCATCACTAAGTAAAATTTTAAGAGAACTTGGAATTAATTAAAATATTTTTATGTAATAATCTCTATTATAAAAATGGATATATTAACCAAAAATTACTAGGAAATATTAAATCAATTTTATATGCAGTCAAAATGTCTTAGCATGCTAGGCATTTTAAGAAATTTGAAAATTAAAATAGGAGGGTCCTAATTCTAGGAATATGGGTTAGTTAATCATAAATAACTTAAAAGTGTGATATCTCATATTAATCAACATACATAGGAGTAGGAGGTGTTAAAACTAGTTTTTCATGACAGTAAATTGGGGCAAGTTCATTATCAATAGACTCAAGTTGCCTGTGATGTCCATTTATATAGGTCTTGTCTAAATATATCATTTGATTCTATTTTTTATTTATAACTATAAAAATTATATTTTCTCTATCTTTTTTTATTTGTCAACTGTCACAATCAACTAGGATGATTATATGGTTAATGAACAAGAGTAGCATGCACTACCATCATCCTAAAATTGACTTGCCCAAAAATATTTTATAACTCTATTAATAATCCTAATACTAATCCTAACCATGCATAATTTCTTCTTTTTATAATTTCCACTGTTAGATATCTAGAACAATCAACATAAATCCTTGTTTGAGTTAAGTTATTTTCTTCTTAGTGCTTTCCAAAAAAAAATTCTTCCATATTTATAAAATTTTCAAAATTTATAATTTTTTATTATTTTACATAGTTGACATTATATTATTTCTTATTTTTATAGATATAATCAAATAAATATTTTTCCTATATAAAAAAAAGGTAAAATATGAATCCAAAGTATGAAACATATTGTATCATCTAGGTTGATGTAGTAAGATATAGGTAAGATAGAAATTTGGACGAAAATTAGTTAAGGAGGTAAGATAAAAGGAGACATAGAGGATGTTATAGTTATAGTAATGATAAAGTGAAATAATATTATGTAAACATCTCTCATAAAATACCATCAATTGATCCCACACCATTCCTAGTGCACCCTTTAAGTTGTGCACTCAGGGAAATTGATGCAACAAAAATCCCTTACAAGATAAAGTGACAATAAAGTGATAAAGTAAAAAAATATTAGGTGTATTAATATGCCCCACTTTAATCTTAAGTCATGTCATAATATTTTAAATCAATATGGTTCTTTTGGATAGAAACATAGCAACACAAAAGGGCGTAACTAAAACTAAATTCTTAAAGAACTCAAAATAACTAAAATTACATAAAATTAAAATATGTAACTTGACTTACCATTTTGATTGCAGATATTTTTTCATGTATTGAAACTGATATAAGGTTCCCATTAATGAGAATGAAAGGATGACATGAAAAATTAGAGAAATCATTTTTTTTGTAATTTTTTTGTTAACACCTATAAATTCTCTATCTCACTAGGATTCTAAGGTTTATTTAAATACATGAAAATGAACTACGAAAAAAAATATATGGTAAAAATACATGATATTTCAATAAATAATTAAAAATTAAAAAAAAAATTAATTTTCTATAAATAAGTAAAAATAATTCCATTTACATATTTCCTATTTTTAGAAAACTAGAGCTCTAAGTGTCTAAAATAGAATTATGAGAGAGGATGGCTTTCATATGATTAGGTGTATGTGAATGAGGTCAAATCATGGCTACTTATAAATTTTTATATGTAGGTGGTACATTTAATGTTAAATTTTGTCATTTTTGGTAAAATGAATGAGATCTAAGAAATATAGGTGCCAAGGAAAATTTGTGTAGCAAAAATTTCACCAATAAGTGCCAAAATGAAGCTATAATTAGTAAGGGTAGATGAAAAAAGTCAAAAAATAGAGCCAAGGTTATTTATTATGGCCAAAGAAATAAATTTTTGTCCTTGCAAAATTATATCAACAAGGCTAATATAATTGGTAAGGGATAATTTTAACTCCTAGTCGATACCAAAGGGTATGACCATCATAGTTGAATAAGATATTGGCCAATGCCATAGGGTAAGGATGATGTAGTATAAAATTATTAAAATTCATAATACAATATGGTATGAACAATAGTGATGGATAATTATGCATGGTTGATGCAGTCAGATGCTTGACTGATATAATAGGAAAAATCATACATGGTCAATATCATAGGGTATGGTCTATGTAGTAAAAGTCTATGATGTCTAGTACCATAGGGTATGGTCAATGTAGTTAATAACTTTTCATGGTTTTTACCATAGAGTATGGCTGATGTAGTTGAAAATTTTCCATGGCATATACCATAGGATATGCCTAGTGCAATTGGAAATTTTCCATGCATGTTATCATAGGGTGTGGCTAGTGTAGTTAAAATTTTCCATGGTTAGTACCATAGGGTATGGTTTGTGTATTTGAAATTTTTCCATAGCATGTACCATATGGTATGGGTAATGTATTTAATTTTTTTCCATGACTAGTACCATAGGGGATGGATGATGTAGTATAAAATGGGAAAATGGCCAATATAGTATAATGTAAGGACCATTTTTATTTTAATTACTATTTTTATTTAGTTTGTAATTTGATTTAAAAAATTTGGATAAAAATATGATTATAATTTATTTTTTTATATTTTTTAGAGATGGAGATTATTATGGTAGGGTATGCATGCCAAATGGCTACCATACCTTTTAGAGAGACAACCTATAGTATACAAATCTTAGCTAGTGATATTGGGATTTGGTGGTATCATGGAGATGTGTCACATGCCTCTAAGTGCTTATCTCATTGCAATGTTTCTATGGTGATAGGAGATTAATACAAATACTTCTTGTTGAAAGGTGGAGGGGGTTGTGATAGAGGTATAAATCACCTTGGAGGATATCCATGTTATATTGGGGCTACCTATTATATGAAATATGATGGTATGTGATATTTCATAATGGATAGATGAGAGGAGGGAGATAGCTTTGTGGGATACATGATCATATTATTATGATGAATATAAGTTCATCATATGACTCTTTTTTAATTTAATTATCAAGCATTACATATATTTGGAAGGAACTTATAAGGCTTATGATTATGTATTTAATATGTCATAAGTCTAATGGGGAAGCACCTATGTATATTATTATGATGTGATGATATACATTGAATTAGGGAAATATATATGATATGCAATATGTAGTATGGGTGTATATCATAAGTGATTTATATATTTTATTGAGATAGATCCAAAAAAATATAGGTCTCATTATTCATTTTTCTAGATAGATATATGAAAGGTTCCCCGTATATAGATTGGCAGGGTTACCTTATGTGGTGAATGTCTATTTCCATTAGGAAAGACTATGGACACAAGGAAATATGGTACTAGATATATCTCATGTGCATGATTTAGAGACCATTGACAATGAATTGATTATGTGGAGACTTTATAGGGGTATAATGTTTGGTTGGCCATAATTAACAAAGATAATACATGCTAATGATTAGATCTAGATTATAGGACATTATACTTGGTGGGGTGAGATAAATATGTGTGATCATGTACCTAGATAATCTTTATTTCTACACACAATGATGATTTTAATTATCTTACCTTTTGGGCAAGGTGTTCTAGGGAGCCACAAGGTTAGGAGGATGAGGCATGCAAGTTGTAGTCCTAATGGTGAGACCTCATCATCTTTTGGTGGCTATATGATTTAATTAATAATAGTGAGTATCACAAAGATAGGATATATGTTATAAGTCCATAGTTATTATATAGATATATGTGGATCCCCATGTAATCCATAAGTGAGATGGACCATATATGGTTAGACATAGAGGTTAGCTCAACATGCTATAATAGTCCATCATGGGAGATAGTGAAGATTCACCCTAAATTTCATCCATTATGGAAAACATGTGATATGTGGGAGAGGTTGTGGGGTGATATTAGTTATAAAAAAATTAATTTTATGCCATCAATATTTTCTCCCAAAGGTATAGATATACATGCTACACACTAGTGATAGATATTTTAGATATTTGGATATATATGAGATCTAATGTAAAATTTAATTTTTTATTTTATATAAGTAGTGGTAGAGGAATCAAGATGGTGGGATTAGTTGGAGATGAATCATCATGGTATTTTGAGGCCATGCTATGTGATCATGATATCACTAGGATGCAATATTTTACAACACCCTTATCCAGACCACATGTTAGATGGTTTATATTGGTTGAAGTAGCTACCATAGAGATTGATCACTATGATAATGTTATAAGTTTGATTATAGTTTCAATAATTGGAGGATGATATGTAATCATAACATGGTATACATTAGCCACAAATAGACCTACACACATGGTGATGGTAATGTGAGTTGAAAAATTGTAGCACATGAGGCCCATCTGATAGGATAGGTCTAGGGCATGTAGTATTAAAATTAGAAATTATGGGTGAGTTTTAACTATCCTCATGTAGGATAATTAATGGAAAGTGTGACACCTCACCTATAGAGTGGTGAAGGTGATTCACAATAATAGAGCCTCTATTTTGAGCTTGGATGTATTTTTATGTATCAATATATATTACATATAGAACTAAAACATCTCTCTCTCTCTCTCTCTCTCTCTCTCTCTCTCTCTCTCTCTCTCTCTCTCTCTCTCTCTCTCTCTCTCTCTCTCTCTCTCTCTCTCTCTCTGTGTGTGTGTGTGTGTGTGTGTGTGTGTGTGTGTTTTTGATATCAACTTTATAAGAAAATGTGATGTATCTTTTATTCTTTTTTAGAAACTATGATAAAAAATAATGGTAAAAATAACAAAATATAAGTAATAAAAATGATATATTTATTAAATAGCTATAAAAATCCACTGACAAAAGATGAAAAAATAAAACAAATAAAATGAATGTACAATAAACCCATTGTAAGTAATATGTAAATCTTAAGACAAACCATATGATATGTTAAAAGTTATAAGTAAAAAAATATTGAAAATCACATAAAAATGTAATACAAATATAATCATAATATGAAAAAAATAAATGTGAAAATATATATCCAATTTAAGAAAATTCAAATGAAAATAAAACAAGGATATGTGAAAAATATCTAAAAATATAAGACAAGTTAACTTGAATCATACAAGGGGGAAAATGAAAAATATTTTAAGGTACATCCAATGTAGGATAAGTGAAGGCTCAAATAAAACAATTACATGTATAAAATAAATAAAAAGACCTCAATAAGTGAAAACTTGAAATCACTACCTAAAATAAAGTAATATGTAAGAAAACACAACCATCTAGAGACATAACCATGATGAGAAATATGGTGTAAGTATGAATGGTGATAATTTTTTGTGAGGAAGGTTTGGTTGTACTATAAAAGTTATTTAAATGTAAGCCACAAACTAAAAATACAAGAGTCATTATGAATGGGAGCTAAAGGTCAAATCTAAAGCATATAGATTGAAGATGGGATGAAATGTAAGGAAGAGGGGACATGATTAAATAAAATCGATAACCATAAGAATGTCTTGCCTCTGCTAAATATCCCTATATTATCCTTTTAATGCCTTGAATTCATTATATATATAAGGAATTCAAGGCATTAAAAGGCTAACATAGAAATCTTTATTAGAGACAAGACATTCTAATCAAGTGGGAAAGGCTACTAACTATCAACATTGATGATCTAGACAACCCCACCCAATAAGCATAATATTGGGTAACAAGTGAAGTATATATATCATAAAATAAAGGATATATGGATGATAAATAAAATTATTATACCTTACCACACATGTTTCATGCTCCTAAGGACCTCTTACAGAGTTGTTGGCCTACTATGAAGATTGGGTTTTTGTGTAAGAAAGTAGGTAGCACGAGAATGAAAGAAGATATATATATAATGATTTAATGAGACCTCATACCCTATTATACTAGATTAATACACAAACAAAACTTGACTCTATGATGAGGCCAACTATGGAGTTTGAGCCTCAAATAGAATAAGAGATGTGCCAAAAAGATCACATCTTTTGGTGTGATCTAACTTTAAATATATAATATGCCTTTTACGTTTCCTTTTATTATTATTTGGATTTTAAATATTTTTTATTTTTATATTTTCCTCCTCCATATGGATTTTAAAAACCAATAATGGGTGATAAATATGACTAACAAAAAATAACCAACACCTAGCCACTAGAGAAGAGAACATGAATATTATGGTGTCTAAAGACTCCAAGACTTGTACCATCAGAAAGAGTGAAATATGAAAACTTACCCAAATATGACTTAAGTGAAAGGAGAGGAAAAGATATGGATAATATAAGATCTATACATTTTTAAAAATATGATATAATGAGAATATAATATTAGACAACCAAAAGAGGGGAAATTTTTTGCTTCAGAAGTGACTATGAAAAAGAGATGATCTATAAGTACATGGAAATGCAATTAAAATCATGGAGAATAATAAACCCATATATTATAAATGTTATAAAATATTATAATCATGTCATTAGAGAATCCATACTAACCTATAAAGGGTGAAACACAAGAACTGATAAGAGAAATCATTCCAAAAGAAGGCAAATGCCAAAATTATTGAAAGAAACACAAGAAAACTAAAGCTGATTGTAAAATAAAAGATGTGAAAAAAAAAAGATAAGGTCACCTAAGATCCAAAAGGGATAAAAATATTATTGGATATTATCATAAAATAGGGGGAAGCTAAAATACTTAAAAACAAAACATGAAGGTAATACCTAAGATCCACAAGGGGAACTAAGGTTGAATTTAAAATGGTATAAATACTGAGAAATAAAAATTGAAGGTAATACCTAAGATCTAATAGGGAAATTAAGACCAAATATAAAATTATTGTAAAATATATAAAAAATAAAGATGCTTGTTGAAAAATAATGTGTTAAAAAATAAAAATCAACAAACAAGTGAGATACATATAAAGAACTTCACATATGATAAATATAAAAATTATGTGATAGAATCATGTGAGTAAATGTGAATTGAATATGAATAAATATAATATAAACATATAATTTTAAGGAAAAATATCTTTGCACATCATTAATAACATCTTTAAAATCTCACTATATCTAATATCTAAATATAACCATAATATCTTCTATATTTTCAAGAGTTGTTCTAGGATTGCTTGGTGAATGAGATCCAAGGAAAAAATAAGAATGCTATAAGGAGGATGAAATGGGACCTCATGATGAGAATTACATAATTTATAAAGAGAGGGTGTCATTTTATAATTAATGAGACATGTATCTTTGGGTTGAATAGGTGGTTTTGATCATACGCAAGGTTGCTACTTCATCCTAGGTGGACCATGTGAATGTTGATGGGAAAATTGAGGTGATGAACTATTTTAATATATAAAATTATCCTAGGTATCTCAATACTTATCCATATAATGTGTAAAACATTGGTTTCAAATATAGTATACCTCTCCATTTTTGGGATATGAGTAGGTTTAATCTTTGGAGGTGACATATTGAATTAAAAATTGAGATGAAGTACATCAAGATATTATCAAAGGGTTTAAAAATTAATAAATTAATGTGTATTAATTTTATGGAATAAAAAAATCACATAGGATTATAATACCAAGTTCATTGACTATCCATGGTAGGATCTAGGCCTTTCAATGTCTATTATGCTAATGATTGTTGGTAAGATATACAATCCTAAGTTGAATGACAAGATACTTTACGAAACTCAAAATATGGCTCATCTTATGGGGTGGGTGGGTGTGGTGATGTATATTACCTATGTGGAGGAACATAATGGGTTCTATCTAGGATATCATTAAATAAATCATCACTAACAGGGTATAGATTAGTTAAGTCAAGATTTTGATTATGTTATTTAGATACCCTTGATACACTTGATACTAGTGTTGTGAGTGACAAGATAATTTATGGAATGAAAAATATGGTGATGTTATTTATTCAAAGTACATCATCAATGTAGATTATATAAGTGTATCTAAAATATCTAGAGGAAGTGAGATTGATGGATTGTAATATATAGTAAATTGATAAGGCTCAGTCATAGCTCAATCATTAAGCATGATCTAAAGAGGTACATAGACAACATGAATTACACATGAAGTAGAAGTTAGAATGCAATCCATCTTAGAATTGTCAACATTTATTGAAGGAATAGCAATTTCAATCAATTTAGGGACAAAAGGAGTTCTAGGTCAAATAATTTATACTAAATAAATGCTAAAATAATATGAATATTTCTTATAAGAGTGATAAAGGGAATAATGGTAACAAAGGATCTCTACATCTTTGGATTGACTATAGCCAAACAAGTATGTGTAATATATTGTGTAACCATCATCACAATAAAGAGTAATGAGATATCTTTCAAAGCATTTTATAGATATGTAAATAAAATATTGATGGGAAAGAAGCTTATTAGGAATATCCATAGAAGTGAGAAATTTGATAGTTGGCTTCTTGAAAGAACAAGGGTGTGAATTAGGTAGAAATTGATTGATGATACTACAAGGAATTTCCAATGTCTTTATTTTCAAACTAATATCATCAAGTTTATAATTTTAAAAATCAAGGAGGTTAGGTGTAATGTTTCTCACAAGCTTACAGTGGCCACTATAATCTCATTTTGAGTTGACAAGATAGTTAAAACCCTGATATTCATAGAATTCTATGCTAAGTAAAGGTTCAAGGGTTGGGAATTTAAAGATACCACACTGAGAATTTTTCAAAATTGAAATGGTTAATATCAGTTTTTATTTTTTAAATATCACTCATGTAAGGAAACTTCATGCATTTTAATGCATATTAGGCAATGCCCCTCATACGATGAGTCTAAGGGTGGGTGAATAAAATTTTAAAAGATATATGAAAATTAAATATAATAACCTTAATAGATGATACCATGATAGGAATCAAAACACATCCTAATGGAGACATTTTTATTTGGTCATATCCTTGTCACGTGTTTTGGGTTGACTTAAGGTTGTATTCAAACTATCCTAATGTTTTAATTAATTCCAAGAAAGAGACACAACTGCTAGATCCTTTGTCTATCAAGTCTTTCTTGACATGGATATGACAAAATTGGTTGATAAAAATAAAGGAAGCTCATCTAAATGATGTATTTTTTGTGGGATAATAGATGTGATAGGAAATTTTAAGGGAAGAGAGGCATCTATAGTGCAATAAACCTAAATGGACTTATGTTCACATTGATACAAAAATATTTCTTTAGACTCAAGAAAGGTAGCTTATTTATCCAAAGGTAGTGGTAAAGGAATGTTCATATCAAAAAATATATACATAAAATAGTTTTGACTAGGTGGATAAGTCCTTGTGAGTTCAAGAAATGGGATTTTAGATGGGAACCTAGAAAGTTATTCTATGGGATCCCACTCATCAAAGCTAATGTGAGTTACACATGATAGTAAAAGAGGAAATAAATTATGAAATAGATTATATATAGAGGAAGTTAAATCTAATTTAATATTATTTGGAGTCAAATCATGTGGTCTCATCACTATCGATATAGTTGAGGTAGAATGGGCTAACTATATCAGCCTAGCCAATGTAGTTAATGACACAAAAATATAAGAAATATATTTTATCTACATCACTAATACAATATAATTAGAATTGGGTAAATAAATATAATTTAATATGATGGATAATATAGTAAATAAAAATATGGGAAATTTTTATTCTACCGAGTTGGTTGATATAATTGAAACAAAATTGGTCAAATAAACAAACTGTATCGAGTTGGCCAATATAGTTAGACCTAAAATAAAAATAAAAGGTTATATCAAGATATATAATACAATAGGGATGAACATGGTTAAAGGAATATATTATACTAATATGACCAATATAATTATGAAATTATGGAACTATACCAATATGTTTAATACAATTAAGGAAATATGAAACTGTATTAGATTAGAAGATACAATTGGGCTATTAAAAGGCACATAAGTGATGGTTTCTTTAGATCCAATAGTTGAAAAATGATATTGAGGATTATATTAGATTATTATAAATGTTGGATAAGGAATATGTGGCTTAATAATATAATTATAAATATAAGAAAAAACATGCTTGATGTTTTAGATTTATGGTAAAAATAGGTTTTGAAGGGGCCCCGAAACCCTATACATTAGAAGAGAGATAAACCTTAAGCACAACCAAAAAACAAAAAAGCCTGGAGCCTACGTAAGTAAGACCAGATAACCAAGAAATTGAAAATAGCAGACAAGCACTGGACAAACAATTAATATTATTTTTTACAAGACCGAAGTTTCATATCTAGAGGGTGGACCAAAGGCTTAGACTTCTTCCTCTTAACTGTAGTCCAACCATCCTCTACCTTAGCTGCCTCAGTAACCCAGTCCTCAGAAGGCCATGATCCATGAAGTCTAGGGGGCGTCGAAGCCTCAGAAAAATCCTTATGAGAACTAGCCAACTTTTGGCTTCTAGGAGAATCCTTCAAAACAGGGGGAGGAACCACCACCTCCTCAATAATCAGTTCAAAGAGATCAAATAGTCCAATCTCCACAGTACCTTCAATAGGGTTAGTCTCCAGTGGAGTCTCCTGATCCATTGATTCAGACTGGGTACTCTTTTCATTCTCATCATCATCCTCTGAATCAGTCAAATCTCCCTTGAGTTATTTAGCAAAATAGTGTTCATGATCAGCTTCAGACCACCAAGAAGGTGAACTTCTAGATTTGGATTTCCCTGCAGTACACCGGGCTACAACGTGCCCCGTCTGATGAAACTTTTTACATCAAAAAGGTAAACCTTCAAAATCTAGCATTTTCATGCAAGAACCCCTAGGGGAGTCTATACAGATCGCCTCGGGAAGGCCCTTAGAAACATCCACCTCAACCATAAGGCGAGCACAGGTCAAACGGTAAAACCTCTTAGTTTCATCGTCCTCAAATAAAAACTCCCCTATAGCATTTCTGATGGTTTTAAACACCGATTCATGCCATAGATGTATTGGTAGATTAGGGAGCCGAACCCAGACAGGGATCTTATTGAAGGTTTCCGTGAGAGGATTAAAATCCATATGCCACCATTTGGCCATAAGAGGGTATTTACCCTGCAATACAAGATTACTGTTGGACAGAATGGTCTTCCTGTCCTTAGAGTTTTGGAATAAAGCTATAAAAAAACCTTTAACATAAGGGTATATTTCAACATTTCCATCAATCAATGGCAACCAAATATTGGAGATCCAGCCATGTAGATCTGTAAGAGATGGCCAGTAGCCACGAAATTGACAACTAGCCCCATACTTTGAAAAATATTCTACCTGATTAAAGATTACTTCAATTGTATCAGGATCTAGATTAACCCTGACAGGATTTAAAGCACTTACTGGTGCAACACACGATCTCCCAGCAGAAGCTTGATATTTCATATTCATGAAGTTTCATTCATCATTGGAAGAATGAATGTTGACCATAGTTTCAACAACATTCGCTATTGGTTAGGAGGGGGTTCAATTTTAATTATTATGTTGAGTAAGACTTGGAAAGCACTATAATAGATTTTAAGGTGAGTAATTTCTTTGTGAAGTGCTTCACATTTGACCTTGGAGTCATGAGACTTAGATATCTTAACATAGGCTTGGTGATGTTATCTAATAATGGCTTCATGATAAAATTTTGGACCAAGCAAGAATTCAAAGTGAGTTGTTTAAGTTTATTGATTTTTTTGTGAGAATGACCCTAATTTTCATGAAATAAATTTTTTAGGATCATAAATATGAGCATTTGGATGAGAAAGAACAAAATATATAGGTAAGGGTCTAGGAATACATTAGGTTGATGGATTTAATAGTTGTTGAATTATGAAGGAGGAGGAGGATACTAGAAGGGATTTACATTAATATGTGTGGAGAGATTATATTCATTGGATCTTACTCAAAAATTTCATTTATGGTTGTTTATAAATCATAAGTATCGAACACACCATCATTTGTAACATTCTTATTTTTATATCTCATAAGCATTCAAGTAGGATTAGACTAGGAAGGATAAAATTGTATTATAAGGTAATATTGATGTTTCGTTTGATCTAATCTTTCCTCCAATGATTTTTAAGGAAGATTAATAACTTTATATTACAATTTAGAATTTAGTGTGTTCATGAAAATGTGGACTAGGTTAATTTCCATAATATTGTGCTCAATTTTGTCTGCTAAAAATTTCTAATGCTTAATAAAGGATTGGAAAAAATTAGTTTTTGCTTGTTTAAAATTGATAAATTAGACTAAGTTATTCTAAGATAGATAATTGGATTGAAACTCTTGGACCAATGTATTAGCTAGGTCTTCTAATATATAAATGGAATTATAATTTAGTTGATTGTACCTTTCTAAAGTACCACCAAAAAAGGTTTTGAAAAGTAGTTTGGTAGTTATAAAGGTGTTGAGTTTAATCCAATATTTATAAATATTATTTAAGGTATTTAAATACAAATATATATCAATGGACCCATTATATGAGATCATAGGAGTGATAACACATATGTCAATGTCTAAAATTTGATGGAGAAAGGGTTCATTTTAAATATGTTCAATGACTTTGTTGAAAACTAGGAATTGTAAAATGAGTTATCCAAGAGCATATCTAAGGGGGTAGGGTGGTAGAAGGGGAATTTTTCCTTATAATAATTTGAGAAATCTTATTAGGTTTAATGTTAGACATTTAATACACTTATTTTTAGATAATTTGGTTAGGATCAAGAGTTTTTTTTTTGAAGTATAGGCTTGAGTGGCATGTTAGGATACTTTAAACATGGTGTTAACATTAATGTGAGACTTGGGGCAGGCACAAGAAAAGAGACTTGTTATGTTAGTAATGATGTTAGGTATGGTGTGTTGAGTTGTGGAGCTAAAAGCTTCAACTCTTTACAAACAAGTGGAACAGGAAGGTTGTTGAGATCTAGGAGCACCGACGTCGGCAGAAGGACCGACGTTGATTGTGACCCAGTGCAGAAGGCCACTGGCGACGGCAGGGAGTCGGCTGACGTCGGCAGAATGATACTAGCAGGGATCGACGTCAGTCACCTGTGTGTTCCCGAACTACTCGTTACATGGACAGTTAGTTAAGTGAATGAAGTGTTTGCATGTAAAGGCTAGTTAGAGTCTTTGGCTATGAGGATAATTGTCTAAATTAAGAGTCTAAGTTAGTGTTTGAGTTAGGGATCTATTTATAGACCCATTGGCATGTATTGTAATTAAGGCATGAGATAGAAAGGAAGGCAAATAAGTTGCTTCCATTGTAAGATCATTGAGTTGCAAGTTGTTGCAAGCTCATAGGGGATCTACATGTGAGTATGGTCTATTGAATTACAGGTTGCAGGTTCATGGGAGATCAACTTGAAGTACTTTTGAGTGCTTGGTGAACTGGCAGGGTTATTACCGACTAGTTGGAGAGGTGAACACCAATTCTGTTTGTGAGTTGGTTGTTGGGACCATTTTTTTGTGTAGGAGAGTGTTGTGTGAGAAGAATTACTATACACTTGAGGTGTGGCAACTCTGTAAGGTGAAAGAGTGTGGCGGCTCTTTGTTGTATTCTTTTCTGTAAAGTGTTAATACAAGATAGTGTATTGTCTCTCATATTCTGTGCTATTGGTGAATTCTAGCTACTTGTGTTTCTGGTTATTTTCGCATTTATAATTGCTTATATTTGGTAATCATATTGTGCTCTTTCCGAGGAGCAAGATCCAACAAGAAGAATCTAAACAGAGGTGTGTTTGTTCTTGGACTTCCCTGACAAGTGGTATCAGAGCTTTTGGTTGGGATACTAACAGATTGGATTAGATCTAGTTAGTGTGTTTTGATTACAGGTACTCACAGGGTTTCTGTTTGAGTGGGAGTTGAGCAATGACAGAAGACAGTAAGCTATGGATGGAAAAGTTTAATGGCAAGAACTACTAATTATGGAGGATGCAGATTGAGGATTATCTGTATCAAAAAGATTTGTACTTACCGTTGGGAGGGGTCACTTGCAAACCCTCAGATATGAAAGATGAAGAATGGGAGGTTCTTGATCAGAAGGCTCTAGGATCTATCAGATTGAGTCTTGCATCATCTGTGATTTTCAGCTTATCACAGTGTAAGACAACGGTGGAGTTGATGGAATATTTGGCAAATTTATATGAAAAACCCTCAGCTTCTAATAAGGTATTTCTTATGAAGCGTTTATTTAATTTGCAAACGTTGGAAGGTGGATCTATTCATAGCCATCTTAGTGATTTCCATGGTTTAGTAAACCAGCTAAGTTCAATCAATATTGTATTTGATGATGAAATTAGAGCTCTCTTAATTTTGTGCTCATTACCTAAAAGTTGGAAAGGTTTGGTAATGGCAGTTTCTAATACTGTGTCTCCTTTAAAAGTCTTAAAAGTGGATGATGTTGTAAGTGTGATCTTGAATGAAGAGATACGCAGGAATACCATAGGTGAATCATCAGGAAATGCTTTGAGTGTTGAAGGTAGAGGAAGGCAAAGAGAAAAGATAGAGCATGGGAGATCTAGGTCCAAGACAGGAAGAAGATCCAAGTCTAGGTATGGCAGAATAACCTGCTGGAAGTGTGGAAAGCAAGGGCACTTAAAGAGAGATTGCAGATTAGGTACAGATCAGCATGAAGAACATGAAGAAGAAGTAGACGTTGTAGATTATGCTGCATGGGATGCTCTGGTATGTTCTTTGGATAAAGTAGAATCTTGGGTTTTAGATTCTGGTGCCTCTTTTCATACATCCCCACATAGGGAATTTTTTCATGAGTATGTCCAGGGAGATTTTGGAGAAATTTATGTAGGGGATGGTAAGCCTTGTCAGATTGTTGGCAAAGGAAAAGTGAAGCTGAAACTGTAGACAGGTAACACATGGGTGTTAAAAGAAGTCATGCATGTTCCAGTTTTGGAGTAGAATTTAATTTCTGTTAGAAGTTTGGGTGATGAGGGTTGCACAGTAACTCTCACAGCGGACTCTTGGAAGGTTACCAAGGGTACACTTGTTGTAGCTAGAGGTAAGAAAGTAGGTATGCTTTATCTATCTACTTGTACTACTGATTCTCTTTCTGGGTTTTCTACTTCAGCTATAGATTCAGAGATGTGGCTTGATAGGCTTGGTCACACAGATAAGAAAGAGATGCTTGTTCTTGAGTCAAAGGATATGCTTTCAGATTTGGAAGGTATGGATCATGGTTTCTATATGCAGAAGAAGAAGGTAACGTTTCTTGAGGAACTCGATGTTAGTGACAAGAATAAGAAAGCCTTGGTTTTTTAAGGAGAAGGTGACAGACAGAGTTTAGCACAATATGCAGAAGAATTTTGAGCAGAGCAAGGGTGATTTGGACAAGGATTTGATCCAAAAAGAGCTCACGGGAAAAAGTTAGGTCTCACAAGAAAAACATAGAGACTGACGTCAGAAAAAAAAACTGGCATCGGCGTCCAGACAGGGACTGATGTCAGCTATGTGCAGACTGACGTTGGTGACTCAGGGCAGATATTGACCGACATCGGCCAGGGGAACCGACATCGGCAAGGTGGCAGTCGCAGGAAACTGACTTTGGTCGTCTACAAACTGAGATGTGACCAGCATCAGTTACTGAGATGAATTTTGGGTGGACAACAAGCTGTCATGGAGTCTCAAGCACCCATATGGAGGACTAAAGGTGTAAGTAAGTTCTTAAATTTGTCATTTCCCTTCTTTACACTACTTGTTGCTCACTTATGGCATAGGACTAGGAAGTTGTTGAAGAAGCAGAATAGGTAGATCTAGGAAACAGTGGGAGCTAGGCATGGATGAGGATGTGATTCCTTGGAGGAAAACCAAACAGGTGTTTTGGGTAGAGTGGCCAGCTAGAAGTAAACACTGAGAGATGAATGGATGTTCAGGATAAAGAAGAGCGAAAATGGATACGTGAGATGGAAGATCAGGGTATATGGTCTTGCATTAGCTATAGGGCAATGGAGGTTTGATCATTGTGTTTCTCTTTACCAGGTTGGATAGTATTAGCTACACTATCCTATTTTTGTATGATGTGCTTGTTGCAGGGTTACATATATAGGTATTGCTAAACTAAAGGTAAAGCTAGTTCAGGTGTTTGTCATGGAGAATCTGGGAGCAACAAGATTCTTTGGCATGAGTGTGTTCTAGAGACATGGTAGGTCATATGTTGACTTTGTTTCAGGATGATTGTGTGAAACCGGTTAGCACGCCAATGGTTGGACAGTTTTATGAATAGGTGTCTTGATTCACATAATGAGGTTGAGTGCATGGTATATACTAAACCTAAGTTTTCCCAAGCAGTGGGAGTTGTCACAAGTTGGAGCCAATCTGAGAGAGAACCATTGGAGGATAGTTCAGTGGATTCTTACAGGGACTAGCAGCAGGTGCACATGCTATGCAGGTTCAGGTTAATTTCTACATGGTTGTAGATGTGGATATGGTAGATGATTTGGATGACAAGTTTTACACTACAGGTTTGTGGTGGTTGGTCTTCAAGAGTGGTCTTGAGGAGGGATACAAAGCCAAGGGAACAAACTAGACTAAGTACAGGTATAGGTACAAGTTGCAGCTGTTTATCTCCAAGTGGGAGATTGTTGAGTTGTGGAGCTAAAAGCTTCAACTCTTTGTAAACAGGTGGAATAGGAAGGTTGCTGAGATCCAGGAGCACTGGCATTGATAGAAGGACTGACGTCGGTCGTGACCCAGTGCAGAAGGCCACCAGCGATGGCAGGGAGTCAGCCGACATCGGTAGAACCAGACTAGCAGGGACCAACGTCGGTCACCTGTGTGTTCTTGAACTGCTCGTTACACAGACAATTAGTTAAGTGAATGAAGTGTTTACATGTAAAGGCCAGTTAGAGTCTTTGGCTACGAGGATAATTGTCTAAATTAAGAGTCTAAGTTAGTGTTTGAGTTAGGGATCTATTTATAGACCCATTGGCATGTATTGTAATTAAGGCATGAGATAGAAAGGAAGGCAAATAAGTTGCTTCCATTGTAAGATCATTGAGTTGCAAGTTGTTGCAAGCTCATAGGGGATCTACATGTGAGTATGGTCTGTTGAATTACAGGTTGCAGGTTCATGGGAGATTAACTTGAAGTACTTTTGAGTGCTTGGTGAACTGGCAGGGTTATTACTGACTAGTTAGAGAGGTGAACACCAATTTTATTTGTGAGTTGGTTGTTGGGACCATTTTTTTGTGTAAGAGAGTGTTGTGTGAGAAGAATTACTGTACACTTTAGGTGTGGCAAACCTCTGTAAGGTGAAAGAGCATGGCAGCTCTTTGTTGTATTCTTTTCTGTAAAGTGTTAATACAAGATAGTGTATTGTCTCTCATATTCTGTGCTATTGGTGAATTCTAGCTACTTGTGTTTCTAGTTATTTCTGCATTTATAATTGCTTATATTTGGTAATCATACTGTGCTCTTTCTAAGGAGCAAGATCCAACAAGAGGAATCAGAACAGAGGTGTGTTTGTTCTTGGACTTCCCTGACATGGTGGATGAAGAATGAAATATGGATTCATAAATTAATTATCTTCAAGTCCTGTAGAAAGGTTGTGAGTAAGAGAAGGACACTCCACATGGGATGCCATAATGAGATGATAAATAATTCTAGAGTCCTTGTCCCTATGATTTGGATGCTTTTGGAGTTATATTTTCATCCTATATATATACTCTATGTTGAATTCACCTTTAATATCATGATCTGGACTATATGACCTTGTCTGATATTTTTAGGGTTATTATATGTCTCATAGAGTTTAGATCTAGTGGAGGCCATATTATAATTACTTGAAATTTCATCAAGTCATGGAAAAAATATAAAGTATGTAGGTATTTTTAGAAAATATATTAGTATTAGTTAGTTCCATAGCATCAATATTGATATAAAATCCTTAAAAATAATAGTGGGTTTTCTATTCATATTGGTCCAAGATATGTTTAATAGTGAAAGAGAAAAGATCAACTGTATTGAGTTGGTTGGTGTAGTTGATTTCAAAAGAATTATAAAAATATATTGTATTAGGTTGTATAACATAATAGGAAATTGAAATAAGAAATAAAAATCTATCTCAAATTAGATAATGTACATGCAAAGGAACTCAAAATTAAATTGGAATTGGCAATGCAGTCTGAAAGGCTAGAAAATGCAATTGGTAGAAAGAACAAAACTGTATCAAGATAGTGGTATAGTTAGAGAGAAGGATAGAAATGTATCAAATAAGTTGATTTAGTTAGAGATATATTGACAAAATATAAATTATACCAGGTTGTCTAATGTAAATATCACACAACATAAAATAGTATGAGGTTGGTTGATATATTTTGAAAAGTAAGTAGAAACTAAGGAATAGAAAAATAAATAAAGTAGGGAAATATTATTAAGCAAGATTAGTTTGATTTGTAATCTCTCTGATATACTAATCTCATGCATAAATAGTTAACAATATCCAAATGAAAATTATTATAGAGGATTTAACAATCATATTTGGGGTACATTGAGAAAAATGTCCTAGAGCCAACCAATTATTAATGCACTCAAAAATAAAATTACTTAAATCATTCGTATTGGCTAAAAAACAAAAACCTAGGTGATTTTGATATACTGAGTTATGTTTAAAATAGATTATATATAGAGTGTTGTATAATGGCTTGAGTACTAGGGAAGTATCCCTCACACCATAGGTTACATAACAATTATAATCACTTTGCTTGAAATGACAAATCCTATGATACTTACTACCAAAACATAGTTCTAAGAAGATAAGAAAATAATAATAAATATGATTTAGATTGAAAATATAATATACAACATATGTTTTTACCAAAATTTGGATTAAGGGGGTTAATGTAATTAATAAAATCCATTGATTAAATTATAATACATAAGATATACAATGATCACACATAATTGAAATTTACTATTTTAACAAATGTGCTAAAAATGGAAAGTACTAAAAGAGAAATGACTTAGCTAGATTTGGGTCTACAGGACTATAACAATGACTAAAAATGATCATGAGATTGTGTGAGGTTGCTTTGAACCATGAATAGAAATTCATGTTATCCTAAGACAAGGCCATACTACTTAGACTTTGCTGGCTAGAATTATTATATGCAAGGAGAATATTCATCCTTTAGGATTTTTGACTTATGAGTAAATTTTGACAAATGTGACTTCACATGTAAGTCCTATGTGTCTATTTAGATGAATTTGATTTGTAGTTGGAACTATTATGTGAATTTTCCTTCACTAAAACCCTAGATCAAAAATAATAAGGAGAAAATTCTATAAAATAGGGGAAATGAGAAAGTGGCTAGGGTTGAGCTTGACGTCAACATCCAGTGCATCAAGCACTACCTACATACAAAAACTCTAAAGGGGGATAAAACTTTAGGTAGTTATCCCATGCTATGATGGTGTGTATAACATCGGTGAAATACTATATGTTGGTGCAACCATAGTGTGATTATGTCTTTAAAAAATGACTTGTGACCTTACTATTGTATTCATACCCAACTAGATGATTATTGAGATATAGGGAATCAAAATTGGGAATAATAGGTACTTTCCTCTTAATGTACAATTAGATATTATAGTGATTACAATGATATAGTTCTATTAGTCATCTCATAGTGAACAAATGGGTAGAAAATGTGCTTATATATTGGACTTTTCATATTTTATTGAACTGAGATTTAGAAACATGTGAATTGACCTATTGGGATGAATTTGAATTTGGTCAGCTAATCATTAATTATTAGGAGGTTTAAATTGATGGCTTCAGACATAACTGAACTTTTGATTATCATGAAGGAGTAGTTTCATTTGAGGAATAAAGATAACAAAAATTAAATAATGAATAAGTTAATCAATAAGTCTAAGCTACTTGGAATGAGGAATATGAACCTTTAGAAGTAGATTTACCTTAAAATAAAAGGCCATCCATATGGAAGTAGAGGAATAATGGTATGAAACTATGTATTTGAGCATATGCTAGATATGTAAAAATAGTGGTCACAAGTGCATTATTTTAGCATCAAATGTTAATTTTAGTGCCTATATCCCTGAATTTATTATAGTAATGTAAAAAAGTGATATTTTTGAAGTAAAATGAAGAGTGTTATATAACTGAGCTTACTTGTGAATAATGCTCTTGAATGTAGATCAAAAGTTGAATTGTAATTCATGCAAACCTTTAATGAAACATGTATAAATCATTCCTTATGATAAAAATATGAAAATAAATACAAGAAATTTATAAATAAAATAACAAGGGATAAATAAACATTTTCATCTACATGAACTGTTGTGTTTTTTGGTGCAAAACTAGTGATAATAGAGGGTGGAATCCTTCGATAATTCTTTGTTGAAACACTTGGATAAGATTGTACATACCTAAATACTCATTGGTATGAAAATGTGATTAAAAACAAATACGCACTTGAATTCATCAGTAGAAAACTCAAGGTTAAAATAGTTTGGAATTATTGTATGAATTCTAATAGATCATTCTAGTGAAAAATTGGTACAAAAAGTTGAATTAACCACTTTAGATGGAGTAATGTTCATTCTAATTTAAAATTATTGAAACACCTAGTGTAAAAACTAGTATAAATATAATATGAACTAAATATGGTGTATAAAACATAGATAATGACATGAATTTGCATTCATTCTATAGAAACCAATGTAAAACTAAACTAGAAAGTGATCATGTGCCATTCACATACCCCAACTTGATTTTGAGTATATTGATTTGGATAAATGAGTAATACTAACTAAATATCTAATTAAAACTTATGTAAACTATATAATACATGTTTCATATGATGAACCTAATCTAATAAAAACATGTAATAATATGTTTATATATTTGACACTATTTTTTGGTAGCCACTAAAATAAGTTTTGTAGTCTGAGTATAAGTCTAAGAATTTTGGAAAATACCATTTTTTTATTTTTGACATGAAAGAATATTGATTTGGAAAATCCCAACCTAGGCCATTGTCCTTAGCATGTAGTACTATGTGAATATAATTTTTGAGTTAATAATGAATATGCATTATGATCAAATGAGAAAATGCTATTATTTTATATCTGTGCAATGGACTATTGTAAGTTAGTCTCTAATAAAAACCAATATGTATGCCTCAGTTTTTAAGGTGAGTTGTGGAGTTGTCATAATAACTTATCCCAAAATAAAAGTTATGTAAATGATGATATATAAAGATTGAATTCTAGAGTAATTACAATAACATTGGTAATCATGGCATCATAGTGATATCTGAGAAATATAATAATATTTGATACATGAAAATCCAAGCATACGTAGTGTCATTTATAGATAGATGTTAATAATTGAAATAGTATCATTTATATGATGTTTAGTATTGTGAACTGTATGACTCTTATGAACCCATCATGTAGTAAATAACTTTTGCACACTATTTTTGAATTATATAAAACCTTAGTCTTGTACACTTGGAAAATACATATCGTGGATGTACCTTAAAATTATATACATTCCCATTGTTGAAAGGCTCATATACACTATCTATTTATGCCTATTACTTATCTCTTAGTACATCCAATGTTATTTTGATGACTTAGACCTTTTATCATACTCAAAATTATATAAACCTACTTATCTTATGTTTCTATAAGTTTTGGACTTGTGTTTATTTTCTAACTTTTTGGACACTTATGTCCCAGTCAGATGCCTACATTAATGCTATATTCATATTTAAAAATAAGTTCCCAATTACCTAAAGCTTTCCAATTTACAAATAAAACATATTCCTATGGTCAACCCAAATTATTTAATGTAATATATTCTCCAAAAGTATTGTTATATATACAAGGTCAACCCATATTATTTCCTCATATAGAAACTTCTTACTTCTCACAAGGTAACTTATAAAAGGCATTCAATAAATCACACAATTGAGAAAAAATTCCCTATTTTCTCCTATTTCCATATCATTCATAAGGACAACACATATATAGGTCTGAATTACTTAAGGATCATCCCATGAGCCACATTTTCCAAGTTACAAGCTAGGTCACTCTATGTACTTAATTATCACACATTACAATCTTATGTATACATAATCCAACATGTAAATGAGAATTTCATAAGTTTCAGGCCCTCTTCAGTGTATTAGATATGTTAGCAATGCTCATTGATAGTGGGGTCTTTGGAGTAGATCAACACAATGTTACCACTAACCCATTTTTACATAGATACTATGGATATGAATAACTAAGTTTTTACTATTTGATAAGTAGATACAACCCATGACTCATATATGAGCACACTAGAGTGAAGGTAACACAAAACCCAAAATATTCTAGGTGGTTTCATATAGATCTAGTAGGTATTCTATACAAGACACCTGCATCTAAGTTACATAAAAGCATTGACGTAATTTTCTATGGTTGATGCAAGTGTATAAGGTTACATAAGTAAAATTTATAGAATTTTATGAATGATCTAGAATCCACTTCTAGTTTAATTCCTTCCTTTTATATATCTAGTTTTGTATTACTAGTAAAATCAACAAAGCATCTTGTTTTCATTATCATTAAAATATATAACATGACTGTTCATTCTATTTTTATGATATCTTAACATAATAGATTTATTATATGTTTATATGAGTTTTTAAATTGATTGTATTTTTATAGAGATAATTTATCACCCTTATGCCCTAGGCTATCTCTATCCCTTTAACCTTATATTTTGTAATCTATATTTTAGGATTAAACATTTAGTACACTTGATCCACATGAATGCAAAATATTCTAGGGTATTCCATAAGATTCATAATTTTTCTCATTTATAATTTACTTAGATTTGTTTCAATTTTTTTTAATGCTAAAGATTACACCAACACAATGGATTATTCCCTAGAGTTTGTGTGTCTCCTATCTTTTCCTCATTTCAATATTTAGAACATTTAAAATCGATAAAGTGGAGTCTCTTCAATTTTATAACCCTGAAAAAGGTTATATATACCATCCCTATAACTATTTCCATGTTATCACTTCTGCAATGTGTAAAGTGGTCAATATTATAGCACCTATAGAAGGTAACAAACAAACACTTCCTAAATCCCTAACTAGTATATGTATGCATATTGAATTAGAAGAACATATTTTTTGTGATTTTTAATCCCTAAAATATAATGTTAACATTATAAAAAAATTCATAAAAAAATTAAAAAAATTAAACTAATATTTGGCTTTAAAGCATGCATCACTGTAAAATCTGCTTTTTCATATACAAAACTCAAAATATGCTAGTAACACCTTTGCATCTTTTATTAATAAAGGATCATTTCAAAAACAAAAATTCAAACAAAATAAATTTATAATAACTTATGTACATAATATATAAAATTCTAATAGAATTCAAAGTGAAATTGTAAGGGCACTACTTCAACACAAATTAATCATGTTACCACCTTTACAACATCTCAACATAACCTAATATTATTGCCAATATCATAGAATGTAGCGGAATCACACAAACCATAGTTTGTCCCTAAATAAGAGAATACAACACATATATGATATTGATGATCCCATAATTTATACATCTCACTTGGGGACATAAAATTTTCACATATTCAAAAAATACAAAAACCTAAAAAACTTCAAAAATTAAATTTTTTTAGCATTTACATATTCCATTACCTCCTTAGTATATATGTTTTTGGTTACATGTTGGTATATACTATATAATTAATTTATATATACATAGGTGTTTCATTCATATTTTCATGAGATAAATGAATACAAAAATATATAATCTATGCACTTTTGGATGTTGGGCCTTCCCTATACTCATGTCATGTGGACATTAGGGGCATCTGCTTCTTTGATGATGGTGCATCTAGGTTATATTATTCTATGATCACTTTAAATTATCATGTTTGAACATATGTAATTACACATGCATTTATCCATTCTTATATATTTATCATTGTACTTGATATGGTATGTACTTAGTTTTTTTTGCTAACACATATTATCCATGGGTGAGTATGTTATGTTATGTTGGTTACTTATTGTCTATGTTTTCCTTTCTTTCCACTTTGTTGTAACTTAAACATAAGAAATTGTCACTATCAAAAATTATAAAATAGGGGTAAATGAACACTAAAAACTATTATATCCTACCCAATGATTCCATCTTCCATGAAATCATTAGGCACATGTTGTGTAAACCTTCATAGGTATGAATCCATATTCATCACCCAGTTATCCCATATCCTAAATAATAACATAAAAAAATAGTGTTAACTATTATCCAATAAATAATTCAAAACCAATAAACATAAAATGATAAATTAATTCAAACATTCCATAACTCTAACTACCCTTACAAGATTAGGATATGATACATCATCACCAACCACAACTTCTCCATGTGAGAATAATGGGCCCCAAATATACTATATCCACGATGTGGTATATGTGGAAGTACATCCTACATCATCCACATTAATGCTATCTATCACATAATCCATCTCATATGGTATAATAGGGAAATATATGATGCTTATGGCCTAACCCAATAACCTAATCTCACTGGAGCTCGCACACTCCATGACCATACCCATGAATTTAAGGGCCCATCCTACTACACCCTAAACTTTTGTATCACTCTTTCATATTGAAAATGATAAAACACATTAAGCCATTGGTCATGGTAATAAAAATTCACATAGATTTGGTGAAACTATGCCCCATATTTTGGCCACCCATTAAACTCCCTATATGGCCTCCAAATAATGGAGTCAATAGTCTACTCATATAATATCTATCTACACTACACAGTGCTCTGATCTTACACCTACCATGTACTAGTCCATATTAATGTAAATACCTATATATGTACCTAATTTCTATGTTGAATCCACACTAATTAAGTGATTACTATATGTTAATAGGCTCAACAATGTAATAACATGGATAGGCCAATGATACCACTAAACTCTTCACATGTAAACTTATACACATCTATGTATAAATGTGTAAGCATGGTCTGACCCTAAGAAATCCTAGTCTCATGCTCCTATATATCTTTTATAATGGTGTGCATCCTATATTAAATGGAACCACCACCATGATCCATTGTTATGAATGAATCTAATAATAAAAGGAACTTCCACACACATATAACATCATATAACACAATTAGAGATAGTTAAACATCATAATCATTACACTCATGTTATCCACAAGGTAACCTATTATATATGATCCTTGGGGATTAGGACCATAAAAACTTGTAATAGAACCCTATTAATAGTAAAAAGTAATAAAAATATCTAGTAGACATCCTATAGAGTATCGATCATCTCAACAATAGGTAACAAAAATGTGCAGGTATCTGCATCCCATTGCTTAGCTAATGTGGTCATTATATGTAATCATATGAAATCATGTATAATAAAACCATGTATCTAATGTTATCCATATTAACAATGGACCTCTCCTCATTATACAAGTGAAACCCAAAGATAGTATCCATCATTTGACCCTATTATAACTCCTTGCAACACATATCTTCCTAGACAACATAAATAAGAAAATTAGAAAATCAGAAACAAACTAATGCAAGGTCCATAAATTCACAAAATCCATAGACAACACAATTTTTTGCATAGGCTATAATTTTTACAATGATTCCCCTATAATATAGTAGTTATTCCATCTAGACAACATCACCACATACCCAAACATGACTACCTAAACCTAGATAGGGCCACAAGAATGTTCCCAAAAACCTTTTATAGTATATAAAATTACCCAAAAGTGACATAAATACATTTTTCAAGGAATTTTTAGGGGTATTTCATTAATTAATGGTAGAACCTCCTCCCCTTCTTGAATTAGGGCTGAATTATGGCCTATACATCCTTGAATTAGCTATAAAAAAGTTTTCTCTTTTGAGGAATTCTTACAGTTTAGAGCTCCAATATTCAATTTTTAAATTATAAAATGAGTTAATTTTTTTAATTTTTTCAAATGATATATATATATATATAGTTTGAAAAATTTAGGAAAATTAACTCATTTGATAATTTAAAAATTGAATATTAGAGCTCTAAACTATAAGAATTCCTCAAAACAGAAATATATGTGTGTGTGACACTCTCATAAGGTATGCCCTGGTATCTCCAAGATCTTAGGTTGATGGAACTAAATAATTGATATTTAAAAAATCATAGCCCCATTTTCAAAATCATTTCTTCCATGTGAAATATGGTCATAACACCATCTATATTTAAAAATTTCCAATCCCATACTGACCTTATCATTACCTCGATCATGTATAATTTACTTTTCCATATCAATGCAACTATTTTTATTGTTAGAACATTTAATGTCTAAGTGGTACTATTATAGACCCTTATTCATTTTAGGTAAATAAATAATAAAACATAAATTATTTATTACTTATTAGTTATTTAAAATATTCTCTAGATGGATGGATCCATTGGTTACAGTAGTCATCTCCCTTCACTTTTCTCTATAAATAGCATTTTGCCCCCCCCCCACCCTTTTTTTTTCATATTTTACACATTCAAACATACTAGGGGGATTAAAGAGTTTTTTCAAAGCATGATTGAGATACAATTAAAAGTAAGAAGTGTGTATTGGGTAAATATTTATCAATTAATGAATATCACTTTGTGGGTTTTTAAAATTTTTAGGTTTTCCCACATTATTTCCTGTCATTTTTTATTTGTGTTATATGTTATTTTCCTATTCATTTTCACTCTAGATCTTGCATATATATTTATCCATGAATTATACTATAGAATCAAAGCCTAAGAGAGTGCAGAGGCTTGAAAAGCATTTTTTTTTGAATTTAACTTTAAATTTCAAACCAAAATCAAGTATTTTATCCCTATAAAGGTGTATTACTACCTATAGTATGACTTTTTGTGGATTATTGAAGATCGAAAATCTTAGAACATTCATTTAGAGACTATATTGATCTTTCAAACCTCATTTCTAGTATCTTGAACCTTTATTGTGAAACTAAATAGTAAACAAATATCAAAATTTGTACTAAAGAAATTATTTTCTAGTATTTTGGTTGATATTTATCTATCTTGAAAATGGTTACAATAGTAGTTTGAAGCATTCTATATCAGTTACATATCCTAAGAAGGTCTAGTAAATCCATCATGAATTTTCTCTCTCCTCCATAATAGCACTGTATAGCCTAAAATTACCTAGAAATTTATTGTAGTATATTATAAGCAAAAAATGATATTTTGAGAGTCTTGGTGGCTTTGGCATGAAAAAACAAGAAGTCTTTCAAACTTTTAAGGCCTCTCATGGCCTAAATTAGCTGATCTCATCTCCTCGACTACTCCTTTATAACACTAGCCTTCTCCTAGAGTGTGTTATAGGTATACAAATTTTTTCTATAGTTTCAAGAATTATTTTAAAAATAGTTTATAATTATAATTTTATAATTTACATACACCCTAAGAGGGGACCCACCTTCTAATTTATATTTTAATCCAAAAGTTAAGTATTTTTACTATTTTTTCCCTTTTTTGAAATTCACATGCATGAATGCATGCATGTGTGTGTGTGTGTGTGTGTGTGTGTGTGTGTGTGTGTGTGTGTGTGTGTGTGTGTGTGTGTGTGTGTGTGTGTGTGTGTGTGTTTCATTTAAAAATTATAAAAATGAAAGTTCTAATATATATTATTTTAAATTTCTAATGTAGATGAGTTGGTTGCTATCATTTTATTAAAACCTTGTAAGGAAGAGGTCTAGTGTTCAAAAACCGCTAGCTCTTTCCTTTTTTGATCAAGTTATTTTTTCAAATTTTACTTATTTTTATTTCTATTTTTTGATTTGTGTGCCATTCTTATCACGTGCAAAACCCTAGGCTTGTTAACCTTGTTACAACATTTGACCTAGTGAAAATATTATCGAGCATAGTCATGTGACCAGTAATTTAGTAGGTTGTGGCACTTTATAGACACATTGGTATGGTATATTTTTTTGTTTTGAATCCTCATATTATATATTTTACATATTTTTTAATCATAGTGTTTAGATAGTTGTTTTGTATGTGACACTTGTGATGCATAAATTAGTATTTTTTTGCTTCATTATTTTTACAGTATTGTTTAGTATATATTTAAACAACTATTTCTTGTTTATATTTATATTTTTATTTACTATCAAATAAAGTTAGAATTTACATTAATTTTTTTTCAATTTTAAGTATTATCTAGTGTCATTATGTCATTATTAAAGAGAAGTTATGGCTTTGCCTAACTTTGTATTAGATAAATTTCAATTGCCTAATGAATAAAACTATAATATATGGAAAATTCACATTAAGGCATAATTTATGGCTTGAAATCTATGAAAAATTGTTGTTGGGATTGAAAAACCTTATTTGGATGATATGTTACATATGATATTTTAAATGCATTTCAATAGAAATCACAAGAAGCCATGTCAATTATTTTGAGGAGTGTTAAATATGAATTACTAATCCATATTGGTAATCAAGAGTCTCCTAGATGTGCTTGTAAAATACTTGAGTCTATACATGAGGGCACTCATCTCTCTAAATTATTAAGTTGATTCTTAAATTGATGACTATACTTTTGAAAGGTGATGAAAAGGTTGTTGATTTTCTTTCTAAAAATTAAGAATAGTAAAGCTCAGTTAGATCAATAAAACTATAATCTAATTCAAGATAAATTGTTTTATTTCATTAATCATCTTAATATTCATGACTTGTTTTATAATTTTATTTAAATTCTAAATTCAAAGTACCAAATAGAGAAAGATATCCCTAACCTCACTACCCTATTAGCTCTTCTGATTCAAGAAGAGTAAGTGATATCTAATTTTTACTCTAAAGAGAATGTCACTAAGAAACTTCTCACTCTTAACCCTATTTTTGAGAACAATAGAAACCAAAAATCTAACCCTCATTCTACCTCTAGAAAAAAATGAGAACAAACAATCTGGTAATAAGAATTATAAACCTAAGTTTAATTGGAATTGTAATATTTGTGAAAATTTTAGTCATATAAGGGAAACATATTATAAAAAATATATAGAGTTAAGAATAAATATTCTAAAAATAACAAAGGGAAGAAATCTAATAAAAACCATCAGAAGAATCAAAACCCTAAGAAAAATAAAAATCAAGATCAGACTTTTAATGTTATTACTTTATATGTTGCATTATTTGCTTTTAATCAGAATGAGTGGATTTTAGATATATTTGAATCATATCATATGATTTTCTTATCTAACTTTTTATCCGATACTAGAAATATTTCTAAGCAACTAAGCAAAGAAAGACCAAGTTTAAAAATGTTGTTATTAATGATGTTTTATATGAAGCTAAGATTAAGAGGATTTTTTTTATCTATTTATAAACTTATGAATGATAAATTCATTGTAATTTTGATCAAGGATATCTAGTCCATTAAAAATCAATCTAGTTATCTGATTGCTAAAGGTGATCAACATGAACCTTTATATATTTCCTTTACTTTTTCTAAATGTTGTCTTTCATCACATAGTAAAAATGAATCTCAATCATGTAAAGGAAGATTAGGACATGTTAATTATATAATTTTACATTATATGTCTTCTTGTAATATTGATTTTGGTCTTCTTCTTATCTCTTCCAATCATGAAACTTGTAAAGGTTGCTTATATGTTAAACAACATAGTAATCCCTTTCACAAAGAATCATAATGTAAATTCCTCTCATCCTTAGAGTTAATTCATAGCGATGTAGTAGGAACTTTTGAATTTTTATCTCTTAATGGTTATTTTTATGTTTTTACTTTTATAGATTATTAAACTAGAATGATCTGGTCATGTTTCATTAAAAATAAATCTAAAATGTTGTCTAAATTCAAATAATTTGAAGTTGTTGAAAATGCTTCTAATATTTATATTAAGAGATTAAGATCTAAAAATGGTGATGAATATATTAGCAAAGAGTTTGACTATTTTTTAATTAGTTGTGTTATTTAAAGGGACCTAAGAAATCCCTATTCTGATTAGTAAAATAGTATTGTTACATTATATAAATGTTCATAAGTTCTTATGGGCTAAATCCATGAATATTTTTTTGCATATTCTAAATAGAATCCATAATAAATATTTACATATTTATCCTTATTTAGAAATGTGGTATAAAAATAAACCCATTTGTGGTTCATATTAGGATCTTTAGTAGCCCTGCTTCCATCTTTGTTCCTAAAGTTAAAAGAAATAAGCTTGATCCTACTTCCTATTCTTTATTTTCATAGGATATAAAGGTAATAATAAAGGATTAAGATTATACAATCCACATAAACAATAGATCATTGAGAATATGAATTTTCTTATTCTTAAAAAATCTTTTTGTGAGCCCTCTATGGAACCTCCTAAATGTTCTTATTTTGATAAACTTGGATCTCCTATTTCTCCTTATGAATAAATAGATTACCTAGAGGAATTTGATCTATTTTTGGATAAATTAGAGTTTGATGATTTCATTTAATTTCTTGATTAATCTAAATGAACTAAATGAGTATAATCCCTAATCTAGTCTTCTAGTATTGATAATCTTAATACATTAATTAGAAGTCAACATTATTATCATGCTCTAATGAATACGTATGAATGTGAACCTAAATATTTTGATTAATACATTCAAGGTGATATATGGAAAGATTTTATACAAGCTGAGCATAATGCCTTAATTAAAAATTAGACTTGGATCTTATCCCACCTCTACCTAAAAGGCATATTATTAGTTGTAGGTGGCTTTATAAAATCAAACATAATTCAATTGGTAAAATTAAAATTTTAAAGAAAGATTAGTCACTTGTGGGTTTACTCAGAAAACCAAGATTAACTATGTTGAAATCTTTGATCTTATAGAAAAAATGAGCACTGTAAGATTAGTCAGTGCTCTTGCAACCCAAAATGACTAGATTATGCACAAAATTGATGTCAATAATACATTTATAAATGTTTATTTAGAAGATTAAATTTATATGACTTAGCCTAAAGGTTTCACTGACCCTAACATAAAACATTTTGTGTGTATGTTAAATAGACCCCTATATGGTTTAAAATAAGCTCCTTGAGCTTAGTATTCTAAAATTACTTATTCATTTAAAGAACTAAGTTTATCTAACTATTATTTAGATAATGATCTCTTTTTAAAAGTTGAAAAGGGTCATTTAATCTTAATTGTAATATATGTTGATGTTATTTTGATTACTAGTGATCTGATTAGTTTAATTCATAAATATAAGGATAAACTAAGTCAAATGTTTAAAATGACTGATTTAGGCATTTTGCATTTTTTTTAGGAATGGTTATATTTCAGGATAAATTTTTTATTGTTGTATCAAAATCTTAGTATGCACATAATTTTATTGTCAAATTTAATATGCTCGATTGTAAATCTACATATACTCCTATTAAATTTGGTGTTAAAATTGATCCAAAATATGCATGTGAAAAATCTAAGCCTACTCTATATAGATATCTTGTTGGTATTCTAATTTATCCAACCATTACTGTTATGTATTTCATATGGTGTTGGTGTTGATTCTAGATTTATGTAGGATCCATATTTGGATCATTAGAAATTAACTAAACATATACTTCATTATATCGAAGGAACTATTAATTTTGGTTTATTTTATTATTCCATTAATAATGTTAACTTAATGGTTATTATGATATTAATCATGCTGGTGATATTATAGACCCGAAATCTACTTCTATATATGTGTTTATGTTTGGTGTAGGTGTTATCACTTGGAACAATAAAAATTGACCTAATTTATCTATCTCTTCTATTGAATAAAAGTATAGAAGTGTTATGGAATATACTAAAGAAGCCATGTGGATATGAATGTTTTCAAGAAGACTTCATTTGTCTATGTATAATAATACCATCCTTCATTGTGATAATTGTTATCGTTAACATGCCCCATTTTTATTTTAATCTTGTTAGTTATGCCTACTTAAATATTTAGAATATGCACTACCTTGATTTCCTCAAACAATAAATAACCTATTTTATTTCTATTTGGAGATAAAATGTGATTGTCTTCTTTGTAAATCATGAAACTAACATTGCATGTTTTTTCAGTTGAATATCCTTGAGTCTAGTTCTTTTCCCAGTGTAACAAACTCATTGTCCTCCATGGGAAATCAAGTTCTCCATATCTAACAAGTAATATTTAATTTATTATATTCCTTTTATCATTATTACTTAGTCATTTTATGAATTTCATAGATTTTGACCAAATGAGAAGGTGCCACATCATTAAGAGTCAGAAAGGCCAATCCACATACCTATTAGAGATGTCAGAGCCTAGGAGAGATTGGTCAAATGTAAAGTTACTGTCATTTGGAGATATAAATTCTAATCACCCAAACCTATAAAACATGTTAAACCCAAGAGAGATTGGTCAAATATAAGAAGGTTACACATCATATTAAACTAGAGAAACCAATCTCATATACTTATTAGATATTTTAGATACCTAGAGATCCCAAGCGAATGGGAAGCTACCATGTCATCTAAAGCGAGGATAAACCAATTTCTAATTACAACCATATTAATCTTAGAATGAAGTATGGATGAGACTCAAAGACCAATTAAGGTATGCCACATGTCCCAGGTGACACATCACCTAACCTATGGAATGACATGGAATACAAAGCCATGCCTATATGTTGATCATTAATGGGAAGACCAATAAAAATGACACATGTTAAAAAGTAGGATTTAGCTAAGGGGAATCTAAGAGATGTGACTGTGTGCCTACCATGCATTAGGCATTAATAGAATGGGAAGCTGGACAAACTTGGATAGTTTTTAAAAACATCCCATTTCCATTACTATATTTGACTGGTGATAAAAGATCATGAGCTACAAATTAAATTCTAGATTTATAAATAAAGGGATAAAATCCAACCACCAAATCAAATTCAATTTCACAAAAAGTGAGATATCAAATACCATTAATAAAGGGGGATGTATGCATGCACTTATAAATTTTAAGAGAAGCACATTAATAGTTACCATTGCTGATTGCAAAAAATCTCTAACTCTTTGCTTCCAAAAATTGCATAGAGCACCTACATCCTATGTCTATTACACTTAAAGATTCCCAAAATTTCCCCTCCATCCTACTCTAATGGATGCTACATCCTCAAACCTAAAGGTTGAACCTGAGTACCAAGACACCACCTTCATTGTTGGTTTAATAAAGCATAGGCACTAAAATTATATATATATATATATATATATACATATATATATATACATATATATATATATACATATATATATATACATATATATATATATACATATATATATATATACATATATATATATATATATACATATATATACACATATATATATATATATAAGGTAATCGAGTAGGTCCCCAAAAATTCTACCAATGTTAATAACCATATAGATGAATATGAGGATGCCCTTAGGTCCTATAAGACGTGTGAACTCCATAGATTCATAGATAAACTAGAGGGGTTTCCCTATGCCAACCTACAAGGTGATATTCTCACAAGGATATCCATGTGTAGGATGATATCAGTGATTAGGTAGTTTCATCCACCTATTGGCACTAGATTGATGATATATCTAGAATGAATTCAAGGCATACTACTCCCTCTTAGACTTCTCTTTCTCATATGATGTAGAGTTAGTGTCAACGTAGATGCACACTTGAAAAATCTATGACATCCTCCATTAATGGGTTGAGAACCTTAACTCCAAGTGGGTTAACATGGATAAGATCAATACCTATATAATTAACACCTTATAAGAGGAGGTTTAGAGTAGGCATGATCATAATAAATCATTTATTTAGAGACCTAGATTGAGAATATGTCAATGAGTTATGGGTGCCTCTTTTGCACATGATCCTATCTCACTTGGACATCCCAGACATAGGATATTTAATCAAATTCAAGTTGGTATATGCCATTGTAGATGCCTGATCTAGACGTGACTTATACATGATGAGATACCTACTAGATGCAATATATAGGATGATCTCATTTAATCTTGATAGCCTTTCTTATATGGGTTATTGATGGCATAACCATCTACATGGTATTTTACAAGTTGTATGGCCACCAATTCTACTAGAATGTCTATGAATTATATGAGCACTTATACCTAGTGGTGTACCATGTAGTGAACAAATATCTGATGCACCAAATATTAAGGGTAATATAGGACTCTATCACAACCATCAATGACTATTAGTTATACAAAGATGACATAGTGATCTGAGTCATTAGCTTCCTCCAAGATCCCCTATGCTTGCCATATTATGACCCTGACAAATTATCAAAATAGGATATCACCTATCAACTGGTGAATGATATATTTGGGTTTTGGGTACAATGTTAATAAAAGGCATGCTTGCATCTCCTAATCACCAAATGGAACCTCATTTATAGGAACCTCCCATAAATAAAAAATATGATGATTGGGTGAGACTCTTTTGCCCTATCAAAGTGAAAGATTTGATAGTGGGATCCTAAAGGGGTGATTCAATATTTTTTGGCAAAATACTCAGTGTCTCTCAACATCAACTATAACCATCAAGCTAAAGATGATGATGAGTTTTATTTGAATGTCACCAATGAATAGGAGGTGATATCTTTAATATAAGTAAAGAATAAGAAGGGGAAGAAGGCTTAGGTAGGCCCCTTTGTAATTCCTCTAATTCTTGTTTGATTTATGGGGGACCTAACTCTAATAGCTCCAATAATCTCCCATAAAATCTTACATGGCATCTTATCACCTTCTCCTCCCTGATATATATCCCTAGCTCTAGTTATGATTCCATCAACAATTATGTCTCCTCAACCTCTAGCTCTAGCTCTACCTCCTCTAGTTTCTCTTTGTGCTCTAGCTCTACCTCTCTAGTAGTGCTAGTGACCAGGATATAGTTAGGCATCTCAAGCACAACCCTAGACCACATGATGTCAGGCATCTAAAGCACAACCTACTCAACCATTAGCACCAGAGTAACTAAGATTTTATGTAATTGGTATATTGATATCAATTCTAGAATGAGGCACCTAGTAGGCACCTATCTTAGTTCCCCTACTCACTCTTCCATCTCCTTCCCTTTCCCTTCTACCCCTTTCTACCACCATGTTCTAACTCCCTATTTTGGTTCTCACTAGTTTGGATTTTCCCCCTCTATTTTCTATTGGTTCCCCTCCATCTTTTGTATAAGAACCCTTAGCCTTGGTACCTATGAGCATCCTCACTTCCTAATTCCCTTCTACTCCTCCCATATCATAGCTTAGATTCCTCTAGGTGCTTCCCTTCGGCATGACCTCAATAATGAGCATTACTATAACCTTTGGAAGCCTACATCTTTCAATTCAGACCCTCTCATTCCCCACTCAAATCATCTTGATGATCCATTTCATGAATCTAAGTGATCAACCACGGACCTATATTATCCTAGTCAAACCATCCACCATATCACCTAGAGCTAGCCCCAAAAAGAGGCTAGATAAAAAATAAAAGGTAACCCATACACTATCTCCAACTTGAAGGCCTTCTGCTCTAATTCCACTTCCTTCATAAGTCTACATCACTCCTTTGGACTCATCATTAATAGATTTATATTTATCTCTATATACCCCTATCTGTCTCTTGTTCAAGGCCCCACTAGCCTTGCCTTCAACTAGTCCATCTTGTCCCTATTATTTCATGACCCATTAGGTAATTCTACCTTAGGTGAACCACATGCAAGAATAATGCCAAGATTAAATGTTCTCATGATATTAAAATTTTCTCCCTCCTTTTTCTCCCATGCCCCATCCACTTTTAATCCTTTATTATTTCACTCCTTCCACTTCTTCCATCTTCCATCCACCTCATCCTCCACCCTTAACCACCATTTCAACCACACCTCCTACACCCCTCACAACCTGAGGGATGGTCCCAAGGTTGAAAGTACCGTAAATAGATGTCTAGGGTGACCTAGATGTGTATTGGAGTTTTGAATGAGCTTATGAGAGTATGAAAATGATGTTCATGTAGAGATTTGTATAGGAAGGGAAAATAGTGATATGGTAGACCCATCATGATCTATTTTCCTTAACTAAGGTGAGGATTACTATGAGAGAGGAGAAGATGGTTGAGGACCCACTATCCATCCTCTGATATACCCATGACATGTTTGAGAAGTTAATCAAGGAAATGTAGATCCAAGTCTATAATCTCAAATCCCAAGTGAAGATTACATTCCCAATTGGACTAATCAGGTAGGTCAATGATGACCTCTTACTAATTTTATCAATCTTTAGAAAAGTAATAAGGACTCAAGCTAAGATTGATGAAATTATACACAAGACATAGTCCTACTTGGGGATAATCATGAAAATGATGGGAAGTAATAGAATTTATAGGTAGTGGTTAGCAAAGGAATGTTCTCATAGCTCAAATTGATGCCAACCTCACACTTGGGGTTGTATCAAACTTATGATAGGAACATGAGCGTAATAATAAAGGAGTGGATATCCTTGGCCCACACTATAATATAACCCTTGGAAGAGGGTGAAAAGAAGATATTGAACTGATTCAAGGAGGCTAATATGTATGTATTATTCTACCTTGATGGAACTTTACTCTACTATATGAAATTTATAGTCCACATGAGTCATTTTGACCAAGTTATGATAGAGAAAGTGGACAATGAAAACTAGGAAAGATCTTGGGTGGTGTTGGACCTATTAACTCAGTGCACTATGAACATTAACCAAGTATTCAGAGTCTAAGCCTCAATGGAAGAAACTTTCTAGATCTCTTAAAGACTGGTAGATCAAACATAGGTGATCATTAGGGAACTTATGATGAACTTAGCCAAGATAGAAAATGAGTTCAACCTCATGGTAGCTACATTAAAATATAGGGGTACCCAGTCAAAGTAGTTAGGAGTTGGTCCCTCTTATCCACCTTCACATCTTAACTAGTGATCCCTTGTAGATTTGTTGTGGGTTTGTAGGGATTTATTTTGGTTCAAATTTTAAAATATGATTATAACTATAATGAGTGGCCATAATGGCCCAAGATGGAATCCTCATGTTTTTTGGAGGTGAGCCCCAATCCTTATCTATTTAAATAAGAGTTGTATTATATTTTAAGGGTCAACTAAAAATCACTTCAAAGTGTTGTTGGATTATTGTCAAGATTCCACTTGTGTTTACTTCATCACTCTATACTATAAAAGAAACCCCAATTAATTATTGTATCAACATTTCACTCTTTTAATGAACATAATCTCTATTTTTTACAAGAAATTCTCTTCTATGTTTTCATTTTCTTTCATCTTCATGTTTGAATGATCATCAATGCTAAGTTTACTAGATTAACTCTTTGCTAATTTATGTATGTCATGGTTATGATGTGATTATCTATTATAATCTTTGTCTGAGTTCTTTAATTTTTTATTAGTGATGATAATTTGTGTGCCTAGGTTTAAATTCTCAAATGGTGTTTATGTGTTTTTGACAATAAACCCATAGTACTCATCATTAGTAGGAACTCACATTGAATTCATACTCTTATTTCCCTTAGACTCTCCTAAATCTATATTCTTATAGGTAGAAATGTAGTGAGACTCAATCTATAGTGGTATAATTATGACATCATCACATGGTTCAGTGACCATTGCATTGATCTCATTTTAGACCTAGAGGCTTCCCTTCTCTGCCTTACCTTTCCCTCTCTTTTGTGTTTATTTAGTGGAATTTAAAAACCCCATTTTACTTGTGTTTATAAATGATAAACCCAAAATTCAAGTGTTAATAACTATCCTTAACCTATGTGAATTATAGTGTATTAAACTTCACATAAAAATAGTGCATCTCTTGGATAATATTTATGTAGATTCCATTTGTGAAGTCTAATACCTATAGTCATTCCCTGGGCTAGTCCTAGATTAGTTTTAAAATTGAGGATGAAAGTCTATACTTGTCCCCACTTTCCCCTTTTAAAATAATGCCCAATCTCATGGGCATCTCATGATAAGGAGTAGATTGGAGTTAACAAAAACTAGTGGTAGAAGGAGGGACTCATGATACTTCATGCTTATTTTGATTTCAATTCATTTTATGAATATGTTGAGTTTGGTTTTATATTAATAATGTGCTAACTATTATTTGATTGTGTAGCATCTTGGAGACTAGTTCACTTATTACAAGGGCTAGGTCTACTCGAGGTAGATTGTTAATTTCCCCTACTTTTCTATATAAAACCTAAGTCTAATTTAACCTATAACTATTGTGATTCTTTCCAATTAATCTCCATAACTTATCCCAAATGTGTAGCCCAAGATGACTTGGGTAGAGTCATTAATAATGTTGACCAAATTTTGACCTGAAGTCAAAATTGGTCACCACCTAGGTTGAAATTTAATAGGGTTGTCAAAATATTCTCATGGTATTATCATGGTCTTAAATGGTGCTAGACAATTCCATATGGTCATATTTATGATTTTCTAACCTTGTCTAAAGTGTGGTCTTATGTTCACTTATCTAGTAATAAGGGTCAATTACAAGGTCTTGAGATTTTCAAACATGGTCAAAGGTTTTGTATGGTCTAATTTCATTATAAAAGGTTATTAAGGTGTATTTAATATCATAATATCATTTACTAACCGTTTATTTGACTCTCATATGCAAAATTCACATTTTGGCCACCTTTTGGCCTATTTGGAAGATTTGGACATAACATTCAAAAAATCAAACATTTCATGAAAATTACCAACATCCCTGATGTTAGAAATGGCTCAGATAATGTTCAAGAATAGCTAGAGACTAAAAACATCTATAGTTCAATGCCTAAAGCACAATTTACAATTACTTTTGGGCACTTTTATGGCCTTAAAATATTATATTTTAGTTTATTATGGTTTTTGTCACTTGGGTTCACTAAGATCATTTTACAGATTTGGACCAAGTTTCAAGTTGAACTAACACTCCAAACACTCTTTCTCCTCCATCACTACCTTCATAAGATTAAGAATATAAATTTTAAATGAATGGTATGGACAAGAAAGAGAGAGTTAGGAGATGAAAATTTGGATATTATTAGGGGTCTTAGTAATATTAAAATAAGTGGCATTATTTTATATATTTATGACCTCTTATTTATAAACAATCACTAAGAGTGACATCAGGTCATTATGTCTTATCCATCTGAGAGGGGTCTGTTCCTACATATGTTTCTCCACTTTAGAATTAAATGGAGAATAATGGTTTATGTAGTTATTTTTAAAGGTCAACGAGCTAATTTTCATGTTTTTCTAATTATTCAACTCATCTTCATAAAGTGTCTTAACTTGGAGGAAAAGTGTCTTTATGTACAAAGTCTTTAAGTCAATTATACTACAAGTTTCTATTTTGTCTTCATGGCGGTCACTCTTAGAGGTTATAAATTATTGAAAATTTAGAGAATATCCCTTAGTTTCATGGATTTCATGTGTTCTTGTCTGATATGTGTCTTTTGTCCATATTCTTCAAATGTGATGCTCTTTGGGAACATGGTTTGTGCTATGTAGTCCACTATACGTTTGATTATCAAGGGATCAAATATCAATGATATATAATATTTTAATATTATAAAATAAAATACACTACTATAAGTATGGAAAAATGAAGATGAAATTCTAAGCACACCTTCTAATGAGAATCATAAGTGTCTCTTCTATATACATGCCTATATGGACTATAGAAGTAGATTGAAGATGCTCAGATTCATGGGTAAGACTTGATACATCTCTTCATATATTAATATGGCCTTGAATACCGCACTTAAATCATCAATTTTTTCAAATTTACTAGAGGCTCCAAATCTATACACACAAACCCTACATATAAGATGACTATACCTACAGGTCCGTATAGACTATAAGGTGAGTTAAAGGTGACATAATGCTAATCATAGGCTCTATAAGACCTTGAAGGAGTGATAATAATGGTGATGAAGTTGACATATTTTAAAGTTATAAGAACTTAATGAGTGGATTTAAACCTTAAATAATCAAGTATAGACCTAAAATCGGTAAGCCTATAGGTCCTCATTTTGGACCAAAGTCAACCTCAGACCAATAAAAACAAATCTAAAACATGGAACCTAACCTCAAGGTAGATGAAGGTAGATTACAAACCATTTAGGATAATCTAAGTCACTTTCAAATCAAGGGATAAGTAAGGGACTAAGTTGATAGTCCTAGAAGACCACCTACAGTTTTGTGTATGGAATAATCAAGTTAGAAGTGGTTTGAAAATGTCACAAAAGGTGTTGGAAAATCTTGTATTAAAGTGTAAATAAACTCTTTTGAATTGAATCCTTTAAATAATCATGACATAGTGATAATATCAATCCTTATGATAAATTCAAGAACCAAATTTTGAACTTTTTCCTAGCAGTCACCTACAACCAAGCATGAAGAGAAGGTCAAACACATAGTGACTAAATTTAGGCCTTGTAAACTAAATGAAAAAATTATGTTAGATTTTTTTAATTAAAATTAGTAAAGAGGTAATTTTTATAATATATGATCAGGTCAACATCTCAAATACCCATATATGTAGTCATTTAACACCTACAAGATGCTAATTAAACAACTAGCATTAGGCCTAAGGAGAGGAGGTAGAATATAATAAATATATGATCTAAGAATAATTTAGTATCTTAAACATGTTAAAATACAAAATAATATCATTGATGTGGGAGTGAGTTCCTAAACCAAAATATAGTCTTGATCCTCTAAAGGCCACCTATAGGTTACTCTAAGAATAGGTTGGTCTCAAGCCTAAAAGGAAGGCCATATGGATATGAAAGGCTCTAAGATTTATCTAAATAATATAATAATATCATATATATATTTTAAACCAAATGAAACATGATGACATTGGTCAAACCCTAAGTTCCAAATCTCCATACACACTCAAGAGGTAAACTATAGGTCTGCCTACTCTTTATGAGATTTTACTTGATTTGAAGGTGAGTGAGGGTTGTGAATAAGTATAAGAGAAATAAAGGGAATTTGGTAATATTATAAAGTGTAATAAATACTTAATTTTAACCCTAATAATTAATGGAAAGAGTATACATAGTCCAAGACTTAGTCTAGACCTAATGAGCATAACCCACACACAAGCCTACTTGCTTGGGTAAGTAAACAAGAAAAGGAGAAAGCCTAATGGATGAAATATATTTTTTGAATGATTTAATAATGTTATAAATGACCTAAATATAATAATTATGCTATATTACATAGGTATGAAAGTTTTATGAGTCCTATTTTAAGGTAAACAAGCCTAGGATACAACTTAGTAGATCTTACAACCAATCATGGGAGAGATTGATGTTTCAAAGCCTATATTGCCATGATCTCATTTTGAGAATTGATAAAAAAAATATGTTTATGAGTGTAAAAATACATTCATGGTTACCTCAAATCCATATAGGTATCTGACATACCCAATGTTTTTTCTTAGACCTTACTCACTCCATTGTCAAGAGGCAATCTTGAGACTAATGGGTTTGTTTGAACTCAAATCACAGAAAAAGTATCCCAAACCCCATGGAGGGACCTTAAAGAAACACATAGACATATAAAAGGTTTCAATATACTTTTAGGTGGCACCAAAACTCAATTGTAAATCTAAATACCCTCGAGGATGAGCAAAAAGGTGATAGGCCTTAAACCCCAAGTCACCTAACTAGTGCACCAAATGCATAAAGTGGAGTAATGGTCATTACCAAATAATGTAGAATCATGGGGGAGGTTTTTTATATATTTATAAACCTCTCCTAGTAATGAGATTTATTTTTGAGATCCAAAACATAAATTAGACCTCTCTCAAGTTCAAGAGAACTAAGTTGATCACCTAAGGAACAACTTCATACACTCACATCATATCTCACACTTTGATTGTGATGTTGAACCATTTGTAATAGGTGGGGGGTTATTAATTAAGTTTTTCCAAGTGTAATGAGGTCAATTGGTGGAATGTGCATTATGAATGATTGTTAAGACCTAAAACAGGGCTTAAACTCTCTTAAAACCCTAATAGTGACCAAGTACAACAAATGGAATTGTAAATCACATTTAATGCCAAAATTTACTCCTAAAATATATTATATGTTTTTTAGGACTCTAGGTAGGTTTTAGACATGTACTTTGATGTTGATGTTACTTGTACATATTATAAGAAATGCCCTATGTTTCATGCTTTTTGGTGTTTTTAGGTTTTTTGGGAAATATATAACTTCCCAATCATTAGATTAAGTCATTTGGAATTTTTATTAACTATTAAAGTCCAAAAAATTTCATAATAAATTATAGAGGTGGTCAAACAAGGCTCATTTTCCAAGGTAGTCTCAAATAAGTTTAAAATGAGACTAGGTGGTAAGGTCATTTCATGGTTCTTATACTTCCATAGGGTCTCAATACCCTAAAAATTGAAATGGAAACCTATGGAAATTTAATCACACACTTTTGGGTGATTCCACATGTGTGAGAAAATTTTAAAGGAAGAAAATATGGTTGTAGGCAAGGAAGCCTAATTAAGGAGAGAGAAAGGCAAAAAAATGGACTCCCACTTAGAGTTTGAAGATAAAATTTGACATAGAGATAAAGGACATATTTTTTCCTAGAATATGTCTTCATTTTTTCAATACCCTTCATAAAACTCCCTAAACAAGTAGTTTTACATGTTTTTAGGGCTATAAGGAAAATAGGCCTAGTGAGGCTTTAAGAAGCAAAATGGAGTCTTTAGATTTGTTCTAGGAAACAAAATGGCTAGTTTTAGGTTTGATAACATATTTTAATACCATCCATGGAGAAAGAGTTACTTTAAGAATATTAAATTTAGTTTTTGGCCACTTAGACCAAGCTAGGCAAGGGAAATGAAGAGTTTAAGACACCTATGCACATAAATGATTGAAAATCAGATTAGAGGAGTTTATTAAGGCATTATAGGTGTCCAATGAGTTGTATAGGATAATTTAGTGGTGAATTAATGATGTATAAATCCATTTTTCACTATTATTACACAAATAAGGGTAGTTTTAAAGAATTCATTAAAGGTGTTAAACTATGTTGTAACCCCTACACCACATAGAGGGTTGGAGCACCTTTAGGAGTGAAACATATAGATTTTTAAGTCTATTCATGACTATTATATAACCCCATTTATTTTTTCAACTCATGAAGACACTTTTCAATCCTCTTATACTATGCCCCTCTCTCTCTTCACACTTATCTATATAATCAACCAAATTTAGCTTTGTAATAAATCCACATCTAGTATGGTGAAGCCTTGCTAGTTTGAGTTCAACTTTTGCCTTTGAATAAAATATTTAAAACTAGTTTTGATTTCTTAACTTCTTGTCTAAGTGTGTTAAGTAGTGCATAGTTAAATGATAAGTGATAATCATTTATCCTTGTATTTACCTTACTCTTTCATGTTATGTGCAAGTAGTCAGATCTCTAACAGGTCACATGAAGTGTGGTTAGTGTTTTTGTATGTCTCTAAGTGTAAGGAAGAGTAATAATGTCTAAAATTAGACCTCTTGTTCATCCATCTTGGTAAATGCATTCCATCGTACCTCCATGTTTAAATTTTTATTTTATAAAAACCTTAGATATTGAGATCAATTTTATCAATCACCTTTCATATTACAAGTTCATGGTAGTCTTATGGAGTTTAACTTGGTGCATCACCTCATTATGTTAGGTTTCATTCATTTTTTCTCTCCCTTTTCATGTCAACAAGTTAGTAGTATAGATGATGAGCTTTAATAGACATATCAAGGGAGTTAACCCTTCAATCTAGAGGTTTACCCTTATTATAGACAATCCATAGGTCTAGGGGTAATCCCATTGTTTCACTCAATTAGAGTAGGCTTGAAATACCTCTCCAAGGGTGTAAAATTGAGTGACAATAGTGACATAATCACATCCAGTATATTCACACCTTGTATTTATTATGTGACATTAAATAATATTATGCTTGTTTTGCTTTTTGATCTTGATTAGGGGTCCCATTATACATATCATACACTTATATTGTGTAGTATACTTCATATATGGTTACTTTACTATGTGCTTCATTTATAAATCTATCTAGCTATGATACTTGTTTGACTCACATTCATTTTTTCACGTACATGTTTTAATATAATTACATTTATATGATGGAATTATCTATAACATGATGAAATAATTACTACTTATATATATATATATATATATATATATATATATATATATATATATCACATGGTATGGTTAACTCTTATTTTGAGATGACAACATTTTAGGATACATCCCTCATCTCAAAAAAGGGAATCAGCGTGGGATTTCCTTAGAGATCTGAATCTTCATGAATATAAATATCAAATTTTTGATAGAGTACAAGTTTAAAAAATATAAATTATAGGTTTTAAAAGATTTAAATTAACATAAAATCTGATTTCATAGTACAGTATAAGTTTTCAAATGTTCAAACAAAATAAAAATTTAGACATATGACAGATATTGGCACACTTATATAAATCATGGGGAATATGGAATGCATATTCACTCACTTTTCAAAGAATAAAATTACATATTTATACACACATTAATACATATGCACAAATAGTTACAAGATAAACTTACATCATGTTTCAAATATAATTACAATTGATCTTATTTGTGTTCTTGCTTTTTGAAAATTCAAATTTCAATTTTAAAAGGGAATGATACTTGTTAATTACCACATCTACAAAGGAAAAAATATTCATTTAAAATCAAAATATATGAGTAATGTGGTCATTAAGGAGTATGAATATTGTTCATTCTATTTGTATCATGCAAATATAATCTAGATCCACTTGCAATAGTGTGATTATAGTTTGTTTTGGGTAATGTGTATTGAGTTTCAACAATGCTAAATAGAAATGGTATTAATTATAGTGAAACCCTTATGTGGCTCCATTTAATATTGTTAATGATGTACATTTGAGTCCAGTCACACTCAATATCCTTGGTATCACTTCTAGAGAATCCATCATGATTACACCATTTAGATTAGTACATTGAGTACTACTCCCTATTCATGAGAGTTAGAATATTTCATCTTTATAATTAAAGAGATTTATTAGTTATTAAATATTAGGACTTGATCATTCTCAATCTGTCATTGGTTCAAAAAATCCAAGTTTTTTAATAAGAGGGCATAATTCTCCATCATTAGTTATAGGTTTTAAAGCAATTTGATTTCATCTCCATATAGGTGTATTCCTTCATTGTTATATTTTAAAATTTTAAATTTCAAATTTTATATTTTTAAATTTTCAAAATGGATAAAGGAATACTTCATGTGTTATTGCAAGTTTTCCTATATTTGAGTGCCTTCAAAAATTAATGCATCTACTTAAAGATAAAGTGTGTTGTATAAACTCATGTAAAATTATTTATCTTTTACTAGAATAAAGATAGGGGAAATGGAGATAGATAAATATTGTCATAAGTAATTTAAAATTCTAATTCTTGACACATCCTAAACCACAACTTTTTCACAAATACATGGATCTTATTCACCATTCCTTGAAGCCATTTATCCATATATGAAATTGACCCTTTTGTTTTCTTTTATAATTACACATAACTCTAAAATTCAAATGATCAAGCTAATTAAAATCACCTTTAAAATATCTCTAGATCAAGATAGGTGTCCCTAATATTTTGAGATAAATATACCCTAGGAGGACAAGAGCACTACTACAGTCTTATCCACTTAGATGGCCATGTCCCTTACTAAATAATGTCTTATTTCCAAATTTGAAATCAATATTCTATATCTTCCCCCTAATTTCATAATTTTAGATAAAGGATATTATAAAAATGTTTTCTTATATATATAAGGCCATTCATTAAATCCACTTGGTATTAAATTATTTGAAGCTTAGACACTACTGGAAAATGATAAAAATATACTTATTATTTCCAATTCAATATCACTCATAAGGAGCAATGATAAAATAATACAAGAGTATTCTAAATAAATTAAAGAGCTATCATTATCAAGTATCACATTAATTATATATATATATATATATATATATATATATATATATATATATATATGCAATTATTCTCTTCGATAATGTGTGTGTCTATATATATATATATATATATATATATATAGACACACACATTATCGAAGAGAATAATTGCATAAACACTCTAGGTGGGAGAACTATGTGGGCTTCATTTCCCTCCTTAGAGTATTGTATATGTAAACAATAGTTAATCATCAAGGTGTTGATTGAGGATATATAAACCTAGTACACTCCCCCACTTTTTTTCAAGTTTTCAAGATATAAAATCACCCTTATGGTTTCAAAGACAAGATAATTAAAAAAATGAATTCTATGTGGTATACTTCTTTTGATGTACTTATTGTGCTCCTTGTGTCACTACAGAATAATGGAAAATTAATAAAATCAATTTTAAGTCCTAAAATACTTAGGTATTGAGTTTTTTATATAAATAATTCTAGGAATAACATAAATAGAAGAGATATGGTCACCACTTTTAAATTCTACAAGTAGACCCTACTGTAGGGACAATAAATGTTTATGTAGCGACACTTTTCTTGCTAATATTTGTGAATTATCTTAATATTTACCAATTATTTCCAAAAATGTAAATGAATAATGGATATTTATAACATGATATAACAGAGAGTGATTCATGGGTGGATCCAAGAGTGAATATGGTAGGGAAGAAATGAGGCTTGCTTAGGATGACCAAAGATATCAATTGTGCTAACTTCAATGGCAAGACACATGAAACTAGCATCTACTAACCTTATCATAATGCTCAAAGTTTAAAAAAATGTATTTAAATATTTAGAGTAAAGGAAATACATACATATAATAACATAATTTATGCAAAATTTGTCAATCATAGTAAATTGCATAGCACATTCAATTGTAACGAGAAGAAAATAGAAGAGGTATACTACAAGTTTTTTAGCCTAACATCAAGTTCAAAATAAAAAATGAATATATAGATTGTAATTTCCAAATTAAATTTAATTAAATAAAATATCACACATCTAGAAATATGAGAATTAATAAGTCACAAAACACACATAAAATAATATTGCAGACAAACACTCAATTATCTAGCTAATTGTATTATTTTTTTAAAAAAATGTTTTCTAATTTACAAATGAGGGAAACATCCCTATTTATAGGCTTAAAAATTCCTAATACAAGTCTAAGTGGGCCCAAAAAAATTACCCAAATATATCTAGGTGGCTTAAACTACCAAATTACAATGGAATATTCCCAATTCAAAATTATAAAGCATAATTGAATATTCCTTATGGTCATGAAGGGGGATGTTGGCCGACTTGATATTATTATTTTCAATTCTTCTCTAATTCTTATTTAGTCCAAACCTCTACACATGCATGTTATTCTTGGTCTATCTAAGAGAATTCTAGGCTCATTGGCCTAAATAAATCTGGTATCTCTTAGATGATCTTGCCATGCTTTGTGAGTATTGGCTTTAGTACTTCATCATCACATCTACCTTTTCCAACCTTTGATTGGAAAATGAAATAATATTTATTAATTATATAGTAGTGTCTATACTATCCACATCCTACTATAATTTAGCAATAAAAATTTCATTTGTGCTCTAAACTCTTTCTCATCCATGAGGGTTTGATCAGACTTGTTCACCCTAGTGATTATGACATCTTTTAGTACCAAGGAAATATTGAATTCAATTTTTTCAAAGGATGTATTTGCATCCTTGAGATGATCCAGCCGTGTGTTAAAATTCCCACTCCTATTTAGTAGGATGGTCTATGTAGGAACAATGTCTTCAAGAAGTAAGACTTTGAGGTTAGGAAAGTTGTTGGTTCTCACCACTTTAGCCAAATTTTCCAACTTAGTGTCATGGAGTGCAAGCTTTTGGTCAAGTTTGATGACTAATTTGGCTTGCCTGATCCCATCTTACTACCTATTTTTCATCAACTTATACAAGCTAAAGGCATTAATAAAAACATTAATTATTGAAATTAATGTGCCCTCTAGGATAGTGGGTAATGCTTTCTCTTTCAACCTCTTCAGTTCCTATTTCATCCTCTTCATCAAGGCAATAATTGATTTTGACTATGCTTACATCAAGGATATATGGTCCTATAAATAATATTAGACCTCTATAGGGCTGTCTCTCCTCTTTATGGTCAAGGTGAAGATGGGTTCTTCATTATCATAAAACACTATAGTGTTTGACTATTATTGATATAATTATCTTCTTACCACTCTTTTCATGGTTCTAATGGTTGCATTTAACCTCATACCAATTTAGGTTGCATCTTGGCTCAATTGAGTCTACCCTTGCCTTATTGTTTGAATCATGTCCCTCACCCAATTTAGGGTGGTTGTATATGGTGGCTATGTGAGAGGTTGCTATAATGGGAGTGTTTGGGTAGAAGAGGAGGAATCCAAGGTTATGGTGGGGATGAACAAATTGGTTAGGTCTAATTGCCCAAGTGGATTAAATAAATATTTAAAAAGACCCACATTGAGGATGAATAAAGGCAATGTTGAAGGTTGGGTAGATACAATGAGGTTGAGTGGCTTATAGAAGGGGGACATCTTTGAGATGGGTTTTAATGGCTTGGTGGATGTAGGGGACCCAAAGGAGAGTGATGCACTAGAGGTGGGTGCTTAAGAAAGAGTAGAACCTATAACCTAGCTATCACTAGTGCTCTGGGATTTTGATAGAGGTAGAATTTTGATAGTGGCATGGAAGATGAAGTGGGGAATGATCACTCAAAAGGAAGAAGTGGTAGGGGATGTGAACATGGAAATGGCAATAGCAGTAAAAGTAGGAGTAGTTATAAATGTTTTAACAAGTAGGAAGGAAGGCAAAGGTGTAGTTCTTACTGAAGGAGTTTGGGAAGCTAATGGAGGGGGTACTACTCCTCTCATGGTATCCATAGGAGACTTATTCCTTATGTAAACCTTTTTAATAGTTTTTCTAGCTAGTGTCTATATTTCCTCCATTGATAACTCAATTCCTTGTGGAGATCCTTCAAGCTAACTAACATTAGGTCCATATTGGTCTAAGTTATTTATGGTAGCTTATCCAAAAGATGTAGAGAAAAGTGTAGGCCCTTGAGAGGGGCCAAGATAGCCACTAACTTCTCATAGATCAGGTCTTGGTGGAATGTTATGTCTAATCAGAATAGCTTGTAATGGAGGTCTATAAGGTTTATTCTTGATGAGAAGAACAATGTCATCTTTATTTTCCTCTTACCTAGCCTCATATTATACATAAAATAGGCTTCCTCAAGATGGTGGTGGTTGAGGCCTTATGATTTCCTCCTTCCTCCTTTCCATATCAAGCCTCATTTCAAGCTCTATATTTTTCTTGGTAACATTTGTTTATGACCACCTCATCATTCATTGAATCTAGATAAATCCACTCATGGACCTCTTATTCATGATTGTATTGTAATGCCACATCCTTATAAAATATAATAATATGTATAACAATGACATTTTTTTGGTCCCCTACTTTGAAATCATCATTGGGAAATAGGGATGAGTCCCTATTACTTGTAGCTACTATAATTTCCTACCATTTCATTATTTTAGTCCTCCCTAGATTATAAAGCATTTTGTGGGGGACTATCTTATTTTTCATTTTGAAGATGCCATCAACTCTATAGATTAGCTCATAGGTCATCTCCTCCTTTGCCAAATTTATTGGCACATATCTTGGTAGCCTAAGGGGAGTTAGCATTATCCCTTCCACTTGGATAATTGTGTAATTAGAGTAGAGATATAAGTTGCCCATGTCTCTCAATGTCATTCTAACTTTTGGAGGGACACTTGGAATCTCACACTCAATGATATAATTGTAAATAGATGGATAATTTTTTTTTTGTAATTATATTGATATTTCACCTAAAGTAGTGGATGTACAATGTAGATAATGATTGGGGCACAACTTATTGCCTCTCATGGGACCATTTATTTGGACCTAATTTTGTAGTTACATAGATTCATCTAGTAGATAACTCATCATAAAGAATGGGGATCCATTATTACATGTGTCATTCATAGCAATGTCTAGATTCACGCTTATAATATCCTTAAGTAGGGGAATTTTCTAATCCTTTAGGATAAATTGCATTAGAAAAATAGTCCTGATGTCTTTATAACCAATATGTGTATTGTAAAATACTCTATTTAGTAAAGCTAGGCCAATCCTTACCCCTTTCATGAATTTTTGGATAGGTATGTCCCATTGTTTATCCATGAAGACAAATCCCTTTGGGTTAGTCACCCATGATGCTAGGACTATGTCTAGAGAGTGCACCTCATACTAATTGTTAATGATTCTCTGCTTGTATTCCACCTATGGTAAAGGTAGGTCATATTACTTACCAAAACTGGGCTCGATGATGAAATAAATTTTGGGCCCTTGTTTTAAGGATTTGAGAAAACCATATTCACATTTTGACATCCTAAAGGTGCCATATACTAGGTCATCACATGGCATGACCTCTTATTTTGTTGTGACTTTATGGAGATTGATAACTTGGATTGCTAAGATATCTGAAGCAAGCTGAATAATGTGGGGCATGGTCTCAAAATCATCAAGATCCCTAGATCCTTCAAAATTGTTATAGACACTATTGTAATATATGTACCTTATGTTTATGGTAGTGGGGATGAGTTATATGTCCTTAAATATGATTGAATTACCATACTAAAAAAGAAAATCATCATTCCCAAATGTAACATTATTACCTAAGGTGGAAGGTCCTACCTGTGCCATTTTTATAGAGTTTTGGGAAAGAATTAATGTCCTTTTATACGTATCTATAACTTTAGAGATCCAATAATGGTGGTTTAAGTGTAATCTATGAAGAGCTCAAGCTTGGTTAAATTGATAACTCAGATAGTAGAGAGCAAATGCTTAGGGATTTGAATGAAAATATAGGTATCAATAGTCAATTTGGGTAGCCTTTTGAATATTTATTTTATTAATGTAAGGTTTGATGTCAATTTTAGTTCATGCCATATTAATAGTGAACTCATCACCTTTACATATTCTCAAACTATTTATTTTGGCATTTAATTACTTTAAAATTCAAATTTAACATTAATTTTCTTTTTATTTACCATCAATTTTAGCTTTAAGGCTAAATATTACCACCTTTTAACACATATCATTCCACCTTAGATCTAGCTCAGCATTCACATGGCTTGAATATGACTAAGCTTCTTAGTCAACTCAAATATGGACACGTAGCACCTTCTAGTTACTCTCAGGCTCTCAAAATGTAACTTAGTGCGATGAGTCATTTTTACCCTACCACATGGCATATTTGATTCATGGTGAGCTCTTGGGTAGGGCCCTTTAATTTTTATTGGTTTTAAGAGTGCTATGTGTCACTTTTGTAAGAAATCAAAGTTTATTCTTTCACAAGTGGCTTTCTCATGGGCAATCATGACTTTTCTTTGATAGGTGGCACTTTTAGAAGGATCTAGATAGCTTTTGGTGACTTTTTGATAATAATGTAGCTTGGATGATTCCATTCAGCACTCTTAGAAGTGATCTTGTAGATATAAAAATATAGCTCTATGGGAATGACATGTGACATCATTTTATAGGTCCTTAATAGACACACATCACTTCAACATGTCTTCAAAGGTGTTCTAGTTGATATTTAGATAGAAGTAATGTAGGCATGAAAAATGTCATCATCACACAAGTCCAAAGGGGACACACATCTTTCATGTAGCCTTATTTTCATTTTTATACCACTTGACATTCATAAAAGGGGCTTTGGATAGTTTTTCACCATTAAGCCTTGATTGGATGGATCAAGTGTATACATGTGTCCTACTTAAAAACTCATGAGATTTGGATCAAATAAGATGTGGTGTTACACACATTAATCTTGGATGAATTAGGAGATAAATTCATCACTTTAGAAGATTTCTTGGGTTTGATTGGTTATGCTTGGGACAAGTGAAAGCATCTTGTGGAATTTTGGATCATAATGGGATGTGTGGTGGCTTAGATTTGAATGGACTTTATCTTAGGATCTAAGATCTTGACATGTATCCTATGGATTTAAATTCTAATAGCTAACCTTTTTAGGATCTCTCAAGATTATGCTCCATGGCTTACAGGATTGGTAAATTTGTTCCAATTGTCCTACATGGGGAACATTTATCTCAACCAATGGTGCAAGCCTAAGTTATAATAGAAAGAATTAGGCATTTGGATAATCACCATGGTGACACATGGTATGCTAAGGAGTGAGTGTTATTTTATAAACCCTTTTATAATTTAACATCCTAAAAGGCATCACAAATCATTATGTTTATGTTTACATATTGTGAATCCAAACGAGAGACCAAGTTAGATTTTAAAAAATGTCAAATGGCCATCACAAGCAAATTAAAATAAGTTTAAGGCAAATTTTATAAGTAAATGCTTTAAAAAAATATGAGGTTGGTCTAGTAAGATCAGGAAAAGCTTATGGCTCTCATGTCAATTAGATAACTTGGTTAGGCTTATTTAGCGAAGGCCTATCAAAACATTTTGAAGCCTTGAAGGTTAATAATCCATTGCCAAGTAAACTTTGAAGATAACTTAGTAGTAATTAAAATATTTTTATATACTAATCTCTATTGAGAAAATGGATATATTAACCAAAAATTTCTAGGAAATATTAAATCAATTTTATAAATAATCAAAATGATTTATGAAGTTGGGAATTTTAGGCATTTTTGAGAATTAAAATAAGAGGGACACCATTATTGGAATAGGGGTTAGTTAAGCATCAAAAAATGGTGACCTTTATAGGTAGACATTACAAGATGTTAGAATCTAGATATTCTTTTCAAATATGAATCACAAATTAGTCATCTCACTATGATTTTCTATAAATATCAAAATTACTTTCTAGAACTAATGAAATCTCACCAGCTAGAAATAGAGTTTAAATCTTGTAGACAATCATACTATGTGTGTTCTTTGAGGTTAATTAAACATTTCCATTGGGTTTAAAAATGATAAATTTCAATCTTCAAGACATCAAATATGAAATAACTTAGGCATTCTTTAGATTTTATGAAATTATGCTTTTCTTAATTAGGGATGGCTTGGGCATTGCTCTACTACTAGCAAGGCATTTATACCCCTGACAAAGATACCTTCGGATCCACTTTGGACATTGATCTACTAAAAACTAGGCATCCATAGCCCTAGTAGAGATTTCTTAAATCACCACTCATGGAATATGAATGTGTTTATGATTTCACTTCATTGATGTACCTAATTTTTTATTTTATTTTTTTATACCTACTTTCATAAACTAGAATGGTTGGGAACCAAAATTAGCTAGGTGTAAGGATTGCATCAAGACATAGTCTGAATGTTATTCACTCTTAGATATAAAGTTCTATCTAGACAATGTATTTAGTAAATTTGTGTGAAAGTATGATGGTCAACATAGATTAAAATTATTATTGAATAAAATCTCTATCCATCTAAACCATATTTGAGCCTTAATATAACTTAGGATTTTCATGAAATCACTAAATTCTAATTAATCTTGCTCAATTTTTCTAAATTAGAACAATGCTAGAGGATTCTAAACTTTGGACTACCAATGTCAAATATATGAAATCTTTTCTTCCCATTGAGGATCAGATTAAGACAAACTAAGTTAATGAATTCTTGTCTAGAGAACTTATTACTAAGTTACAACACAACAAAAAACAAACACACAATAGGAAGGCATAGCAATAAAGGAAACAATGGAGAGAAAATTAGGAAAACAAATTCGAAAGTAAGAAAGGAAAAAATATAAAATCAAACTACTCTACTCCTACCTACTCTAATTATAAACAATCTTACTATCCTTCTAGAATTTGTGATAGATAAGTAGAGAAGTAATGTCTTAGATATTGCCCATTGACTAGAAAGGCTAAGTCATTCCCTTATAGGTCTTTGAGTCTGAATGTGTTTTCATCAATTATTTCTTCTACTTGATAAGGTATAATCTAAAGGGGAGTGAACTTATTAAGTTGTACCTTTTTCTTGTTGGACTTGTCCCATAATAGGACTAAATCTAAGACTCAAAACACTTTAACTTTAGCTCACTTGTCAAACAATCTCTTCACAACATACTAATGTTTGTTGAAGATTTTCAATGCTTCATTTCTAGCATCCTCTATTTGGATGATGTTTAGTATCATAGATTGCACTCTTTCATCATCTTCCATCTATTGAGCCATGAAATCATACATGGCTAGATTTAATATGATGGGAAATATAGGTATTTACCCATAAAATAGTAATAATAGAGATGCGTTGAGTGCCTACTTGTAGCTGGTTCTACCTACCCATAAAGCATATTTCAAGAGGGAATACCATTCTCTTTGTTTCTTTTTTAAGACTTCTTAAGGACATTCATCAAGTTTTGTTTAGTGGATTCATCCACTCCATTACCTTAAGAGTAGTAGTTTGAAGTAGAGTTGATGATTATCTAGTTGTCATATGCCCATTCAATGAACTCAACTAATGCAAAGTTTGGGATATTGTCACACACCAAAGATAGGGGTATCCCAAACTAAGTGATATTGTTTTCTTCTAGGCACTTGATGACATCAATTATTCTACTATTTTTGGTTGCCACTACTTCAATCCACCTAGTGAAATAGTATGTGGTGGTAAGTACAAGATTTTGTCCCATTGATGAGTTAGAGTTGATTAATCACATGAATTCAAGGCCAATTATGCAAATTACTTTTCCTTAATTACAAGTTGTAAAGGCATGCATGATTTTACTTCTTTATGATCAAATATTTGACATTGGTGGCATGTTCTCACATGGGCATGTGTATACTTTAATATAGTTGGATAAAAATAACCATATATCAATATATTATGTGAAATGGTACCTCTTTATGGATGGCCACTTCTAATCTTGTCATGGAAATTATCCATGATCTCAGTGGCTTCAGATTTGGAAAGACACCTTAGATAAATTACTTCATAGTTCTTCCTATAAAGGACCCCTCTTTTGATCATAAAGTGAGATGATCTTAGCCTAAGGGACATTTTCTTCTCTCTCTTGAGGTTTTGGGGACATTATCCATGTAAAAGGTATTGAACAATGTCCTTGTACTAATATCTTCTAGTCAATTGATTTACTTCAACTTGCAAGACATCAATACATGGATTAGTCTTTGCAATGAGTTATCAGACCTTGACCCCTAACTAACTTAGCATATTCTATCTCAAAGTAATATTATTGAAGCTTGGTCATCTAATTACCTCTTATTTCCCCAAGTTTATTATGTCCCAACATTAGTTTGACAATTGGATCAGACTTTATGGCATATGTCTTGTTCCTAAGGATGTAGTGTATGAATTTATTTATAGTTTTCACTAGTGTGTAAGATTGCTTGTCTAGAATAGGATAGTTCAGCTCTTCATTCTTTAAATTGGTGATCATAAATGATATGGGGTGATCTTTTTAATCTTATTTTTGTGTTAAAATGGCAACAATATTATTATTAGAAGCAAAAAAGTATATATATATATATATTGAAATCAAGACTTATTAGAATAGGATCTTGAACAATAACATCTTTGATGTCCTGAAAGGCCTTCTTTGATTCAATGGTCCATTATATCTTTTCATATTTATTTAACATGGAATTGAGTGGTCCCACTATTTATATAAAGCCATAAATAACTTTCTTACAAAGTTCATTTTTCCAAGGAAAGATTTTAACTCTTTCTTGCTATTAGGAACTTATACCTTTGAGATTACATTGATCATATTAGGGTTAATAGTCATACCTTATTTATTGATTACATGTCTTATAAGTTTACCTTTAATCACATAGAAGATGCTTTTATTGGGGCTCAAGGAAAAACCATACCTTTTGCACTTCTCCAGCACTTGTTCTAAATGCATCATGTGATCTCCCCTATTTTATAGAAAACTATTAGATCATCCATGTAAGTAATAATTTGTTTACCTATCAATCCATGGAATTCATGGTCCATTTATTTTTTAAAGGTTTTTCTTATATTGATTAATTTGAATGGAATTCATTTGTAGGCAAACATTTCCCACTTAGTTGTAAAAATAGTCTTCATTTTGTTGCTTTTCATTACTAGGAATTGGTTGTAGCCTTAAAATCCATCTAGGAGTGACATAATTCTAGAGCCACTTATAAGTTGTATGTCTTCATCCAAAGATGTCAAGGGATAATTATATTTCTCTGATGATCTATTTAAATTCTATAAATCAATACAAAGTCTAATTTCTCCATTCTTCTTCCAAACTAGCACAAGGTTAGCAACCCATGTTGAGTGTCGTATAGGAAAGATTATCCTCACATCAAAAAATTTATTTACTTATTTGTAAATCAATCATTTCAACACTATATTTAATTATCTTTGTCTCTTCTTGATAGGTTTTAAGTCTTATTTTAAGTGGATAGTATGAGTGATCACACTAGTGTCAAATATTTTGAGGTCATCATATGACCAGGTGTTGACATCCTTGAACCTTGTTAGAATGGCATTATCTTTTCTAAATTATTCATTGGTGAAAACTACACATATTTTAACATTATATTCACATCTAAGATCTTCTAAGTTCACTTACTTGTAGTCCTTTCCACTTTAGCTTTCTTAGCTTCATTTCCTTATCTATCCAGGTCAAACATTCTTTCCAAAGAGATCATACCCTTGGGAATCTAGTTCTATTTAATATGGATAACTCCATATTCACTATCCTTTGGAATTTTTATATAAATTTCATCCTGTTCATTAATGATATGAGATTCAAATATGCCAACATTACACAAGAAGTCAATTATCTACTGGTTATCATCAAAAACTTGGAAGTGATTGATGTTATTTGGTATAGAGGGGCATGAAATTATTTCCACAATAAGCTCTTGAAAATCCAAGGCCTCTAGAGGCACCAAGTTTTTTTCTATTGAAGCCAAAACAACTGTTAAGTGGTTATGTTCCTTGGGTAAGGAAATGATGTTGAATGAGTTAAAAAACTTGATTAAATCCCAAGATATAAATTTGTACTTTCTTAAATAAGAAATTTTACCTTGATATATACTCTTAATTTGATTCACAACTATTTTAGAATCCCCAAAGACTAATAATTATTTAACCTTATGTTTAATTACAAATTTAAGTCCTAAGATAATAACTTCATATTCTACTTAGTTTTTAGTGCAAGAGAACTATAAAATATAAGAAGCTAGATATTGTTTAACTTCAAGATTTGTTAGAATAATCCCAAAACTAGAGACTTTTTTAGATCATGCACCATCAATGTGAAATGTCTAATGACCTTCATTTCCTTCCATAACTCTATCACCTAAAATAATCTTAGTGTTTTCCAGAGTATAAACACTTAAATTAGAGGATTGGCAATTTAATTTCTCATTTTTGCCATTTTATTTAGTAATCATGTATGTAATCTTAGGTTCCCTATCAATCCTAACTTGATTGGGTATCCCATGCCAAGGTAGTCACATGTGAGATAAATTCATGGACATGTATATGTTCAAGGATTTAGTCTAGTTGTGGTTTAGTAACAATCCATAAGCTTTAGGTATGTCAATGATTTGAATGTCACTGAACTATTATATTTGAGGGTCATGAACTAGCTGCATATAAATATTCAATAATTTACCAATCACCTTTACTCTTGACTTATCCAACTGCACTACTAGCTTTTCAGATTTGACTGGGTTTAACAGTAGTTTTTTACCAATTCCTAAAGGCATAATTATAGATAAAGTACTAGAGTCAATTACTTTGATCATTAAGATTAATTTTTAATCCCTCCTTTTAGATATAAATGGATTCAAATGAATGATAAAACTTAACATAGTCAAGTTCTCCATGTCTAGTTGTATTGTGCACTCGACACCAATTAGGTAAAGCCATATCATAAATATTGATCTTTGGTAGTTTTCTCAAAGGGGGATCAATATTTTTGTTAGTATTGTTGAAATTTTTATTGTATTTTTGGAATTTATAATTCATGTTGTAATTCTCACTAGTCTTGCCCATCTATTTATTAAGATATAAGAAATCATTAGCTAGTTTTTTTAGCAATCCTTTATATTGAGTCTAACTCTCCCTTTGGAGGTTCTAGGCTCTTGTTTTGTTTGGTAGTTTGGATATTTGTGTTATTCATAAGAAACATAATTTTAATATTTTGGGGATGAGCCCCTATCATTTCCTTAGTTAAATAAATCTAGTTGTTGGTTGGGTGTCATATAGCCCAAGGGTAACTGGTTAATTACTAGTATCTGGTTCAATACAGGGTGATTTTGGTTCATATTGGGTATGACATTCAAAGAAGGTATATTTGGATCAAATTTTGGTATGGAAAAGTTAGGATTCCAATTTGGGTGTATTTACTCATCAATATGAATAACATCATCATATTCTAAAGGTAATGTGTTAATATTTAAGGCTCTTCTATGAAATATAGTTGTCATTGGATCTAAATTATTTTTGTATATCTCTAAGGCTAACTCCTCTACTAACTCATATGGTGGGGACATTAGGTTGTACATATTTTATAACCTAGCATTGAATGTTCTAATTGGTTCTTTTAGGTCCCTTTTAAAGGTGGAAAACTATTGGTACATGACTCCTGGGCTAACTACCATACCAAATTGTGTAATAAAGGTGTCATAATTGATTCCATATTATGATGGAATATTTGGGTATATTAAGGAACAAATCATAAGAAACATATCAAAATTTGAAAGGAAAGATATGTTAAGCCATGTCCTCATGCATCACATTAAATAATCTCAAAGATGCCTTCAAGGACTTGATATGTTCTTCATCCATCACTCTATTTGTCGGGGTAAAGAGAGGCAAATATTTATCTAGATTTCTTGGAAAATCATGCATGGGTCTTAGGATGTTGATAAATGAACCAACTAAGCATGTCATGACTACCACAAGGGGTTTTAAATTTTGGTTAGATATAGAAGTTGGCTAGGTTTTGGAAATTATACATCTTTCTTTATCTTCTCTAGCTTTTATATGGGTCTTTAGAGATGTTAAAGGGGTTATAGGTTTAGACCAAGATCTAGTCCTAATCTTGGTACACTCTAGGATGTATAATGGGTTCTAAGAGCAAAGGAATTTCAAAGATAGCCTTAATAATTGATAAATATTACAAATATTAGTGAACCTTTGACATAAAATCTTAGATCAAGTAACTCCACCTTGATATTTGAAGATACAAGCTTAGAAACCTTAAATTCCTTAAAACCTACACAAATATTGTTAGCCTTGCATGAAAATCTACAAAGATCGATGTTAAACTAACAAATCAAAGCATTTTTATGATTTATTTAATAATAAAAAAGTATTTAAGTGTTATAATTTTTTAGTACAAATTTCTAAAAAGGTTCACTATAATATAAATTAAATAGAAAAATTAAGATCTTAAATTCCTAAATTCAATACCTATAATGTCTTAGAGTTTCATCTATGCACTAATACTCAAATTATTTAATAGATTTATACTAAAATTTGTAAAGATGATCAAAATAACCTTTAATATGGCAAAAGAATAGGGTATTTCACCTATATTTGCATGATTTAAAGAAAATATCTAGATTATTTTACCAAATTTACACAAATGAACACTAATTTTGATGAGATATTTTAAATAATGTAAAAATTCATGTAAATAATGTAGATACTTAGTGTTATTTAATAATATATGTGTACTTTAAAACACTTAAACATGTATATAGTGAAGTACACTCTAATTCCACTAAGATTTATGAAAATAGTTGCATAGGGCCCTCATTCTAACGCTAGATTTTTACCTTCATGTTGATGCACTTATTGTGCTCCCTGTGTCACTAGGGAACAAGAAGAAAGTAAGAAACTCAATTTTAAGTTTTGAAAGACTTGGGGCTTGAGTTTTTTATACAAATATTTCTAGGAATAACACAAATATTATAGATATGGTCACCTTTTTGAAAGTCTATAAGTAGACCTTGTTATAGGGACAATAAATGTTTATATAGTGGCAATTTTCTTGCTAATATTTGTGAATTGTTTTAATATTTGCCAATTATTGACTAAATTTTAAATGAACAATGGATATTTATAGCATGATCTAACTTAGAGTGAGTCATGATTGGATCCAAGAGTGAGTAGGGTAGAGCAAAAGGGAGGTTTGCTTAAAATGACCAAAGATACCAATTTTGCTAACTTCAATGGCAAGACACATAAAACTAGGATATACCAATCTTAGAATAATGTTCAAAGTTAAATAAATGTAGTTAAATCTTTGAAGGAAATAAAATGCATACACCTAATAACATAATTTTTATAAAATATCTCAATCATAATAAATAGCCTAGCACATTCAATTATAATGAGAAGAAAATAGAGTAAGTATACTAGAGATTTGTCAGCCTAGCATGAAGCTCAAACTAATAGATGAATATATAGAATGCAATTAAAAAATTAGATTGTATTAAAGAAACTATTAGACATCTATAAACATGAGAATTCAGAAATCACAAAACACACACAAAATAACATTGTAGATAAACTCTCTAATTCTTTTGGCTCTTTATATTAATTTCTACAAAAACTATTTTTTGATTCAAAAATGAGGGAAACATACCTATTTATAGGCTTAAAAATGCCTAATACAAGTCTAAGTGGACCAAAAAATAGTGCCCAAATATATCCATGTGGCTTAAACTACCAATTTATAATGGAATATTCCTAATTCAAAATTATAAAGCATAATTGAATATTCCTTATGGTCCTAAAGGGGGTTGTTGGCCAGCTTGATATTATTGTCTTTTTTATTATTCTTAGATTTTTCTTTGGTTTAAACATATACACATGCTTGTTAGTCTTGGTATATCTGAGAGAAGTCTAGGATCATGGGCATAAATAATTTTGGTATCTCCTAGATGATCCTACCATGATCTATGATTATTGGCTTTAGTCCTTCCACAATCACATCTACCTTCTCTAGCCTTTGATTGGAAAATGCCACAATGTTTATTAATTCTGAAGTAGTCTTTACACTAGCCACATTTTGATGGAATTTTGGAAAAAAAAATTCATTTGTCTTCTAAACTCTTTCTCATCCATGAGGGTGCCATCAGGCTTGGTCACCCTCATGATCATGGCATCTTCTAGTAGAAAGCTAATATTGAATTATTTTTTTTCAAAAAATGTATTTGCATCCTTGATCTGATCTAACCATGTCTTCAAAATCCTCTTCTTATTCATGAGGATGGTCTATTCAAGAACAATGTCTTCAAGAGGTAAGACTTTGAGGTTAGGAAACTTATTGCTTCTTGCCACTCTAGATAATTTTTCTAACTTTGTGTCATAGAGTGCAAGCTTTTGGCTGATTTTGATGAACACTTTGGCTTACTTGACCCCATATTCCTACCTATTTTTCATCACTTTATATAATATAAAGACATTAATGAAAACATTAATTATTAAAATCAAAGTGCCCTCTGGCATAGTGGGTAGTGCTTTCTCTTTCAACTTCTTTAGTTTCTATTACATCCCCTTATCATGTCAATAATAGATTATGCATGTGCTTCCACTCAAGATATAGGGTCCTCTGCATACTCTTATACCTCTCTAAGATGAGCCTTCCTTTTTTTGTTCAAGGTGAAGAGGGGTTATTCACTATCATGAGTCACTGTAGAGCTTGACTATGGTTACTCTACTTATCTTCTTACCACTATCTTCATAGTTCCAGCGGCTACTTCAAACCTCATGCCAATTTGGGTTATAGCTTGGCTTATTTGAGGCTTCCCTTGCCTTATTGTCTACATAATGTCTCTCACTTAATTTGGGGTGGCTATAGATGGTGGCTGTAGATAGTTATTATGTGAGAGGTTTCTATAATGGGAGTGTTTGGGTAGAAGAGGAGGAATCCAAAGATGTGGTAGGGATGAAGAAATTGGTTGGGTCAAATTACACAAGTGGATCAAATTAAGATTTAGTAGGGCCCATGTTAAGGATGAATGAAGGCAAATTTGAAGTTCCAATCATTTAGGAAGCTATAGTGAGGTTAAGTGGCTTATAGAATGGGGACATATTTAATATGGGCGTCAATAGCTTGGTGGATTTAGGGTAGCTAAGGTAAAGTAAGGAACTAGAGGTGGTTGTCTAGGAAGGAGTAGAAACCATAATATTGCTATCACTAGTTCTTTGGGAGATTGATGGAGGTGGAATGTTGATAGTGACATGGGAGATTAAGTTGGGAATGGTCCCTCCAAATGAGGCAATGGTAGGGGATGTGAACATAAGAGTGGTAGTAACAACAAAAGAAGGAGAAATTATAAATGTATAAATAATTAGGAAGGAAGGAAAAGGTGTATTACTTAATAAAGGAGTTTAGGAAGCTATTAGAGGGGGTACTAATCCACTCATGGTATCCTTACAAGACTTATTCCTTATGTAAACCTTTTTAGTATTTCTCCTAACTAGTTCATGTAGTTCCTCCATTAAGAACTTAATTCCTTATGGGGATCCTTCAATATCAATAAAATTAGGTCTAGATTGGTCAAAGTTCTCTATGGTAGCTTCCCTAGAAGATATAGAGACAAGTGTAGGCCCTTGAGAGGGCCCAGGTTGGCTGCAATCTTCTCCTAGATAAGAACTTGGTGGCATGTATTATCTACTTAGAGTAGCTTGGAATGGAGGCCTATAGGGTTTGTTACTGATGAGAGGAAATTTTTCATCTTGATATTCCTCTCAGCTATCCTCATAATCTACATCAAACAAACTTCTGTGGGCTAGTGGTGGTTGAGGCCTTATGATGTCCTCCTTACTCCTTTCCCTATCAAGCCTCATTTCAAGCTCTATATTTTTCCTAGTAAAATTTTTTATGACCACCTCATCATTCATTGCATCTAGGTAAATCCACTCATGGACCTCTTCTTCATGCTTGCATTCTAATTTCACATCATTTTAGAATTTACGTAGATGTATATAAATGACATTGTTTGGGTCCCATGCCTTGAAACCATGTTTGGGAAATAGGTATGAGTACCTATGCCTTTTATCTATTGTAATGTCATACCATTTCAATATCTTAGTCCTCCCTAACTTACAAGGCATTTTTTGGGGGATTATCTTCTTTTTATTTTTGAAGATGCCATCAACTCCATAGAGTAGTTGATAAGCCATATTCTTCTCTACCAACTATATTGACACATATCTTGGTAGCTTGAGGGGAGATACCACTACCTCTTCCACTCAGATGACTATGCAATTAGCATAGGTCCAAAATTTACCCATTCCTCTCAATGTCATTTTAACTTTTGGAGTGACCCTTGGCATCTTACACTCAATGATAGATTTATAAATAGGTGGATAAAAGTTTTATACAATTATCTTGATATTCCACTTGAAGTGGTGGATATGTAGTATAGAGAATGCTTGGGGCACAACTTCTTGCCTCTTAGGGGACCATGTATTTGGAACTAATTATGTAGTTACATAGATTGTATCTAGTAGATAGATCATAATAAATAATGCACTAGATTCTCACTAATATTATAACCAAGTGGGTGATTTTTTTATCCTTTAGGATAAGCTATAGTAGCAAAATAGTCCTTACATCTACATAACCAATATGTGTATTTCTAGATACTCTATTCAGTAAATCCAATCCAATCCTTAACCGTTTCATGAATTGATGGATAGGTAGGTCCCCTTGTTCATTCATGAATACAAATTGTGTTGGGTTAGTTACCCATGATGTTAGGATTGTGTCTAGAGAGTACACCACATATTAGTTATTAATGATGTTCTAGATCAAATAATGAAAGTAAATGGGATCCCTTGGTTTAACGACTTGAGGAACCCATATTAAAATTTATACATATTACAGATGCCATATACTAGGTCAGTACATGACATGACCTCTAGATTGGATATAGCTTTGTGGAGATTGACAACATAGCTTGCCAAGATATCTAAAGTGAGTTAAATAATGTGGGGCATATTCTCAAAATAATCAAGACCCCTAACTCCTTCAACATTATAATAGACATTGTTATAATGCATGCCCATGTGTTTATGGTTATGGGGATGAAATCTATGTCCTTGAACATGAATTAACTAACATACTAAAAAATAAAATCATCATTCCCAAATGTAACATTCTTACCCAAGGTGGAGGGTCCTATCGATGCTATTTTTATAGTGTTTTAGGTACAATCTAGTGTCTTCTTATACATCTCTATAACTTTAAATCTCCAACAATGGTGGTCCTGGTGTAATTTGTGAAGAACTCAAGCTTGATTGAATTGAGAAATCTAAAAACAAAGAGAGTAAATGCATAGGGATTCAAATGCAAATGTAGGCAGTAATACTTGAGTTGGGTAGCCTTTTGAATATTGATTTGATTAATACAAGGTGTGATGGTGATTCTAGTTCATTTCATATTAATGGTGGGTTCATCACCTTTGTATATTTTTGAACTATTGATTTTGGCATTTAATTACTTTAGAATTCAAATTTAGCATTGATTTTCCTTTAATTTTCCTTTAATTTTAACTTTAAAGATAAATATTGTCACCTTTTGATGCATGGCATGACACCTTAGATCCAACTAGGCATTCATAGGGCTTGAAGATGGCTAAGCTACTTAGTCATCTCAAATATGGACACATGACACCTTCTAATTGCTCTTAGGCTCTCAAAATGTAACTTAGTGTGATGAGTCATTTCTACCATACCATGTGGTATATTTTGATTCATGGTGAGCTCTTGGGTGGGCCCCTCTATTTTTGGTTAGTTATGGGAGTGCCATGTGTTAATTTCATAAGCAATTAGAGTTTATTCTTTGCCATGTGGATTTCTCACAAGTAATCATGACTTTTCTTTGATAGGTGGCACTTTTAGAAGTCTATGGATAGTTTTTAGTGACTTTGTGTTAATTATGTGGCTTGGATGCTTCCACACATTACTCTTGGAAGTGACCATGTAGATCTCAAATTGTAGCTCCACATGAATGACATGTGGAATCATCTCATGGTTCCTTAGTAGACACGTATGATGTATACAAGTCTTTAGAGTACTCTAGTGGATATTTAGATAGAATAAATATGGGCATGATAAGTTTCATCATCATGTGGGGCCAAATGGGGCACATGTCATTCTTTCATGCTTATATTTGTTCTTCTACCACTTGTCATTGTCAAAAGGGGCCTTGGATAGCTATTCATAATCAATCCTTGATAAGATGGCTTGAGTGTATTCATGTGTCCTTAAAATCTCTCATGAGCTTTGGATTAGATGTGATGTGGAGTTGACATGCCTTGATCTAGAATAAATTAGGAGAGAACATGCATCATTTCAGAAGATTGTTTGGGTTCAGATGGTCATGGTTGGAATACATGGTGGCATGTCAAGTAATTTTAGATTATAATAGGCATGTGGTGGCTCAAACTTGAATGGACTTGCTTTTGGATTTGGTAACTTAACACATAGACTATGGATTTTAATTCCAATGGATAACCCTTTTGTGAGCTCTCAATATTATGCCCCATAGCTTACAGGCTTGGTAGATTTGTCCCACTTATCTTATGGGAGGTACATTTATCATATCCAATGGCACAACTCAATTATGATAGAAATAATTAGGCCTTTGGATAAGCACCATGGTAACACATGGCACATCAAGGAGTGAGTGTTATTTTAGAATCTCTTTTATAATTTGACATCTCATGAGGCATCATAAACCTCTATGTTTAAATTGATAGCCTACAAACCCAAATGAGAGACCAGTTAGATTTTAAAAAATGTCAAATTCCTATCATAATCAAATTAAAATAATTTTAAGAATTTTTTTATAATTAAATGCTTTAAACAAATATGAGGTTAGTCTAGTAAGATTAGCAAAAGCTTATGGCTTTCATGTCAATTGGAGAACTAGATCAAGCTTTTTTAGAGAAGGCATGTCTACACACTTTGAAGACTTGAAGGTTAATAATCCATTTCTAGGTAAACTTTTAAGATAACTTGGAATTCATGAAAATATTTTTACATACTAATCTCAACTTTAAAATTGGATATATTAACCAAAAATTGCTAAGAAATATTAAATCAATTTTTTATGTAGTCAAAATGACGAAGGAAGTTGGGCATTTTAAGAATTTTTGAAAATTAAAATATGAGGGTCCCCATTCTAGGAATAGGGGTTAGTTAAGAATAAATAAATTCAATGTGTGATATCTCATATTAATCAACATACATAGGAGTAGGAGGCATAAAGACTAGTTTTTCATCACAATAAATTGGGGCAAGTTCATTGTCAATAGACTCAAGTTGCCTATAATGTCCACTTACAAAGGTCTTATCTAGATATATCATCTGATTCTATTTTTTATTTATCACTGTAAAAATTATATTTTCTCTATCTTCTTTTATTTGTCAATTATTAGATTCAACTAGGATAATTCTATGGTCAATGAACAAGAGTAACATGCACTACCATCCACCTACAATTGAATTTTCCAAAAGTATTTTCTAACTCTGTTCCTAATCCTAATCATGCATAATTTATTCTTTTTATAATTTCCACTATCAGACATTTAGAACAATCAACATAAATCTTGGTTTGAGTTAAGTTATTTTCTTCCTAGTGCTTTCCAAAAATATTTTTTTCCATATTTATAAAATTCTCAAAAAATTTAATTTTTTTAATTATTTTACATATTTAAAATTCTATTATTTTCTATTTTTACAACTATAATCACACACACACACACACACACACACACACACACACACACACACACACACACACACACACACACACACACACACACACACACACACACACACACACACACACACACACACACACACACACACACACACACACACACACACACACACACACACACACACACACACACACACACACACACACACACAAACAAACACACACACACACACACACACAAACACACATATAATAAGGTAATATATGAATGCAAAGTATAAAACATATTCTATCATCTAGGCCAATGTAGTAAAATATATGTAATATAGAAAATCTTCATGAAAATTAGATAAGGAGGTAAGATAAAAAGAGACATAGAGGAGGTTATATTTATATTAATGATAACTTGAAAGAATATTATGTAAATATCTATCATAAAATACCATCAGTTGATCCCACACCATTCCTAGTGCACCCTTTAAGATGTGCACTCAGGGAAATCGATGCAATGAGAATCCCTTGTAAGTTAAAGTGACAATAAAGTGATAAAGTAAAAAATATTAGGTGTATGCATATGCCCCACTTTAATATTAAGACATGTCATAATATTGTAAATTAGGATGGTTCTTTAGGATAGAAACATAGCAATGAAAAGGGCATAATTGAAAATAAATTCTAAAAGAACTAAAAATAACTAAAACTACATAAAATTAAAATATGTAACTTGAATTACCATTTTGATTGCAGACGTTTTTTCATGTGTTGAAACTAATATAAAGTGCCCATTGATAAGAATGAAAGGATGACATGAAAATTAAGAGAAATCATTTTTTTGTCATTTTTTTGTTAAAACCTAAAAATTATCTATCTCACTAGGTTTCTAAGGTTTCTTTCAATACATGAAAATGAACTATGAAAACAAAGATATGGTAAAAATAAATAATATTTCAATAAATAAATGAAATTTTAAAAATTTGAATTTTCTATAAATAATTAAAAACAATTCCATTTACATATTTCTTACTTTTAGTAAACTAGAGATCTAAGTGTTTAAAATATAATTATGAGAGAGGATGGATTGCATATGATGAGGTGTATGTGCATGAGGTCACATAATGGATACTTATAGAGTTTTATATGTATGTGGTACATTTAATGTTAAGTTTTGTCATTTTTGGTAAAATAAATGAGATCTAGGAAATCTAGGTGCCAAGGAAAATTTGTGTAGCAAAAATTTCCCCAACAAGTGCAAAAATGCAACTATAATTAGTAAGGGTAGATGAAAAAATTCAAAAACTAGATCCAATGGTATTTATTATGGATAAGGAAATAAATTTTTGGCTTGAAAAATTATATTATCAAGGTTAATATAATTGGTAAGGGATAATTTTAACTCTTAGTTGATACCAAAGGGTATGACCATTACAGTTGAACAAGATGTTGGATGATGCTATAGGGTAAAGATGATGTAGTATAAAATTATTAAAATATATAATACCATATGGTATGAATAATATTGTTGGATAATTATGCATGGTCAATGCAATCAAATGCTTGACTGATATAATAAGAAAAATCATACATGGTCGATATCGTAGGGTATAGTCAATGTAGTACAAGGATATGATGTTTAGTACCATAGGTTATCGTTGATGCAGTTAATAAATTTTCATGGTTGGTACCATAGGATATGGTTGATGTATTTTAAAATTTTCCATGGCCTATACCATAGGATATTTTTGGTTTAATTGAAAATTTTCCATACCTATTATCATAAGGTATGGCTAGTGTAGTTAAAATTTTCCATGGCTAGTATTATAGGGTATTGTTTGTGTATTTGAAAATTTTCCATACCATATACCATATGGTATGGGTAATGTAGTTAATTTTTTCCATGACTAGTACCATAGGGGATGGCCAATGTAGTATAAAATGGGAAAATGGCCAATATGGTATAATGTAGGGACCATTTTTATTCTAATTATTATTTTTATTTAGTTTGTAATTTGATCTAAAAAATATGGATAAAAATATGATTTTAATTTTTTTTTTGATATTTTTTAGAGATGGAGATGATTATGGTAGGGTGTACATGCCATATGGCTACCATACCTTTTAGGGAGACAACCTATAGTATACAAATCTTAGCTAGTGATGTTGGGATTTTGTGGGATAATAGAGATGTGTCAGGTGCCTCTGAGTGCTTATTTCATCATAATGTTTATAGGGTGATGGGAGATGAATTCAAATACTTCTTGATGAAAGTTGGAGGGGGTTGCGATAGAGGAAAATATCACCTTAGAGGAGGTCCATGATATATTGGGGCTACCTATTACATGAAATTTGATGGTATGTGATATGCCATAATGGATAGATGAGAGGAGGGAGCTAGATTTA